>CM076572.1:142156517-142775349 GCA_034641835.2 Pinus albicaulis | reverse complement strand
AGCATTGGCATTAATATTGCTATAGTCCTGGAGATGTTAAAGACTTGTGCCTCCACTGTTGCAATCTCTCTTTTGAGTCATTCCTTTGACTATCATTGTACTTTTTTGTCATTCATAGGATTTGATATTGTTTCTTTGTCTAACTTGTGCCCATATTTGGATCTTGCAATATTCCACTGAATCCTTAATATACATTAGAATATCTAATAGTTTGTGTATACCCATGAAGATTTCAGGGGAGCAGAGACTCAACAAGAATAACCATAGGAGTCATGTGATGATAAATCCTTTGAAGGGTGAATGCATCAAGAGTAGTGGTTTCCAATAAGTATTACATAGACATTTGGCTTAGCCCCATAAGAATATTTCTAGGGCATTTAGTATTTACTCAAATGACAAGTCAACAAACCAATTCCATACTTCCTGTTACTGTGTCTTTTTAATTCATGACATTTATAGCACATGAACGATTTACAATTGGGAAAAGGTTATTTTTCCTAGCTTTATCCCGGAAAATATTATACTTTAAAATTTCCAAGGCCATGTGTGTTGGATTCTACATTATTTTTTCCCTAGAAATTTGTATTGAGTTTATTGGCTTTCCCTGAAAATGATGTAATACTTGGCTACAAGTATTATTTTGGAGAATTTCAGTCACATTTTCCATATTGAACTATCTTCATATTTGAAATGTACTTTTTCATGCTTTTCAGTGATTGGACACAACAAGTTTATTTTCCTTAGCCATAATTATGGTTGCAGGGTTATCTATGAAGACACTGCTACAAGACTAACTAGAAACAACAACTTAAGGCCATACAACACAAAAATGCAACCTATTGATTCATGATTGTCAATTCTAGCATGTGAATTGTGATATACAAGTCTGCACTCAAAGATAATATAAAGAAGAGATAATGTCCAACGACCACACATATACAACAGTGTGAATACAAATGGAGTGTGAATTAGGACTGCTAAGTGCTGCTCCTATAAAATAAAATAAAAGAATTAATTAAAAAGCATATATAAACTAAACTATACTAGAAATGATTTTTGTATTATAGTAGAATGAAATGGAAGAGATGAGTTGTGATGCAGAAATATGCAAATACTATTGAAAACAAGAGAATACCCTCAGAGAATTAAAAAATCCTAACAGCAGGACTGAAATTTAGTATCTGCCTATCAAAATTTTAGATTTATACGAATATAAATTGAAGGATGTAAATTCAAGAGTGAAAACACAGCATGTACATTGGATTAAAACAACAAATATATTAGGCCCACTCTACACAAATATGCAATCTGAAAATTCAAGATAAAAAGAGCAGGCTCCAACAACAATTGCATAGAAGTCTTTATTACTCAAATAGAAGAATTTCACATCAAGTTTTCATCTCACAAAAGCTCCTACTACAACCTACAAGCTAACACTCACTCTTATTATCTATTTCTACAAATTTCTAACTAGTGTTCCCATCCTTTTTATTTATAAGTTAAGAGAAGGTGTTGTTAGAAAATAGGCTAATGATAGCGTTAGTGGCGCATCTCCCTTGAGCATGAGTAACTCCCTCATAACTTTGCCTTGTATGCAAGGCTTTTCTCTTAGAGTATTGCATTATCATAGTAGATAAAACTCCTCTCCTAAAGGTGCCTCATTCCATAAGTGTGCACTCATGAATGCGAAGCAGTCTAGAACAACCGTTATTGCTAGGGAAGTCCAAAATATTGTGAAGCTGCAAAGTGCAACTGGTGTTGAATAACAAGACATGTAACATCAGGAAATAATGATAATGCTAGAAGTAATTTAAAAAATTTGTTGATGCAGAAACAAATGAAGTGTTACATGAGCTGGGTATAAATGTTCTCATGAGCTATATTGGTATCTTAGAATGACCAACTCTGTCCATCTAATTGATGCAAAAAAAGAGCATTTTCAATACAAGTGCTCAGGTCTCAATTAACAGGTCAGAGCTAAGTGCTCTTTTCAGCTTGAGGGGTTCTTTTAGCCAGTAAAATAAAAATCACTAATCCAAAATCGCAAAGAAGAAGAATACCTGGAAGAAGGTCGTCCAACAGGTTGTTTCCGTCACTGGTCTCTGTTAGCAGAGTCGTGGACCTAGGGATGTCTACGATAAGCGGAGATGGGATATTTACCATCTCCAGGATCACAGCTGTGAACCTCCCCACGTTTTACCTCCACACCCCCAAAACTCCATTTTATCTTTAGAATTCATTGCAGCAGGTGATATTTCAGCGCAAGATTTGTAGAATTCGTTGGAATAAAATTGTGCTACGAGTTTGAAGGGAAGTTCATCCACTATTTCCAGCGGGTCACCCAGAAACCGGTCATTCCGTCCGCTTCTGTAATCAAACGCCGGGCCTCTGGACTCCGAGTACTTGAAATGGATTGGAACGCAGGTGGCTTCTTCCGTTATAGTTTTGCAGCCAATGCTTTCTGTCGAACGCTGAAATCCAAGAGGTGGCTCTTGGATTGGAAGTGAGTGGGAAGCCATTTATCTTTGTTTTTCTTGTAGCCGGCTTTGGCGAGGGTTAGATTTCATTGCCTGTAGGTTTCAAAGAGCAGATTGGGACAGAGAGTTGGTATTGAAGGGGTGGGAACCGCAGAAGGAGATTACATTATCAGGGATTGAATGCGAGATTGATAGTTCATGAATTGAAGGTGGGTGTGGAGGTTGCAAGACATAGCGATGGCGGAGTGGGCAGGGAGGATTTTTGCAAATCTGTGAGGGAAGTAATGACACCGGAAGACGAAAAGGAAGTTATGGAGAGAGCGTTGCTCAATCTAAAAGAAACAGACAAAAGAAACAACTCCCATTCAATCTAAAAGAAGGTAAAATTTTCACCATAATATAACACCCCTCTTCAAACTTTTCTAAAAAGCAAGGTACCCAACAATCTGCATTCTCAACCATTTCACTGTGATGCATGCCAGCAGTCTTGGAAACAGTATGTAACAATCCAGCTACCCAACGATCTTCATTCTCAACCCATTCACTGTGATGCATGCCAGCGGTCTGGGCAACAGTATGTAACAAGCCAGCTACCCAACGATCTGCATTCTCAACCCATTCGCTGTGATGCATGCCAGCGGTCTGGGCAACAGTATGTAACTACAACAACAGGCAATGTAAATATATAAATCTCAAAAAAACAAATACTTTGAATAAATAGTAAAGATAGAATCATCTTAAAAAAACAAATGGGATAGCTCACCTTTTTCCCATTTGCGCTTCTGGTTGTTCCTTCACTTTTTGACGCAGTTTTGTTATTCTCGTGTTAACCATCAATTGGTTTCCCTGGAAATAAAAGACATCCACAACTCAACTCAAAAACGCTCCCGCTCAAAAACGAGTGCCGCTCAACCTAAAAGAAACAGACAATCTTTGTCAATTTTATCTTTCCCTGAACGCTCCCGCTAAAAAACGACTCTCGCTCAATCTAAAAGAAATAGATAAAGAGCCCTTGACCTTTTCCTTCACCCGCATCTAACCCAATCATGCTTATTTTTTAAATCCGTAGTTCGAACCCGAACCAACCCCATTCGCACAACTGCTATCATTAAGATCAAAAACCCAACATAAAAGCACGGTGATAAAGTTGAAAACGGAGTGGCTTACATAGTTAGTTTTATGGATAAAATAATTGATTTCTTACTGGTTAGAATCATAGGGTTAGAAATCATGATTAAAATGAATGAATATGCTATGAAATTATGTGGATAAAATTTAACTAAGGGAAATAAGGGTATAATAATATATGATGTGTAGTAATTCCTCAAACCACCATTTATATATTTAAACTATTAAGATGACACATTGTTATAACTAAAATTATGAAACACCATGAAACAATTCAAAATAAAATTTATGGCCAAAATATTTAAGAGTTAGAATAAAGTCTTTAAGTGATCACAACAAAAACAATACACATTAGAGATATCTACATGGATCATATATATCAAGTTAAAGTGACCGCTAAAGCAACATCTTCCTACAGTTAGTGTCCTAGATGGCCAAGGCAAGGTGTCATCAAACCAATTATATAGTCATTTGTATATCTCAGTTGGAAAATGATTAATGTCACAAGAATCACAAGGGTTGATATGTCAATCAAAATTTAAAATTATCCTCTAAAAACTCATATAAAAATTGGGGTAACAGGTCCTATGACATCCAACCTGTGATTTGCAATGGAAATCCTCAATAGTCTCTTTGGAGAAATAATGTCCCATTAAGGGGTTCAATAAGAGGTATGAGGCCCCATCAATTTGATAGTTGAAGAAGTTTGAATATTGGCTTGTCAATGTTGCCCCTAAGTAGGCGAGGAAACATGGAAGGAGGTGACCCCCTTGGAAAAGTTCAAAAGGGGAAGGCCACATAAGGTCTTATATAAAGATCTAAATCCAAGGACCTCCCTCATAAAAATAGTTAGACATGTATTGAAAGAAAGTAGATAATAACCATCTAAATCTTGATAAAAGAAAATAGAACATCCTTTGAATCCCATAATAAATGGAGAATTTACAAATGAGGTGATCCTCTAACTCAATGTTGTGTATATGGCAAAGCTAGAAGATGTTATTGAGAAGAGGAATATCATGATGTCATTAGTTTCGACTAGACACTAATGTAAAACCCACTTTGAAACCACCAAGGGGGAATTGACAAGCAACATCTAGTGCTCTTGTGTGTATGAGGGTTAAAAAATAAGGCCCCCTCTTATTTGCATGAAGTGTTCCTAGTACAAATCCATCTTAGAGTCAATGCCATGAAAAGATGAAGTCCAAGTACTAAATTTTTTATTTATAAATAACCTCTTTAACAACTTGACACAAACATATAATGATGTCATTTACATTCGAGGTGTATATCTTTTGAAGCGTGTTACAACTTTAATTTCTCCCCCATAAAAAGGTGTCATGCTCCCTTGTGATGATGCATCAACCCTAATGGAGAACAATCTCATGATGTAAAAGGAATTTAAGCATGATGTAACTTTAATAGTGCCCTACATTCACCCCTTGGCTCACCACTCATGGAAAATGTGAGGCTATTTCAAGCATTGACGTGGATAATATCATTTTATTTTCTCATATGTATAGTATTTTACATTGACACAATTGCATTTTTTTAGCAAACAAAATATTTGTATCAAGGGTTAGCTCCTTGTTCATCAGGGTTGAAGAGGTTGTGTCATTATGACTGATCTATTCATTGCCAACTCCTTATGTGTGAGAGCATTACAAGCTCCATGTCAACATGAAGTGTAGATATTATGAGCAATTCTTGTTGAGGTTTTGCAAATTATCCAATTGTTCTACATTTGGTATATATGTTAATAAGGGCATTACCCACAAACACACACCCTCGAGAACAATACCTAGTTCTCTAAAAATCAAACGGTACAAATATTCTTAGTTAAAGGTGAAGGATTCTCCTAAGAGGTTATTTTGTTGGTTTGATGTGTTGTTTTTTGCCTTGGATACTAAGTGGTTAAGGGCTTCAAGAGTCAATATTTAAGGTCCAAGGGCTTGGGGGGAAAGGAATTTAGGGGTTAAGGGCTTAACAATTAAGGGATTTAGGTGTTATGGGTTAAGGGGTTAGGTTTTAAGGTGTTTAGGGGTTATGGATTAAGGTTTAAGGGTCACGAGTTAAGAGAATAAGGGGTTAGTGCTTAGGGGGTTCATGGATTATAGGTTAGGATGGCTTAAGGTTTAATGCATCAAGGGGTTGATGGATTATGTGTTATGAGTGTAGGGGTTAAGAGATTATGGCTTCGGGGTTAAGGTATAAGGAATTTAGTGGTTATGGGTTAATGGCTTATTGGTTGTGATAATGGGGCCCCTAATACCCTTATCACCACTATCGGGGGTTCTCCTTTCAATTTATCTTGTTACCTTCCCTCTAGCCCCCCTAGCCCCTATGACATTAGGTCTTAATCCCCCTTCTCATTCTCTAATGTGTGGATTATAGATCTTAGTAAACCATGCTTGCAAATCCCACTTCTACCCATCCATGCTACATGTGTGTCCCTTGTCCTGTTCAATACACCACAAAATACTCCTCCCACTTCATTTTCGGGCATATCATTCAACTTATCCTAACATTATGGATGAAATTGGTGTTTATGTTGTAAAGTGAACAGAGAAAAAAATTACTTTTTTTTTTCTATTGAGAAGATGTAGAAATTGATTTTCATGATTGGAATGTGTATGCATCAATCTACATTTTCTTGTTTTTCGAGCTTAGACATGATTAATCATTTGTCCATACTCCATCCTATCGATGGAGTCTGGTATCACAAAGGTATCGATGGGCAGTTTGAGAGATTCTTTTGAAAGCTTGTTTGTTGTGGTATTTATCTCCTTGAGAATGTGTCTAAAAGATAGCTAGTCCAAAGAGTTGGGGGAATCTATGATATCCTGTAGGATGGGATGTAGGTAGATGTTTTCTCTCATGAATTATTGACCCAATTGATCATGAATTTTGAATCCCCCGTGATCTATATGGATTTGACTCTTTTGATGGATGCAATTTCCATAAGGGTACAAAGAGAAATGGAATCAACTTAGTTGTTGGAGCCTTAACTTTGGGTATATCTTACTTTCTCGCTATAAGATCGGGAGAGGAAGAGTACCACACCCACTTTGCAGCTAGGTGGGATAACTTGTGCAACACCATCAAATAAGTCACAGGGGCATCCAAGAGGGAGTGGAGGAATTACCAGAATCCATTATTTTTGTGGTTTAGGATGAATCTTGTCTTCCAAACACTTTTTTAATCATGTTAGATATAAGAGTTTTGTGATCCATAATGTAGATAGAATTCTTTCAGATTAATCACATCATTAGATGTGATTAATCCAAAATACTTCTATCTACTTTTTTAGTCAATTCAATTGTGATCTTTGTTAGAATTTCTTGTGAACAAAATGTGTTGTTGTTCCAATCCCACCAGATATTGTTGATTAGAATGCATGGGAAACCTTTATAATAATCATCCAAGATGTTGAGTAACTAAGTTCTGAAATTTTCTTCCAAGCTTAGATAGGACCACGAGGCTATCATGTTCAATTTTGCAAGGGTGGTGGTGATGACCTACATTGTGTTGGGACAAGAGATTTAAACAAGTGTGAAGAAATATCATCATATGACTTGCTTAAAGCATATATGTTGGGGTGATTCGTAAACTATCATGGATATTTGTGATGATGCATCAACCCTAATGGAGAAAAATCTCGTGATGTAAAAGGAATTTAAACATGATGTAACTTTAATAGCTTCCTACATTCACCCCTTGGCTCACCGCTCATGGAAATTATGAGGATATTTCAAGAATTGACGTGGATAATATCATTTTATTTTCTCTTATGTATAGTATTTTACGTTGACACAATTGCATTTTTTTAGAAAACAAAATATTTGTATCAAGGGTTAGATCCTTGTTCATTAGCGTTGAAGAGGTTGCGTCATTATGAGTGATCTATTCATTGCCAACTCCTTATGCATGAGAGCACTACAAGCTCCATGTCAACATGAAGTGTAGATATTGCGAGCAATTCTTATTGGAATTTTGCAAATTATCCAGTTGTTCTACATTTAGTATACATGTTAATAAGGGAATTACCCACAAACACACACCCTCGAGACCAATACCTAGTTCTCTTAAAATCAAATGGTACCAATATTTCTAGTTAGAGGTGAACGATTCTCCTAAGAGGTTATTTTGTTGGTTTGATGTGTTGTTTTTTGCCTTGGATACTAAGTGGTTAGGGGCTTCAAGAGTTAAGAATTAAGGGCCAAGGGCTTGGGGGGGAAGGGATTTAGGTGTTAAGGGATTAATAATTAAGGGATTTAGGTGTTATGGGTTAAGGGGTTAGGTTTTAAGGTGTTTAGGGGTTATGGATTAAGGTTTAAGGGTCACAAGTTAAGAGAATAAGGGGTTAGTGCTTAGGGGGTTCATGGATTCTAGGTTATGAGTTAATGGCTTAAGGTTTAATGCATCAAGGGGTTGATGGATTATGAGTTATGAGTGTAGGGGTTAAGAGATTATGCCTTCGGGGTTAAGGGATAGGGAATTTAGTGGTTATGGTTTAATGGCATATTGGTTGTGATAATGGGGCCTCTGATACCCTTATCACCACTATCAGGGGTTCCCCTTTCAATTTCTCTTGTTACCTTCCCTCTAGACCCCCTAGCCCCTATGACATTAGGTATTAATCCCCCTTCTCATTCTATAATGTGTGGATTATAGATCTTAGTAAATCATGCTTGGACATCCCATTTCTACCCATCCATGCTACATGTGTGTCCCCAAGTCTTGTTCAATACACCAAAAAATACTCCTCCCATTTCCTTTTTGGTCATATCATTCAAAATATCCTAACATTATGGGTGAATTTGGTGTTTATGTTGTAAAGTGAACAGAGAAAAAAATTACTTGTTTTTTCACTAGAGAAGATGTAGAAATTGATTGTCATGACTGGAATGTGCATGCATCAATTTACATTGGCTTTTTTTTTTAGCTTAGACATAAATAATCATTTGGTAATACTCCATCCTATCGATGGGGTATGGTATCACAAAGGTATCAATGGTCAGTTTGAGAGATTCTTTTGAAAGCTTGTGTGTTGTGGTATTTAGCTCCTTGAGAATGTGTCTTAAAGATAGCTAGTGCAAAGAGTTGGGGGAATCTATGATATCTTGTAGGATGGGATGTAGGTAGATGTTTTCTATCATGAATTATTGACCAAATTGATCATGATTTTTGAATCCCCCATGATCTATAGGGATTTGACTCTTTTGATGGATGTAATTTCGAGAAGGGTAAAAAGAGCAATGGAATCAACTCAGTTGTTGGAGCCTTAACTTTGGGTATATCTTACTTTCTCGCTATAAGAATGGGAGAGGAATAGTACCACACCCACTTTGCAGCTAGGTGGGATAACTTATGCAACACCATCAAAGAAGTCACAGGGGCATCCAAGAGGGAGTGGAGGAATTACCATAATCTCTTATTTTTGTGGTTTAGGATGAATCTTGTCTTCCAAACACTATTTTTTATCAATTTAGTTGTGATCTTTGTTAGAATTTCTCATGAAAAAATATGTTGATGTTCCAATCCCACCAGATATTACTGATTAGAATGCATGGGAAACCTTTATAATAATCTTTCATGATGTTGAGTAACTAAGTTTTGAAATTTTCTTCCAAGATTAGATAGGACCACGAGGCTATCATGTTCAATTTTGCAAGGGTGGTGGCGATGACTTGCACTGTGTTGTGAAAAGAGATAAATAACTATGAAGAAATATCATCATATGAATTTCCTAAAGCATAGATGTTGGGCTGATTCGTAAACTATCATGGATATTTCTCGTGAAAAAAATGTGTTGTTGTTCCAATCCCACCAGATATTTCTGATTAGAAAGCATGGGAAACCTTTTTAATATTCTTCCATGATGTTGTGTAACTAAGTTTTGAAATTTTATTCCAAGATTAGATAGGACCATGAGCCTATCATGTTCAATTTTGCAACGGTGGTGGTGATGACCTACACTGTGTTGGGACAAGAGATAAATAAGTGTGAATAAATATCATCATATGACTCGCATAAAGGATAGATCTTGGGGTGATTCATAAACTATCATGGATATTTCTCGTGAAAAAATGTGTTGTTATTCCAATCCCACTAGATATTGCTGATTAGAATGCATGGGAAACCTTTTTAATAATCTTCCATGATGTTGTGTAACTAAGTTTTGAAATTTTGTTCCAAGATTAGATAGGACCACAAGCCTATCATGTTCAATTTTGCAAGGGTGGTGGTGATGACCCGCACTGTGTTGGGACAAGATATAAATAAGTGTGAAGAAATATCATCATATGACTTGCCTAAAGCATAGATGTTGGGGTGATTCATAAACTATCATGGATATTTATCGTGAACAAAATTTGTTGTTGTTCCAATCCCACCAGATATTGTTGATTAGAATGCATAGGAAACCTTTTTAATAATCTTCCATGATGTTGTGTAGCTAAGTTTTGAAATTTTCTTCCAAGCTTAGATAGGACCAGGAGCCTATCATGTTCAATTCTCTAAGGGTGGTGGTGATGACCTATACTGTGCTGGGATAAGAGATGAATAAGTGTGAAGAAATATCATCATATGACTTGCATAAAGGATAGATGTTGGGGTGATTCGTAAACTATCATGGATATTTCTCATGAAAAAAATGTTTTGATATTCCAATCCCACTAGATATTTCTAATTAGAATGCATGGGAAACCTTTTTAATAATCTTCCATGATGTTGTGTAACTAAGTTTTGAAATTTTGTTCCACGCTTAGATAGGAACACAAGCCTTTCATGTTCAATTTTGCAAGGGTGGTGGTGATGACCCACACTATGTTGGGACAAGATATAAATGAGTGTGAAGACATATCATCATATGAATTGCATAAAGGATATATGTTGGGGTGATTTTTAAACTATCATGGATATTTCTCGTGAAAAAAATTTGTTGTTGTTCCAATCCCGCCAGATGTTTCTTATTAGAATGCATGGGAAACCTTTATAATAATCTTCCATGATGTTGTGTAACTAAGTTTTGAAATTTTCTTCCAAGCTTAGATAGGACCACGAGCCTATCATGTTCAATTTTTTTGAAATCTTATACATGCTCAATCTTCTGCTCAGGTTCCACCCTCCTTTGGATCTGCTATCTCCACACATACTAAATCTGCAAACCATCTTCGAGATCTTCGGTCTATATTGCAGAAATAAACCTCGCTCTAAGGGTCACAACCGTTCTTCTTATATGCAAATTTTTCACAGTCTTAAGGGCATACCTTACGAACTAAACATGCTAGGAAATTGTCCCAACTAGGGAACTATACTTATGTACTTCTAATTGTTGTAGAACAAAACCTATCCACCCATAGAAAAAACCACGAATCTTGCCTCCATAAGAGACTCGACTTAGCTCATATGGATCCATAGATTCTGGGCATTTATTTTACTGAATCTTGAGAAATTCAGATCTCAATGTCGAGCCTCAAACTAGGGTTACCTAAACCAATATTATGCTTGCGTCTACTTTTGTTCTGGCTCTAAATTAAAGTGCAAGCCCTCCTCCATTTATGTTGGTATTTATCACAGACCTTGTGGCCTACTAACCACGACAAGACAAGATCATATCAACCCTTTCTTCTATTTCATGTAGAAAATATAACCAACGGGATTCAATTTGATCTTGTAATGTACTAAAACAATATACTCAATCCTTCCTACAATTTGCAGAAACAAAACACTATCGCACAATCACATATAAGCAAGAGAAAGAAATTATCAATCGCACAACACAAGATGTATTTGGGGAAAGAAACTGCTCAAAACCCTTCTATCTCTATTGTGTATTAAGTAAAGGAATCATGAAACAATACAATGCTTAATATCTCATGAGATTCTCCAGTACTCTCCCAATTGTCTCCTACCGATCTAGGAAAAATTGGTCTAGTACTTAGCCAGTTCTCAACCTTCCTTTAGCCTGACTTGCTCACACAATACCTAGGGAATTAGCGCCCTCTAAATTATGAAAAGCAACCTTCCTTGATTACACAATCCATTATGTCATCCCAATGACTTTATAATTGCACATGGGAATTTTTTTATAAATACAACTGATAGTTATTTTGCCCAAAAAATGTCGTTTGGGGCCTCAAAACAGCTCCAAAAGTTTAGGACCTAAAAAACCGGTAAAAATAGTAAATTGTGCTATAATTAAGGAAACTAAAAAACCGAAAGAGACAATGGTGAGGGCCTAGGTGGAATAGGCGGGTGGCCACCAATATCCACCTCAATCACCTCAACTCAAATTTCTTGAGCTAACTTAATCATCATGACTTAGTTAACTGACCCAAGTTGCTATGAGACGAAATTACAATTTATTGTTCAATTTATTTAAGGGAAAAATAAATTAGAAAACTCACATTCCTCACTCCTAGTACATCAAAATTCCTCATAGTGTGGGTGCATATTTTTTTTTCCTTTCTGGTTGCCAATTTCACCGTTTCTTGTTGCAAATTTCAACACTCCCTCTGAACGAGAATGGAATTCAATATATCATGATACGGTTCCTTTGGAATTATGCATGCAACACTTCTCTAGTGTTGTTTACACCTGCAAATACTAAAACTGAATAGCCTCCAAATAACTGAATCAATATAATTAATTTGTCATCAGAGTCTTCTAACTGCTGCTAGCTACTGCACTTGTCTACTGGACTCTCTGCGCTACTGCTGACATTTGCATCCATTCCCTTTGCATTTTTGCCAACTTTGATCTACGCTCCAGTATCTGACATCATTTTTGTGGTGGATTCGACACACGGGTGTATGAAATCACACGAGCTTAGAGAGTGTGGTCTACTCTCTAAACTATTGGTAACAGGCAGTATGTGGGGGGAGCTCAAAAGCATAAAACTGAAATGAAGTAATATGCTGAAGTATGCTCTGGTTAAAAAAACTAAAACTAAAAACATAAAAGAAGCTATATAGAGAGTTCCAAATAGTAATAATGTGAACGATGGCTCGATGGCCTCTTCTTATTGAATGTTTGGAATAAAAGAAAATCTTACCCACTTTCCAAAGGTCCCCTAGGCAATGGCTCTAGGTCCCGATGCAAGGATATTTGTCTTTCAAGTTCTGCCTCTGATGCAGTCTAACTCTCTCTCTCTCTGCTGTGGTGGACTAAGATGTTGGGTGGCCAACTATCGAGTCCTCTTTAGCTCCAGCTCCGGGTCACACACATTGCTGGTGTTGCTTGGGAAACTTTGGCCATCATAACCTTGTGATCACCATTTTTTCATCTCTTGGTGGATTTATATAGGTGAGCTTCAAATCCTCCTTCCCTCCCTTGGTACATGATGGATGGTGACCCAAGGGAGAGGTGTGATTCCATTGTGTGCTCACATAATGTCTAAGGAGGTGCTGGTGGCTGTCCTTGGGCGGCTTTCACATAAGGAGTAATTGTCCTTTGCTTGTAGTGGTCCCGGAAAGTGACTTTTTTCCATTTCTAGGAATGCGTGCTTTTCGGTCAAAAGGGCGCGTAGAAGGTGCTCTTCTCAAAGGAAAAAGCGCGCATTTGAGAATTTATGACTAGCTCAAATCTGATTTTCTCAAAACCTTAGATATTTTTAAATACTTCTTGATTCCATAATGTATTTTTGTCCTGTAAATCCTTGGGCTCGACATTAATTGATGTCATCTTCTGCTGTACGATTTTCCAATGTTAACAGTTTCCCCCTAATGTGTGAGGTCTAGGAAGAACTGTATAGCCAAAATACATTATAGTTTCTTTTATGTATCGTATGCAGAGAGAGAGAGAGATAGAGAGAGAGAGAGAGAGAGAGAGAGAGGTATGCGTGTACTTTTTGGAATAGACAACACCTTGCACTGTTTTCGAGATAACCATGGCCTAAGGGACCCCTTGAAAGTAGACAAAATATACAACATATTTACAAAATTTCAACGAGGCGGGCATGTCCCATGCTCGTGATGCTATGGCTAGTTAAAAAAAATTGACAGATACATGTGTTGTCTGTGTCACTACTATGGTAGGGATGCTAGTGGTTGTTGACGACTACTATTGACGCCCTCAGGGGTGTTTTTTCTTTGATGATAGGTGGAATGTGGTACCCATATGCATAATCCTAGTATGGCATATCATTGTGCCATGTGCGCATATGTACTAGATGGGACCTCCCCGTGTACGCATTGTTGTCAGAGACACTTATGGAGGCACGGGTCTTCGAGAGATCTGATCAAAGTGCAATGGTTTTAAGGTATGATACCATCGTGACATGAAAGCTTTTGCTGGAGTTGAATGTCAAGAGGATCGATGACATCTGTGGACAATGATGTCTCCCACAGTGCCACCTGGGGATACCCCTTTGCATGGGGAGGGGTCATCCAAGGTACCGCTTCCTTTTTGGAAAATAGGTGTTGAGGTCGAAAAAAAAGGAAGCCTTAACCGAACCATGAGTTACTGACCTAAGGGGTCAGGGATCGGGATATGATGGGTTTAACATAGGCATGTTGGTGAGCGGTGATTGAAAATGGATGATGGGGATTTAGTGGCCCAAGGTCGAAGTATACTTGAGCAGCTTGGCGGTAGTCATAGGTATTTATGAAGGAAAAATCCCTGGAGTCAGTAGGACTTCCAGGGCGGGTGTGAACCAGCTATGATTTTCATAATGGTACATGCATGGGGGGTGAAATACTTTGACCAAGGGAGATAGAGGACTTCTACCATGGGAGAAAATGTGAAATATGAGGGCAAAGTGGCGAAGGGCATCGTTTGCGGTCTTTGTACACTTCCTAAAAGAATAAAATAACGGGGTTTGGTTTTTACAAAATACAGAGACGAGTACCCCAAAACATGAAAGAGGGTCGCTCACTGAAGGTGTGAGGATGGTGTTTTGATGGGGGCAGGGGTCCCATTGGTTGGTCTCATGTGTGGGGTTGATGAAGCGGAAGATGTCGCAGATGGGATTATGTTGATGGAGGTATGGCGGGCCAAATGCCGTGCGCGGAGGTGCGCTTTCAATCTACTTGTACAACCTGATTTTCCGAGAAGGGGGTTGAGTTTGAATGGTTAACTTGACCTTATGCATGATATGTGGATGGGCATGAGGTGCTTCCCGGACTAAAATGGTATGGCCATGGCGTCACTTGTGGGGTGATGTATGGTCTACTTTGGATGATGATCGCCATGGAGGGGAGACTCTACTAACCAACGTAGGCGTTTATCATATATAAGGTGAGGTGGTGATAAACGTGGTTGGGTATGAGGACCCTATGGTTTATTTATGATGGAGAAATGATGTCAGGATATGCAAAGTTCTCTGGGACTCTATCATGCTGAGGGTAGAATGATACCTGCTCTAAAACTTTTAGTGGATGGTGTTGTGAATGGTTTGCGGGTTCTTCCTATGAAAAACAACTACCTCAAGTGAAAGCATCTTCTTTTCATCCAATATTATTGAAAAAATAAGAATTTTGGAAAGGAAGATGGGAGGGTGCATACTTGCTGCTTGAAAAAATATTTCTTTCGAAAGTGAATGTGGGGCCTTGCTTTTGTTCATCATGGTATACTGATGATGGTGCAACTTACGATTTGCAGAACAAACCTTCTGATCTCCTGTTATGGACCTCCGAAGTTCTGGAAAAGGGTGATAAATATGGGATTATGGACCTAATCCTATTCATTTGTACTTGCTGAGTTTTGGGAGATCAGAGGCGATAGCAGAGCCTTTCTCGCTGTTGCGGTCAGCCTGTGTACCGGGGATTAGCGATATTATGCCGAGGTAACTTCCATGACGTCCTGCATTTCAATTTTTTCAGTTTGGTAATGTCGGGGGGCCGTACAAATTGGGTTTGTACAGCCTCAAAGGGGATTTTTTCCCTAGATTGCGCAGGTGATCTAGGCAAAGAGGCGCCCCCCTTGCACCTATTTTTGAGGTACAACCACGTGAAGGCGCGTTGTTCCTTCCTTTTTGCACGCAAGGGCACGCTTGTGGACAAAACAGGCATGCAAGGGCAGTGTTTCTGAAAAGATTTGGGTTTTTTGCTATCCCTTTTTTATGTTTATTATCTGTACTGATGGGTGCCTATTTCTTGGCAGGTTGGTGTGGAGAGAATGAGATTGGCCTGAGATCCAGACCACTCTGGCTACTGATGCTGGGGCGCGTCGTCAGTTGGCCGCATGGGGCCTCCTGAAATTTGCTGAAAACGAGTTCCTTTGATCACAGGACCAATTGTTACGCTATATCATACATCATTAGTGCAGGAGGCACAACATGTTTATCCTTAGGGGGATGAACTTGATTATCTATCCAGAGACAAATATATACTTTGTGATCGGATTACTGCCTCAGGGTGAGGTGCTGAGGTATCCACTTCTTGTTGGACGAGTGAACATGGACAGGTTTCGGAGGAGGCATTGCGGTGGTGCGCCTCTTACTGAGGGGTGCATCAATATCGCATTAGTGACAGATGTGGCCGAGCGGTGTGCTCTGGCCATTATTGTGCGACTGGTGGGGTCATTTGCGCCACATAGGGCATTGGGCCCATAGGTGGCAGTTTTATGCCATTTGAGGAACGGACATTTTTTCGATTTTGCCCACTTCTGCTTTGATGGTATTGTGTCGCAGTTGAACAGGGTCCAACATAGATCCAAATCATTTTTGTACGCTAGCATTTTGTGTAGTATTATGTACGAGAGGGTTGTGCTAATGAGGCCCGTGGTGGTTGTGCCTATTGGGGGGCCGAGGGAGCCACGCATGAGGAGGTGGGCTCTTGTGATGCCACGCGATGGTGGTGGCATGGAGGGTCATTATTGGAATGACACAATGGCAGCCTGGTTCGAGGCCAATCTGCAGATGTTTTTGCCATACCCGTACGCGGGGATGGAATTTCAGGGTGATCTAGATATTGGTCTCCCTTTCGGTTATGTTTGGGGTCCTTTAGGTACGTGCTATATTTATGCATTTGTTTGAGTTTCTATGTACTTGAGTGTTTTTTTATTGACACTGACATTATTTTGGTTACTTGTGCAGATGTTGGCGAGGTGGGACGCCTAGTGGCCCAACTGGTGGATCACGATCCTCCACCAAGACCGCCGCGTGGTCAGGGAGGAGGTGCCATAGGTGGACTGGGCAGGGGTGCTGGTGGACCTAGCAGGGATGGTGCTGGACCTTCTGGTGAGGGCTGTAGCTAAGGTAGTAGCCAAGAGAGCTCGTACGAATGTGGCTGAGGCATGCATCATAGTACTTATGGTTCAGGTGGAGGCTCTAGAGGATTTCTGGGGTTGAGTGGACTGTTTGACCCATGGGATGCCTACCCGAGGCTTTATGGATGACTTCAAGGAGGCATGACTAGAGACAGTGATGGCCCGCGAGAGGGACTACTAACCTACTCTACGACAGGTAGCTATCACAGTGGCGAAAACCGCTTCGGTGGTGGCACCAGGAGCAGTGGTGGGCCCAAGTGCCCCTCTTGAGGGGGCACCCCCTAGAGTAGATTTGTACGCAGGGAAAGCGCCCATTGTGAGGATGCTTCCCTTATTTTTGACGACCGTTGTATTTTTGGGCTGGCCAATGGGCCAGTGATACTATTTTTGTACTCTGATACACATATTTTTTGATATATATATATATATATATATATATATATATATATATATATGAGAGATCTTTTTTGTGGCTCTACATGGTGTGCTATTTATTTCGGTTTATGCATTTTGTGTTATGCTGATGGATATATATGTTTTTGGTTTTTATGTATGATGGTTTATTCGTGATGCATTCCAGTCTAGGATATTGTTGGCTATGCTATCAATTGCTTGGTTTTGATTCCTTGATACATGTGAGAATGTAATGTAATAAAATTGTTTGCTTAATCTTATGGCGCGCAAATATTTTCTAAATAGGTTTGAATCTCTAGTTTCAAATGTTTAGTTTAACTACAAGACTACTAACTGGGAATCTAGGTAGACATGCATATGGTGGATGCCTTGGTGGAGGGCCTCACACATAAGTCCGATAACGACATCATATTCTGCCTGATTGTTGGTTGCTGATTCGATGCACATGCCGTTTGAACACAGTGGTGATCGGTCAGGGTAGTAGATGACCCAGGTGGCTGCAGCTAAGTTTTGAGACCATCGCAATGATCCATCAACAAATCTGAAATAAGGTTCAAGTTGGTGATCCATGGTGATACTTTGAGCGCATTTATGTTTTTGGGTCAACAATATTTTAGTATTGGAATTTTTGTGTACTCTAGCTCTAGGGGATAAGGGCTACAAGGGTCCTTATGGGTAGAATTTCTTGAGGTAAAGGCCGTTGGCAAGGTTAGTGAGGTAGGTCCCGTCTAGTTCTATCAAGATGTATGCCCCCTGCCGAAGACAATGTTTGATGATATAGGGCCCTTTCCACAAGGTTTCGAACTTTCCTGGCCCTAAGGCTTCTTTTGCAACATCATAGCGAAGGACTAGCTCTCCCTCGGTAAATCAGCGAGGGGTGATGTGGCAGTCGAATGATGCTTTTACCCTTTTCTTATGGGCCTCATTGTGTTGCAGCGATTGTCGCCTGTTCTCGTCAACTAGCTCTAGTTGTACTAGGCGTTGTTCCAGAGGTTGGGTGTCATCAAGGAGTTTGATGGTGGTATGCAAGTTTAGGATCTTGCGGAAATATATGCAAAGGTGTAAGGTGCCTTGGTATTTTGTGACAGGAATGAAGTGAACTTCCTTTGACGAGGAGGTGGTTGAAATCTTGTTTTGGGTGTGCGATGACACAAGTCATATGTGATGAATTGTATCGGTGGCATGCGGTGGGGGAAGGATCTTAGTAATGGAGTCCTGTGTGAGTCAATGGTTGGCTTTCCCGCTAGGATAGTCAATTCCCGGCAGGTGGAAGTTGTTTTTATTACAAAGGTGCCTGAACGCTTGTAGCAGCGAGAATTCCTCCGGCGCGTGATTATGACTGGTGCAAATGGTGCAAGGTATCACAGCGCTGACAAAGTAGATAGTGTGAGATTCTACACTACTTGATGTTACAGACGTGGACGCTTGGAAAGGGTCGGTTGTGGACCAAGTCATCTTCTGTTTCCATTTTTGCATCATAGGTTGAAACTTGCCTCCGTTTTTGGTGGGTGGTTGACTTAATGCCGCTCTAGCTGCTCTCAACTTGGGGAGATGCGTACACTTAAATGTATGATGAAAGTGTGAGAAAATTCGGCAATAAGTGCGTGTGATATTATCTTGATTAGTGAGAAGTTTTTGAGGAAGAGGCGAGATTATGCGGAGAATATTTGCAAGGGGTTTGAGTTCTCTGCATTGGTTGATTCGGTGATCGTTTAGATCACACAGGACGCATGTTATCCTAGGGTTGGTCTTGGGTCTATGTGATTGGTGTGTGGTCTTATCAGGCTTGACACACCATTGTGGTGGTGGGGACATTGCGCCGACGACATATCTTTTATGCCATTCTTGGAGATGATTCATCCTCTTTTCTACGGCATTAATCATGTCGATAGTGGGACGGATCCGTGACACATAAGTACAATGTCGTTCATAATGATTACCCTGACATATCAGGAAAAATTTCCGTGATATGGGGGTCCCATTGTGAGTGGTCTGAGGCCGGGCGGGGTACCATCATCACAGAGCTGTTAAGTCAGGGCAGTGGACTACTATATGGTCTATCTGTTTGCATAACGTGCATGCGGGTGGGTCTCGTGAAGTGCCTATAGGGGTAACTATGGGTTCCCTGCTAGGCCGTTCTTTGGCTAACAAGAACATGATAGAACCACTCATCTCCTCTGCTTGGGTCATGGAGCTGCCGATGGATTCAACATCCATATCGTCCTCTCAGGAAAGACGAACTATGGATGATTATATGATTTCCTGGGTCTTCCGCTTGCTTTCCTTCAAAATTTGGTATGTCTGAAGGGAGCTTCGTGGGCATGGGAGGCCAATTGGGGTCATGTACGATGGGGTCATTAGTGAGCTTGGTCAAATCTGGTAGATTTAACGCCGCTAAGAATGGTGATTGGGAGGTTGGCACCATGGCAACATGTGAAGACATGAAGTTCTGGTTAGAATGAGGGTGAGTTTGTGACGTACCCTGTTGTGAATTCAGCTGGCTTCTCGTATGGGATTCAATCCTCTGCCCCCTAGGGGACAAGGGGGGAGTGGTGTGCGGTGTGGTGTTGGGAGACTGACTAGGGTTCCCAACTAAGGTTGCTCCAAGAAAGGAGGAACCAACCACTGTGGCAACGTTTTGTCTTTGATGCCTAAACAGAAAAATACCTAGAACCCCTCCCGGTAATGGGGAGAGGTCCAAAAGACGCCTAGAACGATGAGGTTCTGTTGGAACCGTTTGAGTGTCGGTCAGGTTAGGTTTTGGAAATTTTTTTTGGGGGGATCGAGTCTTTGATCACGACAAATTTATGTCCACATACATAAAACAAAGCGAAAATGAAATGAATTTTCCTTTAACTTAATCTATGTGATCAATCAAGCAAAAAATGTTTTTGTTTGTTTGCGCGTGATACTCGAAATCCTAGAAGACTTAATACGTCCTCACACACTCAAAAGTAACTGGGCCTTGAGATTATTTCTTGCTAGTGCTGGCACAACGTCCCGTAAGAGCTGGTGATGCCCCCAGTCAGCCAAAAAGAATCAACCAAGATAAGGGTAGAGGGTATGGCGCTTGCCTACACCATCACCTATAGGGTAAAGGATGCCCTAGTTTTGGCCACTAAGAACCACTATCCCACGTGAGCATTCGAGTCTTGGGCTTCTTGGTAGTTAGCTAACAGTACCGAGTATTAGCTGGGTCAGGTAGCCCCAACTGATACTGCATGCACTGTGCCTAAGCTTAACCCCCTCTGAATCGGGTCTCTGCCGTGCTCGGGTTTTCTTTTCCATGGGCTGATAGGTGGATTTTAAAGCTCCCTAAAAATGAAAATTCTATGTTTCAAATGTGAAGCGTGATCAAGGTGGCTTATTGGATGCCTACCCCCTTGATCCTAACTTAATCTATAATTTCTCTTGTGGCCCCTGTGGGGAGAATTTAGTGAGTTGATTTAAGTTATTTTTAGGTGGATTTCTTTCCTTAGTGGGTGAATGTGTGTGAGTGTATGGTGAACAATCTCATAATTTGAACATATGGATATCAGTGATCCTTTACAACAGTCCCCTAGTTAAATTATGTGATGTTGTTCCTTGCTCAAATAGAAAGCATTTGCGGATAATGGGCCGCTTCCAAAATCTCCTAGTTAGTCTATGTGAGTGACTAAAGGGAGATGGTGAATCACAAATGTAGAGTGTTCATATGTTTGTCTAGGGTCACCAAATGGTGCAAAGACAACAGAGATTTCTTGCTCTAATTTGGCAATTCAATCATAGTCCCACAATTTCCTAAATGCAAAAATTGAATTTAAACTAAACAATTTCTACACTAGCTTATGAATGTGTGGTCATGAGCCACTTACTTGGAATAGTTAAGCTAAGTGTGCATACCAGAATGTGAAAAAAACATAAATTGTTCGGAAAGCAATGGTTAATTCGTCCTCTACTTAAAGTATGTGAACACTTTTTGCAAAAACCAACTTAAATGAAAACTAACTAAATGCCTACGAAAAGCAGCAATAAATCAGTTCTCAGAAGTTGTGGGGTATCAACATAGGTGTTGGAAGATACATTAGGGGCTTCCAAACACACTTACAAGTAGAAAAAATGCAGAAAATAAAGAGAAAAAATCTCTCTGCAATTTGCATGCAAAAACCCTTGACAGGTGCGCCTTCCTGCATGCAGGTCACTCCTGAATGTGCGCAATGCACCTTTGTGTGAAAAAAATGCATGAAAAAGTCCTGCAATTAAAATATTAGGAGCTGCCTTCTTCATTATGTCACCTCAGTGAGTCTAGGGACTGCAAGATGGGTCAGTGGACTGTCAGCTCCACTCCAGCATAGACAAAGGGTCTCCTGCAAAAGATGGCACAACCACATAAACTTGAAACATGTTAGTGGAGTCGCCAATCCTGTTGTGGTGGATTCGACATAGGGGTGTACGAAATCACACAATCTTAGAGAGTGTGGTATACTCTCTAAACTATTGGTAACATGCAATATGTGGGGGGAGCTCAAAAGCATAAAACTGAAATGAAGTAATATGCTGAAGTATGCTCTGGTTAGAAAAACTAAAACTAAAAACACAAAAGAAGCTATATAGAGAGTTCCAAACAGTAATAATGAAAATGATGGCTCGATGACCTCTTCTTATTGAATGTTCGGAATAAAATAAAATCTTACCCACTTGCCAAAGGTCCCCTAGGAAATGGCTCTAGGTCCCGATGCAAGGATGTTTTTCTTTCAAGTTCTGCTTCAGATGCAATCTAACTCTCTCTCTCTTTGTTGTGGTGGACTAAGATGTTGGGTGGCCAACTATCAAGTCCTCTTTAGCTCTCACTCCAGGTCACACACAATGTTGGTGTTGCTTGGGAAACTTTGGCTAGCATAACCTTATGATCACTATTTGTTCATCTCTTGGTGGGTTTATATAGGTGAGCTTCAAATCCTCCTTCCCTCCCTTGGTACATGATGGATGGTGACCCAAGGGAGAGGTGTGATTCCATTGTGTGCTCACATAATGTCTAAGGAGGCGCTGGTGGCTGTCCTTAGGCGGATTTCACATAAGGAGTAATTGTCCTTTGCTTGTAGTGGTCCCGGAAAGTGACTTTTTTCCATTTCAAGGAATGCACGCTTTTTGATCAAAAGGGTGCTCAGAAGGCGCTTTTCTCGAAGGAAAAAGCGCATATTTGAGCATTTATGACTAGTTCAAATCTGATTTTCTTAAAACCTTAGAGATTTTTAAATACTTCTTGATTCCATAATGTATTCCTGTCTTGTAAATCCTTGGGCTCAACATTAATTGATGTCTTCTTCTGCTGTATGATTTTCCAGTGTTAACAATCGTCACTCTGATTTTTGTCTTCCTTACATCTGACTGCATCAATCTAACTGATCCTTCCTATTACTGTTGCACTGTGGACTCCTCGTAGCTAGGTTTGATCCATGAGACACAACATCTTAATGGACCCTACCAAAATTTCTTATCTTGGGATTATTCTAAACATCACCTCGCCTTTCACCTAAAGGTATGGTTGCATGTGCTCCCTCTTCCCATCTAGCTCAAAATTTCCCCCTCATGGAGGTATCTGATTGAGTGGACGCTTCCACTCAGTCTCCTCTCTACTTCTCCAATTGTGGCTGCTCCACAATGTTCTGAGACCGCTTCTAAGGTTCCATGTTGAGAGGTAATTTGTAATCCCTCTCAACAACCAAGTCTCTAACCTCTGCTTTTCTCCTCAAAGCTTTGCATGCATCTGGTACCTCAAGTGCATATAGGTTATTGACTTTTGCACATTGTAATTGTCTCGCCATTACAAAAGTTTCTAAAAATGAGTTGATTTTAAATCGACAATATCTCCCTCATCCGAACTCCAATTTGATTTTGCATTTGGGCAATTTTTCGCAAGGAATCCAAATATGCTATTTTTATTTGAAATTTTTACACCAAAATTTCAAATATTCTCTGAAAACTCGCCCCCCAAAAAATTCCTACTCTGATACCATGTAGAAAATCTAACCAAAGAGATTCAATATGATCTCGTAATGTACTAAAACAAGATACTGAATCCTTCCTACAATTTTCAGAAACAAACCACGTTTGCACAATCACATATAAGTAAGAGAAATAAATTATCAATCACACAACACAAGATGAATTTGGGGAAAAAAACTGCTCAAAAATGCTTTATCTCTATTATGTATTAAGTCAATGAATCATGAAACAATATAATGCTTAATCTCTCATGAGATTCTCTAGCACTCTGCCAATTGTCTCCCACTGACCTAGGAAAACTTGGTCTAGTACTTAGCCAATTCTCAACCTTCCTTCAGCCTGCCTTACTCAAGTAATTCCTAGGGAATTAGCTCCCTATTGATTAGGAAAATCAGTCTTCCTTGATTATGCAATCCATAATGGCATCCCAATGACTTTATAATTGCAAATGGGAATTTTTTTATAAATACAACTGATAGTTATGCTCCCTTTAACCTTTGTCTCAACTGGGTCTTCCTCGGAATTGACATGCATGCAACTATTAATAGTGAATTATCAGTTATCTGATTGATCACTCATTGTGAATTAAATCTAATTTAATTTACTGGCTGACCTCTCACTAGCTCATTACTTAGTTAGAACTATTTTAATTGATTTTAACTCATTTATTTGAGTTAACTAATTCACACCTGCACCCTACTAATGCATCAATTGCAACTAGACTCCAAAATAATTAGATTAATACCTCTACATGCCTCATCTTGGACCCTCAACTCAAATTTCTTGAGCTAACTCAGTCATCATGACTTAGTTAACTGACACAAGTTGTTATGAGATGAAATTACAATTTATTGTCCAATTTATTTAAGAGACAAATAAGTTAGACACCCCACATTCCTCACTCATTGTGCATCAAAATTCCTCACCAGTGTAGGTACCATTTTTTTTGTCCTTTCTGTTTTCCAATTTCAATGTTTCTTGTTGCAAATTTCAACATTTCAGAATTTGATGTGGCCTTCACACAAAGACACCATTGAAATCACATGCCCAGATTCTCATGAGAAACCTCTCTTAAGATCGATCTGCCATAAGAGAACTAGCAATATTCCATCCTACTTCCTAGCTCGAATTGACCATTAAGTTTTGCAACATTCTTGTGAACCCTCACATGATGATCTTTCTCTTGGAGGATGATCATGGCCTCCCTTTAGCAACCCTAACTTGGCCCTCTTACTCGACCTACTTTAGGACTACATCTCTCTTTGACCCCTTGATCAAATGAGCTCCTTCTCACTTGATGGTCTTTCCTTCATCCTAAGGCCTCCTTGAATATTTTTTTCTAAACCTCTTAAGAAACCTCTAGAACATACAGATTTTATCCACTTAGATCTTAGGAAATA
Organism: Pinus albicaulis; assembly: GCA_034641835.2. Classification (NCBI taxonomy): domain Eukaryota; kingdom Viridiplantae; phylum Streptophyta; class Pinopsida; order Pinales; family Pinaceae; genus Pinus; species Pinus albicaulis. The sequence goes on along the minus strand of CM076572.1, from coordinate 142,750,733 downwards.
ATGATTTTCCTTTTTAATTTTCTTTTAGATTTTAAACCCCATCCTGGGTCCAAAATCCCGTTGCTTTGCTACTTTTTCCACAAATCCTTTTGTGACCAAAATCACACAAATACATCTAATTAGGCTTGTGGATTACCTCCCAAGCTACATAATTCAAAACATAGTCTAGTTGTAGTAACCATAACTTGGTCAAGCTCTTGTAGCCAAGCAAGGGCTTGGTTGGGTTTCCAAGTTGAAAATTAAGTAAGGGTAGCTGTGAGGGCATGATATCTAGGGAGGGTTAGGGCGTGCACATTAGGAATGAAAAGTCATGATAACATAGGTCAAACAATTTCAATGCATGATGAAGAGTGTTAGGGAGTGTCGGGGCATATCAAGGGATAACTAGGTCAAAATGCATGGAAAGGAACGAATAAGAGTGTGTTCCAGGGAGTGTTAGCAAATTCAAGTGTGCCAAGGACGAAGTGTGTTAGGAGAAGTTCAGAATAGGATTTAAAGGAGGCAAGCCTATGATTGTTATACGGGGCTCGACATAACAATTTTAGACAAAGGGAGATCACTTTGTGCTAGACACAACATTTTTTTTCCTTTAGCTATTTTTTTTGTATGAGATGTGGCACACTTTGGCTACATGCTCATGTTTTAAACTATTCTATATCATTTCATATTGTACATTGTTGTGTATAAGTTTTGGGACACTTGACTTGTGTTGGGTTATATCTTGTGTTCCTTGTGCATCTTCTGGTTCTTGCAAACTCTCAGTTAATGTTCTACTATTTATATGAATTGAACATACATGTGAAATGTGTAAGCTATGTTGCTTAGTTGTTTTATGGCCATGGCTAGATCATGTGATCCTTGTCTTGGTAAATATTCAAGTGGGACAAGTTGAGCTTGGACATGAGTTGCATAAGATGAGTTATAGGTAGTTCATAGGTGAACAAGGCACAATCTAGTTGTAGTAGGTGTAATTGGTCAAGTTGTTGCAGTTGAAGTAATCCAATATTGTCACATGAATTGCAGTGGCCAAGGAATTGACTGGGTTCCCAAGTCGTGAAAAAATGTAAAGGATATCTTTGAGGACATGAGTGCCAAGGCGTGCTAGGGAAATCTAAGATGTGTCAGATAGTGCGAAGGCATGTTAAACATGCCAATATGTGCAAGGGTGTGTCAATGCATGCCAATATTTGCAATGGTGTGTCAATGCATGCCAGGAAATGTCAAGGCAACAAAAGGGAGAAATAAGTTAAACTACAATGAAATGAACACATAAGAGGGTTAATAGGTCATCAATTTACCTTTTCCAAAAGGGGCATGCTAGGCACACCAACACTAGGTGCCAATAGGTGCCAAGTGAAAATTATTAGTGCATTATAAGTGCCAAGTCTTCCTTTGTTGCTTCTCATCTACTTTCCAACAATTGATCTCAAATAAATTTAATATTAAACCATGCCAAATTATACCAAGGCGTGTCAACGTATTCCATACATGCTAAGACTTTCCAAGCGCCAACACATGCCAAGTGCCAATATGTGTCACCGAGTGTTATGAATGCTATGAAGTGGAAGGGCATGTTGAAGAGTGCTAAGGTGTGATAGAGAGTGATAATGCATTTTTAGGAGTGTTAAAGAGTATTAGGAAAAAACATTAAGGGAGCACTAGGTCAAAATTCATGGAATTTAATGAATATGAGGAATGTGTGCCAGGGACTAGTTTTAATGAGTGCTAGTTGTCATGCCACGGAGGGAGTGACAAGGTATGATAAGGACTGGTAAGGAATGATAGGGAATATCAAGCCATGTCAAGAAGTCTCAAAGTGTGCTTGGGAGTTCCAGGGTGTGCTAATTATATGTGCCAAATAGTGCCAAGATATGCCAATACATGCCATGTGCTAAGGATGTGCAGGGCGCCACTGTATGTCAATATGTGTCAAGAAGTTTCAAGGAAACAAAAGGAAGAACCAATAAGAGGGTTATAAGTCAGGACTTTGTCTTTTTCAAATAATGGCATGCTAACCACACCAATAATAGGTCCCAATACATGCCAAGTGGCATTGTGTGCCAAGTGCTAACGTATGTCAATATTGCATTCAACCAAGGTGTTTCAAGGAATTCTAGGGACTACATGCATGCCAACACATGTTAGGAGAGTTCTATGTTGTGCTAGCGCATGCCACTGTTGTGTAACCAGCTCCAAAAATATAAGAAAAGAGATATCAATGCCTTAGAAATAAGCCACTTTGAGGGGGCAACCTCCAATACATTACATAAATGAACAATTCTTGGATGATACAAATGACCAAAACCTCCTTCTATATATAGGAGTCCATGGGGCCATAATGTAATCCTAGTGGGGCCATAATGTAATCCTAGCCAATCTAACAATAATAATTTAAGGGCACAATAATAACAATATTGGGGTTACAGGGGTACAACAATAATGATAAGAGGGGCTACACTAACAAAATAAGGGACTACACTATTAATATAGGGACCTAACATGCCCCTCTCCTTCAAAAAAGTGTTGTCCTCAATGCTTCAGTAGCTCCAGGTGCTTTTATATAAAATTCTCATCCTCCCATGTAGAATATTCAGTGGGTAAGTTCTTCCATTTGATGAGATACTCTGAAATTGATCGATTTCATAGTTATCGAGTTCTTGTTTCCGTGACTGCTTCAGGTTCAAATATGGTTTTTCCTTCCTCATCAAGTTCTGGCAATATTGTTTGAACTGGAAGTTTTTCCCCTATAACCTTTTTAAAGCATGAAACATGGAAAATTGGATGCACTCGCGAAGAAGAAGGAAGCTCCAATTTGTATGCCATAGTACCAATCTTTTGCAAAACCTTGTAAAGACCATAGTAATTTGGCGATAATTTATTATCCTTCTTAGCTTGCTTGAGGGACATTTGTTTGTATGGTTGTAGCCATAAAAATACCCAGTCTCCCACATCGAAACTTTTCTCACTGTGATGTTGATCTGCCTGTTGTTTCATTCGATTTTGTGCCAAATTTAGGTTATCCTTTAAGAGTTGGAGAACTTCTTGTTGATGCTCGATGTGATCCTCCATTGCTTGAACCCTAGAATTTTCCCTTAAATAAGATGTGATGGATGGTGGATGATATCCATAAAGTGCCATAAATGGGGTCATTTTTGCTGCAGTATGGAAGGAAGTGTTATACCACCATTCAGCGAGAGGTAACCACTTGACCCATTGTGTTTGCTTATCAGATACAAAACAATGAAGATATCCTTCCAAACATTTATTCACTATCTCTGTTTGACCATCGGATTGAGGATGATAAGATGAGCTATGAGCTAGTTGAGTACCCAAACAAGAAAATAATTCCGTCCAAAACTTTCCTGTAAAAATGGGATCTCTGTCACTTACAATAATCTTCGGGTTTCCATGAAGCTTTTGAATTGTTTCCATAAATGCGGTAGCAACTGTACACTCTTTAAATGGATGAGATAATGCACAAAAGTGTGCATACTTGGTAATTCTATCAATTACTACCATGATGACACTCCTTCCTTCAGAATTTGGTAAACCTGTGATAAAATCGATTGAAATCTCCTCCCAACGTTGACTTGGAATGGATAAAGGTTGTAGAAGAATCGGGGTCTTAATTGTCTCAACTTTATTTTGCTGGAAAACCAAACATTCTACCACAAACTTTTGAATATCATATTTAAGGCCATCCCAAAAAAATTCTTTCTTCACCGTACGGTAAGTTTTTAAAAATCCAGAGTGTCCTCCTAAAGGAGAAGTGTGTAATTCCAAAAGAATCTTTTGTTTTAGTTTGGAATTCTTGAAAATATATAAGCGATCTTTGTACCATAAGGAATCATTTTTCCAACTAAATGTATTAGATGTACTAGGATCTTGCTGCAACTTTTGAATGAGAATCCACACTTCTTCATCCTTCTTCCATTCATCCCTTGCTTCAGTTATCCAATCTGGTTGGATAATTGAAATGGCACAAAGAAATGCTTCCACCTCTTCATCCTTTCTTGAGAGTGCATCTGCAACAACATTTAGCTTCCTTTTTTTGTAGACAATTTCAAAGTCATAACCCAACATCTTTTTGACCCATTTTTGCTGCTCTTCTGAAGATAGTATTTGTTCCAAAAAGTGTTTAAGACTATCATGATCATTTTTTACCTTGAAGTGTCTTCCCATTAGGTAAGGTCCCCATTTCTTTAGTGCATGTAGTATTGCCAACATTTCCTTCTCATAAATAGCCTTTTGTAAATACTTTCCTTTGATTGAACGACTTTCAAAAGAAATGGGTCTTCCTTCTTGCATTAAAACAGCACCAATTCCATTTCCTGAGGCATCACATTCCACAATAAAGGTTTTTGTGAAGTCTGGCGTAGCTAAGACTGGTGCTAGGCACACTGCCTCTTTAAGATGTTCAAAGGCCTTAGTTGCTTCAGGAGTCCATGAAAATGCATCTTTCTTCAATAATGTTGTTAGAGGTGCTGCTATTCTCCCATAATTTTTAACAAACTTGCGATAATACCCTGTTAACCCGAGAAATCCTCGCAACTGCTTTATGGTTGTGGGGACTTTCCATTTCTTAATGGCTTTAATTTTGTTAGGGTCTACCTTAACACCCTCATGAGATACAATATGACCCAGATATTCCACCTCTTATACTCCAAAGAAACATTTGGATGTTTTTGCATATAATTGTTTCTCCTCCAATAGCTTGAGCACCCTGTCAACATGTTGAACATGATCCTTCCAAGACCTGCTATAGATTAGTATATCATCAGAAAATACAAGCACAAATTTTCTAAGGGTTTGAAAATTGAATTCATCAACCCTTGAAATGTAGAAGGTGTATTGGTAAGGCCAAAAGGCATGACTAAAAATTCATAATGACCCTCATGAGTTCAAAATGCTGTTTTTGGAATATCTTCAGTCTTCATTCTAATTTGATGATATCCTGAACGAAGATCCAACTTGGTAAAATAAATTGTTCCATGTAATTCATCCAATAATTCATCAATCATAGGAATGGGAAATTTATCTTTAATAGTGAGCTTATTGAGCTCCCTACAATCCGGATACATGTGCCATGATCCATCTTTTTTGTGCACCAATACTACTGAAGTAGAGAACGAACTTTTACTAGGTTGAATTATACCAGCCTCTAACATTTCTGCAATCATACGTTCAATTTCGCTCTTTTGGATATAAGGATATCTGTAAGGCCTGATGTTTGGAGGAACACTTCCTAGAATCAAATGAATAGCATGATCACGATCACAAATAGGTGGGAGTCCTTTGGGAGTATCAAAAACCTTGGAATGATTGTCTAAGACTTTTTAGAGATCTGGAGAAATAGATGATTTTGATGTTGGAACTTCTAGTGAGCATAGTTGTGTAATTATGCCCCTTTGTCCTTTCTTTAGAAGCTTTTTCATGACATTAGAGCTTATTATCTTTCTTGGCTTCCCTGTGATACCCCGTAATTCGATTTCCTTTCCTTCCAAAAAAAATTTCAAGAAAAGTTCTTGAAAATTAAAAGCTACCATCCCTAAAGATTGTAACCATTGTACTCCTAGTACAACATCAGCACCTCCCATTGGGATGGAAAGCATTGGACTATTCAATACATATTCCCCCATGGCTAGCTTGATATTATGGCATTTTTCAGAGAAATTTATAGTTCCTCCATTTGCAACCATCACTTGACATTCTGGTGTTGGGTATAGGAAACAATTCAATTCCTTGGCTACCTTACAATGAATAAAATTATGGGTACTACCTAAATCAATCAACACTATTACCTTTTTCTTCTTGATATGTCCTTCTATCTTGAGAGTTTGAGGAGTGGTAATTCCCGCCAATGCATTACACGATATGGTCAGACTCATTTCTTCCTCTTCTAGGGTTGGTTCCTGGTGTATATCCTCTTCTTGTTCATTTTCTTCTTCCTCTTCACAATCTATGTAAAATAATTTCTTCTCAGCACACTTATGACCTTTAGTGTATTTTCTATCACAACTGTAGCAAAGCCCTTTGCTCTTTTTTCTTCCAACTGTTTTGGTGTCAACCTTGTAGGTTGTGGAAATCTAGGAGTAGCAACACTTCCCTCTTTATAGAAGTGAGTGGTAGGCTTCCTTGTCGCCATAATTTTACATTCAATTTTTCTTGCCAACCTGAATGCCTTCTCCAATGAATCATGTTCCAAAACACGAACTTCATGTTGGATGTTATCCTTTAAAGTACCTATGAAGAGATCAATCCTGTGTTCCTCTGGAATATCAATTACCCTTATATTCAATTTTTGGAAGTCCTCAATGTGCTCCCCCAATAAACCCTTTTGTTTGAGATTTATCAATTGGCTAAAGAAGGTGTTGCTCTTTGTATCCTCATAATGTGCTATCATTTCCTCCGTAAAAATTGACCAAGTGACAATTTTTTTACAGGAGCAAAGCCATCGATACCATACAAATGTATTTTGTTCTAAATGTAAAGTTGGAATGTGTACCTTTTGTGTGTTTTTCACATTATGGAGATCAAAATATTGCTCCATCTGTAGTATCCATGTTACAGGATCCTTTCCATCAAACTTTCTCATATCCATTTTTTGGAATATGGTGGTTCTTCCCGCTAACATTAGAGTTTATGAAATCACGATTAACATTTATTTTGTTCTCATCATGAGTTTCCTCTACTATCTTTTCACCATTGTGAAACATTTCTTGTATCAACTTTGTCAAACCTTCTATGTCTTCTTTTATATCATTCTTCATGTTTTCCATTTTGGCTTCCATGTCATCCATCTTAGATTCCATGCCAGCTTCCATGCCATCTATCTTAGATTCCACACCTTTCTTCAAACCATCCATATTATTCTTCAAACCATCCATCTTTGCTTCCACGCCTTTCTTCAAAACTTCCATTTCATTTTTTGCTACTCTTTGCGAGAGTGAAATTTGGTGCACTTGCTCTTGTAATTTTGATTCATCATGTTGCAATTCTTCATCTTCATGAGTCATAGTAGAGCCTTCTGAAGGCTTAATGGGTGTTGAATTATTTTTACGGAGCATTTTTTATAACTTGATACTGATATATATTCTACAATACACCCTTGTAATCAATTCAAATTGATTCTTCAAACAAGACTTATGCAATTCAGGAAAAAAAAAATACACACCTTTTTCTTGCTTTTGAGGAGCTGGATATTGAAATTAGATTATCTATGTGATTGTAGCTCTTCAATATTTGAAATTTAGCACCGATGTAGCCCTATGAATTCTCTTTCGAATGCCATAGGTCTAACCTAATTTGGATTCTCCAAGAAAAAGTTATGTCCAACCTCCCACAATGACCTAATTATGGACTGGTTCAGTAGAGCGAACTTGTATGACTTTCCACGTGTCACTGTTTTGTCCTTCGGCTCTGAAATTGATAGCCAAGAAACTAAAGTCCATTTACTTGCGACCAATTTTTACGGCACTCCAATTCGATGCTCAGAGAGATAGTTATGAATCTTTTTCCCATGATCACCTCTTTGAGATGAAATTTAGAGCCTGAAAAAGCACTACCTTCCACAGATCATATCTCCGAAAATATTGCGAACCAAGCTATGAAATTTTTTGACGAGTTTCCTCAGGATTTCAGCTTTGCACCCTAAAAATTTCAGATTTTTAACCTTTGTAGAAAAAAAAATTATAGTGAAAATTCCACGATGACATGTTTAGAGCAGCAAAACCCTAGAATCCAAAGCTCTGATACCAAATGTTGTGTAACCAGCTCCAAAAATAGAAGAAAAGAGATATCAATGCCTTAGAAATAAGCCAATTCGAGGGGGAAACCTCTAATACATTACATAAATGAATAATTCTGGGATGATACAAATGACCAAAACCTCCTTTATATATAGGAGTCCATGGGGCCATAATGTAATCCTAGCTGACCTAACAATAATAATTTAAGGGCACAAAAATAACAATATTGGGGTTACAAGGGTACAACAATAACGATAAGGGGGGATACACTAACAAAATAAGGGACTACACTATTAATATAGGGACCTAACAGCCACCATGTGCTTGGGCATAAGTGTCATGACAAGATGTTCTAGGTACAAGGATGTTCCAAGACATGTTTGGTGCTAAGAAATGTTAGTGTGTGCCAAAGAATTAATTTAAGGTGTGCCTGGATTGTTGAGGAGTGTTAGGTCTTTCTCATTAATATAATTGACAGAGCTTGATTATGTATTAAATAATATATTTCCTACACACATTAGTAGGACTTTATCTAAGGGGAATTTTCTAGATAGTAAACTAAATAGATATGAATCATGTGTTGAATCATAGGAAAGCTCTATTCGACTAGTCATTACTTGAGGGAAATGATACACACTAATTTCTTCTTAAAAAATTGATTGAATCTATCCACTATGGCCTTAGACATATTAGAAAAAATACTCCACAATAATGGTATTAAATTGTTCTCTTTTGACAAAAATATATTAACAAGCACATAACGTCATCAAAAACTCATTGGAATGATCAATGGTGAAGAACATATTTTGACCGTCACCAAAAGTAACAAAAATAGCATCGGTGAGGGTCATTGAAAGTTCATCACTAGAAGTGTCACCAAAGAGAGAATTAGTGATGGGCCTTTAACGACCCTCACCAAAAGTGTCATTGAAAATGGATTTGGTGATGGACCTTAAAGGACTATCATTATATACACTTACAATGACGCTTTTTTAAGGACCATCACCATATGTGACATTGGTGACGGACTTAAAGGTTCGTCACAAGCATGACCCGCACCAATGTCCTTTTTTCTTGTAGTGATATTTATGTTCCCTTTAACCTCTGACTCAACTGGGTATTCCTCGAAACTGACATGCATGCAACTATTAATAGCGAATTATAAATTATCTGATTGATTTCTCATTGTTAATTAAATCTAATTTAATTCAATGTACCTCTCACTAGATCATCACTCAGTTAGAACTAGTTAAAATAACTTTAACTCATTTAATTGAGTTAATTACACTTGCACCCCACTAATGCATCAAATTCAACTGGAACCCAAAATTATTAGAATCCCTCTAGATGCCTCATCTTAGACCCTCAACTCGAATTTCTTGAGCTAACTCGATCGTCATGACTTAATTAACTAACACAAGTTGTTATGAGATGAAATTACAATTTATTGTCCAATTTATTTAAGGGAAAAATAAATTAGACGCCCCACATTCCTCACTCCTAGTGCATCAAAATTCCTCACGAGTGTGGGTGCATTTTTTTTTTTGTCCTTTCTGGTTTCCAATCTCACTGTTTCTTGTTGCAAATTTCAACATTTTAGAATTTGATGCAACCTTCACACAAAGACACCATTGAGATCACATGCCCAGATTCTCATGAGCAACCTCTCTTAAGATCGATCTGCCAGAAGAGAACCAACAATATGCCATCCTACTTCCTAGCACAAACCGACCATTAATGTATGCAACATTCTTCTAAACCCTCACATGATGATCTTGCTCTTGGAGGATGATCATGACCTCCCTTTAGCAACCCTTACTCGGCCCTTGTACTCGACCTAATTTATGACTACATCTATCTTTGACCCCTTGATGTGCCAGATAGTGGGAATACATGTCAAACATGCTAAGATGTGCCAGGTGATAAGGCATGCCAAGATGTGCAAGGGTGTGTCAATGCGTATCAGGGACTGTCAAGGCAACAAAAGGGAGAAAAATTTAAACTACAAGGAAATGAACACATAAGAGGGTTAATACGTCATCAATTTACCTTTGCCAAGAGGGGTATGCTAGGCACACCAAAACTAGGTGGCAATAGGTGCCAATTGCAAAGTCTTAGTGCATTCTAAGTGCCAAGTATTTCTTTGTTGCTTCTCATCTACTTTCCAAAAATTGATCATCACAAATCAATTTAATATTAAACCATGCCAAAGCATACCAAGGTATCTCAACGTATTCCATATATGCTAAGACTTTCCAAGTGCCAACACGTGCCAAGCGCCAATATGTGTCAAGGAGTGTTATGCATGTTATGAAGTGGAAGGGAACGTGAAGAGTGCTAAGGTGTGCTAGAGAGTGATAATGCATGTTGATGAGTGTTAAGGAGTACTAGGAAAAAACATTAAGGGAGCACTAGGTAAAAATTCATGGAAGTTAATGAATATGAGGAATGTGTGCTAGAGACTAGTGTTAATGAGTGTTAGTTGTCATGCCAAGGAGGGAGTGACAAGGTATGCTAAGAATTGGTAAGGCATGCTAGGGAATATCAAGGCATGTCAAGAATTCCCAAAGTGTGCTTGGGAGTTCCAGGGTGTGCTAATTATATCATGTCCCAATTAATAGTTCCAAGATATGCCAATACATGCTAGGTGCTAAGGATGTGGCACAAGGTGCTAGGGTATGTCAATATGTGTCAAGGAAACAAAAGGAAGAACCAATAAGAGGGTTAATAAGTTAAGACTTTATCTTTTTGAAAAGGGGCATGCTAGGCACACTAATAATAGGTCCCAATACATGCCAAGTGGCATTGTGTGCCAAGTGCTAATGTATGTCAATGCATTCAACCAAGGTGTTCCAGGGCATGCTAGGGACTACATGCAGCATGCCAACACATGCTAGGAGAGTTCCATGTTGTGATAGCGTATGCCACCATGTGCTTGGGCGTCAATTTCATCAAAAGATGTTCTAGGTACAAATATGTTCCAAGACATGCGAGGTGCTAAGAAATGTTAGTGTGTGTCAAAGAATTAGTTTAAGGTGTGCCCAGATTTTTGAGGAGTGTTAGGTCTTTCTCATTAATAGAATTGTCAAAGCTTGATTATGTATTAAATAATATATTTCCTACACACAATAGTGGAACTTTATCTAAAGGGAATTTGATATAATAAACTTAATAGATATGAATCATGTGTTGACTCATAGGAAATCTCTATTCGACTAGTCATTACATGAGGGAAATGATACACACTAATCACCTCTTAAAATATTGACTAACTCCAACCATTATGGACTTGGAAATATTATAAAAAAAACTCCACGATAATGGTCTTAAATCATTATTTTTTGAAAAAAGATATATTAACAGGCACATAACATCATCAAAAACTCATTGGAATGATAAATAATAGCAGACAGTTTTTGATCGTCACCAAACGTAACAAAAAGAGCATTGGTGAGGGTCATTAAAAGTTCTTCACTAGAAGTGTCACCAAAGAGAGAATTAGTGATGGGCCTTTAACGACCCTCACCAAAAGTGTCATTGAAAATGGCTTTGGTGATGGACCTTAAAGGACCATCACTATATACACTTACAGTGATGCTTGTTTAAGGACCATCACCATATGTGACACTGGTGACGGACCTTAAAGGTTTGTCACAAGCATGACCCTCACCAATGTGCTTTTTTCTTGTAGTGTCAACAACAGGTAAGTCAGCTTACAGAGAAGTATCATAGGGATAAATTGAGTATTTTTAAGAAAGTGAAGCTTGTTGAACCAATCCTTGATAAGGTAAAATACAATTTAAAGTGGACCCTACCTCTGCATAGGCAGGTGAGAAATTTATATACACAAAACTTTGTATTAAAAATAAGACTCAAATTGGTGAAGAAGAAGCTCACCGAGGTTAAGGAATTTGGAAGGAAGAGGAAGAGGGGAAAGTTATATATACTAGTAGAGGCTAGTACAAATTTGAATCTTCAGCAGGAGGGCACCACTCAACTCTAGATTTTGTCTTTTGGCTCAAGAGATCATAAATAGGTTAGTTTTGATGAAGCTTGCAAAAATGCAAAAAGGGGCCTGTTGGAATTTTATATAGTCTTTGGTACTAATGAGATAGTGAATTTTTGAATTTTTTATTGTCACGAGGGTAGTTATTTGTAGGTTAAAAAATTTATATCGATGTTTCAAACACTTTATATCAAAATAAATTCATCATATGTTCATAATTTTGAAGGCGTTGCGAAAGGTGACAGTTCGTTGCGAAAGTGGGGGATAGTCCATAAGGAGATATGAAAGAATTTCAAATCTTACCTAAGAGGTTCAATACCATCATAGAGGTATTTTAAGCATACCAATTTTCTCTAGTTTGATAGAGGAGGGTTGCAACAATACAAAACATAGAGGGATACATCATTTTGCTGCGAAATTTGTTGGTGTGTTGCAAAACTGGACAGTGAACACCATTTCATTTTAAATTTCAAATTTTTGGCTTCTAGAAGTAATTTGGATCATGTGGATAGGTGGAATATTGTATTGAGAGGTGTATTTAATGTTTATTTGAAAATATTTGAAGTTGGTGATGTTTTAGGCTTATATTGGTTGTAAGGAAAACCACTCCTATTTTTCAGTATATGCACTAAAACTTTGATGTATCTAGTTTGAATATTTTTTTGATCAATAATTTCGACCAAATATAGTGGGAGATCGAACCTCATGATGTATATAAAGATGAAAAACATAGGAAATTGTTATGTTGGTTAGATTAGAGAAGAACAAACTTTTTGTGCACTGTATTTTCTGAAAACTTTGCCAGTGAATGAATGCAAGACAAAAGGTGATTTGTGGGGATTACTGTGTCAAATATTGCAATTTTTGTGCTCCTTTGATATTGTAAGTTTTATCGTATTTTTACATCTCTTAAATTTATGTCTTCTTGCTTGGAAAAACCAGGCGTTTAATTCAGAATTCATCTTAATGGTGCTTTGATTTAATTTTTCCAAGTGATCAATGTTTTCATCTTAAAGCAATATTTTATCATTCATCTATGGTTTTGATGCTCTATGTGTTGTATTTCACTTTTATACACTCACCCTCTAAAACTATTTAATATAAATTACACCACCAGGGCTACCTACCTTGCCCCTATGGAGAAACCCTTTCTTTATTCATCATATCACTAAACAAAGAGCTGATTTGACATGACTCCACACCCAATGGATTTTTCTCTTTTATCATCAACATACCATTGAAAATCAAACCTTAATGACCATCATACCTAGCCTAATATTATATCATTTTATGCAATCAAACTGATAGATCCCTCTCCAAGGCTAGAAGGGCTATATTCTAGCCTAAAAGTGTTGTGGTTACCTCTGGGATTTTTCTTCTCAGCCTATGGAACTTACAGAGTGATAACAAAGTGGATCCTTCTTGAGGATCATGGCTAGTGCAGGCAGAGAAGAATTAGTGCTGGAAAAGGTAAAGAGGCACTTAATGAAAAGTTGAAAAAATTCTACACATGCCTATGTAAAATAAGAAGGTGCACAAGTATTTGAACACTCAAGGTATGTATGGTAGTTTATTTCAATGTTATATTTGCAATATAGGATGGAAAGGTAAGCCTTAAGGTATGATGGGAATTTCACCTTCACAAATGGCTCATGCATATGAAAGTTTGATTCATGGTACTCATGATGGGATGGTGTACTTGGTAGTGAAAAAGTATCTTACCTTTTAGACATGATGATCTTCTTGATTTTATGAAGCTAATTGATATTGATCTTTGATGTATTGGTATACTTGATGTTTGGCTAACATCTATCATTTTTGATATCTTTATTCCACCAACACCTTGATTCTAATAGATGATAACTTGATACTATTGATAATGTTTGTGATAAGCATGGTAATATTAATGATGAAAGTATGAAAATAAGATTGATATACAAGATACTAGTTTTATCCTTGGTTAGGTTTTGATAAACTTAGTAATTATGATATATGGTAAAATATAGACGACCTTAATTAATGGACTAAGATATGTAAGTGACATTGTGTTCATGATATTTGAAGTATGATGAATCACATGTTTGTTTCCCTAATCACAAGACTCTAACTTTTGATACAAGTTTGATGCCATGTGATGATGAAGTAGCTGAGGCAAACATGTTATGACCATGATAAATATATGTTAGAACCTGACATAGTTTGATTTTATGGTCTAATAGTTCTCCTGATGCATGGAAGTATTATAGATACATTGATAACTTGAATAATGATGACTGAAGTGGATTCCCATTTAGAGGGAGAATCTCTCCATAATATCCATACACCTATTATCATTTGCATTAAATGTGAAGAACATTCTTTATTATTGACATTTTCTGACATAAATAGACAAATATTTGATTTTTTTGGTCTACATCAAGTTCTAGTCTGAGAAGAGAGCGTTTTACTTACTCTAAGACTCAACCACACGAAATAAATCTTGAGGGTGCGGTTGTAGCCTCTAAACAACACAAAATAAATCCCATGGGTGAGGTTATACCTGTAGGTCCCAAAACTAAAGCCTTATGCATAAAATTGGGAATGCACCAGCAATATGACATTCCTTCAGATATGGAGTAGACATCAGAAATTTCCATGAGTAGGGAAGTTTGAATGTTTGACTTACTATAGAGAATGTGAATACTAAACTTCTATTTGCAGGTGATTGGAATATGCATATTAGTATGTTATTTTTATTTGATCATTGAAGCTAGTATATGACAATATTTGATAACATATGTGAGGGTTTCAAAACATCTAGTTGATTAGTATATATGAGCAATGGCATGATGCTTGATAGTTCGTAAATATTTCTTAGAACATTGACATGCTTCTTCATATGTTTTTGGCTTATGGATTGATTCATAGAGATGACAAATTAGGGTTTTTTACTTGATGGATAATGATTTTACTTGATGATTTACCTTGATAACAATACTATGTGAGCATAGTACATTTTAGTAACTAATATTTGGATTCAATAATGATTTTGTATTTGCCTCATTTTCTTTGGCACATTGGTTGAAGCGTGAACAATTATGATTCAGTATGAAATAATCTCATAATGAATGGATGGAAATTTTATGACTCACTCTTGGTATATGCATGAAACTTATATGACATATCCCTGATTTATCCATTCATATTTAGTGGAAGAAATTAATCATGCTATGAACATAAGGATGGCTTGATAAAGTTTGATTGGATAGTGCTTGGTTGTTGTAACTTGGTATTTGGATGAGAGCTCTACTCGAGACCTAGTCCGAAGAGTGTGTCCTAGTGATATTGGCTTTGAATATTCACTTTGATCTTGCATATATAAGTTGAATTGGTTGATTTGATAGAATAATATTGTTTTGTGTAAGGGTGAGCATATAGTTTCGGTCAAGTGTTATGTTTGCAAAAATCAAGGTATGAAGCAAGCTCCCTGAGCCTCGTATGTCTACATTGATAGTTATCTGGTGAAGTGAGGAAGTTCTATCGATCCAAATCTCTACTTCAAAAGGGGTCCAAAGTATGAATTCAATTTTGGTTTTATATGATGATGGTCTACACTTGACAGGCAACGAGCCTCTATTGATGGAAGTAAGAGGGAGTTGGCTTAAAAAACTTGAAATAATGAATCATGGCATGATGAATGAAAAAAAAAATCTATATCATGAAGCTATCGATTTTTTTTTTTTAAAGTGGAAATGCAAATCCATGGACACTTTGATTCAATTTCAAGAGGTTAAGAAGATATATTGTGGAACCTGCCTTGGTAGTCAATAGTCAATTGAAGCATTGATATTCCATATGAACACTCATCCATATATATGTATCTTGCATAGATCAACTTAAGTGAATTCATGATTGAGCCTTTTCATACAGGTTGAGTTATCATCGAGCACACTTCAAGGTATTTGCATGGGATGGTCGATTTTTGGTCTGAGACATTCTTCCTGTGATATGTGACTGCATAGATATATTGATGTTGTTTGGATCATTATTGATGAGATGAGAAAATATAGGTGCTTCCTTGGTATGAGATCACCCATTATATTTTTGGATGAGAAGTTTGTATCTTGAAGCACACTCAAGGTTGAGTACGATGATGTTGGCATGGCTAACTATGAGAAAGGTTGAAGAAGATCTTTGGAGAGCTATCTGAGAATATTTTGAGTATGATAGGGATACATTGTGATAATATTGAGTCGGATTCGATTGGTAGAGAATATTGTATATAACTAGTCTTGCACCCTCATAGTTTTGTCTTCAGCCTTCAGAAATTTACACGATATAGAATAACCTACAGGTATATAACCTCAGCCTGTAAATTTTTGAAGGCTGAAGATAGAACTATGGAGGGCCAACATCAAAATGCTTTGGAATCTAGGACCTAGCCTTCCTAGACTCAAAGAGGGCTCTCTCTGTTAGATATAGATTTTTTTATATGGGCATTTTAGGCTAGCTATTAGTGCATAGGGGTTGGTTTGAAAATATGTGGTTGAGGCAGCAGAAGAGGGCCATTGGGCTATGGAGTCGAACAAGTGTAAAAAAATTCAAATGGATGAAAAACTGAGGTCAAGTGCAACCAGGAAAGCCAGACATGTCAATGGATCTTAACATCTTGTGAGATGGAAAGGAGGAGGAGATTAAGGTTCAACGTAAACATAGAGTAGACCGTCTCTAAATTCTGCATTCAGGTCTCAGAGGAAAACATAACGTACTGTTTCAAGAATGAGCAGTGTACCCCATGGTAAATCCTACACAAATTTTCTATTCGTAGTAAAGAAAGAACAATAGTATGTAAAACTAGAGATGACAGATTACAAGAAAAAGGCGCACTTCACCACAAAACATGACACAAGAATCTGGAAAACAACATCATCTTTCAATCATCCAACGAGAGTGTTTACAATCAACTGAGTCTATTATAATGGTTTTTCCCCTTCTGGGCCTCTTACGAAGGCTGAAGGCAGAAATATGGGGGTGAAACAACTAGAATTGAAATCTCTTCATACATTGAGACAACGCTACCATATGAGACAAGATTAGGCTTGTGGTTGTCTCCTCTATGAGAGAGGGGATGAATAAGGTATCCTTTTGTGTGATATATATATATATATATATATATATATATTTGTTCTAATATGATACTTTATTTGATGAATTGCATGAACATGAGACTATTTTCGATGATGTATATTGTATTCAAAATGTGTTGTAAAGTGGAAGTCCAAAGGACACACATGGAATGTAAAGAGTCATGAAAGTTGAAAAGTCATAGAAATTCAAAAATTCTGAGCGCATTCAAAGAGTCACCCTTGGTTATATATACTCCCTCATTGTATGAGCAAATGAATTTTCACCTTGGCTCCACCAACAAAGAACAAAATAAATAACCTAGTTCTTTTGTGGAGAAGTAGTGGCTCCAACACTCCACTATTGCAGCTAGTGATGTTCATTGTACATTTGTTTCTTGGAACTTTTACTTAATAACAAAAGGCTTTCAAGGTCAACACATTTTTCATACATGGATTATGAACATTTGTAAGACTATTCTACGAATGTTTGTATTTTATGTTTTTTTCACATGTTCTATATTCTTAATCTATACAATATAAAATTCCATCTCTTTTATTATATATATATTAATAATTTTTTTTACATTTTATACGTTTGTGAATTTTATTGATATATGTTTTCTTCCTTGTATTTAATCTAATTTAATACTTCCTATAAATTTAAGTTCACACATTTTTACATGTGATTTTATAGAAAATAATGTTAATTTTAAAAATTGTAGATGTTGCAATATTATAAATTTATTCTATGATTTGTTTATAACCACATATTACATATTGGAATTTTTAATTGTTCTCATTTCTTTGATTTTATTTTTATGTTCAGGGTTCATTTAAGTAACATCTAATTCTCATCAGTATGCAAAAGAAACCACTTAATAACATTTCATAAAATTAATAAAGATTCATTTTAATCACATATTTATTAAGTGTTAGGAGGGATCAAATATTTTGTACAAGCCTCTATACAAAGTTTTAAAAAAGTGACCTCTTAGAGATTAATCCCCATTAGTACTAGTACTTGTTAAATTCATATATTTGAATACATATATGGATTCAACCCCTTGAAAGTTCCTTTGGGTAGTTGAATTGCGTAGACTACACAACCATTCCAACAAATATATGTTGATTTATAATCAAAATTAACCAAAACAAATACATGAAAAAGAGTAAGACTTTTAACCACATATAATATATACACCATATATAATATTTTATTTATGACTCACATCTATATTTATTATTACTAAAATTTCTTCAATATCACATTTTGATTTTAAATTAGGAATTGAATTACACATATCTTTTTTTTATTGTGGTAGGAATTAATTGAACTTTTTTACTTTCATTTACTTTTTCTTCTTTAGACATTGAAATATTTTATTATGATCAAAACACACACACACACATAACAAGTTACTTAATATCAAACATGTATTGAAATATTTCTAAAAGATATAATAATTATACTTTCCTTTTTACTCAAAAGTAAAAATATTTTTAATTAGAAATATTTTACATAGATATTGAAATATTTGTGAGTTAGCATAATGAGAGTGAGATTATTCATGTTTTATAATTTTTTTACTTAAAACATACTAATTATGCATAGTGATTTTAGTTTTTTACTTAATATCAAACATGTATTGAAATATTTCTAAAATATATAATAATTATACAATCATTTTTAATCATAAGTGTAATGTAAAAAAATTAAAAAAATAAAAATGTTTTACATAGATACCAAAATGTTTTCACCACATCTTGAATTGAGTTAGCATAATGGGAATGAGATTATTCATGTTTTATAATTTTTTTACTTAAAACATACCAATATGCATACTAATTTTAGTTTATTTTTTTCTTTATTATGGTCCACATTATTTTTATTTAGAGAAACCTTTATTTTCATTTTAAAAGGGACACGTGTTTATTGGAGCTGGAGAATGGAAGCTATTATACATCTCCTTCATATTGGGTTGTATGATGCATATCTCTACACAATAATAATATTTTATTAAAAATTCATATTTACAATAATAATAATAATAATAAAATTGCTATTGATATTTATCTTATATTACTTGTATGTGTTCATATTAACTTCTCATCTACCAAGTGAGACTGGCCTCTTTTCAATGCAAAAGTCGAGGACAAGTTTACATCTCTAAAAACTTGATTCTGCTCTATGTTTGATAGATCCATAATTAAAATCAATCGATATTATTTCTTTATAGTAATATCATATTTATATAATATTCACATCTTTTATTTTTTAATTTGTTAAAATATTAATATATAGAGTTACATATACTTGTGATTTGGTATTTTTGATTATGATGCTTTATAATTTTAACTCTTTTTTTAATATAATATGTTTAGAATGCATTTATAGATAGAGTAAGATAGGTTAGGAAAAGAATAATATATAAATATATATAAATATTATTATTTTCAAATATATATTTGTACTTGGAATTAATTGCAAATATTAACTGAGCTTAATTATCTTTTGTATGTGGAATTACTTGCAATGCACAATCTGGATACTAAGCCATTCGATCGATACCTTCTCTTCTACAACAAGTTCCTCCATTCATTCGAATTCCAGGAGATATTGTCATTGCGATGATGCACAGATAGTTCAATCACTAGTCGTGCTTCCACCGACTCCTGTACGTCGAGCCATATGATGTCACGATGACCATGTTTTATGAATAACCATACGAATACGATAGCTAAGTAACCATAAGCATAAGTACCATAGGATTGTACTTTCAGTCGCTAGCAAAAGTCTTGTCCTCACCCCATGCTATGGCCATCGCTGTGTATGGCCATGCACCAAAAAATAAAGAATGATAAATCGTTCAAGTGTTCGTGAAAATTAATTGTTTCTATGCCCCATTTGATTAATATGTCAGACTTGCCACAAATTATTAATTTAAGCTACAACAACATCTGAACTTTAACAAGCAGTAGCAACAATGAAATATATTTACTCTTAGAATGTGAGAAGAGTGCAAAAATGATATATAATCTATAGTAGCAAATGATATACAAAATCCTTGAGGAAAGGACCTTTGAAGGTGGGCTCAAATCAGCGTCAAGGGGAGATGTACATAAAATGAAGGAACACTTTGCTACATAACCCAGCTACTCTATAACTACGCAGTCTATAAGGGAAAATGACTGCAGACTGAAATATACAATATGATGTGACAATATGAGCTCAAATAAAGATAGGGGAGCAAGATCTCAACCCTAGAAAACAATACAACAACAATCCTCCAAGGGATTGGCTAAAATACATAAAACAGAAAAATGCCAGAGTTGTACTGTAGCAGCTGCAACTCAAATACAGTACAACATGGGAGAACGATGTAGATGCTGCAACAAATGTAGAAACCTTCTCCAATGATCTTATAAGTGAAAGGCTGCTCCTTTCACTGAAGATTACACCCTCCAAACCTCAGTGTGAACCCCTCCTGCAATTTCCCTCTGAAAATAACTCTATAAGAGGGAGTGACTGCGCTGGGGCTGAGATGAAACATATGGCCCAATGGAAAAATCTGAAATAGAGCTTCGGAAATCTCCTTTGCTAGTTTCTTAGAGAAAGAGTGAGCTCCTCCTCCACAAAACTAACTCTGGAAATGAGTGATGATGGTCCCTCACTGCAACACCAACAACTCCAACGTTTCTGCCCAACAAAATAACGCAGTAGCTGAAGATGAATGCTTTGGCCTCAAGCCAAGATGTGAGGAAGATGAAGAACATCTCCTCCAAGGCCTCCCAAGGAAGAGAAGGGAACTCCTAAATAGGAATCCCTCTTGTGCTAAGCAACACAAGCTATCTCAGTTCAACAACTGAAGAGAGCTGCAATTCGAAATTCTCAAGCATAATGAACAATGGCTCTCCTTCACCTTTTTATGCAAGGAATGCTTCCTTTCCATGGACCCCACCCATTAGGTTTTCTCTCATCCTCTATTTTCCCTCCATTCAAAACTGCATAGTCTTCTTGAGCAAGCTTCTCCTCTTAGCCACGTTGTTGACTTGGTCAACCATGGCCTAGTTTACTTTCTTTTGGCCCTTTTCACACTAGGGACTGCCAACTTTAGCCACTTAAGTGACTAATGCACCTTAGGAGAGTTTATTTTGCTGCTACATGGGCTCCCTTACCCATTTGATTCCTTTTATTAAAATAAAATAAAAAAATGTTCCAATTAACATAGTGAAAAATTTGGAACATTACAAAATATGTTGGAAGGATATTTTTTGTTCATGATTTTTCTAATAGGGAAAAGATTAATTTTTCACTCTTGAAAGACGCCCCCTACATCATGGACACTTGGGAACCCTACTGTGAGAGAAAGGATTAGAGGAAACCCTCACTGTTCTTGGCTGCACCGACTTGGATTTATTTTTGATATGCCATCAAGGAATGGTACTACCCTGTCGGGAGCTATGAATACAACTACATACAATGGAATACATTTTGGTAGTAGAGGGAACAAGATATGCACAAGCTAGTGAATATTTTCCACACCTCATGCACAAAGCTGGGTATCAAAAATTATGAGAAACATATGGTTCTCAAGTATCGTGGTTTTTTGAAAAAATAAATTCAAGAGGAGATGGAGTTCCTATACATCTGCTCAGTTGGTGCAGTGTACCGATATGCTGCCAATATTGAGTAGAAATTCAAGCAGAATAAGCGAGACTTTGGATCTGCGAACCCAAAGCAGAGAAAAGGCACCCGCAAACCACATAGAAAATTAGAGCCCATTCGAGACCCCCTAGGAAACTCCTTGAAGCTGAAATCCAAGGGTGACGAGAAGGCAAATAAGGATACTGGTAAGTGTTGTGAGTTCCATAAAACTCCAACACACGACAAAAATGAATGTAGCGCAAAGCAAGCGCTGTTGGTCGAGCTGAAAGAGTAAGAGAAAGATGCATTATCTAGTTGTGATCCATAAGCCGACAAGGGAACCAATAAGGGTAAGAGGTCATTTATGCATAACCCACTGTGACAGTAGCCACCACCAAGCACCAAAATGAGGAACCCGAAGATCTAGAGGAGGGGGAGCACATCTTTCACTCATAGATGTGGGTGAACGGTTCACTGCTCCAATTCATTATTGAAAACGAGAACCTCATTTCAGTAGAGGTCGTGAATCAATTAGGCCTACCGACCACACCACACTCACTGACGTACACCATTAGGTGGCTTCACCAAGGACAAGATCTTCATGTTAGCAAAAAATTTCACCTTCCCTACAACATCAATCCCTTCATGGATGAGGTATTGTGTGATGTTTCTCCTCTTGAAGTTTGTGATGTATTATTAGGCCAACCATACTTGTGGAAGTTTCATGTCATTTATGAGTTGACGCATCACACTATTATTATTTATTTGGGTAATAAGTTATATAGGATACTCGGGATAGCCTCGCCTACTACCATCTCTTTGATCTTTGCTATGAAATGTAGTAAGATCATCTCCCAGATAGGGATTTATTTTTCTTTTTCTTTTTGATTCACTCTCAATGTAAGGGGAAGGTCTTGGCCACATTCAGGGCCCCCGAGAAGGGTTCCTTCATGTAACCGAAGAAGGTGGATAAGGTCGTGGAAGAATAAAGGGACATCATCTCCTCACCCACAGGGTTACCTTTGCACTGTTAGTTCAAACATTCGATTGATCTGACTCCTAGAGCACCTCTACCCAACGAGATGATATATCGTCTCTCCATTTTAGAAAATGAAGAGATCAAATGGAAAATATAGGATTTTCTACAAAAATGGCACATCCAACCAAGTTCCTTGCCTTGTGGAATCTCGATTGTACTTGTACATAATAATGATGGGACTTAGAAGCTTTGCACTGATTATTAGGAGCTAAATAAAATCACTGTCAGGAACAGGTATCCAATACCACAGATTGATAACCTTTTGCACCAACTCAAGGGGGCCAAGTACTTCATCAAGATTGATCTGAATTTTGGCTATCACCAGGTTCTAATAGAGCGTCCATATGTATGGAAGACCACCTTCAAATCCTAGGAAGGCATTTTTGAATGGTTGGTTATGCCCTTCGGGTTGAAAAATCCCCCTACTACTTTTATGAGGTTAGTGGATGATATCTTACGTCCCTTCACCAACTCATTCGTGGTTGTTTATCTAGAAGACATCCTCATCTTCAGCAAGAGTTTGGAAGAACACCAGCAACACATTCGACAAATACTTCAAACGTTGTGGTAATAAAAACTATGTGCCAAGTTAGAGAAATGAAACTTTGGCATGAGCCAGGTCCAATATCTCGATTACATCATAAATGAGAGGGGTGTGCATGTGGATCCAACTAATATCCAAGTCATTCGGGATTCGCCAGCCCCGACCACTCTAACAGAGCTTTGCATATTTTTGGGCCTTGTAGATTTTTATCGAAGGTTCATGTTGGGATTCTTCCATATCACTTGGCCTTTGAGTCAGATTACCAAGCGCGGGGTGAAAGCGAAGTTTTTTTGGTCTGAGTCCCAAAAAAAGGCGTTTTTTTAGTTGAAGTGTCGCCTTTGCTCTACACCAGTACTCACATTACTGGACCTGCAACATCCATTTGAAATTGAGGCAGATGCCTTCAACTATGTTATTGGTGCAGTCCTCACCTTACACAGGAATCCATTGTCCTATCACAGTGAGACACTTTTAGATACAATTCAGAAGTACCCCACCTATGATAAAGAGATATATTCCATCATGCAAGATTGCCGATAATGGAAGCATTACATTCTGGGGAAGGAGACAGTCATCCACACAGATCACCGACCTCTCTAGTTTATACAGACATAAGAAAAGTTGTAGAACGATTGCCATCAAAAGTGGTCTACATATCTGAATCAATACTATTTGAACAAAAAATACAAAAAGGGAAGCACCAATCATGTTGCAGACTGCCTCATCCAACCCCCAGTTGCAACACTGACTATTTTTCTCAACCCTTGTGGCCATGAGACCTCTAGTTAGCCGCAACTATACAAAATTGATCCAGAGTTCGCTCCACATACTAGATGCTAGTATATGGCAAGCAAGCTCTCGATTTCCACCTCCAAGACATATTTTTATTCTACCTATGACACCTTTGTGTTCCTTCAAGCTAGAGTGCCAAGTTTATTTGGGAGGCACACTACAGTCGGGTCATAGGACATTTTGGTGTGGAAAAAATTGTGGTTTTACTACAAAATTACTTTTATTGGCCAAAACTCCAACAAGATTTTGGGAGATATATCATATCCTGCATTGCTTGCATCATCACCAAGCCAACCATCAAGAAGCAAGGCTTGTATAGTCCTCTTCCTACTCCCATCTAGCCTTAGGAATCCATCTCCATGAACTATATGTCTGGCCTCCCTTATACTAAGCATGGCAATGACTCTGTATTTGTGGTTGTGGACAGATTCTCTAAGATGGGTATATTGGTGGCCCGTAAGAAGAGTATCACAGTAGAGGAAACTGCCAAACTCTTCTTTGAATGAGTGTGGGTAAATTTTGGGATTCCATAGACCATTATTTTAGATCGGGATAATAGTTTCCTCAACACATTCTGGTCAAGCGTATAAACACTATTGGACACCAAGCTCACTAAGTCGATTGTATTCCATCCCCAGATTGATGGCCAGATAGAGGTCATCA
Source organism: Pinus albicaulis (assembly GCA_034641835.2). Classification (NCBI taxonomy): domain Eukaryota; kingdom Viridiplantae; phylum Streptophyta; class Pinopsida; order Pinales; family Pinaceae; genus Pinus; species Pinus albicaulis. The sequence continues at coordinate 142,726,191 of CM076572.1, read as the reverse complement.
ACATGATGATAGTGTACATACTCTGCATATACAACTACAAGCATCCACGAACCTGGGATGAAAGCCTTCCCTATGTGCAACAAAATTATAATAGAGGTCTCCATAGCTCGACTAGTTTCAGTCCCTTTCAAGTGGGTCTAGGATTTCCGCTATTATGTTAGATTGATGTTTCCATCCCTCATGCGACGACACAGACAAAATCCACACATGTATTGTCTGAGGTTGATAAAGAAACGAGATTTATTGAACTCATCCGTCACATCTGCCAGTAGGTTCACAACATTTTTGAGAAGTCCAATGACAAGTACAAGCATCAAAATGATCAACATGGGGTGCCACACAAGTTTCATGTGGGTGACAAAGTTTGGTTTCATTTGAAAAATAATGCCTTACCGGAGCCCATCAGAAGCTTATACCACTCCAATGTGGGCCTTACACCATCATCAAGGTTGTGAGAGACAATGCTTTTGAGCTCAGTGTTCCCCTATTCCTTGGCTTGCATCCACTTTTTAATGTGGACCGCCTTCAACAATACTTTCCACCATTATTCGACACATCAGACATTGCAGAACAACTCACACCAACAGAGATAGACATCAACTACATGGAAAATGCCACAATTGATCAGATCAGATCATGGACACGTAGATCAAGAACAACCTCCACCAAAATATCCAACTGTATTAGTTTGTCAAATCTGGCTAACTCCTGCACCAAGGAAAGGGGCTCACCAAGGACAAAGTTCATTAGAAGTTTCCCCATCTCATAGAGGCACTCAATGTAATGGGGACCATTTCTTCCTAGCAGGGGAGGAATGATCCAGAGGTATATTGGTGGCCACGCGCCTATTCCACTTGGACCCCCACCATTGTTTCTTTCATTTTTTTCACTTTCCTTAATTCTAGCACAGTTTACAATTTCTGGCAGTTTTTCGGGTCCTGAACTTCTGAAGCTGTTTTGAGGCCCTAAACGACGGTTTTTTGGAAAAAGGGAAAACATGAGTCATTGACTTAAATTTGCAGTAAAAATTTTTATTCCTTGGATATATATTTCTAATTAGGTATCATGCACATAAAATGGAGATCGTATGCCAAAGTTACAACCTCAGGAAATTGATATACCACTTTACCCCAACGGGGCCCACAATTTTGGTGATTCATCTCTTAGGGTTAGGTTTTTGGATGTTTAGTGTTTTCCATTGTTTATAAATAATAAATAGGCATTTTGAGCTTCATTGTATCACATTTCAAAGGCATGTAGTTACCACATCTCTTCTTAGAGATAAGCTACCATCACCCGAGCTAGTTTATTTTTATTTTGTATGTAAGCATATTTCGGATTTTTGATATTAAGGGAATGAAGTTTTATTTCTACTGCATCTCTTTGTTTATTTTTATATTTTTATTATTTGTGTTCCTGTATAAGTCCATTTCATAATATATGCTCAATATATTATGTTATATTTTCCTCAATATATATCCCCCATTATGAATCCCCGTGGTATCGTATTTCTCCCCCAATGAAGCCCCCGTGAGCGGGATTGGGTGATGATTTGATGCCCATGCTATCTCCACTTAGGATATTATTATTTTATGATTTACCATAATGGATTTTGACACCAAAGTCTGATATAATATTTTTTTTAACTCTTCCATCCGTTATTTTCATATGTTTGCATATGGAAACCTATTTGACTAGTTTTGTATCCACGAAAAAAACCTCCTTAATATTTTTCAAAAGAAACATACTAAAGGATTTCCATGGATAATTTCCCCCATATCTCTATTCCTTTGAAGGTGAATTTTAAATTCCCTCCCATAAGAATTTTCTTAATTTGTTAGAAAAACATACACTAGTAATTCACAATAATCCACCCTATGCTCATAAATTCCATAGATGTTCCCCTTTAAGAAATATTTAGTCGTCTCCATAGAGAAGAGATCAAATACTATACCTAAGTCAAATAACAAAAGGTTAACTATTCTTGTTTCTATTTTATTATAATTAATTTTCCATGTCTTCCAATACAATCTATGAATAAGCTTAAAGAGGATATATAATTCTACTATAATTTTTAACCTTTCTTCCATAGTCTCTTGAATGGTTAAAATATCAGGTCTATGGATACCAACTAAACTAAGGACATGTTTTTTTCAATGAATTTCCTAACCCCTTTTCTTTGAACATAATCATCACCGAGAAATCCTCCCTATAGCATGGTCTAGTTTAATATCCCCCCTAAAGCATGGTCTACATTAATCTCCCCCTTTAAGGTGTATTGATTTCATTGTTTAAATCCAATTTTGGAATTCTTTAGGTCAAATTAAATGAGTTTTCCTTTCCTTCTAGGGTTTTAACCATCCTTTTCCAAGTCTTGACTTAACACCTTTTCAATTCCATTTGAATCTAATTCCATAAAACCTTGTCTAGATCTCAATGGATATTTGTACTACTCAAATGTTAGAATGAATTCCTTAAAGATAGGAGGATTAAGAAATATTACCCAAGAGTTATATTTATCCTAAATTACTTTCTCTGTCTCCCTAGCTCCAAAACCAAACTCTCTTGTATCTCCCAATACAAAGATAGTAAGAACCATAACCTCTTTCTCCTTGTTGTCTTTCTTGCATTCCTTAAATGACTTATTCTTATACACAATCAAACCTAGGCAATAGTCATGTACTAAGTTTTGGAATTCAATACCATAATTTACAAAGAAATTAGTAGTGGTTACATACCTACTTAGGATATAGATAGGTTTTGCACTAGATAGTCCCTCATCATTATAACTTGATCATTTTCAAAACCACTTACATCAATGTCCCTTACAATCTTTAAGCTATTTATTTTTGGTGATACCACTTCCCTATCTTTATACAACTTTCCTTTTAATATTCATCCATAGGGGATTAGATTTATTTTGGATTCACCATGTCTACCTTTCTCGTCAAATCCTTCACATTATAGATTATTATTCCCCCCCTTAAGTATAAATCCTTGAATTTTCTCTTCTCCAATTTAACTTTATTAGTTAATTTAAGGAAAAAAGTCACTTCCTAAATACCTATAGGTATGAAACCTTAAATACTTAAAGGGTATACCCATGTTGTCCAGAGCCCGTGTATATTGTTTATTCCCAAATTCTATCTGAAAATATCCTCCAATAAACCCTCCTGCAAATCCACCTCCACTATAATATGAGAAATCATTCCTACATTGATTCTCTGATAACTCTTTTCCACCTCTATCAACTACCCTATGCAATCTCATATGTCCCTAAAATATTCAAACAACTAAAACTATAGATGAATATGCCACTAATTGGCCCATACAATCTGTATAATTGATTTCACAAGTTTTGGGTCAAATAGTAGTCCATATTTTTAGAGTTAATGGTGCAAAATCCACATCCACTTCAACCATAATATTATGGTAGCATATTCTTTGGTTTTAAATATAAAGGAGAGCCAACCACTTACCAAGGGATGGAATTATAGAGCTAATCTTGCAAAACACACATCCAATTAAACCATAATAAAATGGCACCATCTTCTTTGTATCCAAAGATAAAGGCGAGCCAATCATTTACAAATAATGGAATTGCATAGTATAGCCTAAAAGGTGCTTCTGTTCCATTTCTAGTAATTCCAATAAGGTATTTTCAGAAAATATCCTATGAAAATAAATGCCTTATCAAAGCTATCTTTTTTATTTTAACTAATACAATCATCTCAATATCCTCACCAAGAACCAATCTAACCTTGTTCTTTGGAGATTTACACATTTACCCTATCAAAGCTCGAATTCCCATTTCAACCACTAGATTCATCTCAATATCCTCACCAAGAACCAATCTAACTTTTCTCTTTGAAGCTTCACACATTTACACCCCTTCTTATGTGTATTTACCTTTGAATAAACTCTCTCCACCATAGATTCATTAATACCATTGAGTCCTAGGTTACAATGAACCCTATTATTAAATCCAATACTTCATTCTAACTTTCAAACCAGACTACATATGCCTTAGAATTCCCATGAGCCCTACATTGCTAATATGAAGGGTTTATGAGAAGTAAATTAATCAATGATGAAAAAATTATGAATTAACTGTGCATAAGGAAGAATTTTTATTTTATTTTTATTTCCAATCTCACCATTAATGTTAATGAAGGGTTTCTAACATACCTGTAATTTTCAACTCTATTGGTTGTGCCATCCTTCAATTACATTTTAGATTATATTTGTCTATAATATGTAAAATATCCAAAGCATATCCCTTCGTCACCTAGTGTTTCGTCCATATATTCCTCAAAAGGCCCATTACTAGTTCCCATGTTAATGAAGGATCTACCTTTGAAGAGATGTTTGCAACAATCAACCATTTCCTCATCCACTACTACATTTTACAAAATCCTATCTATACATTGTCTCACATATTCACCCTCCCGAGTGTTTTCCTTCATGAAGCTTTTTGGGAAACTTTTCCTCACCCTCAAGAACTTAAAGCAACAATGAGATTTTTGAAACATTGAAAACCTCATACAAACTGAGGGGTATATCCCTTACAATCTACTTTCATGTGTTATTGAATGGGTGTAAACATCCCCTACATTTTGGTTAGAACAAACCTCAATGAGATTGAACTTGGATGGGTAGGGTACATTAGGGTAATTTTGAGGTCCAAAATGGGCCTTCTAAGGATATTATAAAATAATAGTGGAAATAATAAAATAAGATTTGATTACATCATCAAATTTTAGAGGGAAAAAGAAAAAACTACTTTTCAACTCATATTTTCAACTTATCTCCCAAATGCTTTACTCAAATTTCTAGCGGGAGTACTCGTTGGATGCAAAATTTAATTCCTCATCCAAGGAGTACCCATGTGGCATACTTTTGATGGGTCCCGCTACACGAAAAATGAGAAATACATGAAAAACATGATTGCAATCACGTTTTTTTTATGTATTTCTCATTTTTCGTGTAGAAGGGTCCATCTAAAGTATGCAACATGGGTACTCCTTGGATGGGAAATTAAATTTTGCATCGAACGAGTACTCCTGCTCAAAATGTGAGTAAAAACTTTGGGAGATAAGTTGAAATTCCGAGTAAAAAAAGTAGTTTTATTATTTTATTATTTTTTAATCTTTTTACCCTTTTACTTAAAAAATGGTGAATCATCCCCCATGGTTGACATCATCATCGTGAATCCTATTGGTTCTTATAAAGTTTATTTTTGTTGTGCATTTTTCATAGGAGGCCCATTTCAAACCTCAAAATTCCCCTAATGAACGTCCTCCAAGTTTGATTATTACATCACATGATCATGTACTTAGAAATTGAGAAATAGGTGCAAGGAGTAACCATTTTGTATATGAGAGACAGAGAGAGAGAGAGTATAGCCTTGGTTATTTGCTTTAAACTGAATTCATAAATCTAATCATAAAAAAATGAAGAAAATGAATCCCTCGAATTAATTAATTCAAGACTTTACATCCATATTTTATTTTATTATAAGAAAAGTATAATTGAAAACATAATCCTTAAACTTTAATTAATTAGAAACTTTATAAAAACTTAATAATATAAACATAATTGAAAAATTTTAATCATTCAAAATTGTTATATAGTTGAAATTAAAAGTACACACCTATAAAATGAAATGTATTTTAAAAATAATTATATGATTGAAAACATAACCTTTAAATTTTAAATATACCAACTTAGTTAGACACTTACTTCAAAATAATATTATACCAACCTAGATCTATCTTAACTCTGGATCTATCAAGCATTGAGGATCAAATCTCTCGAGGTGAAAACCTCTGTTTTGAGTGCAAAACTTGAGGAAAGGTTTGCACCTCGAAATATTTGATCCCTCTTAGTGCTTGATAGATCCAGAGTTAAGATGGATATAGGTTGGCTTTAGTCGTGTGCATATTAATATAATCATTTTAAATATGCTAAATATGAGTAATATTTATCTGGTCATTTTAATTTTAATTTTTCTTAGTTACCTTAGTTTGTTGAGATGATAAATATTGTTAATAAATTTAATGATGAAAAATGATGAAATAAAAATTTTGAATGCAAAGTGACAATGTAATAGTGTTGAATGATAGAAAATGTGAATAATAAGAATGTAGTCAATTACAAATATTCGTCATTGTGATCAATTTGAAACTATTTTTTTCTACTATTCTTATTGTCACCCTTATTAGTTGTGTCATCTATTCATATTGATTATATGAAATGGATAGTTGAAATCATAAACGATTTAAATATTTAGTTCAAGTTGTTGTAGTAAACATCATACCTTATCTCTCTTGCTCTCCAATATCAATAGGTTGAACTACTATAACACAAAAATAAATATACATTGTCAATAATTTTTTGTGCTTACGCTGAAATCAATGCACACTATTAATCCAATCACTTTAAAATTAATGTACCCTCATACATCCAATTACATCAAATAAGAAATCAAGATCTACACTGAAATCAGTGCATCTAATGCAAGAAATATAATAAGATTAGAAAACAACATCTACGCTGAAATTAATGCATCTAATGCAAATAATCAAATAGGATTATAAATCAACATCTACGTCACTCAAATCAATGCATCTAGTGCAAGTAAAAAAATCATATTAGAAACCAAAATCTACACCGAAATCAATGCATTTAGTGAAAGCAATAAAATAGGATTAGAAATCACCATCTACAATGAAATCAATGCATCTAGTGCAAGTAATCAAATATCATTAGAAATCAACATGTACACTAAAATCAATGCATCTAGTGCAAGAAATAAAATAGGATTGGAAATCACCACCTACACTAAAACCAATGCATTTAGTGCAAGCAATCAAATAGGATTAGAAATCATCTACATTGAAATCAATGCATCTAGTTCAAGTAATCAAATATCATTAGAAATAAACATCTACAGTAAAATCAGTGCATCTAGTGTAAGCAATCAAATAGGATTAGAAGTCACCATCTACACTAAAATAAATGCATCTAGTGCAAGAAATATTCTTCCCTCTCTCCCCCCTCCATCTATATATATATCTCCCTCCATATATCCTTATTTGTCTCTCTATCTCACCCCCCCAAACAAACAATCTCTCTCACTCCATATCTATCAATCTCTTTGTCCCTCCCTCTCTCCATCTCTCTCTTATTCCCTCTCTTCACCTTCCATCTATATATCTATCTCCCTTTGTCTCACTATGTTAGGTCCCTATATTACTAGTATAGCCCCTTATTGTTGTTAGTGTAACCCCCTTATTGTTATTATTGTACCCTTGTAACCTCCATTTTGTTATTATTGTGCCCTTAAATTATTATTGTTAGGTCGGCTAGGATTACATTGTGGCCCACTAGGATTACATTATGGCCCCATGGACTCCTATATATAGATAGGAGGTTTTGTAAATTGTATCATCCAAGAATTGTTCATTTATGTAATGTATTGGAGGTTTCCCCCTCTAAGTGGCTTATTTCTAAGGCGTTGATATCTTTTTTCTTCTATTTTTGGAGCTGGTTACACAACATTTGGTATCAGAGCTTTGGATTCTAGGGTTTCGCTGCTCCAAACAGGTCATCGTGGCATTTTCGCTATAACTTTTTTTCTACGAAGTTTCGGAAGTTGACAGTTTTACGGTGCGAAGCTGAAATCCTGAGGAAGATTGTCTAAAAATTTCAGGGCTTGGTTCGTAATATTTTCGGAGATATCATCTGTGGAAGTTAGGTATTTTTTCAAGCTCCTAAATAGATCATCGTGGCATTTTCGCTATAAATTTTTTTCTACGAAGGTTCAGAATCTGAAATTTGTATGGTGCGAAGCTGAGATCCTGAGGAAATTCGTTGAAAAATTTCAGAGTTTGGTTCGCAAAATTTTTGGATATATGATCTGTGGAAGGTAGTGCTTTTTCAGGCTCCTGAATTTCATCTCAAAGAGGTGATCGTGGGAAAACTTCAATAACTCTCTCTCTGGGCATCAGATTTGAGTGCCATAAAAAGTGGTCGTAAGTAAATAGACTGTAGTTTCTTGGCTATAAATTTTAGAGACAAAGGACGAAAAGGTGACACGTGGCAAGTCGTACAAGTTCACTCTACTAAACCAGTACAGAATTAGGTCATTGTGGGAGATTGGACACAACTTTGTCTTGGAGAATCCAAATTAGGTTAGACCTGTGGCATTCGAAAGATAATTCAGAGGGCTATTTTATTGCTGAATTTTAGATATTTAATAATCGCAATCACAGAGATAATCCAATTCCAATATCGAGCTCCTCAAAAGCAAGAAAAAGGTGTGTATATTTTTCTTTCCAAATTGCATAAGTCTTCTTTGAAGAATCAATTTGAATTGATTCCAAGGGCATATTGTAGAATATATAGCAGTATTGGGTTCTAAAATATGCCCTGTAAAAATAATTCAACACCCATTAAGCCTTCAGAAGGCTCTACTATGACTCATGAAGATGAAGAATTGCAACATGATCTATCAAAATTACAAGAGCAAGTGCAACAAATTTCACTCTCGCAAATAGCAACAAAAAATGAAATGGAAGTTTTGAAGAAAGGCGTGGAAGTGAAGATGGACGGTTTGAAGAAAGGCATGGAAGCTAAGATGGATGGCGTGGAAGTGAAGATGGACGGTTTGAAGAAAGGCATGGAAGCTAAGATGGATGACATGGAAGTGGGCATCGAAGCTAAGATGGATGACATGAAAGACAACATGGAAAACATGAAGAATGATCTAAAAGCATACATGGAAGGCTTGATGACAAGCTTAAAACAAGAAATGATTCCTAATGGCGGAAATATAATAGAAGAACCTCATGATGAGAACAAAATAAATGTTAATCGTGATTTCATAAACTCTAATGTTGGCGGGAAGAACCACCATATTCCAAAAATGGATATGAGGAAGTTTGATGGAAAGGATCCTGTAACATGGATACTACAGATGGAGCAATATTTTGATATCCATAACGTGAAAAACACACAAAAGGTACGCATTGCAACTTTACATTTAGAACAAAATACATTTGTATGGTATCGATGGCTTTGCTCCCGTAAAAAAATTGTCACTTGGTCAATTTTTACGGAAGAAATGATAGCACATTATGAGGATACAAGGAGCAACACCTTCTTTAGCCAATTGATAAATCTCAAACAAAAGGGTTTAGTGGGGCATCACATTGAGGAATTCCAAAAATTGAATATAAGGGTAACTGATATTCCAGAGGAACACATGATTGATCTCTTCATAGGCACTTTAAGGGATAACATACAACATGAAGTTCGCGTTCTGGAACCTGATTCATTGGAGAAGGCATTCAGGTTGGCAAGAAAAGTTGAATGTAAAATTATGGTGACAAGAAGCCTACCACTCAATTATATAAAGAAGGAAGTGTGGCTACGCCTAGATTTCCACAACCTACAAGGTTGACACCACAACAATTGGAAGAAAAAAGAGCAAAAGGGCTTTGCTACGGTTGTGATAGAAAATACACTAAAGGTCATAAGTGTGCTGAGAAGAAATTATTTTACATAGATTGTGAAGAGGAAGAAGAAAATGAACAAGAAGAGGATATACACCGGGAACCAGCCCCAGAAGAGGAAGAAATGAATCCGACCATATCGTGTAATGCACTGGCAGGAATTACCACTCCTCAAACTCTCAAGATAAAAGGACAAATCAAGAAGAAAAAGGTAATAGTGTTGATTGATTCGGGTAGCACCCATAATTTTATTCATTGTAAGGTAGCCAAGGAATTAAATTGTTTCTTATACCCAGCACCAGAATGTCAAGTGATGGTTGCAAATGGAGGAACTATAAATTGCTCTGGAAAATGCCATAATATCAAGCTAACCATGGGGGAATATGTATTGACTAGCCCAATGCTTGCCATTCCTATGGGAGGTGTTGATGTTGTACTAGGAGTACAATGGTTACAATCTTTGGGGACGGTAGCTTTTAATTTTCAAGAACTTTTCTTGAAATTTTTTTCAGAAGGAAAGGAAGTCGAATTACGGGGTATTGCGGGGAAGCCAGGAAGGATAATAAGCTCTAATGTCATGACAAAACTTCTAAAGAAAGAACAGCGAGGCGTAATTGCACAATTATGCTCACTAGAAGTTCCAACATCAAAATCATCTATTTCTACAGATCTCCAACAAGTCTTGGACAATCATTCCAAGGTGTTTGAAACACCCAAAGGACTCCCACCTATTCGTGATCATGATCATGCTATTCATTTGATTCCAGGAAGTGTTCCTCCAAACATCAGGCCTTATAGATATCCTTACTTCCAAAAGAGCGAAATTGAACGTATGATTGCAGAAATGTTAGAGGCGGGTATAATTCAACCTAGTCGAAGTTCTTTCTCTGCTCCTGTAGTATTGGTACACAAGAAGGATGGATCATGGCGAATGTGTCCGGATTATAGGGAGCTCAATAAGCTCACCATTAAAGATAAATTTTCCCATTCCTGTGATTGACGAATTATTGGATGAATTGCATGGAGCAATTTATTTTACCAAGTTGGATCTTCGTTCAGGATATCATCAAATTAGAATGAAGACCGAAGATATTCCAAAAACAGCATTTCGAACTCATGAAGGTCATTATGAATTTTTGGTCATGCCTTTTGGACTTACCAATGCACCTTCTACATTTCAAGGGTTGATGAATTCCATTTTCAAACCCTTCCTTAGAAAATTTGTGCTAGTATTTTTTGATGATATACTAATCTACAACAGGTCTTGGAAGGATCATGTTCAACATGTTGACAGGGTGCTCAAACTATTGTGGGAGAAACAATTATATGCAAAAACATCCAAATGTTTCTTTGGAGTACAAGAGGTGGAATATCTGGGTCATATTGTATCTCACGAGGGTGTTAAAGTAGACCCTAACAAAATTAAAGCCATTAAGGAATGGAAATTCCCCACAACCATAAAGCAGTTGCGAGGATTTCTCGGGTTAACGGGGTATTATCGCAAGTTTGTTAAGAATTATGGGAGAATAGAAGCACCTCTAACAACATTATTGAAGAAAGATGCATTTTCATGGACTCCTGAAGCAACTAAGGCCTTTGAACATCTTAAAGAGGCCATGTGCCTAGCACCGGTCTTAGCTACGCCAGACTTCACAAAAACCTTTATTGTGGAATGTGATGCCTCAGGAAATGGAATTGGTGCAGTTTTAATGCAAGAAGGAAGACCCATTGCTTTTGAAATTCGTCCAATCAAAGGAAAGTATTTAAAGAAACCTATTTATGAGAAGGAAATGTTAGCAATACTGCATGCACTAAAGAAATGGCGAACTTACCTAATGGGAAGACACTTCAAGGTAAAAGCTGATCATGATAGTCTTAAACACTTTTTGGAACAAATACTATCATCAGAAGAGCAGCAAAAATGGGTCACAAAGATGTTGGGTTATGACTTTTAAATAATCTACAAAAAAGGAAAGCTTAATGTTGTTGCAGATGCACTCTCAAGAAAGAATGAAGAGGTGGAAGCATTGCTTTGTGCCATTTCTATTATCCAACCAGATTGGATAACAGAAGCAAGAGATGAATGGAAGAAGGACAAAGATGTATGGATACTCATTCAAAAGTTGCAGCAAGATCCTAGTACATCTGATACATTTAGTTGGAAAAATGATTCCTTATGGTACAAAGATCGCTTATATCTTTGTAAGAATTCCCAACTAAAACAAAATATTCTTCTGGAATTGCACACTTCTCCTTTAGGAGGACACTCGGGATTTTTCAAAACTTACCACAGGGTGAAGAAAGAATTTTTTTGGGATGGCCTTAAATCTGATATTCAAAATTTTGTGGCAGAATGTTTGGGTTGCCAGCAGAATAAAGTTGAGACAATTAAGACCCCAGGACTTCTACAACCTTTATCCATTCCAAGTCAACGTTGGGAGGAGATTTCAATGGATTTTATCACAGGTTTACCTAAGTCCGAAGGAAAGAGTGTCATCATGGTAATAGTTGATAGACTTACCAAGTATGCACACTTTTGTGCATTATCTCATCCATTTAAAGCAAGTACAGTTGCTAGTACATTTATGGACAGAATTCAAAAGCTACATGGAATCCCAAGAGTTATTGTGAGCGACAGAGATCCCATTTTTACTGGAAATTTTTGGACGGAGTTATTTTCTTGTTTGGGTACTCAATTAGCTCATAGCTCATCTTATCATCCTCAACCTGATGGTAAAACTGAGATAGTAAATAAATGTTTGGAAGGATATCTTCGTTGTTTTGTATCTGATAAACAAACACAATGGGTCAAGTGGTTACCTCTCAATGAATGGTGGTATAACACTTCCTTCCATACTGCAGCAAAAATGACCCCATTTATGGCACTTTATGGATATCATCCACCATCCATCACATCATCTTTAAGGGAAAATTCGAAGGTTTAAGCAGTGGAAGATCACATCGAGCATCATCAAGAAGTTCTCCAACTCTTAAAGGATAACCTGAATTTGGCACAAAATCGAATGAAACAACAGGCAGATCAACATCGTAGCGAGAGAAGTTTTGATGTAGGAGATTGGGTATTTTTACGGCTACAACCATACAAACAAATGTCCCTCAAGCAAGCAAAAAAGGATAATAAATTATCGCCAAAGTACTATGGTCCTTACAAGGTGTTGCAAAAGATTGGTACTATGGCATACAAATTGGAGCTTCCTGCTTCTTCGCGAGTGCATCGAGTTTTCCATGTTTCATGCTTAAAGAAGGTTATAGGTGAAAATATTCCAGTTCAAACAATATTGCCAGAACTTGATGAGGAAGGAAAAATCATATTGGAACGAGAAGCGGTCATGGAAACAAGAACTCGAAAACTACGGAATCGATCAATTTGAGAGTATCTCATCAAGTGGAAGAACTTACCCACTGAAGATTCTACATGGGAGGATGAGAATTTTATACAGAAGCACCCAGAGCTACTCAAGCGTTGAGGACAACACTTTTGTGAAGGAGAGGGGCATGTTAGGTCCCTATATTACTAGTATAGCCCCTTATTGTTGTTAGTGTAATCCCCTTATTGTTATTATTGTACCCTTGTAACCCCCATTTTGTTATTATTGTGCCCTTAAATTATTATTGTTAGGTCGGCTAGGATTACATTGTGGCCCACTAGGATTACATTATGGCCCCATGGACTCCTATATATAGATAGGAGGTTTTGTAAATTGTCCCTCGAAGTGGCTTATTTATAAGGCATTGATATCTCTTTTCTTCTATTTTTGGAGCTGGTTACACAACACTCTATATCACCCCCAAAAAATACACTCTTTTTCTCATATCTATCAATATATCACTCTCTCCTCCTCTCGCCCCCACCCCCCCTCCACTTCTATCTATATTCCCTAATATTTTCCTCTCTCTCTCTCTCCACATTTCTCCCCAATGTGTCTTTCTTCTTACCTCCATCTCTCTCCCCCTCCAACTCCATCTCTCTTTATCTACCTCTTTCCACTCTCTCACATACTCTCTATGTTCCTTCCTCTCTCTCCCTTTCTCCCCCACCTCTCTCTCTCTCTCTCTCTCTCTCTCTCCTTCTTTGTCTCGTTATCTCACCCCAAAACATACACACTCTTTCTCCTTCTCTCTCATTCTCTCCCCCCTTCTCTCCATATCTCCTTATTTTTCTCTTTATCTCACCCTTAAACATACACACACTCTCTATATCTCTCCCTTTTCACTCCCTCTCTCTCTCCACTTATCACTCTCTATGTCTTTATTCTTCCCTCCATCTCTCCCCCTCAATCTCCATCTCTCTATATCTCCCCCTCTCCTCTCTCTCTTAATTCCTCTCTCTCCCTCTCTCTCCCTTTCTCTCCTACCTCCCTCTCTCTCTCTCTCTCTCTCTCTCTCTCTCTCTCTCTCTCTCTCTCGTCCAATCCTCTCACTATCTCCCTCCCTCTCTCCTTCTCTCTCTCCCACCTCCATATTTATGTCTTCCTTTCCCTCTCTTACTGTTATCTACCTCTCTCACTCCTTCTCTCTCTCTCTCTCTCCATTCCTCCTCTCCCTCTCCTTCAATTTATCTCTATCTCTCCCTTGTCAACCCCCCTATCTCACCACCTCTATCACTCTGCCTTTGTTCTTCCTTCTCATATATATCCAGAGTTAATATATATCATGATGTATTAATATTTATTATAATATAAAACATTTAATATTTAATTAATCCAAAGTTATTAAATTTAATAACATTAATATTATAATATACTAATATGAATATTAAATTTAATAATAATAATATTTAAGTATTGAGGGGTTTCTGCAATGAATTATATTAGATGTCATATTTTTGGATTCAAGTGTGTTAAGTAAGTCATTCAACTATGAATCATCACCTAAGTTTTGTTGTGTAGTTGTAGTAGCTGTAGTTTTCTTCTTCCCTTTGTCTTTGTTAAATTGAGTTCTTTTTTCGGGATGAAGTTTCCAATAGTTTTTCTCTTCATGGCCTTCTCTTGAACAATGTTTACATATCACTTTCTCACCGTCCCTTTTGATAGATGCATTCTTTTTTCCTTTTCATTTTGAGGTTTTATCTTTGTTTTTCCCCTTAAAAGGCTTATTTCTACCCTCTTCAAAAGTATGTTTCCCTCTAGCCTCTAAATGTGTGGTTTGGACACAAACCTCATCTAGACTAGTAGGATTGAACATAAGAATAGTATGTCTAAGGTAGTTATGTAAACCACTTATATATTTCAGCAAAGTGTCTTGACTCTACAAGTCTACCCCTAATAAGAGTGCTCGTCTCCTAAATTCTTGGGTGTAGTCTTGTACATTTTTTCCCTTAAGTTGTCTGAAATTTTGCCAATTCATGGTAGCTTTTTGTAAATGAGCTAATGGATAAAATTTTTGTTTAATTGCAGTAATGAAATTAGCCCATGATAAAATCAGATTTATATGATGTAGTTGATTCACATCATGAGATGTTTCAGGAGCCGATAGGTTTACCTCCTAAAAGGGAGATTCAACATGGAATACAGTTGCAACAAGATTATACTCTTCCAAACATAGGCATGTACCACATGTTTATCCTGGAGAATGATTATCACTTGCATGATAATTTGCTATTTCATATGGGCAAGTTATGCATGCCACAGGGAGATATACTAAGTGTCATGAGAGAAACTCATTCTTCTCTTATTACTGGACATTTCAGGGTAAGCAAAACAGTGGCACATTTACAGAGGTATTGTTATTGGCCTCACATGGTAGATAGTGTTTCATGTTTGATTAGAGGTTGTTTATTATGTGCTACAAGAAAGCCTAGAAATACGAAGCTTGGTTTATATATGCCATTACCAGTACCTTCTAGACCATGGGAAAGTGTTTCTATGGATTTTGTGGGAGGTCTACTGATGTCTAGAAAGCAGTATGATTATCTTTATGTAGTAGTTGATAGATTCAGCAAGATGTGTATTTTTATGTCATGTAAGAAATCTATAATTGCTGAACAAACTGATGATTTATATTTTCAACATGTATGGGTTAATTATGGCTTGCCTACTTCTATTGTTAGTGACATTGACAAAGCTCACATGTTCATTGAAAGAATTCAGCTCATATTACATCATCGGGTTCAAGAACAACTTGAAAAAAGTCAAGGCAAGTACAAGGAGAGGCATGAAAAACACAGAGTTGATCATAAATTTCAAGAAGGTGATGAGGTATGGTTGCATATTAGTAAAGAAAGAATGAAAGGAGAAGGTAAAAAGCTGAAGCCTGTTTGTTATGGTCCATTCAAGATTATTAAACAAGTTGGAAATAATTCTTTTCAACTAGATTTGCCTTCATATATGAAAATGTATTTTGTTGTGAATGTGGAAAATTTACATTTGTAGGAGCCTCCTTTGATTTCTAATCAAGAGAGTGACATTCGGTTGTCATCAATAGATGATTTCTCGCCAGAATATTTGGACGAGCTTAAAGAGGATACTATCCTTGACAGGAGGACACGCACTTCTAAGAGGGGAAGTGTCGATTATATTCGAATTGGTCTTAAAGGCAACAAACCGAGTAAGGAAAAATGGATGGAGGTGGAAAAGGTGAGGGGGACATACCCTCATCTTCTGAACAGGTAATTGAAGGCTTTTGGGGTCCAAAAGCTTCCCAATGGGGAAGTGTGATCAGGAGATCATGTCCAAGTTAAGAAAAATGCTAAAAAATGAAAGTGCTCATAAGTGGTTGCAATCTGAACAATCGGAAAGGTCATGTTGCTGAAATTCTGGCACCAAGAACAGTTCTCAAAATAGAGGTCGTATGCAGAAGTTATGAAGGTTTGAAAAGCCCAGTAAACTCCAAAAATGAGTTGACCAAGTTTGACTTTTCAAATTTTGAAAAATTAAAAAATAATATTCCTCAAAATATTCCCCAGAATATTCCCTGTTGGCGAGTAACAGTTTGACAAATGGCAGTTGTTGATTTGTGAAAGGGTTGACTTGGAATTTTGCGTGGCCAATCACAGGCTGCCATGTGGCAGGCCCAGACGCCACCACATGTCCCAAGGCCGAGAAGGTGTGGAATTTCAAATTTTTTATATAACTTATGGGTTTCGAACTTTGAACCTCAGGTCGAGCAGTGCAGCATATTACCGTTGTGCCACAGGGTGTTAATAGTTAAAGCCCCCGAGATTTATTTAAATCTTAAACTTTTTTCCAGCGCAAAATTTAAGGGGCTAGCTTGACCCCTGCACATATGACTTAGTGTCATGACCCTGGCCTAAGGCCTTCAAACCACGGGTCAAACGGTTTAACTATAAGCCATGTGAACAACGTCCAAACAATAAATGAAACAGATGCCAAACAGTGAAGGTGGCGGCTAACCCGACAATTAGAACGGTGGTGGTCACATGTGACGCTGCCCCACATGGCATTAAATGCCAACCATAACAGAGCCACTATGTTTGGAGTGCCTCCGCCATTTTTGGGAGGTTGGCCATTTTGGCGCTGTTAACTAGTAGTCCTCCACTTTTAGTGGGGTTTTGGGGGGACATTGGGCAGTTTTCTTGGAGAAGCCATAACTTCCTCATTATTGAACCAAATTGAGTGCAAAAATAGTCAATTTTGGGTACTTTTGACATTTTGAGCAGTTTGGAATAGTTTTCAGGTCGAACAGAGGTGATTTAAAACATTTTTTTCTTCGAGGAAGATGAAGGAGCCATTAGAGCCATCATGGAGAAGGCAGTGTATTGGGTTCTTTTTATCTGTTTTAAGTAAATGAATAACCATTTCTGGTTAAGTCATATCTTCTGAAGCTGAATTTATAGATATTTTTTCCTATTGAGGCTTATTTTTACTTGTACATCCATTTTGAGAAAATTAATACAACAAGGACATGCCATTGGGGAACCTTGTACCGGCAGATGTAGCCCAGAAGGGGTGAACCGCGTCAACAATTTGTTGTGTAATGTGCTTGTGAAGTTTATTTTCTATTCATTTTTGTTGTACAATGTTAAACAATTAAATTACTTAATCAATCCTCACACAGAAACCTCATAAACAAATCCAGAACTAATTGTTTAACCTACAAGTTAAGGAGAACCTTTTGAACACTTTATTATATCAGTTTGGATACTTTGCATAGCGTAACAAATATCATCCATTCAGATCAATATATCCTTCTCATATATATCTAGAGTTAATATATATCATGATATATTAATATTTATTATAATATAAAACATTTCATATTTAATTAATCCAAAGTTATTAAATTTAATAATATTAATAATATAGTATACTAATATGAATATTAAATTTAATAATAATAATATTTAAGTATTGAGGGGTTTCTGCAGTGCATTATATTATATATCATATTTTTGGATTCAAATACATTAAGTAAGTCATTCAACTATGACCATTTCCATGAGAGGTAGTCGTATCTCACTAATTCCCGTGATTTTTTTTTGAATAGTCCACTTAGCACTCATTACATCAGGTGATACTCAAAGGGGTGAAGAAGTGGGATTGAAACTAGTGAAATGAGACACAATACTTGCTAAGGTTTTTCAAATGGGGTAGCAAGCTAAGTGGTCTTGATTGTGGGGAAAGCTCCACAATTAAGCGTGCTTGAGCTAGAGGTGATCTGGGATGGGTGTCCTCTTGGGAAGTCATGGTTACCGGGTGCAAGCCCCAGAAGTGATGATTGGCGCTATGTGATTCCTAAAACATCACCTGATGCAATGAGTGCTAAGTGGACTATTCAAAAAATCATCAAAAATTAGTCATTTACTACCTCTTACTATTTCTAATGGAAATAGTCATAGTCAAATCATGAGAAATTAGTCACTCACTACCTCTCATGGAAATGGTCATAGTTGAATGACTTACTTAATGTAGTAATAATAATATTATCAATATTAATATTAGAGTTAATAATATTCTTTTTCATGGTATTAATAATAATTTGGCCCATAGGCTTCACATAAATAAAAACTCTTTTTTGAATTTTGGAAAATATAAAGAGGTTTATGGAGTAAATATCAAAAGAGGTTTTACTTATTTACCATACCTCCTTTATTTACCATGGTATTTGGCTCATAGGCTTGGTATCTAGTTAGATTTGATTTCTTATCTTATTTGATATATTTTCATTTATTTATCATACCTCTTTATACCTCTTTTATATTTATTTATTTACCATACTTCTTTTATAAACATGGTATTTGACCCATGGTATTAATAATAATATGTTCCATGGTATTTGGCCTATAGGTTTCTCCTAAATAAAACTTCTTTTTTTAGTTTTTGTAAATATAAAGAGGTTTATGGAGTAATATAAATAGATGTTTTATCTATTTACCATACCTCTAGTTTATTTATATTTTTATTTATTTATCACACTTCTGAGTAAGTATAAAAAGAAGTTCTATTAATTTACCATACCTCTATTTTATTTATATTTTTATTTATTTTCCATACTTCTTTTTTTAGTGTTAGTAAACCTCTTCATATTTTAAATTTATATTGTGTTTATACATAATAATAATTAGATTGATTTTTAAATAGGATTTAGATTAAAAATGTTAAATGTTAAACATTACATGTTAAATGTTTACATGTTTATGTTTACGTGTCTAAGCTCTTGCAAAGATAAGTTAGATTTAAATCATTACTTTGACTTTATAATAAACTAACAAAGCCACATTAATAAATATGGTTGATATATGCCTTAGACATATAAGTAAATCTTTCTATAAACCTTGTGTATTTTATAGAGCCAACAAAAATAAGTAATCACCGTTGCATAACAAAAAACTTGTGGAAATGGATGAATTATATGGGATTAAGTTTTTGGCATATAAATGTAATTTGTTTTCTAAACTCTTAATTGCACTACACTATCCTTGCTAATGTAATTCGTTTCCAAAAATTTCCCCAAACACCCTACTATGTCCTTGCAATTTCTCAAAATTTTTATTGAAATTTCTAAAGTTAATTCTTTATATGTCACACTTAACTCAGTATAAAATTTATAAGTATCATGGTAAATGGTTGTATATTGTGACTATCTTTCGCGGAAAATATGGTGATTTCCTTTCAAGTCTTTGCACGTGATATTTTTCCCACGCAATCTAGCACCTGATATGAAAATTTGCATTAAGTTGAGAATAAAGTGTCATAACTCTGAAGCCACTAAATCAATGGGTATTCCATTCAAGGATGGTGAGTCATACCCAACTCTAGTGTCACCCTCGACCTCTTGTTCCATCCCTCTCATGTATTAGGTGTCACTACATAAAAAATTCGTAAAAAGAGAGAAATGTAAACAAACCCTCATAAAGTAGACCACAGGAAGATGAAGTCATTTTATTATGCATAATGTGGATTATTTGTAGTTTTGGTGAAGTCATTTTGGACCAAAGCTTGTAGTTGGAAAGAGGAGAATTATTTTGATTTGTGATTGAAAACATAATTGCTTGATGTTGTAAAATCTTTGTTTTACCATCATGTGGTGGTATCTAAGGAGGTGATATTCAGGATGGACGTGATGTACAAGTTGTACATTATTCATCGAAGAGGTTAAAATCATGTTCTATGTACACAGGTGAAGAGATGTGAATTGATGTTGTATGGTGCATAAAAGTGTAGGGTAATGTTTGCATTAAGATGATGAGCTTGTGGGCATGTGAGTATTTACAGTGACATAGACGACACAGAAGAATGGAAACCAGAGAATTGAGAATTCAGAAAGAAAGGTTTATTAATAACCTTAACAGGAGCATGAGTTATCATAATTCAGGAAGGTATTTTTGAACGTTGAAGATTGAACGGTTTATTTATTTTCACCTTAAAATAAATATTGAAAAACTTGAATTGCATTTCGACTAAAGACTTCAGTATCATGTGAAATGATCAGGGCAACTAATGATTTTTCATAAGAATGAAGTATGAAAGAGAGTGAAGATTTTACATCTTAAAAATGTATTAGGGGTGTATGTTTGTTGGAGGATTGTATAACTTGAATTAAGTCAAAATATCCACTATCGTTATTATTGGGGCAAAGCTTGAAGTCAAAACAGATGTTAGAGTCAAATGAAAGTTTGGATAGTTTGAGTTAAGATTGAGTATTTTCATTCAAGATGAAGAATTGGTGTAAGTCTGAAGTCAAATAGTCGTAAGCTAAGTAAAAAGTCTGAATGTAATGGGGTGCATGATCGGCGGAGCTTGACACCCAAAGATTTTGGTCATTGTAACCTATGAATTACTAAAAATTTTGTTTGCAGCAAAGTGAAGCAAGAGGGTTGCCAAAGATTAATTCCAAGACAGAGAACAAAGAGAAGCCAAGAGCAGGAGGAGAACTTGCATTTTTGATGAATGGAAAGCGTGAAGGATTACTGAAAGGTGGATGAATGAAATCCACACGTGAACAGATGAAGTTCACAAAGGAAGAGAAGATGACTGGTGTCAGTCATTTCCGAAGACTTGATGAAGACCACATCAGAAGGAAGAAGAAGGAAAATTCCAAGGTAAGTGGCATATGTGAACAGTTGACGGATGAAGAGTACGAGTGGGAGAAGGCTGAGATAACAGTTCACCTTGAATTTTTAATAAAATTGTTGCAGGAAAATGTGAAAGATCAGACACATGGTGTACCATGAGAAAGAAGGTAAAGTGGCAAAGACTACATGAAAAGAGGGAAAAGCAGGTAAACATACAGTTGATAGAAGAGCTAAGGAAGCTTGAGCAGATGTTGAGGTGTGAAGAACTCAGAGAGGCTAAGTTAAAAATGGATGTTTCCATTTGTGGCCCAAAACAGGGTGAAATTCTGGGTGAAGAGATCAATAAGGAAGATCTCATGAACTATTGGGATAGTTCAGAAGAATCTGAATATGTGTTCACAAGAGTAGCAAATGAGGTTATGAAGCCTTGCATTTTAAAATCTCATAGTTTATGTATGTTTGCAGGATGTGCGAAAGAGGGTGAGAAGTCTGATGGAACTGTCACGGAGATGAATGAAAATCTTAAGGAGAAGTGTGATGGAAAATGCCTTTCAGAAGAAAAAGGTATTGATTTGTTACAGCAAGAAGAAATCATAAATTGAGTCTTGTTTGGTGTGAGACCGCAAGTTGAAACTATTATGGAGCAGGAGCATAGTAGAAATGCCAAAGAGATCTTCCAAGGAGGTAAACAAATGTATTTGTTTGATGAATTTGTTGATGAAATTTTACAATGTGATGGAATAGAAACCAGGACAACTCAGGAAGATTTCCAGAAGAATAATGAAGTTGGGAATGATGGTTGTGATAAAGTACTAGAAAGATTTCATATAGAAATCGAGTTCTTGGAATGATGGCTTAAGGAACCTGAGAGAGAAGTAAGACTTGCATAACTTGATCTGGAAGGAATTACAGTTACTATGTGTGATAGGGATGAAATGTTTTTAACATTTGTAGAGTTGAATGAATGTTGTAACTTTTCAGATAACAATGTAACTGTAGGTACAGAAAATGACATTAATAGATATGATGTTGAAATCAGAGAAATTGAGCAGAAATTATTTGGCATTGGGATGAAAGATCAGGAGCAGTAAGAAAGTTATGTCCGTAGAAACATAAAGGAGATAGAAATATTGAATCAGCAGGATGAAGATGGAAGCAACCAACAGTTTGAAATAGAATCTATTGAAGTCCAGAAGGTCGATGATGGGAGAATTATGCCTGAAGCATCAAAAGAGACCGAAAGGTCTTATCTTTTTAAAACTAACAGTTTGTTGGTGAATGCAGGTACAGAACTGGACGAGAATGTTTTTTCTATTAAAACAATAAAAGACAATGGGTGTAATCAAGAAGGAGTTCTTGATTATTTTTCACTGCAGAAAGTTGAGTGTTCAGCTCAGTTGGAGACGAAAGAGTTAGACCAAAAGGAATTGCTCCGAGGAAGTGGAAAAATAAAGCGTTGGAGAAGCTGGTGGAATTCGATCAACAGAGTGAGTGATGAGTTATCAAATTGAGTTGATACTTTGAAGGACCAATGACAGAACAAAGTTTGGAATCCTGGAGGAAGCAAGTCATTAGGACTTGTGGCTGTCGCATTGTTACATAAAAGCGACGGACCTCATAGACAGGAGTCTATGGAAACTTCTCTACATGGGGAGTCTGATGCAGGAGCATCAAGTTAAATTTTCATTATTCAGTTGTGTAATTAAAGGGCTTAAGATATTTCAATTATTTTATTAATTAATTTTTTCATTTTTAATAAAATAGGAGAGAAAATATAAATGTGAGGATTATTGTAAATATTCCTTAAATAATTAAGGATATGAGTGGAGTGAATTAGGTACATAATCTAGGGATGAGGAACTCTATAAACGAGACTTAGTTGAGTCCAAAAAAAGATAAATCTAATTTAGATTTTAAGTTGAGATTTGTGTGGAGGAAATTATGGAGTGGAATAAATTCATATTTATGTATAAATATGTAAATTTTGAGAGTGTGAAAGGACACAGAGAGAAGTGAGGAGAGGTGAGGAATACAGAGAGCGAGAGAAATGGATTGAGAGTTTTGTAAAGGGCCAAGAGCAGAGAGGCCTCCATTGTAATATTTGGCCAGATGTTTTGAATTTGGAGTTTCTTATATTATTATATATCAATATTTTTGTTTATATAAGCTCTCTTTCCGTTATGTATACTTAAGCTGAATCAAATTTGTTTTTTTATGAAGAATTAAATGAGATTTTTAAAGGAGAAGAAAGCACACAAGTTTTTATATATGCTAGGATCTGTTTAACCCAACATCTTGGCATCAATAATCCTTCTTCTGAGCAATGTAGGCCATCTTCTCTATACTCCAGAAAAGATAATAGGGTATGTTAAGCATTCATACCCTAGTGAAGTGCATCAAGAGCCAGATGTGATAGGAATAGAGCCTTGAAAATATTCTTTCACATGAGAAATATTTCCTTATAATATTCATCACAGGTGCATATCGCTCCAAGAATTGTGAAAAAGGGAAGAATCTCCTTGTTTGATTTTGATGTCTTGGTTCGAGGAAGAAGTCATAATCTTATTTTGTAATATCCCAAAAGGGAGAATGCGGTAATACTTAAAAACAATACAAGAACTGCAGCAAGATAAATAATAAATCTTAAGACAACATCAGAATTTACAGAGAAGCTGGGCCATTTTATTATATTGGAGAAGATTCAGTTACACAATGTGCAAAATATAAGGAGATCTAGCCAAAGAGATGGCCTAGAATCACCTAGAAAACATGCCACAATAGGCACTACGTAACTGGAGAGTCACTAAAGCAAATATTGCACTACCCCTTCAGCAGAATATGAATATATGACTACAGGGTAAAAAAGAAAATGCAGATCTAGTCAAATCTGGAGCTCAGATGATGCCAAGATTCAAGATCCGACCAGTGTCATGGATTCCCAAGATAACCCAGAAAGGATTTTCTAGATCTACAACTTTGGAAAATCACCCTCTTAGGATTTGGTCCTTGATCTACTGGGAAATACAGATCTGAAGCTATATTTGTCAAATATATGGATGAAATATATTGCAAGATCAGATCTAAGCTTGAAGGGTTGATCCCTTCTTTATATATACAAGCTAGAAGCTCTAGATCTAGCTTCTCAATCCTCCAATAATGATTGTAGCTGCTACAACACAACTGCCAATAGAAACTGCGCTGTCAGGGAAAGAGAGGCTTTCTGCCTATTGAAAAATGATGCAATAAACTCCAGACTGATGGAAAAAATGATGGCAATGTGAGGAGATGATCCCTCATAGGATTACTAGCTGAAATGCTAGTAACTTCCTTCCTCCTTTTGGATCTGCAAATTGGACAACATAATTACTGAAGGAAATACTGCTGCTAGGAGGTCAATAAGTTTTGGAATGATGCTAGATATGAAATGAAGCTCTGGGAAAGCTGATCTATAAGCCCAAGGTGATAGGAATAAACCCTCACCAGTTCTCTAGCTAAAGTACTAAAGACAACTTCCACCTTCCAAACCGATCTTCAGAAATCTGCAATTTCTGAATATGAATGTTCTGTAGAAAGCAGGAAAAGAGATGTGGCACCAATGCTTGATGTAGAATGAAGTAAAATACTCTTTCTAGAGCTACTCTAAGAAAGAGGTGGGATTCCCGACCAGGAACACCCTATGCTAAACAACACTTGCAATCTCTGCTAAACAGCCCGAGCATTAGGGGAATTTTGAGGTCTAAAATGGGCCTCCTAAGGAAAATGTACAATCAAAATTCACTTTATGAGAACCAATCACATTTTAGGGGATGACATCATCCTCAATGGTTGAGGTGGAATTGCTTGAGTTAAAGGTACTTACTTGTCACATTCTCAATGATGGATAAAAACTCATGGTTAAACATGGTAGTGCTCTAAGTACTTTTAAAGTCATAAAGTAAAGTACTCATAATAAATGTCATTTCACACTTTTTGAATAAAATATTATTATTGTCATTTCATACTTTTTGAAAAAATCAATGCATATCCCTACACAATCTTCATGTATTTATACAATTTTCAATAAATATTATATTTGTATATTTTCAAATATTTATTTATAAATCAAATCAATTCAATATGTAATATAAAATTAATACATAAAACAATATATTATATTATATTATTTTATATAGTATATTAATTACATGTTATTATATAATTTAAATAATATAAATTTTAATTAATAGTATATTATATAGTTAACAATTTATGAATTTACATTTATATTTTATTTTAAGTTATTTAAGTACAAAGGAAAAATTCATTAGTTGTGCAATGATAATGTATTTTTATTGGAAATCTCATTCTTATTTATAGTCACATCAATACAATTTTTTTATTATTTTTATTTTGGTACAAGTTTTGAATTGAATATAACCATGGTTACATGGATTTTGGTGCAAAAGGTGAATTGCAAATTCATAAATATTATTTTATTGGTTCAGCTATTATTTTATTATTTCCTTAGGAGGCCCATTTTAGACCTCAAAACTCCCCTAATGAAAGCAATGGAATGTCACATGACAATTCCAGATCTGAAAAGATCCTTACATCAAGCATAACCAACATGCCTTCATCCTTGCCTTCATCTTCTTTATATAATGTTTGAGCCTTCCCATGCCTTGGCCCTCATTTAGACCATGTTGTGCATGTGGACCAAATCCTCCATGTTTCACTGTGTTGTTTGACCAAATCATCCATCATATCTAGGTGTAATGTACACCCTCTCCATCATGTGTGCTTTAATTGCACAACATCCTCCATCACTTTATCATGAATGTTCCATGATATTCTGTTTGACATCTTTAAGATGCTAGTTGATTGTGTCAACCTCCATGATCTATCTCATAAATAAGACATGATCACCAATTCCATTCACATTAGTAGTTGCTCAACTACATTATTATGCAGATATAGGCTTAATTAATCCACATTCACACACAAAAAGTGGATATTTATTCATATTGAGGATTATGGGTCCCTCCACCCTTTTATTTTTTTAATTCATTAAGAAAATTAAGAACTCCAATATTCCAAATATCAGGTGAAAATTTGGGAATATTACAGTCCTCCCCAGCAAAATGTTGCTTGTCCTCAAGAAACTCAAAAGGTAGATGCAAAGCCATCTATTCCCCTCCAAATGGCATCCACATGAGGAAGGCTTCCTCCATTTGCTGCAATGTGTTATGTATGTTTGGTTCCAAAGTTGTCTTTAAAAAACATATAGAATGACCTCTAACTGTATGGTTAGATGCCCTCCTTCCATCATGAAGTACCAAGTGACAACTATATGATGTCCAACATCATCATCAATACATTAGATACATAAAATAAAGTAGCTCTTTCCACAAAGGAAAAACTGCATCACACAATACATCTCTTCATCCCATGCTTCATGAATTTGATTGAGCATTGATATGCTCTTATCCTTAATCCTGTTGGCCTTGTTGGGTCCAAGCATCATTCCAAAGTTATGAAAAAGAAGAAGGAAAGGAGCTATATGGGTGGGAAAATATGTCAAACCATATTCTCCTAATAGTAACCACCGGAGTAAGGCCCTTTGCTGCCATCCTCCATCTCCTCTATGTAATATGGACAAGCCAAACTCCCTCAAAAGCAACCAAAGCAACAAGAGATCTTGCTGCTTTCTCTCCTCCTCATGTGCATCATGAAGCAAAAACATACTAATGGACATATGGAATGTCACATCAGCCCAATACAAAGAAACATCATCAATGCACATCATGAGAGCATCATGCCAAGCTTTACCCAATACAAAACACATAGACATAGGAGATGTCATGTGGTGGCCAATCTCTCTCAAGTGAAACCAAAATGAACATTCCTTCTTTTGCTTCATTCTAACATTGATACACAAGGCATGAATCAGAAAATTATGAGCTATTGGGTGGTAACCATACTCACCCAAGAGTAGCCAGCGCAACCATGCCTCCTTCTTCATTTCATAAGTGTTCCTCAAGTCATGGATCAAGGAAATAGGAGCCTTTGGGTAGTGACAAGAATCTACCAAGGGAAACCAATGTAACCAAGCTTGTTGGCCCATGTCATACATCTGCAAGTGGTCATGCAACCCCTTTCTTATCATCCTCATCCACTCATCCCAATATGGAAAATGAGTGATGTGTTGCATAATCATGGTATCCTCCCTTTGTAGAATACCATCTTCACCAAACTGATGAAGAACTTTTCACCTCATGAAATGTTGAAGTGCACCTCCAATGAGATCTCTTAATGATACCTTATTCTTATCCATGGCTTTCCAAAACCAATGATGTTCTGGATCTGCTGTAGGTAGAAGTTTCTCTTTGAGCTGTGAGTTGCTCATTGAGGAAGTGTCATCAAGAAAGGAGAAAATATTTCTCATATCTAGATGTCTACCCTTCATCATCTTGTACTCCATTGCTTCATGAGTGAAGCTACCTTCAGAATGCTCCAAGAATAATGGGGCCTCATCATTATCACTGCTGCTAAGTGACACCGCTGTAGATCTGCAAGGTGATACATCTATTGTCTCAAAGCAGGGTACAATACTGATCTGATAGCCAGTCATTGTACATAGGATCATGCTCATCCCTTATTTTGAAACTTTACACTTCAACTCAAGAGGTTGAATGTAGTCCATCCATGACAAACTAGGACAAATTTTCATCTCCTCCTTGATTAGATCAAGGGTCCTCTGCGCTGTGATAGTTTGCTACTTCAAATCAGCCTTTGGATATAACCCTTGGTCATGCATTGGCTCTGATGGCATGTCCCCATAAGTTTCAATAAGATCTACTGAAACAATAGGTGATGAATTTTCATGCATACCTTGGATCAACTGATGTGTGGGAACCTCTTGCTAGAACAAAAGAGTTCCTCCAACTGGGACAATAGTGCCTCCAACTGCTAGTAAGAGTGATGGCTTCTCTTCTCCAAGTGTACCAGCAGTAGAATCTTCCTCCTTTCCCTCATGCATCTCCTAAATCATGCATTGGAATCTATATGTCAAGAGCTCAAGAATATCTTGCAAAGATGCAAGTGTCTCTTCTCCGGATGCAAGTACTTCTGCAGTTGGTGGTGAATGTAGTGACTTCTTATCCAGAGTGACAATATTGACATCCTCCTCCTTAGGAAATGTCACTTTGTGACACATCTCTAGTTTTCTCACATTAAATTCCTTCCTCAACTTGCGAAAGAAATCTGAATATTTAGTCACCTCTGCATGCTCTATGTGACCAAACCACCAATCCTTGGCTTCATCTAAAGGATGAAGTGTTGCAATTTGAACAACCTCTTCTTCAGCTAGAGGATGTAGCCTAAAAAATGCATCTAACTCTCTCCTCCAAGCTCTAACAGTGCTTGAGGAAGATCCATCAAATGTAGGCAAATAAAATCTATTATGCCTCTTTCTTCTATTGCTGCTATAGGATCCTCTTTCTTCTCTGATTTTGAAGAATTGTTGGAGAGTTAGCTTCTCCTTGAATGCTCTAGACTGTGATTTGTACTCTTCAAGATATACACTGAGAGTCTCAGGTGTTCTTCTTTCTTCATTTCTACACCTCTCACCTTCTCCAAATAAAGTGGGCATTGTGGATCTATGAGGAGATCTATGATTCTCCGGTATTCTTCTTTGCTGATAGGAAGTGCTTGGACCTTCCTTATCATATCTTCTTCTTGGATATTCTTTCTATCCTTCTTTCTTCATTCGATTGACCTCCTTGGAGAGATCTTGCATGGATCTAAAGAAAGGAGTGGTAGAATTTTCATCCTCCATGATAGATCTCATCTATCTACTTCTTCTTTTGATGTAAAATATGAAGTGTACACAAGCTGAGCCAAAGATCATGCTAAGATACCACTGTAATATCCCAAAATGGAGAATGCAGTAATACTTAAACACAATATAAGAACTACAACAA
Organism: Pinus albicaulis; assembly: GCA_034641835.2. Taxonomy (NCBI): domain Eukaryota; kingdom Viridiplantae; phylum Streptophyta; class Pinopsida; order Pinales; family Pinaceae; genus Pinus; species Pinus albicaulis. Next base: position 142,697,218 of record CM076572.1, on the reverse strand, counting down.
GATAAACAATAAATCTTAAGACAACATCAGAATTTACAAAGAAGCTAAGCCATTTTATTATATTGGAGAAGATTCAGTTACACAATGTGCAAAATATAAGGAGATCTAGCCAAAAAGATGGCCTAGAATCACCCAGAAAACATGCCACAATAGGCACTACATAACTGGAGAGTCACTGAAGCAAATACTGCGTTGTCCCTTCAGTAGAATATGAATATATGACTGTAGGCTGAAAAGGAAAACGTAGATCTACTCAAATCTATAGCTCAGATGATGCCAAGATTCAAGATCTGGCCAATGTTATGGATTCCCAAGATAACCCAGAAAGGATTTTCTAGATCTACAACTCTGGAAAATCACCCTCTTAGGATTTGATCCTTGATCTACTGGGAAATACAGATCTGAAGCTATATCTATCAAATAGATGGCTGAAATATGTTGCAAGATCAGATCTAAGCTTGAAGGGCTAATCCCTTCTTCAGATCTACAAGCTAGAAGCTCTAGATCTAGCTTCTCAAACCTCCAATAATGATTGCATCTGCTGCAAAACAACTGCCAATAGAAACTACACTGTGAGGGAAAGAGAGGCCTTCTGCCTACTGAAAATTTTTGCAATAAACTCCAGGCTGATGGAAAACTTGATGGAAATGTGAGGGGATGATCCCTCACAGGATTACTAGCTGAAATGCTAGTAACTTCCTTCCTCCTTTTGGATCTGCAAATTGGATAGCGTAATTACTGAAGGAAATACTAATGCTAGGAGGTTAATAAATTTTGGCCTGATGCCAGATCTAAAATGAAGCTATGGGAATGATGACCTATAAGCCCAAGGTGATAGGAATAAACCCTCACCAGTTCTCCAGCTGAAGTACTGAAGACAACTTCCACCTTCCAAACTGATCTTCAGAAATCTGCAATTTCTGAATATGAATGTTCTACAGAAAGTAGGAAAAGAGAAGTGGCACCAATGCCTGATGTAGAATGAAGTAAAATACTCTTTCTAAAGCTGCTATAAGAAAGAGGTGGGATTCCTGACCAGGAACACCCTGTGCTAAACAACACTTGCAATCTCTGCTAAACAACCCGAGAAAGCAATGGAGTGTCACATGACAATTCCAGATCTGAAAAGATCCTTACATCAAGAAGAAACAACATGCCTTCATCCTTGCCTTCATCTTCTTTGTATAATGTTTGAGCCTTCCCATGCCTTGGCCCTCATCTAGACTGCACTGTGCATGTGGACCAAATCCTCCATGTTTGATTGCATTGTTTGACCAAATCATCAATCATGTCTAGGTGCAATGTACACCCTCTCCATCATGTGTGCTTTAATTGCACAACATCCTCCGTCACTTTATCATGAATTTTCCATGATATTTTGTTTGACATCTTCAAGATCTTATTTGACTGTGTCAACCTCCATGATCTATCTCATAAATGAGACATGATCTCCAATTCCATTCACATTATTAGTTGCTCAACTACCTTATTATGCAGATCTAGGCTTAATTAATCCACATTCACACATAAAAAGTGGATATTTATTCATATTGAGGATTATGGGTCCCTCCACCCTTTTATTTACTTAATTCATTAAGAAAATTAAGAACTCTAATATTCCAAATATCAGGTGAAAATTTGGGAATATTACATGTTTCTTCAATTTGCCTTTCTTGAACCATTTCTCCCCAACTTTAGGGATTCCTATAGCATCTTAAATGACAACAATAGATAAGGAAAAAGTGACCCTAGATAATTCAACTTTATTTTCATGGAGTCCCGATATGAATAGTCTAGTCAGCATGGGGCTGTGTTTAACATTCTTAACTTTCTCATAAAAATCGTAGCAGCCAACATGTTTAAAGCATGTGATAGTCAATGGAGAAGCTAAGAGTTATTTGGTGTTAGCAGGCTCAAGTCTAAGCACTCTTCCTCCTATCTTTGACCTCCTTATTTGTGTTTCCCCTGTTTCAGTGAATGTTGTCTTTTCCTCTCCTGTTGCCATGGTGTTTTTGTTTAAAACCCTAAGGATTAGGGAGGGAAATGGGATAGGGAGATGGGAAAGGAAAACTGACGGAGATCTTTGATAGGGATATGTGACATGGGAAGGGGATAGGGAGTAATGTTTAGGGATATGAGGAATAGGGAAGGGAATAGGAGAAAGAGTGATGGGAATTGGGATTTAGGAGCCTAAATCTAGAATAGCACCTAGGGCTTAGGATTGTATGATTTATTAATTTGGGGATGGGATTTATGATAACAAGGTTTAGAGAATGGATTTTAATATTGTAGGGGTGGTATGGAGTGTAAGGGAAGTGGAGTTCTGGGAATTCTTGGTATAAGGGAGAAAAACTAGGGTTTTAGTTCATGAAAAACACCAAATTACAACTTCAATTGCAAACTTGAACACATATAACTTTGAGAAGATGATTTTGATAGAAAATGCCTCTTACTAGATTGCTAGAGGTGAATGGATGAGTTGAGAAGATTTGGAAGGAATTTTATGATCATTTGAATGGTTTGGTAAGATTGTTGGTCATTTACGCCATCAACAACGCATTTGCGCCATAAAAAACCCATTTTTGCCCTCTTTTCAGGATATTTCTGACCTGTTCAACTGATTTGTGCCCTGTCCAACTGATTTGTGCCTTGTCCAACTGATTTGTGCCCTATCTACGTATTTGCACCCTCCGAAACTAATTTGTGCCTAATCCAGATTTATGCAGGAACGCAATAGAATACATAAATAACCATAAACATAGAAATACAGTGGAAATAAGGCTTCATTTCATTAATATCAAATCACAGAAATATGCTTACAAACGTGATGGAAATAAAATAGCTAGGGTGCTGATAGCGAACCTCTGAGAAGAGATGTGGCGGCTACAGACCTATGAATTGTGTTACAATGAGGCTCAAGGGCCTATTTATTATGGAGAAACAATGGAGAACTCTAAATGTACAAAAACCTAACCCTAGGAGATGAAGCGCCAAAACTATGGGCCCTGTTTGGGTAAATTTGTGTTTCAACTTCCCGGGGATGTAACTTTAGCATATTATCTCCATTTGGGCTTCAAAATGGCTCCGGAAGTTCAGGACCCAAAAAACTACTAAAAATAGTAAGTTGTGAAAAAAAATGAAAGAGACAATGGTGGGGCCCCAAGTGGAATAGACGGGTGGCCACCAATATCCACCTGGATCATTCCTCCCCCCTTAAGAAGCAATGGTCCTCATTGCATTGAGTTCCTCCATGAGATGAGGAAACTTCTGTTGAACTTGGTCCCTGCTGAACCACTTGCCTTGGTGCAGGAGTTGGCCAGCTTTGACAACCCGATATAGTTGGATCTTCTGTCGGCGAGTGTTCTTGATTTTCATGTCCATGATACAGTCTGTGGTGGCATGTTCCATGCAGTCTGGGCTTAACTCTTTTGGTGTGAGTTCTTCTGCAATGTTAGAGCTGTCCAATAGAGGTGGGAAGTAGGGAAGAAGGCGGTCTACATTGAATACTAGGTGCAGACCAAGGAATGGTGGAATATTGAGCTCGAAGGCATTGTTCCCTACAACCTTGGTGATGGTGTACAACCCATATTGAAGTGGGTGAACCTTGCGGTGGGGTCCAGTGAGGCGCTCCTTCTGCAAATGTAGCCACACTTTTTCGCCGACCTGGAAGTTGTGTGGCACCCGATGTTGATCATGTCGTTGCTTGTACTTAGCGTTGGCTCTGTCCAATATATCATGAACATGTTGGTAGATGTGCTGAATGTGCTCGATGAATTTGTTTGCTTTGTCAGCTTCAGGCTGGACATGAGTCGAATTGGCCTGAGTAGCTGCGAATGGCATGGCTACATCAATGGGACATAGTGGCTGGAATCCCAAGCCCACCTGAAAAGGGTTGTGGCTGGTTGAGCTGTGGAGAGCCTGGTTATAACTGTGTTGTACATAGGGAAGGCTCTCATCCCATGTGCATGGATGCATTGAATTGTACATATGCATAATGTGTACAATCATCCTGTTGACCACCTTTGTCTAGCCATTAGTTTGGGGATGGAAAGCTGTGGACTTGGTGAACTTGGTGTCCAACATTGACCAGAGGCTGGACCAAAATGTGCTGAGGAACTTGCTGTCGCGATCTAATATGATAGACTATGGGATCCCAAAGTGCACCCACACTCATTCAAAGAAGAGTTTAGCAGTGGCTTCTGCTATGATATTCTTCTTGCAGGCCGCCATAATGGCCATCTTTGAGAATCTGTCGATGACCACGAAAACACAGTCATTTCCATTCTTAGTAGAAGGGAGGCTTGACATGTAATCCATGGAGATGGATTCCCAAGGTCGAATAGGGGTAGGTAGCGGAGTATAAAGCCCTTGCTTCTTGATGGTTAGTGTGGAAATGGCACAAGCAGTGCAGGATCTGATGTACTTCCCGACATCCTGTCGAAGGTTCAGCCAATAGAAATACTTCTGCAGTACTGCCACTATTTTCTTGACCCCAAAATTCCTAGCAACTCGACTGTAGTGTGCTTCCCGTATCATCTTAGCACGCTCACTTGAAGGAATACAAAGGTGTCCCAGGTGACATAATAGTGCATCTTGGAGGTGAAAATTTGGAACTTGCATACTCCCCAAGAGTGCCTTGTATGTGTAGCTGAATTTTGGATCGCTCTTGTAGAGAAATGGCCAATCAGAAGTCTCATGCCCACAAGAGTTGAGAACGATGGTTATGTCCATGATCGGTGGTCAGCTGAGGTAGTCTGCAACATTATTGGTGCTACCCTTCTTGTACTTGATGTTCAAATGAAATTGTTGCAGATATGTGGACCACTTCTGATGGCAATCGTTCTGCAACTTCCCTTGTGTCTGTATGAACTGCAAGGGTCGGTGGTCTGTGTGGATGATTGTCTCCTTCCCCAAAATGTAATGCTTCCATTGTCGACAAGCCTGCACAATGGAATACATTTCTTTGTCATAAGTGGGATACTTTCGAATTGTGTCGGTCAATGTCTCATTGTGATATGCCAATGGATGCCCCTGTTGAGTAAGAACTGCCCCAATAGCATAGTTAGAGGCATCTGTCTCGATCTCAAATGGTTGTTGCAAGTCTGGTAATGTGAGCACTGGGGCACAATAGAGGCAATGTTTAAATTCTTTGAACGCCTTCTGTTGAGATTCAGACCAACAGAATTTTTATTTCCCTCCTCCCTTGGTGACTTGACTCAAGGGCCAAGTGATATGAGAGAATCCCAACACGAACCTGTGACAGAAATTAGCAAGACCCGTGCAGGCTGTTAGGGTGGTTGAGGCTGACAATCCCGAATGACTTGGATCTTGGCTGTATCATACCCCCTTTCATCAATAATGTATCCTAGATATTGAAACTGGGTCATGCCAAAAGTGCACTTCTCCAAATTGGCACACAACTTGTGTTGCTGCAGTGTTTGGAGGACTTCTCGGATGTGGTGGAGGTGCTCTTCCCAAGTCTGGTTAACGATCAGAATGTCATCCAAGTATACCACTACAAATGAGTTGTTGAATGGATGCAAGATGTCATCCATCAACCTCATGAAGGTTGCGAGAGCATTTGTCAATCCGAAAGGCATGACGAGCCATTCGAAAAGGCCCTCCTTGGCATTGAAGGTAGTCTTCCACACATCAGAGGGTTCGATTGGTACCTGGTGATACCCAGACTTCAAGTCGATCTTGCTGAAATATTTTTCCCCTTTGAGTTGGTCCATAAGGTCATCAATCTGTGGGATCAGGTACCTCTTTTGGACACTGATCTTGTTCAGCGCCCGATAATCAATACAGAGTCTCCAAGTCCCATCCTTCTTCTGTACCAACACGATCGGGCTCCCACAGGGCGATGAACTTCGCTAGATGTGACCTTTCTGCAGTAGCTCCTGAATCTACCTCTTGATTTCATCATTCTCCATAACAGAGTGCCTATAGATCGGTCCATTGGGTAGTGGCGCACCTGGGGTCAGGTCAATGAGGTGCTTGACCTGACAGTGTAGAGGCATGCCTGTGGGTGAGGTGAAGATGTCCCGGTACTCCTCCACAATCTTGTCCATTTTTTGTTGTCGTGTAGAGGAGCCATGTCTGGAGGTCATGGCCACAGTATTCTTCTTGCCATGGGGGCATATCATCAGGAAAAAAAATTTCCTGGTTTGGGAAATGAACTTACTGCATTGTTTTGCAGTAACCAAAGAGATAGTGGGTGGCGGTGGTACCTCTGGTATCATGTACAATTTATTTCCCAAAGTAACAATAACGGCGCGAGGCCAGGACTCATACATAGCATGTCACTTCCACAAGTATGGTTGGCCTAATAATACATCAGAAACATCAATAGGAGCAATGTCACACAATACCTCATCCGTGAAGGGCTTGATGCTATAGGGAAGGCGGCACTGTTGGCTGACGCGGAGATCCCATCCTTGATGAAGCCACCCGATGGTGTATGGTTGTGGGTGCGCTGTGGTCGGCAAGCCCAACCGCTTCACGACATCTGCTGAAATGAGGTTCTTTTGGCTCCCATTGCCGACAATGAACTGTAGCGGGGAACCCTTTACCCACATCTAGGAGTGGAAGAGATGCTCTGCCTCCTCTATATCTTCTGGTTCCTCCTTCTGGATCTTCGTAGTGGCAATAGTGGTGTTGGGCTCCACATCAATAATTTGCTTCCCTTTGTCATTCACCTTGTCAGGTTCTGATTCAGAGTCGGAGCATGCATCTGATTTAGAAGCCCTCATCTCGGCCACCAACGACTGCTTGGCCCGACACTCACTTGTGTTGTGAGTGGAGCTCTTATGGAACTCACACCACTTTCTAGTGTCCTTCTTTGGCTTCACGGTGTTGTTATTTGCCTGTGTCTTTGGAAGGTTGTCTTGGGCCACCATGCCTTGGCTTTGTCCTTTGTTCTATGTTTTGGGGACACCTTTCCCTTGCTTTTGATTTACAGATACAAAGTCTCGCTTCTTCTGTTTGAATTTCTGCTCAATCTTGGCAGCATACCAGTATGCCGTACCAAGTGAGGAGATGTCGAGGAACTTCATTTCCTCCTGAATGTATTTGTGCAGAAAACCACGATACTTTAGCACCAAATGTTTCTCTCAATATTTGATACGCAACTTTGTGCGTAGGGTATGGAACAGATTCATTAGCTCATGCACATCTTGATCCCTTTGTTGCCGCAACGTGGTCCATTGTATGTACTTGTCCTTATAGATCCCCATGGGATAGTATTGTTCCTTGAAGGCATCTCGAAAAGAATTCCAAGTGGGTACAACTGAGAACAGAGAGCGTTTTTTCTCGTCCTTTTTCTCACAGTAGGTTTCCCACCACCTTGACATGGGGGGTAGCTTTGAGGAGAGAAAAAAAAATCTTCTTTCGGTCTGAAAAGTCATGAACCGAGAAATATCCTTCTAATAGATTCAACCATCTATCTACAGCATCTGCATCTATTTGACCCTCAAATATGGGAATGTCAAAGTTTACTTGTACCTTAAAGGGAGTCGCGCCTCTAGAGTGGCTGCTGGATGCAGAAGCGCCGCCAGTGGGAAGTTGTTGAAGGATTTGGGCAAAGTTATCCATCATCGCGTTCCTTTGTTTTTCAAGGGCCTCCTTGAGAAATATTTTGATAGAATCTCCTGCTCCCTCATCTTTCTTTTCGTCCCCCATGGGCATTCGTCGAGGTTTGCGAGGCTGATCTTGCAAAGGTTCCACCAGATCAAGCCCTAACTCCTTATACGCCGACCTCATTGGGGACATCCAAAGAAGGATAGAGAAAAAGCAGACCGCTCTGATACCACTAATCTAGATTTATGCAGGAACACAATAGAATACAAAAATAACCATAAACATAGAAATAAAGAAGAAATAAGGCTTCATTTCATTAATATCAAATCACAAAAATATGCTTACAAACATGATGGAAATGAAATAGCTAGGGTGCTGATAGCGAATCTCTGAGAAGAGATGTTGCGGCTACAGACCTCTGAACTGTGTTACAATGAGGCTCAAGGGCCTATTTATTATGGAGAAACAATGGAGAACTCTAAACGTCCAAAAACCTAACCCTAGGAGATGAAGCGCCAAAACTATGGGCCCCATTTTGGTAAATTGGTTTTTCAACTTCCCGGGGATGTAACTTTAGCATACTATCTCTTTTTGGGCTTCGAAACGACTCTGGAAGTTCAGGACCCGAAAAACTACTAAAAATAGTAAGTTGTGAAAAAAACAGAAAGAGACAATGGTGGGGCTCGAAGTGGAATAGGCGGGTGGCCACCAATATCCACTTGGATCAGCGCACTCCATAACGTATTTGTGCCATGCTCAACTGATTTGCACCCTCCAGAATGTATTTGCGCCCTCATTTTTTCTCTTCCAATTTTGCTCAAAATTTTGATTTTTTTGGGTGTTGGAGTGCTGGCTCGATATTTTAAAGAGGAAAATGAATATGATTTGATGTCTTTAGTCATAAATAGCAAAGTGAATTTGAATTTAAATTTAAAAACCCACTTTTCTAATGTCTTTTTTCACTTTTTTGAACAATTTGTTGATTACCCTTTTCATCTGACTTTTCTCTCTTGCAGGATGATGTTGCTGGAATTTTTCACTTCTCTCTTTCAGTTTGGCATGTGTGTTTTGAGTTGGCAGCTCTGGATTTAAATTATTACATATAGAAAACATAAAATTGCATAGGAAATTAAAAATAAATTACATCTCTGTTTTCATATCAAAATAACATTTTGATATGAAAACCATAAAAAATCAAAATTACAAATTTAAAAATATGATATTTACATACTGATAATATTTTGTAGATGAAAACGAAATGTTTATTGAGTCACTCTCACACATTTTTCTGACTTTATTGGGATGAAATGGTGCAATTTTGGACCTTGAAAAATAAAACTTAATGACCTAATGGGACCTTGAATGACCTGACTTCCATGATTAACTTTGACTGAGATAAGACATGGTGAAATGAGATTTTTAAAAGTGTTATTATGCTTAGCAAGACATGAAGGTGAGCCGACAAATGTGATTTTGTGAGGGAGAGTGAGGTTTTATTGAGTAGGACTATCATTAGTGAAACAATTTTCAGCATGACCTAGTGGAATGATATAAAAATTTCAGAGTGGGACACCTAAAATGAGAATGAAAAGAGTGATTTTGATCACTGATGGCAGAATGCATATTCTGACACTAATAGTATCACCGACCACCAAGGAGAATAGTTTATGGGGTCGTTGGTAAGCCGGTTTAAATCAGGTAATTCTAAAGTTGTGATAAAGGGAAACTTTCGATTCAAGTTAGGTTGAACATAGCCAGGATATGATGGAATTTCTTGGGAAACAGGCCTTTGAGAACCAACATACGTCATTTTTTGCTGGTAACCCAAATAGGGGTTGTTTGTATGACCAAACGCTTGAGGATTATGTTGACCAAAACTTGGGTAAGCTACTTGTTGTTGGAAATATTGTTATGTAATTTGTGGTTGTGGCTCCCAAGGTGACAACCCAAAAATATTATAGCCCAAACCAAAATAGCTTGGACCCGATCGTGAATAGGTAATACCCAGTTATGCCTGCGACATCCCATAAAAGGGTAATCCAGCTTGTGAATGAAAAATTCTAGATACATGTGGTTGTTGTAAACTAGCAGAAGGAGTTGGAGTTTGAGGGCCCAAAACTTGAGGGTAATGGGTTGAAGGACCTGACTGAGATGGTTGAGGTATAATAATCTGAGCCTGTAATAGGAGCATTGATGTATTAACAAGTGGAGTAGATGTGGGTGCAACAGGTTGAACCGATTTATATGAATGCACAACCGTTGGTGGTTGAACGAGCAGGATAGGCTGCCACCGACAAACAATCATTCAAACATTTGGGTGACCATAAAACGACAAATTACTATCAAAATGGGTGACCATAAGTTCCCCCCCAGTATGAGGAGTATAATAAGATGGAATATATTGTTTTCCAAATGGTGGGAGTCCCGTTGAGATTGTACTGGATGGAATATACCCAGATGGACCAACTTGATATTGCACTGAAGATGTACATAAAGGATCAAGCCGTTTAGTACTCATTAGAGATGTACCAGATAGAAAACCAGAAGATGAAATGGGTGAATTCCATGGTTTTGAGGTACGTACCAAATAATGATTGGTAACCTGGTGGGACGGAAGGACCACCAGATAGATGTGACTCTGGTGATGTGGTAAACATCGATGAGGTCGCAACATTAGATGTTGTCGCAACTCTAACAGATGGTACAGCTGGAGATGCTAACCTAGCCATGGTCACATGACCCAATGTATACCCTATAGGATCTACGGGAACTCGAATTGAAACATGATCAAAAGAAGCAATGTAAGTCAACTGAGGAATATTATCATAAAGATAAAGCCCTAGTCCAAAATGGGTTGGAGTTGAAGGGCGTATTTCTTGTTGAGGTTCTTCCTCAATTGAAATCAAACCAGGTGGAAGGATTTCATTGTCAAGCCCGAGATATATTTCAGGTGGTTGACTGTGTGATATGGGAGGCTCAATGGCTATGATTGACTATGGAGCGACCGATACAGGAACAAATTCTAGTTTTTCGACTTCGAGATCTAGATATTATGGTAAAATAATGATGGGATATGGATCAAATTCCAGCTGAACAACGTTGAGTTTAGGAGGTATGGTCTCACTGATTGGATGGATCGTGTCCACAGGTAGCCATGAGGACTCTGTTTTGATGAAAGTGGATGAACCAGCATGTGTAGAAATTACTCGAGATGACTCATGTATATGTGATGGAGATGACACGCCAGAGGTACTGGTTTCAGTAGAATGAGGTCGCCTTCATCGACCAGAAATGGCTTCTGGTGGTAAAGGTGGTTTAAGTGCTATTCTACATGAATGACGAGGAAATGAATGTTCTTATTCCATGATGACTTGTTGATTTTATTACAAAAACAAATAAACAAAATAAAATTGTAATTCTAGGCAAAAGGTTTACCAAGTAATTGTGAACTGCAAAATACCTCTTGGCGAACCAAGAAGTATGACCATACAATCTCCCCGAATGCTGTGTTCAGTGTATCACAAGGTACAAGGTGGCGACTCTATTACCTATGGATGGTAAGCAACCTAAAGTTTTCCTCCCAAATATACCCAAAGGTATGTGGAGGCCCAAGTTCATATTAGCACTGTCTAATGCGAAACCGCATAGTGAGAGCACCCCTTATAATTTTCGTACTAGAACACCGCCCTATATACCTGAAGGTATGTGGACGAGCTCCGATATACTTACGTACATGGAGTGGGATTTCACACTCAGAATGTATCGTAGATAAGTTAGTGACAACTTCTATGTTTAACGACACCGAAACATGTCTCTAGCCTAGACCTTCTAAATGTTATCGTTAATGTTACAATGCTTTCTTAGGTTGATTGAGGTAAATTTTATGATGATATTGTTTAAAATTTTTTCTTTGAGGTTCACCACGTGATGTAATGGGAATTCCTAAAATTCAACTAAATGATAAGCAAACTTTTCAATTTATCTTTTTCAATGAATATCCTAGCTACTAAGGGGAAAGAGAATCATATTTTGAGCATACAACAAAGAGCACAAACTAAATGCAAATTTCCCTAGCTTGTTCCTATGCAACACACATAATTCTCTAAATGCAGATGTATGTTTTTCTTTTCAACTCCCTTTAATGTGAATGATAGAAAGGAAACTAAATGCACAAATCAATCAAACAAATGTTTTATTTTGAGAAACGAGGAATAAAACAACAATTTCTCTTAGGAAAATGAAGAATGAAACTACAATTTTCCTACAGGAAATGAGGAATGAAACAAAAATTTCCTTTTCGAAAAACAGAATTGATTTAATGAAAAAATTAACTACTTTGAATTTGATTTTCCAATGATAAAGAAAAAAGATAATAAAAAATTGAACAAACTACTTTTCAAAGGAGGAAGAACAAGGAAATTTTACTGGTCTCTAAGAGAAATCAGACATCTGAGAATACCGTAGACAATTGGCTGAAACTAAAAGAAAAGACAAATTTGAATGGAATTTGGTTGGCTGAGGGGGAAACGTAGCCTCTAAGGAGAGACAGTGCATTGCAGATCACCCATGAATGGAACACAGTGCACTGCAATTCACTGTACCTTGACCAACATTGCGTTGGGCGTAGCTAAGTTTGGGAAACAAGAAGCTAAACACACTTCTAATGCAATTTGTTCATTCAAATGACTGATAAATAAAGTAGAGGCTACTAATGATGGTAAACAGAGGTAGAAACACCAGGAATGATGGGATTCTCCCCAGTGGAGTCTCAAATTTGTTATAAGGAATTTTAACCTACGGATAAACTAAATTCCCTGAGTGGCGCTCCTTCACTCAGAACAATAGAAGAAATACAACTGCTATTTTCTCTAAGACAACTAGATTTATAGAAAGGGAAAGAAGCCTATGTGTGATACTTTCGCTCTCCTTCTCCTTCTGCAGTTGTTGTCGTCACTCTCAACCTAACTCAAACCGCTAGATCGATTCCTGCAATCAAAGACAAAGAACAACAAACAACATATAAATATACAAGTATCTCCTTATCTTAATCAAATCAAACTGATTAGATCTTAGAATACATGTATCATAAAGAATACATTTCATAAGATATAAACATATGTATGAGAAAATGAGAAGATATCTTTATTAAGAAAGTAGGAGGAGAAGAATACAACCAATAGATCAATTTGTTGTCAACCTGCTCCAACTTCATTCCAGCCTCATCACATCTAGCATCATATCAACAACATATCAGTACTTCCAATCTCTTATCAATTGAGGATCCAACAACATAACTTTGCACAAAATTATTCCTCCCTAGCACTTAGATGAGTTCTTAACTTATAGGGAAACTAAAGGTATTTTCTCATTGAATGGATTTATAATAATAGGTAAGACATGTTTCCAAGTTTAAGGGTGGTGGATGGACACTTGTATTTGAATTATGACACCTATGGACTCTTCTAGAAGGCATTGGCCATGTGGAGATTCCCGGAACAATGATGATTTTTCTCCCAGGTGACCAACACATCCTTGAGTGTCGGGAAGTGCACCACAGTGCACCCTTGAATGGAGGTATTTTCACTGCAACGCAGTTAGTCCCTTGTAGAGGAGCGTTGGTGAGTTAGTGTGTCAAACCTTAGAAATCTCACAATTGAAGCCATAAATGGAATGTATTCATTTAGGGCATATAGAAACTGAAATTAAGGGGATGATAGACCCTATTAATTGGTCCTTGGGGATGATGCCCAGTTTGACCAGGTCTTGGGGGATGATTCCCAAATTGACTTATAATAGGTAGGTGGTTAAATGATGCAATTTTTAGAGGAATTTTCCAATATGTAGTCAAATTAGGGGTATTGTTTAGTATGCCATGAATGCACATGATATGTTAGAGGCTCATTGAGTGAAGCCCTTGTGAGATAAAAAAGTACACACATGCATGTACCATGCATTCCAAAAATAGCAAGGAAATCATACATGCAACTCAATACTTGCAAGTAATCCCATTGTCGCCACTTGATCCCACTATTCCTTGTTTGATCTTTGTTTCCCTTTTCCTTCTTTGTCCTTCCTTTGCTTTCCTTGATCTAATACTATATTTCTCCAAGAAAAATCTAAGTGTCCAAGAGTATGAGAGAGAGAATAGAGAGAGAGTTCCAATACTGAACTGAAAAAAGTTGTGTACTCATCCTAAAAATATTTTTTATCAATGAGACCTCTAATTTCTTCAATTTACCATTATTTTCCTTTAGTTTCCTCCTCGCATCCTACCTATGACCTTTCACCTTCATTTTCTCCTAATTTCTATTATTTTCATAAATACAATGCCAAATAATGCCTCTTTGTCTTTTCAAAGCCTTTTCCATTTCCTTTGCCAATTTCCCTTAGCCATAATAAACCAAATAAACACCCACGAGGACGTTTTTCCCAACATTCAACTTGGAATAAGGTTCCCATGACCTTGGTTATTATTTTTCCTTTATTAACTTTATTACATGGATTTTTTACTAGACTTGTTACATTGGACCTGAGACATAGATCTCTTAATAATATAACTACTAATTGCAATTCATCTGAGTTAAGATTTGATTCTTCCATTACAAATTTTAATCAATTAATGAGTTTCATTTACTAATTCTATGTTATTTGATACTATTTGGTTCCTTTTACATGGATATCATTGTCCGAATGTTACAATGAAATGCTTCGCTTTGAAGATGTCAAAGCTTTACCAGACAATAAAACTTCTACACAAGGACTGCCCTCCTTAAAAAACTATAAATCTAAAAATCATAAATATAAATTAAATTAAATTTTCTTTACATCAAATTCAAAATCATTTAATAATGAGTTCTATTCATAGTTATATGTAAATTGACTACCAAAATATGCATTTTTTATTATTAAAAATATGAAAAAAAGTTTCGTAATCAAGAACTTTTTACAATATGGTATATCAACTTTGATGCTTGACTTCCGTATTTAAACAATTCGTTTAGTTCCAAATGCAAATTTGTTCAATGATACGGAAGTTGAACTCACCAACAACACCTATCAATAATTTAGTACTAAAATATTAGCAATAAAAGCCTTTAATGTGAAGTTACAGATATGCGCACAATGAACACTTTATTTATAACGAAAAAAAAGAGACTACAAAGATATGCATTATTTATATCTAAAATATTATCAATAATGTTAGCAATAAAAGCCCTTAATGTGAAGTGTGAAATTCTGCACAAAAAATTTCTCCATACAATGGACTTCCTCGACACTTCCATTCAAGAGCATGAACAAAGATCCGTCAGTAGAATCTATTTATCATTTAATTCTACTATGTTGAGAGCATCACAAAAAGAGAATCAATTAAATAGCGATGATATGCATTATTTACAATCAAAATATTTTCAATAATAATGAGCTCAAATTCTGCACATTGAACTTCCCTCCATACAATAATATTCCTTCCTCGATATCTGCTTACACGAAATTCAAAATGGTATTTTGCACAAGAGAGCATTACTTTTTTTAAATACCATATCCACATGAACATGATGATGAAGCTATGTAGAGGTAGTTATGCATGAGAGTACACAAATATTTTGCTTAATGAAATGCGTTTTTTGTGTAGATTATTTTTTGCAGTACAAAAAAACTTTATTCATTGACTATCGTATACAATAATAAGTTCTCGTTCCTACTGGAATTTATCTCACTTCTATTTCATCCATATGAGAGAGTGTAATCGAAACTATGTGTAGTAATACGCTTCTCTAGCAACCACTCTCTCTCATGGCTAAATTATTATGATCATTAGTACAAGATATGTGTGTGGAATGCGTGAAGAAAAAAGTATAGTGCAGCCAAATGAATGTGCAGGAGGCTTTGTGCAAATTTTATTAAAATAGTAAACATACAAGTCTCTTTTTTAATTATGATTTAGAAATTCTTTGTTCGCAACCATGAAACTAGTTGTGTGGAATAATCGAAGCGATTTATTGAAAACAAAAAATAATTGTACGGGAGAAGTTATGCAGAGATGATTGTGCGTGGAGTATCTTATGTGATTCAACGCCTTATTGAGTGTTGAAGTAGTTGTGCGGAGGTGGTTGTGTGTACTTATTTTACTATTATCATACAATGAAAGCTTGAGAGATTTTTTCATACCGGAAACAACTAAAAGTTATTTTTCTATTTTAAAAATGGTGGATTTATCTCTTCTTTTTTTAATTTTATTTTCAGATGTCAACTCCGAAAAGCTTATTGCGCAAATAAAATTTTACTGTGAGGAGGTCCGAACAATGCCTGAACTTCCGCACATTGAAATTACCTCTGCACAATAATCTTCCTTCCTTGCTATCAATTTACTCGAAATTCGAGATGGAATTTTGCACAAGAAAGTGTTACTTTGTTTAAATGTCATATCCATATGAACATGTTGATTAAGTTGTGCAAAGATGGTAATAATATGAATTATCTGTATTATCAAACAATTCAACCCTGACTTTAATTTTATCTGTTTTTAGTAAAATCTCATCAAAGATTTGCAATACTGAAATATGATATTGGAAAGTGACTTTCATTGTTTGCGGGTGCGATAATAATGACACGTTGCAAATGCATAATACTAAGAATGAAATGTGAACTTGACATTAACGATTCACCTTTGTCGATTTGTAGTTCACATTTCGAAATTTCTTAGCTAATTATCTTGTGCGGAGAACTGCAAATGCTTTGTACCTCCGCACAATGAGTTCCTTCCATAGTATTATGAATTATTGCTACTAGTTTAGTAATGAAAAAATTTATTGTTATATTTTTTTAACGAGGTGTTATCTCTAACATTTGTGGGTAATCAAATGTGCATTATTGAATGCGAAGTTTCCTAATTCCATGACTCGGGACATTATTGAGTGTAGAAGTAGTTGTGTGGACAAAGTTGCGTAGTGGGAAAATCATTCTCGAATAAATGCAGAATAATAAGGATGAAATGAAAACTCCACATTAACGTTTCACCTTTCTCGATTTCTGGATTGGATTTGGTAGTTTCTTAGCTAAGTATCTTGCGTAGAGAACTGCATATGTTCTGCACCTCCACATAATGAGTTCCTTCCACATTCTTAAAAATTATTGTTATTATTTTAGTAATGCAAAACTTTAATATTATTTGTTTTTAACAAGGTATTATCTTTAGCTTGTGTGGGTAATTAAATGGGCATTATTGAATTCAGAGCTTCCAATTTCAATGACTGAAGCCATTATTGAGTGTAGAAGTAGTTGCGTGGAAAAAGTTGTACGGAGGGAAAAACATTCTCGAATAAATGAAGAACTTACTAAGATAATAAATACATAAATATATTTTTTAATTCTTATTTAGGAACATATTTCATAACATATAATCATTAATTAATATCTTTTTCGAAGCTAGTTGTTCGAAGGTATCATATGCAGAGTTTCGACTGTCAATTAAGGGTGTTATTGAGTGTGGAAGTAGTTGTACAAAGGTTTTTGTGGGATGTATTTCACAATGTATAATCATTAATTAATATTAGTTTTGAATGTGAATGGCCGAGAGAGTTATTGAGTGTGAAGTTAGTTCTGTGGACGAAGTTGTGTGGAGATGGTTGTGCGGATGTGGAGGTTATGCAGAACTAAATAAGAATTTAGCTATTATTAATAATGGTTACATCACTTTTGGACAAAAGATGAAATTGTAGGGCGTACTAGGTGAGGACCTTTGTCGATTTGTGATTCACATTTGAAAGTTTCTTAGCTAACTATCTTGTGCGGAGAACTGTAGATGCTCCACACCTCCGCACAATGAGTTCTTTCCACAGTATTATGAATTATTGTTATTATTTTAGTAATGTGAAACTTTAATATTATTTGTTTTTAATGAGGTGTTATCTTTAGCTTGTGCATGTAATCAAATAGGTGTTAGTGAATGCAGAGCTTCCAATGTCAATGACTCATGGGATTATTGAGTAGGTGTTATTGAATGCAAAGCTTCCAATGTCAATGACTCATGGCATTGTTGAGTGCGGAAATAGTTGTGTGGATAAAGTTGTGCAAAGGGAAAAACATTCTCAAATAAGAATGAATTAAATAATGAATAAACGACAAAACGACTATGTAGAAGAGAAAGACAATAATGACATATTGCAAATGAAAAAAAAAATTCTCGAATAATTATAAAATGCAACACCCCAGGTTAATGATGAAATAATGATGAAATGCACAATTAGTGATAGAGAGAGAATATGTTGCATCACAACTATTCTCCTTGTTATAATATATATAATATTAATCTTATTGTTAAATATAATATATGAGATTTAAGATTTATATAATAAATAATTATTTTAAAATATTAAGATAAATTATTTATAATAAATTAATAGTTTTTATTATTTATTTTTATATAATTTATATATATTTACTTTTATTTTTTTCTTAAAAATATTATATATAATTGTTTTAAATTCTAAATATTATTGATATAAAATTAAATTATATCATGATCGAGGAAGGTTTTTATTTTTTATTTTTTTATTTTTTTATTATAAAGATAAAATATTAATTTTTTAAAACTAATTCTTTACCTTTTTAAAGGTTTTATAGACCATATTAATGACGATAATCATATTTCATTTTATAAATTAAGTTATAACATATTAACATTTTATAATAAATTTAATTAAAAAAATTATGAATATATGAAAATAGTTACCAAATAAATAATTATTTCAATATAAAATATATTTTGATAATTTTAATATAAAATATATTTTGATAATTTTAATTTAATTTAATTTTAAACAAAACTTCATAAAAATGATAGTAATATTTAATGTTTGCTTTGGAAAAGATTTTCAATTAAATTTAAAATTTGAATAATAAATTTATTAAAAAATATTCATAAAAACAATTACATATATTATAAATCATATAGTGCATCTACTTGTGTAATGTCCACTATGGTCTGGCATAAGTTAGGCTCCTTGAGTCCCATCCACCATTACCCTTAAAGCCTATGATGGTCGTCCTTCTCAGCTTGAAGGGGTTTTTTAGAATGTGCCCATTGAGCTAGGGGGCAAGATGGTATTAATTGACATCCGATTTCATTGCTGGCGGCTTATGGTCGAGCGATTTCATTCCAGGTTCAAAAGAAAGAAAAATATGGTTTCAAGGGTGAGCACGCGAACTCTCGACAAGGGGGAGAGGTACGTTAAGTGACTCGACCACTATTTACCCACCCACCCCAATCCCCGAGGGGAGATAATGAAGCTACTTATCAACTGTAGAGTAGCTACCTTACGGTACCAATAGAGCCGTTAGCCAGATAGTTCCCCTTTTATGGCTTATGAGACTAAAGGTAAAAGTAAAAAGAGATGCATAAATAGTTAAGTAAAATCAAATTTGGAATATAATTTTTATGTTGAGTGTTTTTGGAAAAAAAAAATATATTATCGTAATTTGTTTTTAAAAAATATCTTTATACTTAAATATTAGATTTTAATATTAAATTATGCTAAGAAAAACATTATTATTAATAACAAACCATATTAAATTTAATTAACAATTTTATTATGATATACTTTCGAACATCATGTTTATATTCATTATACAACATGTAAAGAGTTTCATAAAACAAAAGTATATATTTACTATTAAAAGTAAAATAGATATTATTATAGTTTTATATTTTTCATACATCATGTTTAGAATAATATTTAAAGAGCTTGTAAAACAAAAGTATATATTTAATATTAAAAATAGAATAACATGCATTAAAACTTGTCACTTTCAAGTTTTTCAAGAAGAATATGATATTCTTCAAGGCTCAAGGTTTTATAATAACAAGGCTCAAAGCTATTACAACAATATATTCAATATGAATTCAACATTTCATTTATGGGAATCAAATTTAAGTGGGGAGGATAACAATCATTTCTCCTCACCACTTAGGATAATCTAATTGACAATTTTATGAAAAACATTGTAGCTATGATTTTACAATTTTTGTGACTATTTATAGGTGGAGATAGATCAAACCTCCAAGTTATTTAGAGAGGGAATATGTACACTCCATAATATGGTTGTACATTGGAGGGCATCACCCAATGTCTAGCATCATCCCATAATATCATCATAGTTACAACTCCAAAAAATCCAAACCTCAGTCCCAATCTCAATGCAAATAATGAGACATGTTCATCTACATGACTTAGCCATCCATGTCCTTTATTATTGTGAACACGTTCCATTGTGTTATTGTTTTTTTTTTCCTTACATATTTCCAAAGGATAGCCGCATAAGCATTTGTTTCCTTCAAATGAAGTCTCATTAAAAGTGTTCATCTGTGTTCCTTTTGGGATTTTACTACAAAGCTTATTCCATGAAATGTTCAAAGATGCCAACATAGTTAATTTATCTTGAGGAATTTCTCCACTTAAAATATTTTTGGACAAGTCCAACTGCTCCAAAGTAGATATCTCACCGATAGATATAGGGATAGATCCTCTTAGTTGATTTCCAGATAAATTCAATAGCCTTCAGTGGCTGATACGTTCACACTTGAAAGTTCGCGTATCCAAATGGACGTGCCGTATTGGAAATTGTGAGTTCATTAATTTGGTTGAATTTTTTCGAAATTTAGATTAGTGTCAAATTTCAGAATTTTAGGCTTTCATAAATTCTTAATTGTATTGAATTTGTTATCTACATATGTGATGTGATAGAATAGTCTGATGGCAAGTTTTTGCTAGTATATAGATGAAGTGTTTGAATTGTTTTGTTTTTTGTGAAAATAGATTCAGCACATCTAAAAATTTTGTGATACTCAAAGTCTTGAAATTTGACTATTATAATCTAAATTTTCAAAAATTTCTACTGAAATTTTTGCATATTTTTACAAAATTTCTAAATTATTTAGTAGATTTTTTTTTTACTACTGTTAAAAATATAATTCAAACACACCCAATATTGAATTTTATTTAACGCCGATGGAAATTCAGTGAAATCGCGGCGGGCCAACGATACTCGGTCGGTGGAAGTACGAGTGGGTGATGTCTTGCTTATAACCTATTTTCACAAAACAAAGTAATCTACCTCTGACAGCATGGATCAATATATTCGTTGTTTGTGATTTATATATGAGTTAACTTTCTCTCACCAATGTTTGTTTTAATGGCAAATTATTTCAAAATAGACTTTAGAATGGGTGATTATGTATGTATTATTTAATTATTTGTTAATTTAATTTAAGTGGTATCTATATTTATTTATTATTATTGTATTTATAAAATTTAATAATTCATTTATTTGGTAGTAAATTTAAAGGGTTTTTTTCTCTACAAACTCGAAGATGCATAGGGGCTTTGAATTTGGGATCTTTCAATTTTTACAAATTTTATATTACTTCAATCACCAATTGAACTACTTGAAGCCCTGGATGCAGGTGCTTGACATGTCTTGTACAGGCGGCCACCTGGCTCATCAACGCAGCAGCACCTGGCTGAACAAAATGGAGGCTCATTCACTCCATCACGTGCAAACCTTCAATAAGGTTGACAGGGGAGGACGTTGACACTCCGCCGCATTCACCCCCCTCCCTCGGCCTTCACTTCTGCTACATGGCCATTAATGGCGGATGGAACCAATGATTTCCATATCAATTTTCGTTTATCCTTCCCTGCAACTCTTCTTTTTCATGCCTCCTCTACTTCTTGCTTTGCTAACAGTCTCTCTCCCTTTGTGCATTCGACCTCTGCTTAGCAAGTTGTACTCTCTGATGCGACTATGCCGCCTCGCCACCAAATGCGTTGTCGTCGTGAAGGTGGCAGAGGCTCCCCCTCCCGTGCTTCGGCCCCTGGTTCATCTGCGTGCACTCTGTCACTCTTAGTTGCCCTTGATGACCCGAATGTTTTCGACCCTATCTCTCCCTTCCTGATGCTCTCTTCCCAGCGTCCTGTTTGTCTCTTGGAAGAGCAACACCATGACATTGGCTCGAGAAGCTTAAAAAGGCCTTGCAATTCTACAATCTCGCGCTCCCCTTCTCCTTTGCCACGAAAATCCATTGGTCTCCCTGTCAAAAACTTGGAGGATGACTCAAATGGCGACTGGAGCTTCCCTTCGGATGGCACCTAGAAAAAAGAGGCAGCTGCGGACAGCATGGCTCACACAACAACTGCCAAGCAGCCGAAGATGGTCTCCTCTTCGATTTCGGAGCCTGACCCCTAGCTCACAAAGGAGGACATAGAGACCCTGTCTGAATACAGCTGCTTCGTGATTGAGGAAAATCCACATCAAGTGGACAATGATGCACAAAATCGGTAGATGCAGTTCCTTGGCTCTCTTTTATCTCAGTTTACATAGGCTCATCTCTATTTTTTTACGTTCATTTTTGCTTCTTCTTGCAAACTTTGCTAGTCCTGGACACATTAATGGTTGGTTTCCCCTTGAAAGGGAGCCCAATTTTTTATATTTTGAATAATTCTTATCGAACAGTGGTTGGGTAGTTCAGCAACCACTTGTAGCGAGGCTTTGTATTTTTGTACATTTTAATAGAAATTAATCTAATTTAAAAAAAAAAAATTTGAGTTACTTGAAAACAGTTTAATTATATAAATTTAAATTATTAGAATTATTGTATTTTTATAAATTAAGTTTTAAAGTTATGTATATAATTTTTAAAACAATAAATTTTTATTATAATTTAGTTATTGATCAGTACAAAGATTAGAGGATTTAAAAATGGGTAGATTTTTATTCATGTTGATTAAAAATAGTTCTTACTCCATAACAAATATTATTTATAAGAAAGATTCCATACTATTATTGTTAAGATTATAATAATTGGTTTATGGGTTCTCAAATAACATTTAAGTTTAATTTAATATCTAGAATTATATATGGGTGAAAGCATGGATATGAGTTACACTTTTGGACCAAATGTGGCAATGAAATTTCAAAATTTTCTTTCTTATTGAATTGAAGCCGTCAAACTTCATATAAACATTGTGAATTTTGATTGGGAGTAAAATTGAAGCCGTCAAACTTCCTATAAACACTGTGAATTTTGATTATGAGTAAAACAACAATTTGTGGAGAATTATGTTGTTGTACTCATGATATTTTTGCAAAAATATTTAGTTTCCTATAATATGCCAATTTTCCATTAAATGAAATGTTTATCCATGCAAATTTTGAGATCTCTTAAGAGGTATGTGTATGTTCATGTAACATAATTTAGTCTAAAATATGCAATATATATATACACTTAAATTTTTCATATTATTATTATTTTTAAATGCAAAATTATATCTTTTATTATTTTTGGAAGTTTGTGAAGTAATATTTCAATTGCATTTTTTAGACACATGAGTTCACGGAAATTTTTTTTCGACTCTTTAAATAAATTGAAAAACTAAGAGTATCTTTTTGAAGAGGACTAGTAAATTGCTATAGTGATATTTTTTTGAATTATTTTCGTTATGATATTGATTTGTTATTGAACCCCTTTAAAACTGTTCAAAGAGATTTAAGCATTATGTTTAAAATAAATTAGATAAAAAAATATCATATAAATTCAAAAATATCAAACTCATATGCCATTGGATAGAGGGCTACAAATTTTGCTTGGAGTCAGCTAGGGTACAAAATGATGTTGCAGAAAAAGTTAAAACTCTATTTTTTTAGGCCCTCAATAGCTCGATGATTGAAATTAAAATTTCAAATAGCTAGATGGACATATCCTAGTGCTTAAAAAAAAAAACTTCTTAATACTTTGAGAATTATAAAATTTATTTATTCCACATTTTTTTTAATAAATATTCATATATATTCTAAACTCTAATTTTCCTTAATTATAAATCCCAAATTTATTTTATTTACCAAGAAAATATTTATAATAATATATAGATAACTTTTTTCAATTTTGAATTTCTTAAAAATAATAATTTTTTTATTGCTTTGATTTTAAAAATAATATATTTTTATATATTTAATCATTTTGTAATTTTTCAATGAAAATAAATCAAATTATAATAAATAAAACTAAACTAAATTAAATTTTATAATATTATTATTTTATAAATAATTCCATACCCACATTTAAATATAGATTACTCAAATTCAAATTAGTCAAATAATATTTTAAAATTTATGATTTCCTTATACTTTTATTATTTTAAAAATATATATTGCAAATTTAAGTAAGAGTAAAAATTTCTATATATACTTCTTACTTATGGAGATTGAGGATAAAATTGACTGCAATCACATTTCAATTATTACTCCACTCAGTTCTTTTATTGAACAAGAGGGAATAATGTTTATTAACTCTTCAATAATTTATTCAGATAAAAAATTATAATATTTATCAAATAAAATTGATAATTTTTTTTTAATGTTTAGTCAATTTATTATTTAAATTATATTTGTAATAAATTATAACATTGAAAATTTAAATCATATTAAAAACTAATTAAGTTACCAAATTATAAATATAATAATATTACAATTTCAATTGCAAGTGAGATAGAATCTTTTTTCAAATTTATATAACAAAACACTATAAATGCAATGAGAAATTAATCCACACCATTGTTAATTACCTATTCAAATGTAATTACTAATTAAATTTTCTTTTTTTTAAACTATCAAGTGCTTAAAGTTTGCATATCATTATTGATATTTACATAAATTTTAAATTTTCCAGCTTTAGCTCTTTATAGAGCTTTAGGACTAGATAGAGCCATAAAGTTAGATCGAGCTTTAAAGCTCCATAGAGGTCCTGCCCTGGGTTACACAGGAGCTCGATCGATAGTTAGTTTTAATGCACTGGAGGAGCTCGATTGAGCGCTTTAAAAAAGCTTGATTGAGTGCTTAAATGGTTTGATCGAGCATTTAAAAAAAACTTCTATCGAGGGCTTAAATGACTGGATAGTTTTTTCTACCCAAACCAACCCTCTCTCCCAAAAAGTGTATGTAAGCTCCATGCTCCATGCTTTCACCCATATGCATGGAAAATTTTAGGGACTAATATTCCCAAGTGGGATAATTTTCCATACTTTTTCCAAAAATACGATTCTTCAAATTCTCATTTTCTCTAAAATTTATTTGCCAAAAATTTGTAACTTAAAATTATTTTACCTTTAAAAATAGCTAAAATTACATAGAGAATGATATGAAATCATTAGAAATTTTAATATTTTTAGAAAAACATATCCAAACATTTTACACTTTGTGAATATTAGGGACTAGTAAGATTCACCAAAATTTCTAAACATTAAAAAAAATTATTTCCTTAAAATTTTCCTTGCCCATATAGTCATGTATTTTGCTAGAAATTAGTGTAAGAAACCTCCTTGTTTATGAGACAAAAAACTCCTCACACATTGATATATAAAATCCATTATTTATAAAATAAAAAAACCATACTTTATGTTTTTTAAATATAAACATATAACTAAAAAAAACACACATATTCTTAATTATAATTTTAATTTAACACATCCATATATATAAACAAATACACGCTACATCGATATAATCAAACCTATTCAATTTCATATGAAATGGTACCATCAAATGGTTTTTGACTTTGCAAGTTTGAAAAAAAAATCAGCTGATATTTTCATACCTACAAGCGGTTAAAAACACATTTATTCTTAATTATAAAACCTATTATAAATAATATAATTTAACATATTCATATGTATATAAAGAAATACACATTACATCGATATAATCAAACCTAATCAATTTCATACCATCAAACGGTTTTTGACTTTGCAAGTTTGAAAAAAAAATCAGCTGATATTTTCACACCTACGAGCGGTTTTATGAAGAAAGTACGTAGATGTTGATTTGTAAGACAAATTTTCAAGAAAGTATAAATATGTTGTCCAAATTTATTATGGTCCTACTCTAAGCGTGTGATTTTATCAACAATGTCAATAATATGTTCATGGTCAAACTTTTCACTTTTCATTATACATTATGTTATTAATTTTTTCTTTTCTGGTTTTCTAAGTCTTTTAAATATGTATGAGACTTTTTAGAAATGAAATGGATATTTTTTTGTCCTTTTCTTTATATTTGTTGTCCAAATTTATTATAGCTTTACTCTCAAGCAAGCTATTTTATCAACAATGTCAAGAATATGTTCATGGTCAAGCTTTTCACTTTCCATTATACACTATGTTATTAACTTTTTCCTTTCTTTTTTGCCAAGTTTTTAATATGTATGAGACTTTGTAGAAATTAAATGGATTTCTTTTGTTCTTTTTCTTTATATATGTTGTCCAAATTTATTATGGCCCTACTCTCAAGCAAATGATTTTATCAATAATGTCAAGAATATGTCCATGGTCAAGCTTTTCACTTTCCATTATACACTATGTTATTAATTTTTTCCTTTATTTTTTGCCAAGCCTTTTCAATATGTATGAGACTTTCTAGAAATGAAATAGATATTTTTTGTCCCTATTCTTTATATATGTTTTCCACATTTATTATGGCCCTACCCTCAAGCAAGCAATTTTATCAACAATGTCAATAATATGTTCATGGTCAAGCTTTTCACTTTCCATTATACACTATGTTATTAACTTTTTCCTTTCTTTTTTGTCAAGTCTTTTCAATATGTATGTGACTTTCTAGAAATTAAAAGGATATATTTTGTCCCCTTTCTTTATATATGTTGTCAAAATTTATTATGGCCCTACCCTCAAGCAAGCAATTTTATCAACAATGTCAAGAATATGTTCATGGTCAAGCTTTTCACTTTCCATTATACACTATGTTATTAACTTTTTCCTTCCTTTTTTTGCCAAGTATTTTCAATATATATGAGACTTTCTAGAAATGAAATGGATATTTTTTACACATACTAGGCCAAAAATAAGCTTCAGCAATATTTTTACGCATACCAAGCCAAAAATAAGCTTTCTTAATTGTTGTTAGCATTTTCTGGTAACCAGGGTGTCCAGAATAAGAGCTTCGGTGATACTCATCCAAGATCAACTCTTTTAAACTCATTTGATTTGGGATGTATATCTTTTCTCTAAAAGTCAAAAGATGTTCGCTATTAATATTTTCTTGTGATTTTTGTCTTTGATTTTCTGCTTCATATGCTTGCTGCCATAAAAATTGATATTCAGGGTCTTTTTCTGCTACCTCCTTTACCTGCTCCTGGAACTTAAATTCCACATGGTTAAAGTAGAGTTCATACACATAATGTAATTTCCTACTTAAGGCATAGACAACATGGTTTTCCTTACCTCTAACATGCTGAATTTCGAAATCAAATTCACTCAGGAATGCATTCCACCTTGCTTAACGAGAATTCAAATAAACTTGTCTAAATTAGATATTCAAACTGCTATGATCTGTTTTTAACACAAACCTTTTTCCCAATAAGTAGTGCCTCCATAACTTGAGTGCGTGCACCTACTGCGGTCATCTCTATATCAAAAGCAGAATAACGTTGTTCATGATCTTTTAGTTTCCTTGACTCATATGCAATGAATTTTCCATCTTGCGACAACACTACCCCTACTCATTCCTTGCACGCATCAGTGCAAACCTCAAACTCCTTGTTTGGGTCAGCTACCCTCAATATGGGAGTAGTAGTTAGCAGTTTCTTTAACCGTTCAAAGCTAGTCTGAAATTCGCTGTTCCGTTTAAACACTCACCCTTTTCACTGCAAGGAGGTAATAAGAAAAGCGATTTCAGAAAATCCCATGATGAAACGCCTGTAATAACCGACCAATCCAATTAATGAACGTATGTCTGCCATGTTTTTGGGCACCCTCCATTCCATAATAGTATATTTTCTTCAGGATCCATTGTTAGGCCTTCAGTGGAAATAACATGGCCTATGTATTGAATTTTCTCTTTATAAAAATCATACTTGCTAAATTTGACATAAAGTTGATGTTCCCTCAACATTTTCAGTACCAGTCGTAAGTGTTCCTTATGTTCCTCCATGGTCTTTGAGTAGATTAATATATCATCAATGAATATCAGAACAAACTTATCCAAAAATGGATGAAATATTCCATGCATCAAACTCATGAAGGTTGCTGGTGCATTGGTTAATACAAATGGTAAAACCACGAAATCATAGTGCCCATATCGGGTACGGAAAGCTGTTTTATATATGTCCTCATCTTTTATCCATATTTGGTGATATCTAGATCTTAAATCTATTTTCGAAAATACAATCGCCCCTTTTACTTGATCGAAAATTTCATCTATCCATGGCAGTGGGTACTTGTTCTTAACAGTCAATTTACTAAGCTGTCTGTAATGCATGCACATTCACATCGTTCCATCCTTATTTTTCATGAAAAAAAATGGTGCCCCCTAGTGAGATACACTAGGCTGAGTATATCCCTTGTCCAATAATTCTTATAGTTTCATCTTTAATTCCGTCAATTTAGGTACACTCATTCGGTATGGTGATCGTGACATAGGTGCTGACCTAGGCATTAACTCGATAGTGAAATCAATATCCCTCTTTGGAGGTAGTCCTAGTATATTTTCTGGAAACACATCCATAAAGTCTTGTACTACTGGTATATTTTCCAGCATGGGGGTCTTATATTTAGAATTAGCGAACTTGGTTAGCATAAATCTGGCATCCTTTTCTAATGCATTTACCCAGCTAGGATGATGTGATGAGGCGTAATTGAAGTGGTTTCTTAATTCCTTGAAACTCCTGGCGTGTTCCATCTTCAGCCTTGAAATAGATTTTTTTCTCTTTACAGTCTACCAGAGACCAGTGCCCCTCCAACCAATCCATTCCTATTAGTATATCATAGGAACCCAAGGGTAGAATATTTGGTTTAACCTTTATCTAATTATTTTCCAATTTCTAAAGGAAAATTTAAGACTTTAGCGTTAACTCTTCTCTTTGCCCCAATGGCTAATTGTACCAGTCAGGGACTCTTAAATTTTTGGCTCTGCAAGTCACAGTTTGCAACTATCCCGGGATTCACATAACTTAAAATGGCACCAAGATCAACCAAAATAGAAACAGTTTGGGAATATAGCTTACCTTCAAGTTCTATCATGGTCAGCTGATAATATGCTTGCCAATCCTCAAATGCCGCATTAATTCTTGGTATGTTTCGAGCAACATCCCCCACCGTAGAAGCCTCTTGCAGATTGGCTGTTATTTCGCTTCTCCCACAATGAGGACAATTCTTATAATAATGTGCCTCACTACATCCCTAACACTACAGAGGTGGTTTCTGGATCTGCCCATGATCTGGTCTATTGGATGCTTTAGTGGATCGCTCCTCTGTTGGCCATTTAGACTTCTGTTGGTTTATTCCATATTGTCTACTTGTCAAATTTCTTACAACATTTTTAAAATTTCCAGATCTATTACTTTTAAAATTTGTAGTGTTTTTTTGCCCTTTCTTTGGCTGCCAATTCCTACCAGCTTCTCCTTTTACCTTGGACTGCTGATAGCACATTCATGCTTTTCGAATCACCTCATCCATAGTCTTTGGGTTCACAAATTCAATTCTTTCCTTCATGTGAGCAGGCAAGCTACTCAAGAATCATTGCACCTTTGCCTTTTCATCTCTCAGGTATGGTACATATCTCAGCAAGGAGGTAAATTTAGTTATGAATTCATCCATTCACAGTTGTCCCAATCTCAAATCATGAAATTCTTGATATTTTTCATCGTAAAATTGCTTTGTTAGGTATTTATCTTTGAAATACTACTGGAACTCATCCCAAGTCACATTCTGGTCTTCAATTCCTCGCACATTTTTGTCTTCCTCCCACTATAAGGTGGCTTTTTCCTGTAGTTGGTAAATATCAAAACGAGCTTTGAGTTTTCTACTATATTGATAAACTTGAAAATATTTGTTCATGTTAATTATCCATGCCTCTGCTACCTCTTCGACCTCTCCATCGAATGTAGGAGGTTTAATTTTCTAGAATTCACCCTGCAGCTCCACTTTCTGTTTTTTCATCTCTTGTTGATTCGAAACATTTCCCAACTTTGCTTCGTTATAATTTCTGCTTTTATTACTTCGTTGGGTATGGCTTCCTTTCAGCTTATCATTAGCTTGTCATCGTTGTTCACTTTCTTCTCGGGTATCCCTTTCTAGGCTTGGTTGGGTTGTCCCTTGATTCTGCCTATCTGAGAGGCTTTTAAGAATCCTCTCCTACTCTCACATAAACCTCTCATTATTTCTTCTTACTCGAAACATTTCTTCCTGCAATTGTTGCACCGTATCCATAAGTCTATTGGTTTTCTGTTGTTGATCCTCAAGTAATTTGCTGGTTTGTTTATGTTGATCCATGCTCAGCTGCACCCACATTTCTAGGTTCATCTCTGGATTAGGTTGGGGATGAGATTCCCCAGTAATTCTGGGAACTTGGTGTGCTGAACCCCTTCTCATTGTCTCCTTCTATCCCTTTCTTCTTGTTTTCTGTGCACAATTTTATACACAACAAATGTTTAGATATCGTTTTTAAGATTCAATTGCGTTAAGTAAGTAATTCATCTATGACCATTTCCATGAGAGGTAGTCGTAACTCACTAATTTCTCATGATTTTTGAATAGTCCACTTAGCACTCATTGCAGCAAGTGATGCTCATAGGGGTGAAATTCATGTGACCCATCTGGGTCCCAATGTGTGAATTTCGCTCTCATACAACTTGTAACATCTTTCATGCTAGAGTAATTTTTAAATTTTTTTTTACTACTTACTTGCTTCTCATAATTACCATGTATATTAGTTTTCAATGGAATAGATATACATTGATGAAATAAATTCTTTATACATATAATACAATTATTGATTCAGGTACTCTTTACCATAGTCTATACTTTGGTTAGACACATTGATAATGCGACTCCTACATAACAATCAACTTACGGATTAAACATAGTAATGATACCACTCACATATGGAAATAAAACTTATGTTACAAATAATAATATACCACATCTGAATGGAAATCAAACTTAGGGTTAGGTGGCATTATTGTTTACTTTGGATCCGATATTGATTAACAATGTTTTTGTATGACTGACTCATCATTTATTGAATGGTACATGGTTATTACTCCACATCACCATCACACTTGATTTATCCTGGTCCTTAGGAACTCTATTGACATTTTTACTATTACGCACCATTGGATCCTCTGTAAATCCACGACTGAGGGTTGACCTTAATGGGTTAGGGTATAGACCTACCCCGAAAACCCTAACCGCTTCTCATTTGTGAGAATGTTGCGAGAGCAGCACTGGCTCTGCAACACTGTGCGTTCAATTTCTCTTCCTATGTTCGTCGATTCGGCTGGTAATAGGTGAGAACAATGGTGGTTAAACCATTCATTATTCTGTTTTGGAGCTTACTTCGATGGATAATTTCACATTTTTGCGTTTCTGTCGCAATCAAAGGTTTTAACTCGTTTTTGTAGCTACGGAATGGTGAATACCTGGTTAATGTATCATTGTGCTTCCCTTCCATAGTATGAGACTTTGATAGAAGCTTGGCAAGTTTCGGGTTCGATGCTCCCAGCTCACCATGGGGGTTTACATCATTTCAGCAAGAGGGTTGAGCTATTATCCTATAGTGTGGTCAAGACAGGTAAACATTTAAAAGAAACAGGTTTTCTGTCTGATGAATTTACTCATTCAGTCTTTTCTTGCCATGGATTTCCTTCTCACCTTGAGTAATGGTTTTTATTTCTGGATCAGGTATACGACATCGACTCCAGCTGCAGACATGAGGTAATTTTCTTGCTCAGCGTCGGTTTTACAGTTTTATAATTGTTTTATTCCCAAACTCTAGAAACCCCAGGCTTTAACTCAAGTTTTGTCTTTATAGGTATCCACCAACCTTGAAATTTGTCATTATGGTTTGGTTACATTTCGGCCTTCCTTCACGGCTAGTGGTTTCTCGACCTTCCCTCTTCCAGGTACTTCTGGATTATTCTAAGGGTTTTCCAACATTTAAGAATATCCAGTTCTGGTTAATACCCAAGTCTTTACGTGAGGGTTTAAGTTATAATTTATATTTTAAAATGTTGTTCTGAATCCGTTAGGGCTCTTTCACTGTGAATAACAATTTCTCTAGCCTATGGTTGGCTTAATGTTCAGTCGTCTCAATATTTGTATGTATTTTTCCTTGCAAATAGAAGTTAATTTATCCTATGGTTTTTGTATATGAGGGACTGGTGAATCTCAGTATTGTTACTTTGTTAAGTTATGATACATTTGTACTCTAGTACCTTCAACTTCTTATCTCAAGCTGGACATATTTCGAGCAGTAAATGGTTATAATTTTATATTTAAATATGTACTAGTTTTTGGGTCTTTGTCAAGAGGTTTTCTCAGTTTCACATTGCATTCTCTTATGGCTTATGGCTATTTCTCTCTTCCATTCAGGATGTTACTTTTCGGTTTCCGTATGCGGTTAAATTCTTCGTGTTTATCTGGATTATATATAAATTGGGTTTTTCTGTTGTTGTTAATTCTTCAGTCAGATAATGCACTTGTACGCTGGTCGGTTCCCTTATCATTGTAATAGTTATGTTTACATGCATTTTAAATAGCTTGCAATTACAGTTATTTCTTTTATGGGTTCTATATGTTTGCCCTTAAAAAGGGTATGGTATTTACAATATATATTGTTAGCTAAATACTTTAAATTCATAGCCATGTTCTCTTATTGATTATACATGTATTTTATTTATATTCATTATAATAATAACCATTTTCATAATATGTTCCTCTTTAATATTGTTAATATTTCTTTAGTTATCGGGATTTACTGATGTCTAGACCATCATTAAACTGGGTTATCATTCTTTAACCCATAGTCTGTGTATATAATTAACTATAACTGTGATGATAGACTCTTCAATCTGGGGTTCTCTCCCCAGATGGACTAACTGTCCTTCCAATCTTCAGTTCTAAGTTATCTTAGTTAAATTCATAGTTTCCTACAAATTTTCAACCTGCAACCTTCTATCTGTCATATCAACTTTGTATACTTTCATAGAATTTCTCTACACACATAATTGTCCCTTTTTCATGAAATAACCCACTCAAGGCATTCTTTAAAAAAATATTGTCACACGGTAATTAATTAAAGAAACCTTTCCCTGTCGTATTCAATCCTTTTGGCTACTCTGTGAAAGAAAAATATATAGATACTTAGCTGTTTTTGTTAATTCCACAGTTGCAGAGATACACAATTATTTAACAAAAATTCATGTCGAGCCTCTTCTGTTCTCCTTAACACTGAGTTAAGTTACTTATCTCACTTTAGCAAGATGATGGTAGCCTCCAAACCTTGAGAGAGGCAATTACGTCCTCAACTCGCACCATGCTCCTCACTAGAGTAGGATTTAATTAGATGTGTTACTGGAGTAGACCTCAAGACTTCTGTCGAGTCTTGTCTCCAGTGTTAGGCTGCAAAGTTTCATTGGCTCCAACTAGCTCTAGATTACTCTCACCTTCAAGCCTTCTGGCCTCCTTTGCATTTCACAGAACCCCTTTTCCTCACTGGGATTTCCTTTTTATCCTCAGAGGAAAAGGTAATTTTCTTTAACTTATTTTGTCTAACTACTCTGGAATCTTGGAAATCTTTACCATTTATTTTATGGAAACCACACCATAAATAAAACTTTATTCAAAAAGAAAATAAATCATGTTCATTACTGGATTAACTTACTTTTTAATCCTATTTTACTTAAAAACAATAAATGAATAATTAAAAAAAAACAGTTTAGGAAATTAATCTGGGTGTTACAGTTCCTAAGTCGCTTTATTAGTGAGATTGGGAAGTGGTTGAGATGGTAATTGATGTTGAAGTTTGCAACAAGAAACAGTGAAATTGGTATCCAGAAACAACATGACAACACCTATGCTAGTGTGGGACCAGGAGGTCCAAGTAGCACCTACACTAGTGTGGGACCAAGAGGTCCAAACAACACCTACACTAGTGTGGTACCAACAGGTCTTAGCAGCACCTACAATAGTGTGGGCTAAATGTGGTGCAGTGTCTATTTTAATTATTCCTTAATTAAATTGGACAATAAAATGCAATCTTATCTCAAAATCACTTTTAATAGTTAACTAATTGTGATAAAATCAGTTAGCTCATAAATTTCAAGTTGAGGGTAGTTGGTGAGGCATGCATAGTGATTCTATGTGTTTTAGATTTCAAGTTGTAGTAATTCCATGGGTTTAATGCATGAGTAATCAGTTAACTCAGTTAAGTGAGTTATAATCAGTTGTGCTAGTTGTAAATGATTGTGGCACTAGTGAGAGATCAAATGAATTAAATATTATTTAATTCACAATCAATGATCTAACATGCAAATGATGATTTACTATTATTAGATGCATGCATGTCAGTTCCAGTGGAGACCCAGTTGAGACAAATGTTAAAGGGAGGTTAACTATCAGTTGCGATATTAGCAGGCTACCCAGATGTAGTTAAAACACCATAGGATGCCCATGATACTCAGCGCAGTGTAGGAAGGCTTAAATTCCTTGAGAATATGGATTGCATTCCTCTTGAACTGCATGAGCAAGGCAAGTTGAAGATAGGCTGAGAATTGGCTACGTGTTGGCCCGATTTTGTTTAGATTAGTGTGAGGCGATAGGAAGAGTGCATGAGACTCTTGTCAGAACAATGCATTGCAATTGTTTCATGATTCCTTGTGGAATATCCAATATATGATAGAGGATTTTTGAGCAGTAAGCTTTCCCCGAGAAAATATCTGTGTTGTGTATTGATTTGCTTCTTTCTTTACTTGTTGTGATTGGCGATCATGTTTATTTTCCACAATTGATTTGTAGAAGGATTCAGTATCTAGATTTAGTACATTGCTTGATCACATTGAAGATATTGATATACATATGTTTGTATAATTTCTACATGGTATTAGAGCTATGTTATAAATTTTCTACATGGTATCAGAGCAGGAATTGTTTGGGCGTGCAAGTTTGCAGAGTATATCTAAAATTTTTGATCCAAAATTTTCGAAAACAAATAGCATATTTGGATTCATTAAGAAATAATACCCAAATTGAAAAAATAAATTGGTCGAATCGGAGCTCAGATGAGGGAGATATCGTCGATTTAAAATCAGCTCTTCTTTTAGAAAATTTTGTGATGGCAGGACAATTACAATGTGCGCGAGCAAGAAAAGGGAAGTATGAGAAAGCCATGCAATTGTACCTTGAGAGGGAGCTTGATTTGCATGCAGATGAGGAACTCTTGGTTCCAAATAATGAACCTTAAGATGTGGAGCAGCCACATGTGGAGGATCATGGAGTGGGAGAAATCACTCAAGTAGAGAAATTTGGAGCCACATGGGCAGAGAGAGTACATGCAGCTATACCTCCAGGTGTTAGGTGGGGCGATGTGAAAGATTAATCCGAAGAAGAAATTTGGGCAGGATTCATTGAGATGGTGTGTGTCTCATGGATCGAACCTGGCTACGAGGAGCCCACAATACTACAGTAGCTGGAAGGATCAGTTATATTGATGCAGTCAGATGTCAGGAAGACATAAACTAGAGTGACAAGTGTTGGATACTGGAGCACATATCAGAGTTGGCAGCAGTGCAAAGTGCATGGATGCAGATGTCAACATCACAGAGAGTCCAGTAGACATGTGCAGTAGCTAACAACAATCATAAGACTCTGATGACAGATGCATTATACTGATTCAATTGTTTGGAGGCTATTCAGTTTAAGAAGTGTTGCATGCAAAGGTTGCATGTGCGAGAAACACTACAGAAGTGTTGCATGCAAGAGTTACATGTGCGAGAAACACTAGAGAAGTGTTGCATGCAAGAGTTGCATGTCATATGAAATGACATTCCTTTCTTGTTGAGAGGGAGTGTTGAAGTTTGCAACAAGAAACAATGAAATTAGCATCCAGAAACAACATGACAACACCTACACTAGTGTGGGACCAGGAGGTCCAAGCAGCACCTACACTAGTGTGGGACCAAGAGGTTCAAGCAGCAACTACACTAGTGTGGGACTAGGAGGTCCAAGAAACACCTACACTAGTGTGGGACCAACATGTCTTGGCAGCACCTACACTGGTGTGGGCTAAATTTGGTGTAGTGTTTATTTTAATTATCCCTTAATTAAATTGGACAATAAAATGTAATCTTATCTCAAAATCACTTGTAATATTTAACTGAGTTTGATAAACTTAGTTAGCTCATGAATTTCAAGTTGAGGGTAGTTGATGAGGCATGCAGAGTGATTCTATGTGTTTTAGAGTTT
This sequence comes from Pinus albicaulis, assembly GCA_034641835.2. NCBI lineage: Eukaryota > Viridiplantae > Streptophyta > Pinopsida > Pinales > Pinaceae > Pinus > Pinus albicaulis. The sequence goes on along the minus strand of CM076572.1, from coordinate 142,661,333 downwards.
AAGTTATAATTAAGTGCATGAGTTTAATGCACGAGTAATCAATTAACTCAGTTAAAGTCAGTTGTGCTAGTTGTAATTTATTGTTGCACTAGTGAGAGATCAAGTGAATTAAATATTATTTAATTCAAAATCAATGATCTAACATGCAACTGATGCTTTACTATTATTAGATGCATGCATGTCAGTTCCAGTGGAGACCTAGTTGAGACAAAGGTTAAAGGGAGGTTAACTATCAGTTGTGATATTAGCAGGTTACCCAAATGTAGTTAAAACACCACAGGATTCCCATGATACTTAGCGCAGTGTAGGAAGGCTGAAATTCCTTGAGAATAGGGATCACATTCCTCATGAACTGCGTGAGAAAGGCATGCTGAGAATTGGCTAAGTGTTGGCCCGATTTTTTCTGGATCAGTGTGAGACGATAGGCAAAGTGCAAGAGACTCTTGTGAGAAGGGTGAATTGTAATCGTTTCATGATTCCTTGTGGAATATACAATATATGATAAAGGGGTTTTGAGAAGTAAGCTTTCCTAGGGAAAATATATGTGTTGTGTATTGATTTTCTTCTTTCTTTACTTGTTGTGATTTGCGATCGTGTTTATTTTTTGTAATTGATTTGTAGAAGGATTTAGTATCTAGCTTTAGCACATTGCTTGATCGGATTGAATCTATTGATATACATATGTTTTTATAATTTCTACATGGTATCAGAGAAGAAATTATTTGGGCGCACGAGTTTGCAGAGAATATCTAAAAAAAATTGATGCAAAATTTTCGAAAACAAATAGAATATTTGGATTCCTTGTGAAAAAATACCCAAATTGAAAAAAACAATCGGTCAAATCAGAGCTCGGATAAGGGAGATATCATTGATTTAAAATCAGATTTTTTTTTAGAAAATTTTGCGATGGTGGGCAATTACAATGTGCGCGAGTAAGAAAAGGGAAGTATGAGAAATCCATGCAATTGTCCCTTGAGAGGGAGTTTGATTTGCTACAGATGAGAAACTCTTGGTTCCAAATAATGAACCTCAAGATGTGGATCAGCCACATGCGGAGGATCATGGAGTGGTAGAAACCACTCAAGCAGAGAAATTTTGAGCTAGATGGGCAGAGGGAGTACATGCAACTATACCTCCATGTGTGAGGTGGGGTGATGTGCAATATTAATCCCAAGAAGAAATTTGGGCAAAATTCATTGAGATGGTGTGTGTCTCATGGATTGAATCTGGCTACGAGGAGCCCACAGTACAATAGTAGCAGGAAGGAGTAGTTATATTGATGCAGTTAGATGTCAGGAAGACATAAATCAGAGTGGCAGGTGTCGGATATTGAAGCGTAGATCAAAGTTGGAAGCAATGCAGAGTGCATGGATGCAGATTTCAACAGTGCAGAGAGTCAAGTAGACATGTGAAGTAGCTAGTAGCGGTCAGAAGACTCTGATGAAAAATGCATTATAATGATTTGGTTGTTTGGAGGCTATTCAGTTTCGGAAGTGTTGCATGCGCGAGAAACACTAGAGAAGTGTTAAATGCAATAATTTCATGTGCGAGTAACACTAGAGAAGTGTTGCATGCAGGAGTTGCATGTCACATGCAAGAGTTGCATGTCGCATGCAAGGACATTCCTTTCTTGTTGAGAGGGAGTGTTGAAGTTTGTAACAAGAAACAGTGAAATTGGCATCCAGAAACAACATGACAGCACCTACACTAGTGTGGGACCAAGAGGTCCAAGCAGCACCTACACTAGTGTGGGACCAATAGGTCTTAGCAACACCTACACTGTTGTAGGCTAAATTTGGTGCAATGTATATTTTAATTATCCCTTAATTAAATTGGACAATAAAATGTAAATTTATTATCTCAAAATCACTTGTAATAGTTAACCGAGTGTGATAAAATCAGTTAGCTCATGAATTTTGAGTTGAGGGTATTTGGAGAGGCATGCAGAGTGATTCTATGTGTTTTAGAGTTCAAGTTGTAATTATGTGCATGATTTTAATGCATGAGTAATCAGTTAACTCAGTTAAGTGAGTTAAAGTCAGTTGTGCTAGTTGTAACTGATTGTTGCACTAGTGAGAGATCAAGTGAATTAAATATTATTTAATTCAGAGTCAGTGATCTAACATGAAACTGATGACATACTATTACTAGATGCTTGCATGTGAGTTCCAGTGGAGATCCAGTTGAGACAAAGGTAAAGGGAGGTCAACTATCATTTGTGATATTAGCAGCCTACCCAAATGTAGTTGAAACAACACAGGATTCCCATGATACTTAGCGCAATGTAGGAAGGCTTAAAATCCTTGAGAATAGGGATTGCATTCCTCATGAACTACGTGAGAAAGGAAGGCTAAAGACAGGCTAAGAATTGGCTAGGGGTTGGCCCGATTTTGACTAGATCAGTGTGAGACGATAGGCAGAGTGCATGAGACTCTTTTGAGAAGAGTGCATTGTAATTGTTTCATGATTCCTTGCGGAATATACAATATATGATAGAGGGGTTTTGAGCAGTAAGCTTTCCCCGGGAAAATATCTGTGTTGTGTATTTCTTTGCTTCTTTATTTACTTGATGTGATTGGCAATTGTTTTTATTTTCCGCAATTGATTTGTAGAAGGATTTAGTATCTAGGTTTAGTACATTGCTTGATCAGATTGAATCTATTGATATACATATATTTTTATAATTTCTAAAATTGATTTGATTTTTGAGGAAATTAAGTGAATGGTAATGGAAGAGGTTGAATTGTAGGTTGAGATTGTGGTGGAAAAGTTGTGGGGGTTGGAGTGGAAAATAATAATAAGGTTGGTATTAAGGATATTGTTGAAAAGGTTAAGGGTACGGGGGATTTATATGATAAGAACCTTTCCATCCTTATGACCAATATGAGTTTTGAGGTTGATGTGTCTAAGTTTTCCATGGTAAGGATGTGTTACAATTACTTTTTGGTTGTGCATAAGATTGAAATTATGCATTAAGATCTTATTCCATAACTATTTGACGAGGAAACCAAGGTCTTTTAGAAGCAACATAACAAATTTCTTCTACTTGAATTGTCCCAACTTCCTCTTGCTAGATAAATTTTAGTCCTACTATTGAATGGAAATCCCTTGTAGTATGAGTCTTTGCACATAAAAAACAAATTTCAACACTATCAAGAGGACATTCTCATAATACATGTTTCCTCCTACATCTAGGAAAGAAAATAAATAAAGAAATATTTTAGCTCTTTGGTTGTTTTGTTCTCTTAGCATATCAATTTTCTCACTAAGATTTTCAAGAATATCATTTTTAAATCTATCAAGCAAATTACCAAGTTGTGCTTGACTTGCCATTCCTGATGCATATTTACTTACTCTTGACATAACTAGATCTCCTGGACTCCTACTATATTTTGACTTCCCTCTTGAAATATGTTTGCACAATTCAAAAATATCTTGAAAACATAACTAAGACACATCTCCTTTACTCATTAATTTAAGAATATCAATCCATTCATCCCTTATAGGTTTTAGTAAGAGAATTTTTAATGTATTTAGTCCTAAATCATGCAATTTAGCTATTTTGACATTATATGTAAATCTCCCTACTAAATCTTCAAGGCTTTAATCTTATTTTTGAGTCATTTTAAGAACTTATTGTCTAAGTTCATGATTTATGCAATAATATTTATATTTTTCTAAAAATATTATTTTCATGTCAACCCATGTCATTATAGAATTAATTCCTAAACTCATGAATCATTTAAGAGCCCGATCTTTCAATGTAATTCAAAACAACTTCAACGTTTGAGAATTAAGTAAATGATCATAGGATCTACATAATACCTTAAACTCAAAGAGAAATATTTCTAGATCCTCGGTTCTCATACCATGAAATTAGCTGAAGCTTATTAGCCAACCATCTTTCTGTGGCTGGAGTAATATCGAACCTTTTATAGATGTTGGTACCTGAAGAATGTATGGAGAAATATTATTCATAGTGGTATTAGTATTAGTATATTGAATATGAAATCTGAAAGGGTCCTCCTCTTCACGATAATCTCCGTCATTTCCTCTTCCTCCTCTTCCACCCCTACCACCTTAAGGTCTTCTACCTACTCTACCCACACCAATGATTGGTCTTTCCTCTCCATTATGTACCTCTCATTCTCCTTCTAGATGAAATGTGAAGAAGAAGGTCAAGTGGCATGTAATGAATTGTTTGCACAGAATTTGTGGAGAAAGCTTGAAAAAATTGAAGAGTAGGTTGCATTCTTAGATGAAAAGAGAGTAACTCAGAATACCTTAGCTTAAAAATATTCCATCGAAGGAAAAATAAGTTCACTTGTGCGAACTAGAACATGGACATATCCTTGATGAAGATGAGGATAAAATAATTCATGAGATCCAAGGATCTCTTGATTTTAAAACTAATGAAATGTTTGTGAATGTAGATCATGCAAGAATAGATGATGGAGAGTTTCCTCATGAGGGAAATAATAAATAAATTCCAATTAATGAATTTGTGGATGAAATTATTATACCATAACAAGGAAACATCCTTGGAGAGGAGGACAAAGAAAAGGAGAGACTTACTGCAAGTCTCATGAAATATTGTGAAAGTTCATATCGAGATGAGTATTTGATGCCTTAAACATCAAATGAGGCCACATAGCCTTCTGATTCAAATCTAACAAATTGTTTATTGTTGCAGGTTTTTATGAAGGGGGGAAACCATCTATAGTTTTCACAGAAATAGAGGAAAAAATGAAACTAACTTATGTTCCAAATGAAGAAGAAGAAGGAGTCTCTTTACAAAGTATGGAAGAAATGTATTATCAAAAGCTTGTGATGGAAGATGTAGGCTTTGAGGAAGAAGAAAAAAATTATGAGGAATGGTTAGCAAAGAACATGAGTGATGAGTTTACAAGTTCAATTCAAGGTAATTTTATTGTTTTGTGTGAAGATTTGAAACTTCTTAAGGAGATATTAGTAGATCAAAACATGCATATTTAATTTATAAAATTGAAACTAGAAGAAGAGGAAATTGTCTTGGAAGACAATAATAATGATGAAGTTATAAGGAATGCGGGGTAGATAGTGAAGCAGGTGTACATAATAAAATTTGGTAAGAGTCTTGACATTGTTATGCATAAGGGAGATATGTAGTAGTAGGTAAGAGATGAAAGTAAGTTTAAGCAGTCAAGGATAAAGTTGGATGAGGAAATTGACAAGTTGTGTATTCTGATGTAGAGGATGACTAGGAGAAGATATACTAAGAGGAAAATGATAGCTAGCAGAAAAATACAACTAACTAAGAAGCTTTGCATCAACAAGTAAAGTTGACGAGAGTAGTATAGAATTTAAAATCTAGGAGAAGTGAAGGAAACATCAATAGTAGTACAACAACATGCAGGGAAAAATGGAAAACTACAACATAAGGTTTGGGATCCAAGAGGATTGTTATGCCAAAATCTTATGAACAAGAGCCCATAATTTTTTCTACTATGGGAGTCTAGTGTAGGTGCATTAGAGCTTCTAACCCAACAAGTTTTTGGAGGAAAATTTTCCAAAAGGGGGTCTTTGAGAAGAATTCATATTCTTCTATGTAAATATTATATTGAGTTGATTTATTCTAGGAAATCTAAGTGAATGAACCATGAGTCTAGAATTTGTTTTTATAGGTAATATTTTGTTAATATGTTGAAAGAAAATATTTCTTGTAAAGCATGAGAGATTCTAGAGATAGATTGAGTTATTTTAGGATTTAGAAAAATTTGATTTATGGAGTGATTTATGAGTGATTTTAGGATCTAGAAAAATCTATGATGTTTCTAAATTATATCTATTGTAAGCCTACGAGGATTAAAAAAGAGAGTGAGAGTGAGGAAGAGAGAGGATGACCAAATGAATGTAGAATCAAGCCATAGAGAGTGAATGGAGAAAAATGATATTTTTTTCTAATTATATGTATAGATTTTTTATGAATGAAATTAAATGCAAGCATCCTTATGCTTATAATTGTCTCTTTGTGTATGTATGAATGAATAATTTTAGCATATGTGTGTGATATTGAATTAAGCAGGGTTTCATTTCTATGTGAATACTAAAGATAATGATAAATTTATGTGTTAATTTTTTATATGAATGGTATTATTCTTGTGTTAAGGGAAATATATAATGTCAGATACAATGATGAAAAAATAATTTTGTGCACGTATAATTAATCTTGTGAGTAAAATATTTTGGTAAAAATCACATCAAAATAAATTTGGTCGACGCGTTTCGAACCAGCCAGTGTGGTTCATCATCAGGACAAGATGAAAAAAATTAATCTCTTTTGTGTGAGAGAGGGAGGATGAAAAATGTGAGATTTCGTTAAGGAAACTTGGGAAAAATATATGAAGATTTAATTCTTTATATTTAAATTACAAAATTTAGAAGGGACTTAGAAGAAGTTTGTAGTAGTTTGTGTAGACTTAGAGTGAATTTATGAATTCACTATGTGACGAAAATATGAAAGGTTGAAGCCTTCATGGAATCTCTACTAAGATCGAACCTATATGAGAATCTTGAGAAAAGAGCCACTAGTCAATTTAAGTGGGCGATGTCAATTAAAGCATCAAATGTTGGTGTTCATACTTGGAGTTCCAATAACCATTGTATAAAAGTAATGCATATGCGACAGAATGTAGAGACTCTCATAACCACAACTAATCCTATAATTAGAGTTGAGCAGTGAAACTAAATATTATGAGATAGATTAAATAAGGGTAAAGATGACAGAACAAGAGGATTTTCTAGCATTATAAATTTACACATTACATAACATAATAAGTGATGTAGGGTAACGTAGTCCCTACCATTCAAGTTGATATTATACTTGAGAAACTACAAATTGATATATGAAGTGGAAAAATTAAGTACCTACTAAGCGACAAGGACTTGCATAAGTTTTAGTGGGTAGAAACCTATAGTAAGTATGCACATTTTCCTTTCTACTCATACTTGTTAAGTGTTAAAGAACACATAAATAATGGTGGGAAATAACACTTGGTAAGTATATTTATTTACATCTTGTTCCTATCCATTTTTTATGCAAATACTTGCTTAAATTATAGTGGGCAATAATATTTTTTTAATAATATTGAAAAATAAATATTTATTTTTGTAAGTTAAACATTATAATTTGCATTGATGATTGCTAAACTAATAATAATCAACATAAAAATGGATTAATAAAGTCTTACATTGATCAAGTAATAACATATTATTATAATATATACAATATAATAATATTATTACACACAATATATGATTAATATAATAATATAATATAATAAATAATAATTTTAAAATATTATAACTATATTATAAATTATTTTTATATATTTTTTTAATTCATATTATATACATCTTTTAAAAACCACATCTATATACATAATTGACTTGGATTCCAAATATTATTTAATATATAAAACATGTATTTCACATATATATTAAAATAATATTAATTTAATAAACAATATATTATAATCTTATAATGAATATATTTAATAAATATATTTGAAAGACAATTATAAAATCACAAAATAAATAATGATTTTAATATAAATATATATTTTTAATTTTTTATATATAAAGTGTGTTGTTTTCAATAATTTCAAAAATAATGATATAAAAAGTAAATAATAAGTTATTGTAAAGGAAAATTATATACAACATGTAAAGTAAAATAAAGATATCAATGGTTGACCAAAATCAATTTTGGAATGTAATTTTTTATATTAAATATTTTTATGGAAAAATATTGTTTATATTATTATAATTTTATTTTTTTAAAAGTATTTGGATAATGGGTTTTTGGGGCATAACACTTATTATGAGTCTAGGAGTATTATTATTCATAACCGCTCATATTAAAGATAATTAACAATTTCATTATTATAGCTTTATAATCTTCATACATCATGTTTATATTTATTATACATCATGCAAATAGTTTGTAAAACTAAAGTATGTGTTTTTTCTCAAGGAAAAATCATACTTTTCATTAATTGTGAAAATTACATGTTGTAGATGCATTGCATATGCATTTTGTGACTGTGGTCACATCATATAGTCTTGCAAAAATCCCTTGAAGGTTGTACATCAATGGCTATCAAAATAAATACAGTAAATACAATTATTTATGTTAAGTTATATAATGATCAATGTCTGTCAAAAAAGCTGAGCTGTCAATCATCAAATGTCTAGTTGGTCGATGTCGGGTCGATGATAATAGCTAAAGTGTTGAAAATCCCTCTGCTTGTCTATATGCCAGAGCCCCCTTTGCTGGACCGCTACCGACTTGGATAGTTTGTCAGAAATGCTATTGCGCTCCCTGTAAATATGAGAACGGGAGATGGATAAGTATTGAGCTTTCAGATGCCAGAGATCTTCCAATATAATCCGAAGTGTGTGCACGTGACATGTAGCAGATTTATTGGACCAATTGACGATGATTTTAGAGTCTCCAAAGACTTGTAGGTGGTGGAAATCATGCTCTAATGCAAAATGAAGGAGATGGAAAAGAGTTATGAGCTCAGTAAAGTTGTTCGTGCCATGGACCCATCTTGATTTTGTAAAAGTGTTGTGGGGAAATATGTAGGAGGGAACCACTGCCACATCCCATGGGTTGGCTCGAGCAATCGAAGTAAGCCCATGGAATTTTTAAGTTTATACTTCGTGAATAATTGTTCTAGGGGGATGCGGGGGATCCTCGTTAGGGATGTTGTTGTAGGTAAATAAAATTCATGATGTGATCGAGTGCCAATTGGGAAGGTGATCCCGGAATATGGAGCCATTCCTGGCCAGCTAAATTCCCCAACAAATGAGGAGGGGAATATTCCTAGCCTTATGCGGAGAAGCTGAGAGCCACTAGTGTTGCCAAGCCTCCCCTAAATTCAGTCCATGCCACTGCAAATTTAAACCCGTATCAGATAGAATAGATGTCCATAATGCTCGAGAGGAGTGGAAATTTATGAAGAGATGATCAATTGATTCAGAGTCTATTCAAAAGAGTGTGCACCAAGAGGGACCATGGATGCATCTTTTGTGCAGGTTGTCCATTGTGGGATCAATTTAATTGTGAATGCACCACATGAAGAGTCTAGTGCGTGGCAGTGTCGTGAGTTTCCATACGAGCTTCCACCACCAATTTTGAACATGTGAGAAGTGATCCAAAAATATGAGTAAGTATCCTTATTTGGGAGAGTATAGCCCAGATTTAGAAGGGGCCCAGATTAATTCATCATCCCCTGTACAGATATGGATATGAGCTTCAGATAGAGCAGCTGTATAAGACTGCCAAGCTTGGTGCATCGACCTAGGGAGTCCAAGTTGATTAGCAGTTTTCCAGCCTTGCAGATAGAGAGTCGAGGAAAAGTGGTTAGCAATTTGTGTGATGAAGATCTGATATATGGTTGATGATTTCGTGGGGTAGGGTGTGTGCATTCCCACATCCTGACTAGGGATCAATTCCAATGCGTGCTTGATTCCAAAATTTGATTCACCAAGTCAGACCATTTTGAATGTGCAGAAGTGAGGTAAGAACAACCTTCCATATAGTTGAAATGTTCTGGTGGCTCCACAAGGGTTTTCTGATCCAATCAATGATATTCATTGGCCGAATTTATTTCATGTAGACCACCTGTGTCCAAAGATTCTTGGATGTCATAATCACCCATCCCATTTTTTCCACAAGTGTTGTTGAGCCCCAAAGATGTCTTTTTTCTTCCACCACATTTCATTTCATTTCCTTTGTCCCTTATCAATTATAGGCTTAAATGATCAATAGGATTGATTAAAATTACTTTAGGAATGTATACAATGACTGAATTTATATGTTTTCGTGGTTTTTTTGTTGTAGAATTTTTGACTAGACTCAGCTACAGAATACAGTCATTCTGTAGCGAGTCACCTATTCTGCAGCTATCTTCATGTTTACGCAGGTTCCAGGTGTCACTTCAAGGGAAAACGCATATGGGTGAAATCTACAACACTCCCCCATCATTTCTTGCTCTCCACGAAGTCTGAGTTAGAATCTCCATGCGGTTATGTACGTGGAAGAGATCAAAACTAAGAAGCAGTTTCCTACCAGCACATGGACTCTACAGATGTCTGCAGTAAAGTACGAGGCCTTCAATAAGAGTTTTAATTTGATTTGAATTGGGAAAGACACTTATCCCTGTTTTTCTCAAGGGTAGTTATGTAATTTCCTTATAAGTATGACTCAGGAGATCGAGAGACAGCTGGTTAGTTTTTGTTTTGTTGCTAGATCTGAGAAGACGGTAATACTCTGTTTTTGAAGTATCTTCCTTTTAATGAAAGAAGTTCGAATTTATTGCATGATCTGAGGAAATATTGAGTAGATTTGCTTGCTAATCCGGTGGTAGAGGGCCCCTACTACCAGAGAAGCTTTGTTCATATGGTTTAGATAAGTAACTTTAGCCTTGTTTCATTCTTAGTTTAAATAGTTTTTTGAACTTTACGTTTTTGTGCTCAATTACATCAATGGTTATAGCTAGTCTTGTTTCTACGAATTATTCCAAAATATTACTAACACTGAGTGAGACTTAGTTGTGGTGTTTTAGAGCTTAGTTGCGTTTTCTTAACTTCATGTTTTCATGTTCATTTACATCACATGTTACAGTCAGTCTTGTTCCATGAATTGTTCCAAAATACCACTAACATTGAATGAGACTTAATTGTATTATTTCAGAGCTTAGTTTCATTTTCTTTTGAATTTTATGTTTTTATGCTCACTCATATTGAATATTGCAACCAGTCTTGTTCTTACAAATTATTCCAAAATATCACTCATGCCGAACGAGATAGGACTGTAGTATTTTAGAGATTAGTTGCATTGTAGTTTAGTTGTAATACTCCAGAGATTAATGGCACCTTAGTTTACTGTATTTCAAGTTAGATTAATGGCATTCTAGTTCAGTTGCGGTCACTGTATTTCAAGTTTGACTGATTGCATTCTTGTACAGTTTTGTTTAATGTATTTCAAGTTCATTAGTTAGTTGTATGCTAGTTCTGTTTTATTAGACTTCAAGGCCTTCATTACTTACAAACCACTCTTGTTATTAACCTCTTCCAACACATCATCAATGGACAGGAATTAGTGATATCAATTCAAGGCCTTGTCTGTTCTGCAACCTCTTATAATTTCACAAACTGCCTCTTTTCCCAAAGCTATTTCAAAAGATTTCTAATTCTTGAATGGGGTTTAACAGTGATATTTTGAGTTGTAGAATGGATTAATTTCAGTGTCATAAGTTAATTTAGTGTAGGGATCCTTACTGTGCTACAAATAATCTTTTCCAAATTGTGTTCCAACAAAACTCTAGCCATGGATGGGATTTTTGTAATATTGTAAGTTGTTTACTTAGGAGAATCTCATTGCATTAAAATTATCCTTTTCTCAAGCTATTCCAACATATTTCTAATGAATGAATTGGACTGATTTCATGTTATGAGTTATTGATTTGATATTATGAGTTATTGAATTCATGTTATGAGTGATTGTCAAGTTCTGCATTTTCTGAGTGCCATACATAGTTTAGAATAGGCTTTGCTCTATTTTAGTGTGACCAACAACTGCTCTTTTCCAACACTTAGTTCTTTTCCTTTCTAATACAAAACCACAAAATAAAAAACATTAGAAAAAAAACACTAAACACAACGTAGTGAGAAACAGATACCTAGGCACATATAGTGCACCTCACTTCAGCAGTTTAGTAGCCCTGGTTGACAATTTATGACCTCAATTTAGGAACACTAAGTTGAGCACTACAAGTGTTTTAGCAAAGATGTCCAGGTTCTTGATGGCCCATCCTCCCCATTTTTTGGGGAGGGAAATTTGGTCCTAGTTAGTCCATGCAAAAGTATGTCCTTCCCAATTCCCATTCCATAAAAACCTATTGCATAAACGTTGTATTCTGTCAATGATGGCTCGGGGTATTCAAGCAGTGACATCCAGTAAACTGGAGTGGATTCCAAAAATTATTTGATTAAGGTTAGGTGGCCTGCCTGAGATAGCCATCTATTGTGCCATGTGAAAATTTTCTTTTCCAATTTGGCAATAAGCCATGTCCAATCTGCTATGCAGTAATGAGAGAGTTTTGGCCTAAACCCGAGATACTTGAGGCCATCAAGTGGATCCATAGGAGTGAAGGGAAATCTATTCAGATCAATTCTTCTCTCATGTGGGGTGCATCCATATAAATATATGGTCGATTTTAGTGCATTACAGGCCATGCCTGTTGTAATGTTGAATTCAACAAGAGTTGCTGAGAAAGATAAAGTGTCACCAATGGATCCATTGAGTAGTATTAGAACGTCATCAACAAAAATAAGACGGGAGAGTGTGCATCCTTCAACAATTTTGATGCCCTGTAATCGACCCTGGTGCTTTTCATCCATGATCAACCAACTCAAAGCTTCCATTATGAGTAGGAAGAGGAGTGGGGAGAGGGGGAAACCTTGTTGAAGTCCTCTTTTAGAGTGGAATAAGGGAGATGTAGAACCGTTGATGAGTACACTGAAAGAAACATTGGTGATGCAACACATGATCCATTTGATGAAGTTGTAGGGGAAGCCCAGATGGGTGAGTATCATGTGGATGTATGCCAATTGGATTGATCAAAAGCCTTAGCGAGGTCCAGTTTGAGAATGATGCTTTTGAGCTTCTTATGTTTTATGGAGTGGAGCACTTCCTGGGAAGTGTCGATAGGTTCATGAATCTAGCGGTGATGAAGGAAAGAAAATTGTTTAGGGGATATGTCTTCATAGAGGATGGGTTTTATGCGAATAGCAATGATTTTGGCAATGATCTGGTAAATTTATTTGCAGAGGGAGATAGGTCAATAATCAGAGAAAATCTTGGGATCATCATATTTGGGTATGAGGGAAATGAAGGTGGTGTTGTAGGCATCACACAATCTCCCAGTCATGTGACACTATTCAACCAGATTGAGAATGTCTTGTCCCATGATGTAAAAAAAGGCCGAAAATAATTCAATGGGCTAGCCATCAGGTCCAGGGCTCTTGTCTTTCTGGAACCACTTCAAGGTGTCCTAGAGTTCTTGAATGGTGACAGGTTGAGTCAATTGTTCTTCATCATCCTGATTCAAAAATATGGAGAATAATCTTGCCACTCTTATGATTTCAGCCAGATTAGTGTTGGCAGGGTCCTTGTAGAGGTTACGAAAGTGCTCGACACCCATGTGAGCCAACTGATGGAAGTTCTAGGCCTGATTTCCATTTTCGTCCTTCAGTGACCATATGGTATTAATGTCTTTGCATCTATTTGCAAATTGATGAAAAAATTTAGAGTTTTCATCGCTAACTTTGAGCCAAATAGCTTTGCTCCGAAGGCGTCAGGTTTCCTCTTGTTCCTTGAGTATTCGATTTCGTTCGACTGTAAGCTGAGTGAGCTGTGTCCTGGTAGCTATTGTGGCCAACCCATCCATCAAGGCAGATTCAATCTCAATAATTTCATATTCAATTCTGCAGAGAGTTTCCTCATCATTTTTTCGTCTGTCCCGAGCCCATGTCTTGGTCAGGTTCTTGATAGCTAACATCTTAGTAGCGAAAAGACACGGAGGGTGAGGAACCAGGATTAGGGGGTGGGAGGTCCAAAACTTGGTGACAAGCTGAGTGTACTAAGGGTGGGAGAGCCAAGTGGCATTGAACTTGAAAGGGTTGCAGGCTTCCCACGGCTAGGAGCAAGTTCCATATAAATTGGGAGATGATCAGACATACCCCCAGATCCCACCCATTGACGATATGATAAACCAGATTAGGTTAAGGATTCATGAATGAGGAAGCAGTCTAGCTTGAGAGCAATAGAGGCCTCTCCAACCCTGTGATTTCTCCAGGTGGGGTGGATCCGAGGCATAGGGATGTCGACCAGGTGGTGGGTCTCAATGAGCTGGACAATATCGACAACCAGAGTATCTACCTGTGCAAGGGGACCTCGGGATTTAGCATGACCCAAGGAGAAGTTAAAGTCCCCACCGAGGATAATATTGTGACCAAAAAGGAGGGAAGTATTGAGAAGGTGATTCCAGAAGGGTAGTCAAGAGCTCCAGGGTCCATAAATATTTATGAGGCGATATTTAGACCCGAGATCAGAGGAGAAAACATCCCCACCCCATTGAATGAGAACCTTAGTGGTTCGAGGGTTTGTGCCTAGTACAAGTCCTCTAGAGTGGCCACGAGCATCCATTGCCTGAAAGTCCCATCCCGAGCAGGCGGTTTGGAGGGCAGAAATCACATGTTCAGAGGAGTTAAGGGATTCTTGGAGAAATATGATGTCTAAATGTGTGCAGTCAATAACATTCGCAGGGCCAATTTTTTTGCAGGGATGGCTAGCCCACGAAAATTGAAGGATATGATTTTCATGAGGTAACCAGTGGCTGGGTCATCCGTGCTCTAAGGACCCCTTCAAGAGTGTTTTGTTTGCCATCCACAACGTCCATCCCTGCCTGTATGATAGCCTTGGATATATTAGAATTTATGCCCCTACCATCTTTAAATCGAATAGGGTCCATAAGCCCAAGGCTGCTAGATCAAGTGGAGGGGGGATGTGTGAGTGATCAGAGGAAGTAGGAGTGAGAGCTCCGTGAGTCCAAAGAGGATTCAGAGAGGGGTAGGGTAGGAGGTGAACCACGAATGGTGGGGGGGGGGGAGGTTAGCAATGGAGGGCAAGGGGAGGGATGTAGGGCATGTAACAGACAAGACGAGTCGAATGGTTGATAAGGGGAAAGAAGTGCCCAGTGAATTCGTAGAGACAGATGCAGATGTGAAAAAATGAGAAGTAGGGAAAGAAGAAGGAGGATTAACTGATGTAATATTGGCCACTGCTGCTCGAGACCTTGTCATTCGGGGGGAGGGTGGACTATGAGGTGCAGAGGCAGGCTTGGGCCCCTAAGCAACTTTCTTGCCTTTGCGTCTATCCGCCGGGACATTCTAGGGAGGGGGATCTGTCGATGTCTCCTGTTCTTGCACTTGATCCAGATTTCCAACATCAGATGCACCTTTGAGGAGGGGAAAGTCCTTGTAGAGGTGGCCAACCTCATGACATCTCCGACATCTATAAGGTACTCCTTCATAATCCAAGGTCTGGATGCGTACAAATTTCTTCCATCGCAATGTGATGGCTTCCTCCTATCCTTCATGGGTGTTTATGTGAACCAAGATCCTGGCCATCCTCATAATGCCTGAGGTTAAGTAGGATTTGCCATGGTCCAGATAAGTGCCAAGTGTGTTTCCTATGTGCCGCATGATATCTTCTGATCAGTAGTGGAGTGGGAGCCCGAGTAGCCTCACCCATATCGGCCCTGCGCCAAGTTGTTCTCTCTCTGGGTCGAATAAGGGACTCCACCATTTGAACATGAACAGAGCTTGTTCAATGTGCCATAGCTTTGAGAGCACCTAAGTGACCTATTCAGGTCGATGAAAGCGTAGAGAAAACCATCCCCAAGGGAGAATGACTACCCACGGCAAAACCTCCATGATCGGTCCCTAGATATCATTCATCCAAGTGTGTAATTAGTTGAGGTTGTTTCTCCGCCCCTGAACATGTCCAACTAGGATTCAATCCACCATGTCCATTACCTCCCATAAGGATCCCTTCTCTAAGGTTGAGATCGAAATTTATGTTACCCTTCTTTATGCACCTCGAGCGACGATTTCCTCGATGCACCGAGCTGGATACCCACTGGCCAAGATGAGGGTCAATCTCTTGGTCTATGGCGGCAAGGTCTGAATCATCCACAGAAGGGAAAATTGGAGGAGTTGAGAAGCATCCAAACGTGGTGTGGCTAGATCTTGGCGAAGGAGCATCAGAGAGGGCTTGCGGAGGTGGTTCAGTATCTTTGGGTGGTCATGTGCCAGGAGCACCATGAGGGGGTGAGATGGAAGTACCTTGGAGGCAAGTGGTGAGAAATTGTATGGTAGCCGGAGAGAATACGGTGGGTTCCGTCGACGGTGAGGAGCTCAGGTTAAGAGATGGCTGATCTACAAGAGAAAAAGGAGGGGAGTCGGAAAATAGTGGAAGGTTGGAGGCAGGAGGGCTAAGGAGGGGTGGGTAAAGGGCAGTGGGAAACAGGGGCCATCAGAGGTTGTCTCAGGAATATTTAGGGCTAGTGGGGCGCTAGGTGGCACGGGGTAGCAAGGGGATCCCCACAACTCGACACCTTTGAGAGGGTTCGGTGAGTAATCGACAATATCTTCGTCCATAGCTGGCTCAGAAAATACCGACCGTTTGTGATCTGATGCTAGCCTATCTATGTTGGAACCGACAAGGTGAAATTGTAAGTTACAGAGACGCACTGGCCATTAGCAGGGAGATGCTCGACATTGGAAAGCTTATGTTCAGAGGACCACTAAATTTGTTTTCAGACACCTTCAATCTTTGTAATTTTGTGCAGCCACTTAAAGTCGCTGGTATTTTTCCCAGCAATAAGTTGTCCATGAGTGCCAAAACTATCAAAGATTTACAATTCCCCAAAGAGTGAGGGATAGTTCCATTCAACTTGTTTTTAGATAAATCTAGCTGTTGTATTTCCACACATTCTCCAATACCTTCAGGGATTGTACCTATGAGACCATTGTTACCTAAGTAAATATTATGAAGCTTAGTCAGAATACCAATGCCTTCAGGTATATTGCCACTTAACATGTTGCTTCCAAGATATATGAAGGTAAAGTCAGTCAATTTTGCAATTACTTTCGGTATGCCACAGATGAGCCTATTTGAGCCTAGATGCAGGAACTGCAACTGAGCTAAATTTGCAATGGCCTCTTCTGGTATGCATCCAGTGAAATTTTTTCCACCCAAATTTAACTAGATCAACTAGGTTAAGTTGGAAATTTCTTTAGGTATGCGGCCTATTAAATTGTTGCTATCAAAGTAAAGGTTTTCCAACATATTTAAACTGAAAAGGCCCTGAGGTATCCAGCGTGTTAACCTATTTCTACCAAGATGTAGATAGGTCAACTGATTAAGGTTTGCAATGGCTTCAGGTACATGACCACTCACATCATTTACATCTATATTCTGAGTTGCCTTCTACGATCAGTATGTGTAAGGGATATACACACACACACACACACACACATATATATATATATATATATATATATATATATATATATATAGAGAGAGAGAGAGAGAGAGAGAGAGAGAGAGAGAGAGGCCTCAAGCCATTGACGGTTGATGCAAGGTCGATGAAAAACACGTTGAAAATTATAAATCACTGAGATAGAGAAGTTGCAGAAATTAATCAATTGTGGCCCAATTCGCAGAAATGGGAAGTTGATTGATTGTCGTGCAAAGTCCAAATGCGCACAAACTTGCAAATTCAGTGACTGATATGTTCACACTTGAAAGTTCCAGTATCCAAATGGACGTGTCGTATTGGAAATTGTGAGTTCATTAATTTGGTTGGGCAGTCGTAGTGTAAAGAGGGCACAATTTTTTCTTAAAAATAATGGAAAGTGTGTGAGCATTTTGAAAAAATATGGTAGAAATCTTTGGAAATCTAGGTTACCATTGTCAAGTTTCAGAATTTTAGGTTCTCTATAAATTCTTAATGGTACTGAATCTATTTCCACCATAAAAATATAATTCAAACACACCAAATATTGGACTTAATTTAAATAAAAAAATTGTGAAAAGAGCCAAATTGTGACCTCGGTAGACAACGTGTGATTGGAAATTTAGTCGAGAACCGACCCAAGGAGCATGAATTGTATTTAGTTGATGGAAATTCAGTGAAGTCGTGGCGGGTTAAGGATACTCAGTCAGTCAAAGTATGCGTGGGTGATGTCTTGATTATAGCCTATTGTCACAAAAACAAAGTAATCTACGTGTTACCGCATGGATCAATATATTCGTTGTTTGTGATAAAAGTTGAAGGAGAGAAAAAATATGACATAAAACAAAAGGATCTCCAGGCGAGTCACCTCGAGAATGCCGAAGCACTCAACACACTATCTCCTCATTCAATCATAGTATCGTACATATAAAATTACACATTATACGGTAGTTTGAACCACTCCCTAAATAATAGGATCTAGGACCTAAATAGAGGATATCAATCCTAACCAAATAAATCAATAGATTTCTCCATTAATTCTAACACTCCCCCTTCATGGAGAAATTCACCCAAAGTCATATTTCTCATTCCTTGGTTTAATATATGCCTGTTGGTCTTAGTCTCAACTAGGCTTACAATGGTAATTGATAATTGAGCTTTCATTTTTGTCTTCTTGCTAAAGAGTCCATGCTTGTTCACTTTCCGGTGAAGTTTCATCTTCACTTTCCTTTCTATTTGATAGTGGCGAAACTTATCTTTCTTTTTGTGTTTTCAGCACCAAATTTGGAACACTTGAACTCTTATTTTCCTCTTTCTTGACCTTGATTGTAGGCTAACATTCTTTGAATTTAATGCTGCAGGTTCTTGGGACTTAGAGTTGTCCTTAATGTTTTCAATTACTTCTTCATGGCTGTCAATATCTGCACACTTAAAAACAATGTTAGATTCATAAAGAGGACCATATTGGCTCTTGTCATCCTGCTCCTTTAAGAGAGCTTTCATTTCTTCCACTTTCTCTGCTGACATAATTTATTGATGTATGTCTTCAACCTCTTTAATCATTTATGTTGCTACAAACATGTTGTCATGCATTTGATATGTTTATGGAGATATACTTTCTTTCTCACCGAACAAAAACTCATCAATAATATTCTTTTCATGCATCAAATTGATCCACTCATCATGAGATACATAGTCTTCATCAAATTTAACTTCATAGGTCTCTACATCAGGGAATATTTCTTCATAAAAAAATTAGAATTCCACAACAATAGTTTTTTCTTCATCATCACATGTTTTAATGTCAGTTACATGCACACATTCAACATCCATCATTGCATCTTCATTGTTTCCATCTTCAATTTCGCAATCAGGTATGAGATTGAAATAACAATCACCGTTTTCAAGAGTAATACCTTCATCATCTTTTCCCTCATTTAAACTGTATTTCATTTCTAAAATATCCCACAGAACTTTTTCATTGTGAACCTCACCATATTCATGTAGTATATTGAATAAGAGGCTTTCATATAATGCTATTGTTTTAAGGTGTAATAATGAACTCATGTCATGGTTTGATTTAGAAAAATCATCTTCAACATAGTTTAATAAATATACCTTCCATAATATTATTTTCATTTCAGTTGCCCAACTTTCATAATTCATACCTGAAAAAGAGGGTAGATCTAACATTCACCGTTTAATGATTTCATCAAATCTCAGATCTTCATTCTGATCCTTGACCTGATCAACTACCACTCCATCAACTTCATCCCGAAATTCTTCACTAAATTTGGCTAAAAAATATATCGCAACTATCTCTTGATGCTTTCTCCTCAATTTTCTTCGAGACTCTTTCAATCTCCTTTGTTGACCCATTACTGAATTCACCACCAAACCGAATTTGGTAGCCTATAAACACTCCTCAGCTCACTTAGTAACCAATGTACTTAGCCTCACAGGAGATTTTTTTCAACTCATTAAATAAATTGAAAAACTAAGAGTACCCTATTGAAGAGGACTAGTAAACTATGATAGTGGTATTTTTTGAATTATTTTCGTTATGATATTGATATTTTATTGAACCTCTTTAAAAAATTTCAAAGAAATTTAAGCATTATGTTTAAAAGAAATTAGATAAAAAAATATCATATATATTAAAAAATATCAAACTCATATGCCATTGGATAGAGGGCTACACATTTTGCTTGGTGTGAGCTTGCTAAAACTCTATTGTTTAGGCCCTCAATAGATAGATGATTGAAATTCGAATTTCAAATAACTGGATGAACGGATCCTAGTACTAAAAAAATAAACCCTCTCAATTCTTTTCTATAAGATAATTATAAAATTTCTTTATTCCACATTTTTTTTAATAAATATTCAAATATATTCTAAACTCTAATTTTCCTTAATTATAAATCCAAAATTTATTTTATTTTACCAAAAAAAATTATAATAATATATAGATAACTTTTTTCAATTTTGAAATTCTTAAAAGTAAAAATTTGTTTATTTCTTTGATTTTAAATACAATATTTTTTTATATATACTTAATCCTTTTGTAATTTTTCAATAAAAATAAATCCAATTATAATAAATAAATAAATAAAACAACAAACTAAACTAAATTAATTTTTATAATATCATTATTTTATAAATAATTTTATACCCACATTTAAATATAAATTACTCAATTCAAAGTTGTCAAATAATATTTTAAAATTTATGATTTCCTTATATTTTTATTATTTTAAAAATATATATTACATATTTAAGTGAGAGTAAAAAATTCTATATATACTTCTCAACTATGCAGCCTAGAGCAAAATTGACTGCAATCACATTTCAATTATTACTGCACTCATTTTTTTTTCCTTGAACTAGAGGGAATCATGTTTATTAACTCTTTAGTGACTTATTCATATAGAAAATTATAATATGTATTAACTCAAACTATATATATATATATATATATATATAATTTAAATTATATTTATAATAAATTATAACATTGAAAATTTAAATCATATTAAAAACAAATTTTTAAGTTAGCAAATTATAAATATAAGAATATTATGATTTCAATTAAGTGAGATAGAATCATTTTTCAAATTTATACAACAACACGCTATAAATGCAATGAGAAATTAATCCACACCATTTTTAATTACTTATTCAAATACAATTAATAATTAAATTTGCTCTTTGTTAAACTATATAGTACTTAAAGTTTGCATATCATTATTGATATTTACATAATTTTTAAATTTT
Organism: Pinus albicaulis; assembly: GCA_034641835.2. Lineage (NCBI taxonomy): Eukaryota > Viridiplantae > Streptophyta > Pinopsida > Pinales > Pinaceae > Pinus > Pinus albicaulis. The sequence continues at coordinate 142,640,427 of CM076572.1, read as the reverse complement.
CCAGATTTAACTCTCGATGGAGCTTTAGGACTAGATAGAGCCATAAAGTTGGACCGAGCTTTAAATCTCCATCGAGGTACTCTCATGGGGTTACACAGAAGATCGATCAATAGTTGATTTCAATGCTCGATCGAGTTATTTTTTTAGCACTAGAGGAGCTGGGTTGAGCGCTTTAAAAAAGTTTGATTGAGAGCTTAATTGGTTTGATCGAGCGTTTTAAAAAAGCTCAATCGAGGGCTTAAATGACTCGATCGTTTTTCTACCCAAACCGACCCTCTCTCCCAAAAAAGTGTAACCGAGCTCCATGCTTTCATCCATATGCATGGAAACTTTTAGGGGCTAATATTCCCAAGTGGGATAATTTTCCATGCTTTTTCCAAAAAAAATGATTCTTCAAATTCTCATTTTCTCTAAAATTTATTTGCCAAAAAATTATATCATAAAATTATTTACCTTAAAAATAGCTAAAATTACATAGAGAATGATACGAAATCATTAGAAATTTGAATATTTTTAGAAAAACATATCCAAACATTTTACAGTTTGAATATTAGGGACTAGTAAGATTTTCCAAAGTTTCTAAATATTAAAAAAAAAAATTCTTTCCTTAAAATTTTCCTTGCCCATATGATGATCTATTTTGTTAAAAATTAGTGTATGATATCTCCTTTTTTGTGGGAAAGAAAAAAACCCTTGCACACTGATATATAAATATTCATTATTTATGAAATAAAAAACCATATTTTAACCTTTTAAATATAAACATATAACTTTAAAAAAAACATATATAGGTCCTACTTCATGCTTCCTGTTAACCTGTTTCTACCAAGATGTGGATAGGTGATCAATTGAATCAGGTTGGCAATGGCTTCAGGTACATGAGCACTCACATCATTCACATCCATATTCAAGGTGGAGAGGGGAAGATGAAATACGCTCATCGGGATGGGGCCTTGAATCTCGTTGGCCGTTAAATCAAGCTAATAAATATTATTGCAATTTCCTATTTGAGAAGGGAGATATTAGCTGGACCATAGATACATATTTGAAGAAGTGGGACGTTGAATGGTTGGTGCATGTCGCGTATTCTATTGCAAGGTATAGAAGAGCATAATCTATTCTGTCGCCATGTATAAAAGTCGCGTATTGCACGGTAGCTCTATTAGATTAAATTTGAGGGTATGGAGAGGGACATAGCGAAAAAGAGAGGTGCCGTATAAAATATGTTGTGAATGGATGATTGCGGGTGATGCGTGCTGTTAGAGTTGAATGGAAAGGATCTGCCATCTCTGTGAGAATATGAACGTTGAGGATGAAAATCACTTCCTCTTAGAGTGCCCTGCGTACACCCACATTAGATCTCAATTTCATCATCTTTGTTGCAATATCGACCTTCCTATCCTTTTAACATGCCAAAATTAGCGTGAGCTCCGGACGCTTTTCTCCAAGCTCTTTGAGCATAGGAGTACAATTTTAAAGCAAACTAAATAATTCGTTTCTTTAGGTTCAATAGACCAAAGTTTGGTCTCAGTGGACATTAACCATCATCATCATCATCATTGAAGAGTGTGAAACACACCTTAAAAAAGAGATGTAAGAATATGTTTTTGTTATATAATGTAAATGGTAATGCATTCAATGACTTTTACTACATCATTTTGAGAGGATATTCAACCTTAGATGATATGGTTTTTTATATTTCATTGGTTTTTATGGATGTGTCCATAGCGTTGTTAAATAAATGATAAGAATAATTCTATTAACGAAATAAGTCAAAATATTTATATTATTTAATTTCATTTCATTTTAATAATAAAATTTATTTATTTAATTAATTTTTTTAATAAAATAAATATTTTTTATAATTTTTTTTTTTTTTTTTAAATTGAAAATGAAAATGGTTAATTTCCCTTTTCTTTATAAGACATTGTCATTGTTTCTCCCCTTCATTAATATTTCATTATAAGCTCTAAAATCTTCAGCTTAGTGAATTTGGAAAAAAAAATGGTTTAAAGATATTTTTTTAATTAAAAATAGTAATAATTAATTTCCCTTTTCTTTATATGACAATACCATTATTTTTTTCCATTAAAATTTCATCTTAACCTCCAGAATCTTCAGCCTAGTGAATTTGGAATTTTTTTTTAAATGATAAATGCAATTTCTTATTTTTTTATGGATTTCAAATTATGGAGTTCTTTTTCATCGAGTTGTTTTATCATAGATCGAGAGGATTTAATTTACGATATCATAATCAAGAGGATTTAATTTACGATAATTTTTTTAAGATTTTAATTTTAGGGTAATTAGTTTCTTTTACCTAAACAATTTTAACTATAATTTTAATTTTGATATTCTTTATATAAAGACATTGTAATTAACTGTTGTGAATAAAAAGTATAAAATTATTTTATAAATTTAAATGGTATAAATATTAAATAGATAGTTATGTATATAGGTATTTCTATTTTGAAATATAATTTTTTGATTTTGTTTTAGTTTTAATGAAGGGTCTAAATTTAATTTTTATAGAATATTAGTAGTAGTCACAAATTAAAGATTGAGATTTATTTTATAAGTAGTGATGTCATTTTTGTTTTTTTAATTAATTTGATTAATAAAAAAATGTCATATGAATAAGTGAAAAATGTTTATGATTACTGAATCTCCTTTTATATATATATATGGAGATTTACTAATCATAAACATTAACAATAATAATTAAAAAAAAAGTTTTAATCTAACAACATGACATGTATCACAAGTAAGCATTTTGATACTTATCATGATTTGACTATATCCACTTTTACCAACTATTTAATTTATATGGTTGTTTTAATTACAATTTAAGGCAAGAATATACCCACTTTTGTTCATTCTTCATAAACCCATGTTCATCACAACTGCATATTTTTTCATATTCTAAATCAAGATTAGCACTCCTTTATCTCCACAGTGCAAGAGTAACCCTCTTGTTGGTTTTTCTGAATCTTTATAAGTACATTCCTTTACTAAACCATTAATCCCAAATTTTGGAACACCAAATACAACTAGAGATAAATTTAATGGTGTAAAAATCATAATGATAGAATGTCACGTGGTTTTTGAGGTTTTTGATGGAAAGAAAAAAATACTCATCCACCTTTTTAACATTGATCAACTTTATGGTTGGTTTTTTTATTTTAAGTTTCCCCATGAGCCAACAAATAATATCACCTAATTAATTGAAATAATATGCAAACAAGATGTCCCATTGCTTTAAAACTCAGTTATAAGATAATCCAAAAAGATCACTCAAGTACTTGGAAAGCAAACAAGGTGCCTATTGTTTTAAAACTCAATTATAAGATAAGAGAAATATAAATACAAGGAAAATTCATTTATAAGATAAGAGATATACAATGAATAAGAATAGGAAAATCATTGTAAAAAGTTTTTTTTTTCTTTCAACCCAACTGCAAAATCGCCATTAAAGTGTTGCCCAATAAGGCCCCAAATATGAAGTATATAAGATACCTTTCACACCAGAGTAAGTGTAGATGAATATTTAAGAATTCATGAACAAAAAAACTCAATAACCCTCCAACGGGCATGTCATGTGAATGAGATATAAGCTAACAACATGAGAAAGTGACCTGGAAGGTGGGTTTCATACATGTGAACAAGAAGGGGTGGATGAGATATAAGCTAACAACATGAGAAAGTCACTTGGAAGGTGGGTTTCATACATGTGAATGAGAAGAGGTGGATGAGATATAAGCTAGTTCAACATGAGAAAGTGACTTGCAAGGTGGGTTTCATACATGTGAACAAGAATGGGTGCATGAGATATAGGCTAACAACATGATAAAGTGACTTGGAAGGTGGGTTTCATACATGTCAACAAGGGGGTGGATGAGATATAAACTAACAACATGAGAAAGTGACTTGGAAGGTGGGTTTCATACATGTCAATAAGAAGGGGTGGATGAGATATAAGCTAACAACATGAGAAAGTGCTTTGGAAGGTGGCTTTCATACATGTAAATAGGAAGGGGTGGATGAGATATAAGCTAACAACATGAGAAAGTGACTTGGAAGGTGGGTTTCATACATGTCAACAAGAAAGGGACCACAATTTGAAGGAACACTATCCCCTTAAAAGAGACCTTTAATGTAATTAAATTGACCTAATGACCTAATGTTAATGTCGTTAACCATGACACCTTTAATGTAATTAACTTAATTCTAATTAGTTTTTCATTTTCAATCTTTGTTAAAGGTTAGAAATTAATGAATAGTCCCTTTTCAATCTGATCAAGATAACAAGAAGTTAAACTACACATTTCATTGAAACTAGAAATGTCTAATTTATAAATTACATAATTACATAAATTGAGTGTAAGAGAAATTTTCAAAGTTACCAAATTTATATATGCAATTATAATTTATAATTTGTAGTTTTGTTGATATGAGGGTGGATTTCAAGAATTTTTTGAAACATTTGACATAGTAAAAGTTATTATCCTAATTATATATATATATATATATATATATATATATATATATATATATATATATAACCCAAGTCACATAATTACTTTATGAAACAATTTAGTGATATTGTATAACTTTTTAGAGATGAAATGTGTAATATATACTAATAAATTAATTTTATTTTTTTTAAACCCATAATATAAAAGTGAAAAAGTATTACCATAATAATAACCAACACATATTGGTATCACCCCATATTTTAAACAATTATATGAATAAAACTCAATTGAAATACAATGCTTAATAAAGGGTGAAGATTTACACATACATTCTAATTTTAATTTTATAAATATCAACTTTTCATATTTTTTTGTTATTTTATTTTAAGTTATATTATGCATCTCTTCCCTAACTTCTTCTTCACTAACATGAAAATAAAATATTAAAAAACAACAATAAAAATAATACAAATATGTCTTATGCACTCTTTTTATTGTTTATCTATCTTCTTGTTTAATAAATACGAGGTTGAGAGAAAGAAAAATACAATTTACAACATAACATGGATGAAATGTGTAACATAATACTACTAAAATAAAACTAAATAAGATTTTCATAGTAAAAATGAAAAAAATATCCTCACCAAAATAATAAATAATAAATATTATGCTCAATTGTAAGTTTTCCTAAAATTAAATAAAATTTGACATTTGTAGTGTAAAAACGAAAATCTTCTCACAAAAAATATTAATAATATGCTCATATTGTCAACCTTTTCCTTTTTGATTGGGACTAAACTCATTATCTTGTCCACTATTCTATTCTCCTTATAAAACAATGGATTGGTGTCATTGTCTAGTCTTCTTCATCCAGTCATTTGGTCATGACCTATTCACCTTCACGAAAGTTGGAAGAAATTTTTGATATGATAATGATAGACTTGTCCTTTTTCCTTGCAAGACAATAGTATTGATACCATTTTTTTAACAAATTAGGTATATCTTCATGTATTATCAACTATGTTGACTTTGATTGAAGTATTCTCTTAGTTATAAATATTATTTATTACTTTTAAATCCAAATGATTTATTACTTTTAAATCTAAATTGCAATTGTTGATGAAGGTGATGCTATTTTCTAACAAATTAGGTATATATTCATATTATTAACTATGTCTTATAAATGTGTGGTTGAGATATTAGTGTCATTTTTTAATAAAGTAAATATATATTCATATTATAAATTATGTCAATTTGTAATCTTATAAGTGTGTAGTTAAAGCATTCACTTTGTTATAAATATTATTTTTATTTTTAAATCTAAATTAGAATAATTTATGGAATTGATACTTATTTTTAACAATGTAGATATATGATAGTATTGTCAATTATGTTGTCAAGTTGACAACTTTGATAATAGTGCCAAGTTGATAACCATGTTTTCAAGTTGACTATGCTCTTATTGAAAAATTGAGAATATTCACTTTGTTATAAATATTATTTATTACTTTTAAATTCAAATAACAATTGTTTATGAAACTAAAACCATCGTCTAACAAAGTAGATATATACTTATATTTTGTTAGATATATACTTATATTTCCAATTATGTCAATATGTAATCATATTGTTAAATATATCAATTTGTAATTCTACGAGGTTGAAGCATTTACTTTGATATAAATATTATTTATTACTTTTAAATGTAAATTATGTCAATATGTAATCATATTGCCAAATATATCAATTTGTAATTCTACAAGATTGAAACATTTACTTTGCTATAAATATTATTTATTACTTTTAAATGTAAATTAAAATAACCTATTGAGATATATTTTCTACCAAAGTAAGCATATGCTCATATTTTAAACTATGTGAATATATATTCTTTGTTATTATATGAATGTGTGGTTGAACTATTCTCATTATTATAAATATCATTTGTTATTTTTAAATCCAAATTACAATCATTTATGGAAGATGAGACAAGTTTTGAAATTTAGTTTATTTATTTGGTAAAAAAAATATTACTTCCAAATTAAATTAAGTTTCAAATTTAGTTAATTATATGGCAACAAAGATCTTAACATTAGATTAAATGGATGGAAAACTTAATCTTGGAGTAATATGGTGAAGGTTTATAATCTATAAGCATAATGTTTTAAATGGTTTGATTATATATATATATAATCCTTTTGTTTTAGTTTTATAAAATTATAATAGTTTCTATATTATTATAACCAATATATGTCCATGTTGGAGAAAAGAGGATCATGGGTGGATATATTGTTGAAATATATTTGAAATATAAAAAAAAATAAAGATGTACACATTGTAAGGAGGAGTTTTTGATATTTCCATTATAAATTTGTCAAATCAATGCAATAGTTATTAGAGAATATCTCATTTTTAATTACATTTGCTAAATTCTTATTTGAATGGTTAGAAAAAATATAAAACATAAAATAAGAAATGTATAGTTGAATATATAACATTTCATTTTTCCATTATGATTTATTTTTTTATAAAAAAAAATATACATTTCTCATATTTTATAACATGTTAGATTTTTTTCAACAATCTTAGCTTATGTACTTCATTTGATCAACTATTTTTATTATCCACTAACATACTATTGTAGTGTATAAATTATACAAACAATATGTATTTCATGTATTCAATCTGATCAAGCAATGTGCTAAAGAAAGATACTGAATACTTCTACAAATCAATTGCGAAAAATAAACACAATCACCAATCACGACAAGTAAAGAAATAATCAAATCAAACCACAACACAAATAATTTCCCGGGGAAAGCTTGCCACTCAAAACCCCACAATATTCTATTGTATATTCAACATGGAAACATTGTCGCTCCTAAGAGCCTTCACTTGCTTCCTCGTGTCTTTATCCACCAGTGATTTGAACTAAATAAATTTTGAGAACGTCTGATCTTTATTCTGCATGAAGTAGATCCATCACTTTCTAGAAAATTCATCAAAAAATATCACAAAGTACTTATGCTTTGCTGTTGAAGTAGTAGAGAATGGTCCACACACGTCTGAGTGACCTCTCTCAAGGATTTCCGAAGTTTGGTTCTCCTTCTCATGAAATGTGGCCTTTGCATACTTCCCCATAATACATCCCCTGCATATGTCTAACTGTGAAAGAGTACCCTTGGGAAGTCCTGTAGAAATATATTGCATGCCCTTCAAGGCTCCATGGTGTAGATGGCCCAATCTCCTGTGCCATAACTCACCCTCATCCCGACTCACCACTTTGTATGCCTCACCCATCAATGTTGCACAACCATCTACATCAAGTTTATAGAGATTCTTAACATGAATCCAAATATTCTTGGATTTTCCTATTGCTTTGTGTTGAAGGAAGGCTTTTCCCTGACTAAAAACAACATCATAGCCTCTATCCTCCAACATTGCGACTGAGACCAAATTTTTCCTCAAGCCTAGTACATGCATTACATCTTTTAATAGAAAGGGTTTACCTGACTATCTCTGGAAGGTAACTGTACCAATCCTGGTAGCACTGTACCATTTGTCATCACCCATTTCAATATGCATATGGAGGTCCTTCTCCTCCAAGCTACTGAAAATTTCTTTGTCTCCCATTATGTGAAAGGAAGCACCACTATCCAAGTACCACACCAATCCCATTGCACTTGACACCATGCATGCAATGAGCGAGAAGTCAAGCTCAAATTGTGAGGCCAAAGCCTCACCATCTGCAAATCTTGAAGCCTTGTTCTTCTTCTTTTGTGGACAACTAGTGGCATAATGTCCATGCTCGTGGCAGTGAAAAAAATTCACTCTGGACATGTCGCGCTTCTTGCCATCTTTACCGAACTCAGATTTGGAATGAAATTTCTTTCCTTTCCCCTTCTTTACCTTGGAAGCCCAAGAGAAATATTCTTCATCACCATTCTTAGATGAATATCCATCCCTGGTATTCCTCCTGAATTATTCTTGCACCAAATTCGACCAAAGTCATTCGCAATATAGAAAGTTTTCCCTTCCATTGACAGAATCCTAATAACTGTGCCAATTCTTGGGAAGTCCTAGAAGAGCTAGGCTCACCAAGTCATCATTCGCAATAGTAATTCTGACGCTCCCAAGCTCATCCCGACATTGGACAAACTTTGTTAAATATTTCAGAATGGTGTTGTCTTTCTCCATTTTGATCTTCCTGAGTTTATCTTTTAGTGCTAATTTTCTATGATCACTACTGCTCTAAAATAGATCTATCAAATCTTTCTACATTGCATATGGTGTCACTTTTCCATGGATACTTGATAAAATGTGGTCTCATACTCCCTCTAGTAAGAACATCCTCACCTTTGCAACCTTCTTTTGTCAGGCATCAAGATTTGCAGCATCTGCTACAACGGGTTTTGGAATCTCATTGTCGATGAATTATTTCAACCCATTGTCCTCTAGTACTGCCTCCATTTTTTCTTTCCACGCAATATAGTTAGAGCTTCCCTCGAGTTCATACCCCAATATCAAGCCATTTAAATCCATTTTGATCCTGATCCACCTGTCGCACAAAGAATACTGCTACAAATTCAAATTCTATTCATTCACAAACTCAGCTTCTCTTCCCCTATAGTGATTTCCTGTTCTCTAATACCATGTAGAAATTATACAAACAATATGTATTTCATGTATTCAATCCGATAAAGCAATGTGATAAAGAAATATACTGAATAATTCTGCAAATCAATTGTGGAAAATAAACACAATCGCCAATCACGACAAGTAAAGAAAGAATCAAATCAAACCACAACACAGATAATTTCCTAGGGAAAGCTTGCTTCTCAAAACCCCACTATCTTCTATTGTATATTCAACATTGAAATATGAAACAATTACAATGCAATCTTCTCACAAGAGTCTCCAACACTCAGCTAATTGTTTCACACTGTCCCAGACAAAATCGACCAACACTTAGCCAATTCTCAACCTCTAAACAACCTACCTTGTTTGTGCAAATCCTGATGAATGCAAATCCCTATTATTTAGGAATTTTGGCCTTCCAAAATTGTGCAAGCATCATGGGCAATCCAATGTGTGTTTGGTTGCATGTGTGCAAATCAATAATCCTACAACTGATAGCTAACATGCCTTTCACCTTTGTCTCAACTGGGTCTCCACTGGAACTGACATGCATGTAGCTATTAATAGTAAATCATCATTTTCATGTTAGATCACTGATTGTGAATTAAATAATATTTAATTCACTTGATCTCTCAACAATGCAACAATCAGTTACAACTAGCTCAACTGACTTTAACTCACCTAGATTGAGTTAACTGATTTCTCATGCATTAACTAATGCACCAACTGCAATTCAAACTCTATTAGAATTACTCTTCATAACTCACCAACTACCCTCAACTCAAAATTCATGAGCTAACTGAGTTTATCACACTCAGTTAACTTTTAAAGTAATTTTGAGATAAGATTACAATTTATTGTCCAACTTAATTAAGGGAAAATTAAATTAGACACTACACCAATTTAATTAATTAAATTGGCCATCACACTAATGTATCGCTAGGACCTGTTGGTCCCACACTAGTGTGTGTGTTGTAATTTCTTGTTGGAATTCAACATTTAGTACTCAACAACCCCCCATTAAACTTAATACTAGGACTAATAAATAATGGGGACCTTTTTGAACCTTTGATAAAATCCCTTATTTTAAAATAAAATAAGACAATTCAAGCTTTGAGTCTCGAAAAACATGACTAACTGAGAAAATTCCCTTATCAAAACCTTCATATTGGAGTTTAGGCTCACAATGTAATATTCATAAATGAGCTACCTTTAGGCTTTTACTAAAAATTCTTTATCGAAAACATTTTGAAGGATTCTAGTGGGTCTCATAAAGAAAACTCTGATACGAGACCTCTGATTAAAATTTCAATTATTTTTAAAGCCTAAAATAATGAAGTGCTCCTTGCTGAATATAATAATAATAAGGCTTGGCCCCAAAATATTTGATCTGAAATTGATTGTTAGTTAATGTTGTGCTAATATCAGTTTCAAAATTAACATGAAAGTGCTTTGTTTTTCTTATTATACAAGGGTTTATACATGTGTTTATGATTGACAATTCATTGAACTTGGTGAGATTAAGTGTATTTCATGAACTTAAAAGCATGGAAACTAAATGTTGAACAACAACATAATAAAAAACAGTAAGCACAAATAACAAAGACAAATACATAAGTTTTTGATGAATGAGTTCGCCCCTCCTGGGCTACATATCCTTGGTCCAGCTTCATAGTGTGGGCCTTTGTATTAGCTTCAATTGTGGAAAAGTGTTTTTCACAGTCTCCTATTGCCTCTGCAACCTGCTCCAATGGTTCCAAAACATAAAAATCTACCAAGAATGGCTCTTCGTGAGCCTAAATTGGTCAAACATTGCCAAATTTATGGAAAAACCAAATTTTCCTAGATTTCCTCCACTAATTATGGAATTTCGCTAGTTAACTCCACTAAATGTGGAGATTCCGCCACATCTGGCAGGTCCGCCAGTTCCGTCGCTAAGATAATCAGTAATTAATTAACAAATAAGTATGCATTTAAGTGGGGTTAAGCGCATTTAGCACTAGCCCACACTTATCCATTATTATTGTATTACTACATGGCTTAACGCATTTAAATCTCTGCAGATCGCAGATTGCAACCCTGCTTTTAATTATTCTAGGTTGCCTGCTCCTTCTTGTGATTTCAATACCCCGATGCGATATATCCCATCGCAACTATGCACCACATTGCAACTCTACATCTGATAACCTTACTGCCATGTCACTTATCGATATCACGAAATTGGAGATCTGCCACCTAATAATGCATTCACGTCTGCTCTTAAAATCTCGATGCAATTGGTAGGACCCACCTTATCACCAGTTGGAAATTGCAAATCATTTGTTGTTGCCTTATGTCCTCTGCTCCTAAACTGTCGATGCATGATGGTTGAACTCGTCGATGCTTTGGACAAAGGTTTAAAAATTTGGGTTAATGAAATATGTTGTATTGTCATTCAACTATGGATTCGGCCATTAGTCCCAAACTTTGATAAAATATGTATATTGCGACCAACGTTTGACCTTGCAATAAAAATCATGATATCTTCCCTTTGATTCAAACTTTGGAATAAAACATATATGCGCCTGAATTTCAACCTTGGAATAAAAATGTATGTGCCTTCCAAACTTAGGAAATAGGAGAAATTGTCATTGTTCTACACAATTTTTACCTGTTTGGGAAAACAAACAAAAAACCATAACTCACTCATATGAACTCGGATTTTGATGACATGAGTTGCATTGGAATCCTAGTGAAGATCTCTATCCGGTAATTCAGGTCTAAATGATTTTTTAGTACTTTCATTTATTTAGCTAAATATTGAGCTCTTGATCATTCCTCCCCACTAGAAGCCTTTTGGACCCCAAAAGATACTATCAATTGTTCAGCAGGTGAGGGTACAACTCCATCACCCTTTCAATCTCCATCCATTTGGTCTTTGAAGGATTTTTTCCCTTGAGTCCCACTTTAAGGTATTTGACATTCCCTCTTTTTTAAGTTATGATTCTTCTATCAAGTATGAGATCTTGTTGAAGTTCATCAAAATATTTTGGCAAGAAATCATCTATTGATGTCATATGAACATGCTCTCCTTGATCATCAATCAAAGGAGGCTAAAAAATTCTCAAATTCTCAACATTAATGAAAGAATATATTTGCATATAAGGAGGCAAATCTAGCTTAAACGCATTAGTACCATTTTTTTCTAAAATTTTAAATGTACCATAATGGACTGGCTTCAACTTTTTACCTTCTTCTTGAAATATTTATTTGTTGATATACAACCAAAATTCATCTCCAACCTGGAATTTGTGATCAGCACGGTATTTTTCATGCCTTTCCTTGTAGCTGCTTTGACTCTTCTCAAGTTTCCCTTGCACTGTGTGATGTATCAACTAAATTTTCTCAATGAACTTCCTTGCCTTATCTATGTCATTATGACCATCTATAGTGACAAATTTCTCAAAGATGAAGTCCAAAGGTGATCTTGGTAAATAAACATAACATGCCTCCAATGGCCATGTGTTTGTGGAAGAATGTTTAAATTGCCCTGTTGTATGCATGCTGAATGTAATGAAATTGTTCATCCCACAACTTGGGATGCTTTCTGCAATAACCTCTAAGAATATGAATAACCGTCATGTTTAACACCTCGGTTTGACCATTTGTTTGTGGATTAAATGTTGTACTCTTCTTCAACTTTGTGTACATCATGTCCCATAATTTTGACAAAAAATTCCCAACAAACCGGGAATCCCGATCACTTACAATAGAAGTAGGAAGACCAAAATGAACCCATACATTTTGAAAGAAAATATTAGCGGTTTGTTCATTTGTAATGTTTTTCTTACATGGCATAAAAATACACATTTTTCCGAACTTATCTACCACAACATACAAATAATCATGACCTTTCCTTGACATAAAAAGACCACCTACAAAATCCATTGAGATACTCTACCAAGGATGTGGAGGAACTGGAAGTGGAGTGTACAATCCAAGTTTCCTATTGCTAGGCTTACTTGTTGCACATAAAGAACATCCTCTAATAAAATGATATACACTATCAATCATGCGTGGCCAATAAAAATACCTTTGGAGATTCGCTACTGTCTTTCCTACATTGAAATGTCCAGCAATCAATGATGTCTGCACCTCTCTTATGATACTATTTCTTTCTCCCTGTGGTATACATAACTTTCCCAAGTGATACAAAAAATTTCTATGCACATGATAATATAACTCTTCATTTTGGTTTCCTTGACTCAAGCTTTCATACACATCTTGAAAGTCACTATCATTTGCATATTCTTCAATGTAACTTTCATGCATAATTGAATTGTGCTTGAGTATAATAGATGAATTTACAATAGGCCTAGAAAGCATATCAACTACCTTATTGTAGATTCCATTTTTTTACCTGATAACCAAATGAAATTATTGTAGAAATTCAATCCATCTGAAATGTATTGATTGTTGCAACATTGACTGTGATTGTAAGTACTGCAATGGCTGATGGTCGGTATGGATAATGGTCTCTTTCCCCATCAAATAATGCTTCCATTTATTTACACTTTGTACCAATGCATATAACTCTTTATCATAGATGGGATAATTAGTCACAACTCCATTAAAAATTTCATAATGAAACGAAATAGGCTTACCATTCTGCATGAGCACTGCTCCCATAGCATAATCACTTGCATCTGTTTGTATCTCAAATGGCTGTCTAAGTTTAGAAAGTGCTAATACCGGTGTTGAAGTTATCTTTTTCTTTAAAGCATCAAATTATTTTTTCTGTACATCTCCCCAATGGAATTCTTTTTTTACACTTGTCAATGCATGTAACGGAGCTGCAAGGAAAGAAAAATTAGCAATGAATTTCCTCCAATACTATGTTTCCCCAAGAAAGCTTCTTACCTCTGTAACTGTATTGGGATTGGGACAATTCAGAATGACCTCTACTTTGGAAGGGTATATCTTCAACTCACCTCCTCCAAAAATGTTTCCCAAATATACTAAAGAATTCTTACCAAATTCACACTTCGACATCTTTAAAAACAATTGCTCTTTTTTCAAGACATCAAGTACCTTGTTCACATGCATGACATGTTCGTCTCTTGATTTGATGAATATACGTATGTAATCTAAGTAAAAAATGACTAATTCATCTAGAAATGGTCTAAGTACATCATTAATGACTCTCATGAAAGTAGCCAGAGCATTTTTTAGACCAAATGGAATAACTAACCACTCAAACAATTCTTGTCTAGTTTTGAAAGCAATTTTCTAATGTCCTCTTTAGCTATTCTAACTTGATGATAACCAATTTTCAATTCTGACTTAGTGAAATATCTTGCATACTTCAACTGATCTAGAAAATCATCAATGTGTGGGAGAGGGTAGTGATTCTTTACTGTGATTTTATTTAGTGCACGAAAATCGATACACATGTGCCAAGTTCCCTCTTTCTTTGGTACCAAAACAATTGGTGAACCACAAGGCAAAGTAAATGGGCGTATGATACCTTTGTTAAACAATTCTTGAATTTTCTTCTTGATTTCCAAATTCTTCATAATTGGCATGAGATACATGCCAATGTTTGGAAGTGGAACATCCTGCTGCAAATGAATCTCATGTTGAATTCCGCGCTTGGGAGGTAACCCACTTGGTTCTTGAAACATCTCACCATGCTGAATTACCACATCAAACAAATAATATTTTAATTTGTCATCACATCCTTCAAAATATTCATGGTCAACATCATCCTTTTTCTTCATCATGAGAAGCACAAAATTTTTTACTTGCATTAACTAGCCTCTTTATTTGCCCTACATTAACTAAAGAAATATTCAGTTTCTTGCGATGAGCTCTCAAAATATACTCCACCCCATCCTTAAGAAAATGATATTTGTTCTCATGGTGATAAAAAACCGCTTTCCTGTCATACAAATATGGACTTCCCAAGATAATCCCAGAAATTTCAAGTGGAACCACATCTAACTTGACTTCATCAATGAAGTAAATCGAAATATGCATTTCCTTGTACCCTGTAAATTGGCATTCTTAACTATCCAACCCAAAGGGTATGGTTTATGAGGTGATACAGTTTCAAGGTTAAGCTTTTTGACTAAGTCTTCTGAAACTAGGTTTGATTGTGACCCATAAACAAACAATGCATCAATCTTTGGATGATTTGAAATCACTCTAACATGGAACAATTCTAGCCTTGTGTCTTCACGTGGAGTGTTTTGTGACTATTTGAGGAACTAGTACTTGCTATGGCCTCCCTTCCTTTGTTAACCATGGATATTATCTTGGTCTCATATCTTGAATCGGATCCAAGATCTTATTGTGTGGTGAAAGTCATCTTTTGTTTCCCTTTGTTATTTGGCCTCTTTGGCCTTAGTTTGGGATGTAGTTTCCAATAGTGGGCTTCATCATGCCCCTCTTTGGAACAATTTTTTCATGTAGTTTTCTCCCCTTCTTTCTTGATGCTTGAATTCTTCTTTCCATTCCACTTTCCTCCCTTCTCTTTTCCCTTACCTTTGAATGGCTTCTTCTTACTACCCTCTTCCTGGATATTCTTTCCCCTTGCTTCAAGATGCATGGCTTGCACACATACTTCATCTAAGTTGTTTGGGTTAAACATATGGATAGTATGTTTCAAGTAGGAATGTAAACCTCCAATATATTTCAAGAGTGTGTCTTGTGAATTCAAATTTACTCCTAACAACAAAGCCCTCTTTCTAAACTGCTGTGTATACTCTTGAACAATTTGGCCTTTGAGTTGCCTAAATTTTTTCCAACTCATTATTGCTTTTTTCATATATGCTAATGGATAAAATTATCTTTTAATGGAAGAAATTAATTCAACCCAAGAAATGGATATCTCACCATGGATTCACATTTCCTCTTGAGTCTTTTCCTCCCACCAAACTAGTGATGCTCCTTCTAGCCTTAATGAAGCTAACTGGATATTTATGTCGTCCTCTTGTAGATTCTGAATTCTGTAGTATACTTCCAATTGAAGGATCTAATCTAACTTCTCTTTATTTACCTCACCATTGTACATGGGAAGTTCAAACTTGATTTCCAACTTGAGTAATGGATTTTTTCCTTTTGGTATTTTTGAATGAGTGTGGGTGGTTTTTGTGGTGGATGTGGAAGATGAAGATGATGAGGATGAGGATGGTTGAGATGGAGGTGAATTTCCTCAACTACCTTTCAAAATCTTCTCTTCGTCCTTCTTAGCATCCGAAGATGCTTCTCCATGTCGAGGCTTAGAACCTTCTCCTAATCTTTCTGCAGTGAATGCAAACATGATTTTAACCATTATTTATATGTCTTTGAAGTCTCTCTTAACATTCTCTTCTTCTGAATTTCCATGAGTCTCTTCAACTCCTGACATAATGGCTAAGGATTCAAGCTCAACCTCTGATGCTTGTACCTTCTCAATCACTTCAGCTTCTTGTGCAATCTGTACCTCTTCAATCTCAACTATTGGAGATGGAACTTGAGGTGCTTCAAGTGCAGCTTTGAGTGGAAAATTGGATGAATAGGATGCTTTCTCAACTCTCTTTCTCCTTGTACTAATATCAGGATTAACAATCAATAGTTTCCCTTATCCTCTCTGCAGCTTGAACCTTGTAAGCATCACAAAATTGCAACCATTAAAACCATTCTTGCACAATATCAACCAAAGAAAGAAATAAAACTTTAGCAACCTTGTGCTTTGATACCAACTTGATATGAAATTTATTGTTAGTTAATGTTGTGATAATATCAGTTTCAGAATTAACATGAGCGTGCTTTGGTTTTCTTATCATACAAGGGTTTATACATGTGTTTATGATTGAAAATTCATTGAACCTGGTGAGATTAAGTGTATTTCATGAACTTAAAAGGATGGAAACTCAATACTGAACAATAGAATAATAAAACATAGCAAGAAAAAATAATAGAGACAAATACACAAGTTTTTGATGAACGATTTCACCCCTCCTTGGCTACATCTCTTTGGTACAACTTCATAGTGTGGGCCTTTATATTATCTTCAATTGTGAAAAAATGTTGTTTACATTCTCTTGTTGCCTATGCAACCTACTCTAATGGTTCCAAATTATCAAAAAATACCAATAATGACTCTTCCTGAGCCTAAATTGGTTAAAAATTGCCAAAGTTATGGCAAAACCAATTTTTCCTAGTTTTTCTCCACTAATTATGAAAGTCCACCAGTTAACTCCACTGAATGTGGAGATTTTGCTGCATCTGGCAGGTCCGCCAATTCTGTTGCTACGATAATCCATAATTAATTAATAGATAAGTATGAGTTTAAGTGGGGTTAATCATGTTTAGCACTAACCCGCACTTATCCATTATTATTGTATTAATACATGGCTTAATGCATTTAAATCTCCACAGATCGCAGCTCACGGCCCCGCTATAAATCATTCTAGGTTTCTTGCTCCTTCTTGAAATTGTGATACCCCTATGCGATATATCGCATCGCAACTTTGAATCGCACTGCAGCTCCGCATCCGATAGCCCTATCACCACGTCACTTATCACTGTCGTGAAATCACAGATCTACCACCCGATAATGCATTCACGTCCTCTCTTAAATTCCAGATGCCATTGATAGGACCCACCTTATCACCAATCGAAAATCACAAATCATTTGTTGTTGCTTATGTCCTCCTCTCCTAAAATGCTGATGCGCGATGGTTGAACTCGCCGATGCTTTGGATCAAGGTTTAATACTTTGAGTTAATGAAATATGTCGTGGATATAAGTTGTATTGTCATGCGACTATGGTTTCAGCCATTAGTCCCAACCTTTGATAAAATATGTATATTGCGACCAAACTTTGACCTTGCAATAAAAATGATGCTATCCTCCCTTTGATTCAAACTTTGGAATAAAACATATATGCACTCGAATTTCAACCTTGGAATAAAAGTGTACGTGCCTTTCAAACTTAGGAAATAGGAGAAATTTTCATTGTTCTCCACAATTTTTACCTATTTGGGAAAATGAACAACAGAACATAAATCACTCAGACGAACTCAGATTTTGATGAAATGAGTTGTGTTGGAATCCTGGTGACGCACTCTATCTGGTAATTTAGGTCTGACACATTTCTGAGCACTTTCATTTTTTTAGCTAAATACTGAGCTCCCTATCAAGATTATCATGTGGAATTTTAGGTCTTCCATATCGAAAATCTTCATAGGTGCACCACATAAAGCCTCTGATATTCCAATCCTCCTATCTCTGATACTTCCTATTGCTCATTCCTCTGATACTTCAATATTACCTATCACCGATTCTTCAATAAACACCCCCTTTCCATATCGAAATTCCCATGTCGCAATTTTTTTATTGAATGTCACTGCTTTAAAACCTCGATATACAACCTCCGATATGAAACCTATGATAACACTTCCCGCTCATGTTTTTTAGCCGTTACATTTTTAAAGTTCATCAAAAGGAAAACATATCACATGTTTCAAATATGTAACCTTATGAATTATCTGGTATAAAACCTCTGATATGTTGACATGTAAAAAATCCCATGCGAACTCACGTTTCATCATTTAATTTCCAAATGCATCGAATTGATGATTTTTGAGTTCTAAATGATTTGGTTATCATAAGTTTATGTCACTATATTTTTATCATTAACGCACGATTTGATATGAATTGGGTTATTTTCTCTAAGGAATTATGTGATTAAGAAATTTTCCATTTACCCTCATGCTTTCTCTTCACAAGTTAGCCTCGATAAATAGAACTCCATGAAAATGTCTATGGCAGCTAAATCTAAGAACAAATTTGCAGAGCAAAAACAACCGTCTCCTCCTCCACCTGAGACTGCTAAAATGCTTTCGTTATTTTCAGATATGGCATGTACTCCAGATGTAGGGGCCTCCTCATGGGAAGCTATGTCTAAGCTCTTTGAGGATGAAAACCCCAAGGTATTAGAGAGAAAAGTCATAAATGATGATTCTACCTCAACCTCTAAGTCTACCTGGAATGATGTTGCAAATTCTTTCTTACACAAAATTTCATCCCAACCAAAGATCTTGCCTTGTACAGACATGGTTAAATGGGTCATTGACAATTTAAGTATTTCAGAGAGAGTTTTTCTAACTCCAAAGTAGAGAATAATTGGGTCATTCACGAGTGAATATTTAAACAAAATGTATAAGCTACCGCCATACTAAAATAAATATGACAAAAAAGTTGTGGAAAAATTTATGAGTGAAAATGAGGATCAGTCAAAACCCATCAGGTAATGGAGAAGAGATCCAACAAACACAAGAATGAAGACAAGGGTATGTATTCCATTACTTCTATTGTTGGACCATTATGTTATATAGCTTCCTTGATGTGTATCATATATGGATACCCTAATACCCATAAATTATCATTCCATTGGGTACCATTAATTGATGCTGCCTCAAATGGATACATTATGGATTGGGGAACTGTACTGTCTGATAGTATAGGAATTCAAATCCTAAATTATAGGAAAAATCATATTTTTTCTCAGAATATTATTCCCCCATTGCACATGGGTGCCTATATAATGGATGTTGTATATTTTACCTCTGATTTCACATCAATGGGATGGAAATGGACCTTTGAAGACCCTACGCCTATATATATCTATCATGACATACTCTGGGAATCCAAATTCCAACCTCATTTCTATAAAATTTGCCATGGATTTATGGTACCTATCCACCAAATTGTCTTTGATGAGAACTCCCCTAGAATTTCCCCTAAAGCTAACAATGGTTTATTACCAATAGGGAAATGGTTTGGAGAGGAATCCTTTACTTATATCTAGATCTTTGGCAGTCTCACCAACCCTCATGTGTTACCCCTTTATGTTCATGATAAGCTTTTAGCCTGAGAAATAGCTTACCAAATTGTTGGGAATGGTCTTTCAAAGCTTCTGAAAGATGCTAAAAATACGGTGTGGTCTACTTTTCATATTTCCTGTGTTGTTTATGCCCTTGACATTTTCAAGCATGTTGGTCTTGAAATTGCAGAAATTAAATGTTTAAATTTCCAATTTATGCCTAATATACAATATGATCCTAATGATACTTTCAAGAATGCCACAACACAAACAAATATCAGACAATTTTATGCATGAACCAGACCAATTTGATGATTTATTTGAAACGACTTTTACCTATGCACAGGTTGAGAAATTAGCAACAATACAACTTATTCTTGAAGAATTGGTTAAGTTTAACCAATACAGGAATAAAATGATAACTCATTTTCCCTTGGATTTGTTGATAATTCCTCAAAAAAATATAGAACGTGATAAAGTTGTGTTTGCTTTAGCAAAATATACTAATACATCTCTATCCAAATAGATATTTTCTCCATCCACTTCACAGACTCAAGAGACTCAAACATGCAACAAACTTGATAAGATATGGGAAGAATTCAACCAATCCATACAAAACAAAGAGCCTTAGGGTTTCAAGATTCCAGAGAAAGAAAATTTTACACATACCCTTGAAGTTAAAGGGAAAAGCTCGCTTGCTACTGGGGCTTCCGATAAAGTTTTGGATACTGACGACTTAGAAATTATCACAGTATTTCCGACCTCTGAGGTTGTTTTGAAAATCAAATAAATACATCCTCTTGATGTGTTCTATAGTCCTAACTATAAATTTGTGGTCAGCAGACAGAGAAAAAGAAGGAAATTTGAACAAACCTAGGCCTTAGTCCCTAGTAATGCCTCTTTTGAATTAGTTTAGAAATATCCTCAAGAAGGCCCTACAAGATATCCGAACAGGCTCTTGCAACTTGCAAAAGCATATGCCGCTGATACTATTGAAAAGTATTTAGAAGTACAACAAATCATAAAAGAGAAATATGAAAGAATTATGCAGCTAGAACAGGGTCAGGAAAATGAAAAGCAAATTATTGAACAACAGTGGCAAGAACAACTTGCAGAACTTGAGAATAATTTCAATGACTTAAAGCTTCAACATGAAGATGATCTAGAAATCAGGGACACTCAAATCCAATAACTTCAATAGAAGATTGAGAAGTTGAAAGTGAACACTAAGATAATTTAATTTAAGAAAGAAGAAAGATAACTAAACACTCTCCTTGCTCAGTGTTAACACTCCACCAGATCTCTGAGGTTTGAGAAGAGACCAACAAAGGTAATCACAGACCAATATTTTTCCAAGTAGCTAGCCCTACTAGGAAGGAGAGGGCTCTCTCCAATGGATCTCAACCAATATTACTGTATCAATGAGATATTAGGCTAGGTATAGTAGCACAAGGGTTTGATTGATTGAATTTTGAGGTGCTGGATGGTGAATAGGTTAAGGAAGGAACTAGGTCAGGGTAATCAAGGATCAGAATTGCAGAGATATGGTATCTAATGAAATGTTGTAGAATACTAGTGTTTAAGAAAAGAGCATGTTGCATAAGAGATATGAATTCTTTTCTACTCGAAGAAGATGAAACAAACTGTAACTATTCCTCCAAAATAGAGCATAAGCTTAATGAATTTTGTCTTTCAGACGTAGGAAATAATTACATTCAGAAATGGAATGAATATGAAATCACAATAAATTCACATATTTTCAAAACATAAGAATAAAAAATGTCAAATCACATTACCACAAGAATTCCGTCAAAATAGTTGCAACTCAGTTTGTTATTTCTTGCCAAAAGTCTAATTACCATAGTGTTCAGTGATAAAAAAACAAACATCCAACCCTTGATATGAGAAAATAAGTGAATAATATAGACCAAAAATTATTCTCACAAGCTCAGGGGTCAAATCCCTAACTTTAGGAACTAATTCCCAAAATTCTCAACTGGAAACCGAAAGACTAGGGAGGTCAACAAACTCATCCCTAACTTTGGTCAAACTTATTCATTTATCCTAAAAATACACTTTTACCCAATATATCTACCTATAGTAACTCAAAGTGGCATAATTACATTTCCATGAATAAATTACATCAGTAAAATCCATAAAATCCATTGAGAAACTAATAAAAAGTCAAAATCTGGAAAATATCAGTGAACTGGCAAAAGCGCAGCCCCTGAAGCAAAAGCGCAACACCAACTTCAAGGTCACTTTTGGAGGACTTGCTGAAGTCCAAATTGAGCCCAAGATAGCTCATTGGAAATATGTTCCTGTCTAGTTTCAACAAATTCCATTAAGTTATGAAAATTATGAATTTAAGGCCCTCAAAACTGAAATCTCCCAAGATTGGTCAAAAGAACAACGCCAACCTAAAAAACGAGGCAAAAATGTGATTTTTGGATGTTTTTGGCCATTTCTCCCTATCAGAATGTCAAAATTTGATGTATAGGGCCTTATCAATCCAATTTTGGTGACCATTTGTCATTTGGAGGCTCCTAGAAAAAGCGCAATGCCCTAGGCGCTACGTTTTTAACAAGTGGATTGTGCCAAATTTCTGGGTTATTTTGCAAAAATAGGCCTCACATATGGAGCGATATATCCATAAAAATGCATTTTTTTTCCAACATGATAGATTTTTTTGGGCTTTAGCATGTTAGGAAGAAAAACCTCCTCAAGTTTCCCAAGATTCTTCTTTTATTGTACACAATATTCTTTGCAAAATGGTGTCTTAAACAGCACTTTGCAATGAAGAAAAATAGGTTGTAAGATGTCAATGGATCTCTCATTCTATAATACTTGTGTAAACGGTGATATATTTTTTTGTACTTTGATAGCTTACGAACAAAAACCTCATCCATTTTCTGAAAATTCATCTTTGTTTGGCCACAATATGTTATGCAAAAATATGACTAAACAAGACATTTCTGGAAAATGTGCCTACAAATATTTTTTCAAATTTCTCAAAATTTTCTCCAAATTTCCTCACAATTTCTCTAGAGATGCCAAATAAGGTGTTTTATGCTATCATGGATGTATTAAAAAGTAGGTACAACTTACCCTTCTCCTCCTGACAAATTAGTGTTTCCTTTGTAGTGTGATTTCAAGTAGGGTTTGTACTGCTCAAGGTCTAGGTTCATGCCTTAAGATTCTCCCTCCTTTGTTGTAGGTGTTTTTCTCTTCCTCCATGGTATTTCTATTTTCCCCCATTATGTTTCTCTCCTCCTCCATTATGTTCAGTTTGTCTTGAAACCCTAGGGGAAAGGGGAAGGGAAAGGGAGTTAGGAAGTAGGTTTAGGGAGTTGGGATAAGTGTAGGAAAATTTAGGGAAGTGAGGAGGGGAGTTAGGGAGCTTAGGGAAGTGGTGGGGGATAGAAAAATTTAGGGAGATAGGGTAGATAATTTTATTACAGGGATATAGTGAGAATGCCTAGGAAAATGCTATCTAGGAGTAGGTTTTTAAGAAATATGATTTGGGAATGAGAGATAAGGTGATGTAAGGTTAGGGGGAGTGATACTAGAGTGTGGGAAGGGAAAATAGAGTCTAGGGGAAACAATATTGGTTTGTAATGATGAAAGCTAGGTTTTCTTGGCTCAAAACTTGAAATGGTGAGTGAGGAGGGTTTACATCATGAATTTAAAATTATGAAGTGAAAAGAGGGATTGGAGAGGTGAAAATTACTTGCAATGGACTGAGAAAACCCTTGCTTGATGACTGGACCACTTGCAGAGGATTTTTGAAGTTGTGGGAGAAAGGTGGAAAAATTGTGGTGCTTGAAGCAGGAGCGCAGTGCCTCCCAGGTAAAAGTGTAACGCCTTGAGCAGGAGCACAGTGCCTTCCAGAAAACTCGATTCTCTTCCTCGAAATTTGATTTTTAACTTTGGGAGTTTGAGAGCTCAATGCATGAGGATGAAAATAAGTACCTCCTTGGTCTTTGATGGCCCTTTATACTTGGTGAAATTTCATAAATTGGATTTGGGACTCACATTTCCTTTTGAACTCAACTTTAACATTGCACTTTACCTTTTGAACTTGATCTTTGAATTTGATCTTTTGGTGGATTTGGAACACTATGAATTTTAGAACAATGACTGATTTGGCTGATGGGACCTTGAGTATGAAACTAACTTGGAGCAATGAGAACTTATTACATATTAAGAAACATAAAATTACATATTGAATTTAAATTTAATTCACAAATAAACTTTCATAACAAAATGTGTTTATTGTCACTCTTTTACTTGCTAGACTTTTATGCATGTAAATGGTGATTTGATGGACCTTGAAAACCCTAAGACCTAATGGAGACTCTAACTGAATGAACTTCATGATGAAAATACTGAAATGATGATGACAACTCATGACTGATGTACACTTAGCAAAGTGGTGAAATGAGCCAGCGAGTAATGAAATTTCTGAAAAGAGTGAGGTTTGACCTAAATCTGCACCAAGTGACCAAATTTTTGCATGATGACCTAAAGGAATGACAAAAACTTCAGAATGGGACCCTTAACATGAACTGAAAAGAGATTTTTTGATCATTGGTGGGAGGATGAAAATGATGACATTAACACCCAGCAACAAGTCATTTTCTCACATAAATTGGCCATTATCAATGACTTATGAAAATCAAGTGATTCATTAGTGAATCAATAGTACAAGATGAGGAATACTTTGAAGAGGTCAAGGATAATATTTCTAATTACATACTATGGCAAGATAGTGCTATAGGGAGATCAACTGATCCCCAAATAATTGAAGAATCACAAAATGAAATTGTTTTCAATGAATGGTAAATCAAACTAAAGCATGCAGAAATGACGATTGTTAGTGCCAGGAACATATCCAGAAATCTCACGGAATCTGTTAGTGATAGTCTACTACAAGAAAAATTGATCCAAGAATTCCCTGAAGGTACTTTTCCGGAAGTTAAATTTTTAACCAAATCATGGAAATATTTATTGAAAATGAAGGCTAAAAGCATCAAGAATCTGTCAAAGGTTGACCTAGAATGCCATTGGCAGTACTTGGTTAAACCTCACAGTCAGTAGCTCATGCTGAGGTGTATCTCCAACACAAATACACATCTCCTTCTAGCACTGAGCGATGCAATATTTATGGGACAAATGCACATCCAGCCTCATCATCCACCTGTATTAGAAATAAATGACATATATATGTGAACTTTGGCAGCAAATGCGAGAACAAGCTTCATCTCAGTCATAGTCATGTTGTTACAACTGAAATATATTATTCTACTTTACTTTCTTTTAATGATGGTTTGTTGAAACCACTCCTATATTTTGTGATGTTTACTATATTTTTATTTTCATTAGAAACCGTAAATCCCCTTCATGGATATGAAGAAGGGATTTTGAATATTTGCAAAAGATATTTTGGTTTGCACTACTGTAGCTTCAGGTGATGTTAATAGAAAGTGGAATCACCACTATTTTTCTCATGAGAAGAATCAAAATATATCATGTTCTACTATATATGTATTATTGATGTGCTTATGAGTTGAATGGTTATTTTAATAATGTTTATTCATATATGTTTTTGCAAACAATCAGGAATTTATCACTATTGATGTGTGTGGTTGCAATCTTACAATTGTATGTATAAACAACGAAATAGTATATGTGCAAAGAACTTCACCAACTAATTTAATTAACTATTTGATTAAATTAGTTATCATTATATGTTTTAACCTCGTAAATGATTTGATGATTTATATTGTCATGTTATATATGAGATCTTTTTAAAGTCACATATATAGAAAAAAAAAATCCTGTGTTAGATAGTTTAAGTTTATTTATTCTTTATCACTTAAGGGAAACTGGTCACATAATCCCAGTTGGAGCCACCATTCCAAACAGAAAAGGAGCTGCTTTAAGTTCCCAACCGAGTGGTTTTCCACGACGTTGAGGCAGATAATTTTGAGCCTACAACAAATACTTAACCAACCGAAAAAAAACCATGCTTGACACTACTTGAAATATTACAAAAACTTACAAATATTAAGATGTGCCCCCTTAGATATAGAAATTACTATACTAAAATAGATAGAAAGTAAGTTTCAAAATTTATCCATTGTCTCCACACTTTTTTCCAAAGCTCACGTGTCTCTCCTTTGTTGAATTCCACTAGATGAGCTTAACCTGAAGGAAATCCGATACCCTGCTTGGAAAAAATGTCTATCATTTGATTCAACTCTTGATAGATGTGACCTATGGAGAAATATATAAACAATAAGACGCTCCTTTATATAATGTGATTGGTATTTTAACTACAAGTTATGAATATATTACTTACATGACATCCAATTATCCATCGACAAGGAATCCCCAAAGATATGTTTTATTCTCAACCTAGAATAAAATTATATTCTAACAAAATCTTCAATTCCATTAACCTCATTAGATTATTTGATCCCTAACCAAAATTTTCTCTTAGGGTGAAATAAAGTGTTTATCACTAGTAAAAAATGGCTAATTTGTTACTAAAAAAATGACTAAAATTTGCATATAAACGACTATTTTTCGGTCGGTAACCAATAGTAGCTAATTTACAGTATCTTATAACACGACCAACTTATAGTCGTTTTTAGCTTAGTCATTAATTGGTTGTCTCAATTTTTTTGTCTAGTAGTATATTTGGTCATTGATTTAGTCGTTGATTTGGTCATTAATTTGGTCATTGATTTGGTCATTGATTTAATCATTGATTTGGTCATTAATTGTCACAATTAATAACCAAATATACAATAAACTATATTACTAAATGATCACCCAAAAAAACCAATTAATGCCCAAAA
Source organism: Pinus albicaulis (assembly GCA_034641835.2). Lineage (NCBI taxonomy): Eukaryota > Viridiplantae > Streptophyta > Pinopsida > Pinales > Pinaceae > Pinus > Pinus albicaulis. Next base: position 142,613,596 of record CM076572.1, on the reverse strand, counting down.
AAATATGACCAAAATATTGGCCATATTATAAGATAGTGTAAATTAGCTACTAATAGTCATATATATGAAAATTTTAGTCATCGTTTGAAACTAATTAATGACCAAATAAATATGACTAAATTTTAGTCGTGTTATAAGATAATGTAAATTAGCTACTAATAGTCGCATATATGCAAAATTTAGTCGTCATTTGTAATCACAAATTTATCATTTGCAATAGTCATTTATATTTTTTTTGGTAGTTTAATATTCATTATATAAATGGATACTTTAGCATTTTATATTCATTTCATTTACTTTCATTAACAATCGTCATAAGCAACTAATTTAGTAGTATATTAATATTATTTGTGTTCATCATTAATAAACATAAACTGTCTATCTAATAGTTTTAGTTTGATTTTATGTGTTTATTATTAATCAACATAAATTAATTAGTATGATTTTGCAACTAAATTTAAAAAAAAAAATGTCATACAATGCACATCTTCATCTAATATGAAAACGCAAAGTTACATGTGTTAATTACAATATTAAGTAATATCAAGTGCAACTATAAATAATTCCAACCACACATTATATTATATAAAATGTCAAGTATTACAATATGAGTTTCCAAATTAATATTGGTTAGAGTACAATTTACACATGAAATATTGTTTCAACACTTCAAAACATGATCATTGTGTTGCCAAGACATTGCAGGTGAATTCACCAACTATGAAGACTTGACCATCAGTCTTTATGTGTGTCTTATGTGGGATATTGGCTCTACAAGTACCACTAGACCAATTCTCTTCTCTCTCTCTTTAATTTGCATATTGTCGCTCTAGTGTTATTGTCCTCCTCTTTTTTCAATTCCCGCTTACCATCAATACTGAGTTCATTTTTTGCAACAAAAAAAAAAGATACAATGCAAGTATAAGACATGAAAGTCAATGAACATTGGAATATAAACTGAAGTAGACTATAAAGGATTCATATGATATACAACTCAACATAAACAATATTGTTAATGTCATTTTCACCATAAAATCAAGAAACTCGAACAAGTTTTCTTCAATTGGGCAATAGTGGCCACTATCTGGCCAAATGAACTGTATAAAAAAAGAAACTAAAATGTCACCATAGAATAAATTTTGTACCTACTGTGTTCTTAGTGTACAACATTTGTTGATGAAATGTTATCTTCAACTAAAGTAACAAATGCAAATATAAGCACACATTTTTATCCCAATATTTTGAATTCTCATGCTTATGGTACATTGCAATTTTGATTTTATCCAACATAATCAAACACATCAGAGCTAGCAATTTCTACTAAGAATATCTCATGCTCCACTTTTGTAGTTGTATCATTTCCTCTAGTTATCTTTAAGAAGCAGTGACACTTCAAAAATAAAACTTGTCAATATAAATATAATGGGTGGAGAAAAGTATTGATGACACAAATTTACAACAAGAAACTAAAAAAGAATAAGAAAAGACTTTGTAAATTGTGATACTAACCAGGAATATAGCTTCAATATAACAATATGGAATTGTCAACGTAATATTCCAGGGGAAAAGAATCCAATTTCCAGAAGCCAACAAATTATATCTAGAGAAAAACTAAACATATTGGCTCCACATTCAAAGGTAAAGTAACTAGGGAATAGCTATATCAGATACTTTTTAGAGTGTATGGGTAGCTACAAACACCATTAACAAGAATTTTAAAATAGATCTGCCACGTATGACCTCAAATGTGGCAACAAGCTTGATATATGCACTACAATTATACAGTTCAAAATTCATTAAAATGATATAAGAGTATCAAAAGAAACTGCACATAATTACATATTCACTATCCACTTTTATTCCAAAACAACATTCAAATAACTGATATAACTTACCTCGAAAAATATGTCGAAATTTCATTCATTTTCATGAATATCCCTGGCTGTCAGTTCTCGGGAAAGTGGTTGCTAAATGAAATCTTGCCCAAAATAAAAAAAAAAACTTAATAGGAGAAAAATATGACAAATACCCTTACCTTTTGCTCCTTTAAAGAATGCATACTTCTCTTAAAAAAGGTCTAAAAGTCTACAAACTTATCTATTAAATCATAAAATAGAACAACAACTATGGGAAAATAAGAACTGCACAAGTGGAGGACAAAATTTTTCCACAGTGCGACGTGGCACATAAAACCTGTCATTGGTGCTAGTGTTACTTGCAGTTAGCATTTTACAAAAGTAATTATTCAGTCACTTTCTTGGTGCACCGAGATCAGAACCAAGATAACAATATTTTTGCTCTTCTTGCACAGTATCATAAATTTTAGTTCCCTGCACAAATGGAACTAGTACCAAAGCATTTCTCACCAAAATTGGCAATTACGGCAAAGCAAAAATAATGAAACTGAAAATGTCTTACAACATTAAGAGGTTGCAATGTCATTTGAGCATATGCTTCATCCATTTCCAAATTTTCCTGGCATTCAATAAAGTTTTTATTAAATTTTAAATCTTGTATATATAATGATATGAATGAAAGTGCTCACAACCAAAGTAATGATGAAATGCAGAGAACCCACATACATTGTAAAAGTGTGAATTTGGCAGATTAATTGAGTTGGAAGATTCAGATATTTGGATATATGAGCCTAAACCTCCTTGTTTGTTGAAGCAGCTAACTGAAATCAAATTGATTATGATCAGTTTCATTACATAACATTAAAATTTCAAAATAATGGGGTCACATTTTATGATGAAAAGAAGATAAGCATTGATTATTTTAAGTCATTTGTATCCAAAAGAATATTTCAAATTAAAAATTAGTGAGCAACCATCTCACCTGCTCATTGTGACCTTGTGGAAAATAAACAACCTTTCTCCCAACAACAGGTAAGGACACAAGTGGTTCAGCACGACCATGCCAAAGCTCTTAATTAAGGCATCTCCTTTCCCCTGCTTGATGTGACATGAAAAAACAAATTGTCAATTGGATATTCCTTTAGAAACCTCTCGACATTCCAGTAGTAAATGTGTAAAGTAATATGATATTATGATTGTAAACTTTGCAGTATAAAGCACATTAACTTGAAAAATATTCCAAATGACATTACTTTCCATAGACATTTTTACATTAATTATTTTTCTAAGGTGTCACAGTTTGATATGATGAGTTAATTTAACATTATTTGCTATCTCAATTGCATCTCAATATGCAATTCTAGCATCCAAAAAAAATCACTGAAAAGAAAAATCATTCTAACTAGAGTAATGGAAGCATTAAAAAGGTAAGAAGCACCATTTGCATGTTTAAGCTCGTAGAAGAATTTAAGCGCCAAGTCACTACATAGATATATTTTATTTAACATTCCATGAGACTTTGTGGCCATATGGGACAAAGTATTAACTTGAAAAATATTCCAAATGACATTATTTTCCATAGACATTTTTACATTAATTATTTTTCTAAGGTGTCACAATTTGATATGATGAGTTAATTTAACATTCTTCGCTATCTTAATTGCATCTTAATATGGAATTCTAGAATCCAAAAAAAATCACTGAAAAGCAAAATCATTCTAACTAGAGTAATGGACGCATTAAAAAGGTAAGAAGCACCATTTGCGTGTTTAAGCTCTTAGAAGAATTTAAGTGGCAAGTCAATACATAGATATCTTTTATTTAAAATTCCATGAGACTTTGTGGCTATATGGGACAAAGAAAATCTTACATCATGGTTGACATTTTAAAAGAAATTAATGTAAAAAATGGAAACAAACAAAGATAGAGGTGAAAATATGGTAAGCAAATCTTGGTCCCAACCTACTCATCTTAATAGATTGTTAACCAATTCATAATGCTCTGCAAGTTATTCAAGAAATTGAAAGAAAGTTAAAATATGCAGGAAAGTATAAACCAATTCTGAAATAAAAGTTGTCTCCCTGAAACCAACATACTCTTATAACTTATTACACCCTATTAAAGTTTGATAAAACCACATATGATAACATATTCAGTTCATTTTGTCTAAACACAATAAGATGTGAAAATACATTATACCTAGGAAGTATAGAATAACACTTCTTTGGGCACACACCATTCAATGTTTTTCACTCCCCCTACTGGTATGCTATGGTTCAGTCCATCAATAATTTTCCATAATGGATGCAAAATCCCTGGATATGAAAAAGCGAGAACTGTATTTCTAGACATGAAAAAAGTTGTTATCCAGAGCTCTCTAGGACATTTTACCAATGATGGGCTGAATTTTGGGGTTTCCATTGTCTTTGATGGCTTAAAAAATGTTAAAAACCAAAATTTGATAAATGTTCTTGGCGTGTTGGCTAGTGACGCAATCTTCCTTGCAGCCCAAGACTCCTCATCATTTGTACCATCTTCTGGGAGCATTGCATACCTCTTACCAAAAAGTAATAATGATATAGGGCCATCAAATATGTCACAAGTCATTAAATATAATGTAGCTAATTGTAAAGTATGAGGAAAACTAATGAGCATGTACATCCTCACATTCTCACTCCGATTCTTTGTTGCACATGTTGAATATTTAAATACATAATATTTTTAAGAATAGAGAGCATGACCAGATCAATGCCTTGTAAAAGGAATGGAAGTCCATCATCAAATTCATCACAAGGCATATTGTTGTCCACTATATTTACCAGATTCACTCTAAGTTACAATTAATTAAGCTGGCAAGGACTAGATTTGGTAGCCATTAGCTCACCTTTAAGTGCTTGTTGAAGATAATATGAGCATTGGCTAATATGATGGTGAGTGATTTATGGGAGAAATTAAGGATACATAATACAACAAATAGAGATAGTGGCTTTGTAGTGTAAGATATCATTTTTTATCCCATTTTTTGGTCATAGATTAATATGTTTTGCAATTCATCAAATCTAACATGACTCAATTTGTAGATTGAGATCAATTTGTGACTAGGGAATTGCATGAGCAAGAGGACACCATACTAGGAAAAATTAAGGACATTGTTGACCCTAGATATGTGAAATTCTATGATTGTATTTGATTAGAAGTCGAAAAACAATCAACAAAGAAAAATAATCCAGTCCTTGCTTTAACTTACATTGTTACACCAAAATACTATTCTACATCATGGTTGAAAGCATCAATGCCTATTTGTAGGGTGAAGAAAAAACTGTAAATGGATCCATAGGTTCAGAGGGGTCAAATGAAAGCATTAAACAAGCTTTTCACTGATGAGTGTGATATCATACAACATCAATTGAGTACCTACATCAATGCCCAAGGATTATTTTGTTATGCCTATCAATTTATATATAATGGAAGATGATAAATTCACTCTAGTGGTGGAACATGTATAATGTTTCTACTCCAAAGGTGCAACATTTGGAAAAATGGGGTGCTTGCATCGGTAGTGTACACTTATTCCACAAAGAAGTGTTGGACCACCTACATTTTCATACAATGTCAAAAAAAAACACCTTGAATCTATACCCAGCAGATGGATTTCTCTATGTGAATTACAACTTGTAGTTTCCCCATTAAAAGAGGCAATGATTGATAAAACATATATTACAATTGGGATAGTTATCCAAAGGAGGAAAATTTGGAAGTTGGAGCATTGGCCTTGGAGAACTTGGATACTGAACCTTTTGATGATTAGCATCATGTTGAAATGCCACCCTCACCTATTGCCATGTTTAGCCCAACCATGACTACAACAACAATTTTTTAAGAATTTAATTTTAGGTTAATTAGTTTCTTTTACCTAAACAATTTTAACTATAATTTTAATTTTGATATTGTTTATATAAAGACATTTTAATTAATTGTTGTGAATAAAAAGTATAAAATTATTTTATAAATTTAAATGGTATAGATATTAAATAGATAGTTATGTATACAGATATTTCTATTTTGAAATAGATTTTTTTGTTTTTATTTTTGTTTGAATGAAGGGTAGAAATTTATTTTTTATAAAATATTAGTAGTAGTCACAAATTAAAGATTGAGATTTATTTTGTAAGTAGTGATGTCATTTTTGTCTTTTTAATTAATTTGATTAATAAAAAAATGCCATATGAACAAGTGAAAAATGTTTATGATTAGTGAATATTTATACACACACACACACACACACACACACACACAGATATAGATATATATAAGGAGATTTACTAATCATAAACATTAACAATAATAATTAAAAAAAAAAGTTATAATTTAACAACATGACATCTATCACAAGTAAGCATTTTGATACTTATCATGAATTGACTATATCCACTTTTACCAACTATTTAAATTTTATGGTTGTTTTAATTACAATTTAAGGCAAGAATATACCCACTTTTGTTCATGCTTCATAAACCCATGTTCATCACAACCACATATTTTTTCATATTCTAAATCAATATTAGCACTCATTCTTTATCTCCATAATGCAAGAGTAACCCTCTCGTTGGTTTTTCTGAATCTTTATAAGTACATTACTTTACTAAACCATTAATCCCAAATATTGGAACACCAAATACAAATAGAGATAAATTTAATGGTGTAAAAATCATAATGATAGAATGTCACGTGGATTTTTTGAGATTTTGTATGGAACTAAAAATAATACTCTTCCACCTTTGTAACATTGATCAACTTTCTAGTTGGATTTTTTCTTTTAAGTTTCTCCATGAGCCAACAAAGAAGATCACCTAATTAATTGAAATAATATGCAAACAAGATATCCCATTGCTTTAAAAATCAGTTAAAAGATAATCCAAAAGGATCACTGAAGTACTTGAAAAGCAAACAAGGTGCCCATTGTTTTAAAACTCATTTATAACATAAGAGAAATATAAATACAAGGAAAATTCATTTATAATATAAGAGATATACAATGAATAAGAATAGGAAAATCATTGTAAAAAGTTTTTTTTTCTTTCAACCTAACATGCAAAATCCCCATTAAAGTGTTTCCCAATAAGGCCTCAAATATGAAGTATATAAGATACCTTTCACACCAGAGTAAGTGTAGATGAATATTTAAGAATTCATTAACAAAAAAACTCAATACCCCTCCAACGGGCATGGAATGTGGATGAGATATAAGCTAACAACATGAGAAAGTGAATTGGAAGGTGGGTTTCATACATGTGAACAAGAAGGGGTGGGTGAGATATAAGCTAACAACATGAGAAAGTAACTTGCAAGGTGGGTTTCATACATGTGAATGAGAAGAGGTGGATGAGATATAAGCTAGTTCAACATGAGAAAGTAACTTGGAAGGTGGGTTTCATACATGTGAACAAGAAGGGGTGTATTAGATATAGGCTAACAACATGATAAAGTGACTTGGAAGGTGGGTTTCATACATCTCAACAAGGGGGTGGATGATATGTAAAGTAACAACATGAGAAAGTGACTTGGAAGGTGGGTTTCATACATGTGAACAAGAACGGGTGGATGAGATATAAGCTAACAACATGAAAAGTGCTTTGGAAGGTGGGTTTCATACATGTGAACAAGAAGGGGTGGATGAGATATAAGCTAACAACATGAGAAAGTGACTTGGAAGGTGGGATTCATACATGACAACAAGAAAGGGACCACAATTTGATGGAACACTATCCCCTTAAAAGAGACCTTTAATGTAATTAACTTGACCTAATGTTCATGTCATTAACCATGACACCTTTAATGTAATTAACTTAACTTTGATTAGTTTTTCATTTTCAATCTTTGTTAAAGGTTAGAAATTAATGAATGGTCCCTTTTTAATCCGATCAAGATAACAAGAAGTTAAACTACACATTTCATTGAAACTAGAAATGTCTAATTTATAAATTAAATAATTACATAAATTGAATGTAAGAGGGGTTTTCAAAGTTACCAAATTTATATATGATATTATAATTTATAATTTGTAGTTTTTGTTGATATGAAGGTGGTTTTCAAAATTTTTGTGAAACATTTGACATAGTAAAAGTTTATATATATATTCATTTAATATTGATAATTATATAATCCTAAATCACATAATTATTTTATGAAACGATTTAGTGATATTGTATAACTTCTTAAAGATGAAATGTGTAATATGTACAAATAAACCAAAATAAAGATTTTTTTTTTTAAACCCATAATATAGAACTGAAAAAGTATTACCATAATAGTAACCAACACACATTGGTTTCAACCCATATTTTAAACAATTATATGAATAAAAATCAATTGAAATACAATGCTTAATAAAGGGTGAAGATGGATTTACACACACTCTAATTTTAATTTTATAAATATCAACTTTTTCATATTTTTTTGTTATTTTATTTTAAGTTATATTATGCATCTCTTCCATAAATTCTTCTTTACTGACATGAAAATAAAAATATTAAAAAACAACAATAAAAATAATACAAATATGTATTATGTAATTTTTTATTGTTTATCTATCTTCTTGTTTAATAAATACGAGGTTGAGAGAAAGAAAAATACAATCTACAGCATAACATGGATGAAATGTGTAACATAATACTATTAAAGTAAAACTAAATAACGTTTGCACAATAAAAATGAAAAAAAAATCCTCACCAAAATAATAAATATTATGCTCAATTGTAAGGTTTCCTAAAATTAAATAAAATTTGAGATTTGTAGTGTAAAAATGAAAAGGTTCTCAAAAATAATAATTAATAATATGCTCATATTGTCAGCCTTTTCCTTTTTCAATGGGACTAATCTCATTATCTTGTCCACTATTCTATTCTCCTTATAAAACAATGGATTGGTGTCATTGTCTTGTCTTTTTCATCAATTCATTTCCTCATGACCTATTAACCTTCAGGTAAGTTGGAAGAAATTCTTGAAATGATAATGATACACTTGTCCTTCTTCCTTGCAAGACAATAGTATTGATACCATTTTCTAACAAATTAGGTATATCTTCATGTATTATCAACTATTATCAACTATGTTGACTTTTAATCATATTGTTAACTATGTCAATTTGTAATTATATAAGTTTGTGGTTGAGGTATTCCCTAAGTTATAAATATTATTCATTACTTTTAAATTTAAATTATTTATTACTTTTAAATCCAAATTACACTTGTTTATGAAGGTGATGCTATTTTCCAACAAATTAGGTATATATTCATATTATTAACTATGTTTTATAAGTGTGTGTTTGAGGTACTACTCCTATTTTTTAATAAAGTAGATATATATTCATATTGTCAATTATGTTAATTTGTAATCTTATGAGTGTGTGGTTAAAGCATTCACTTTTCTATAAACATTATTTTTACTTTTAAATCCAATTAGAATAATTTATAGAGCTGATACCTATTTTTAACAAAGTAGATATATGATAGTATTGTCAACTATGTTGTGAAGTTGACAACTTTGATAATAGTGCAAAGTTGATAACTATGTTTTCAAGTTGACTATCCTCTTATTGAAAATTTGAGAATATTCACTTTGTTATAAACATTAGTTATTCCTTTTAAATTCAAACTACAATTATGAAACTAAAAACATCGTCTAACAAAGTAGATATATACTTATATTTCCAATTACGTCAATATGTAATCATATTGTCAAATATATCAATTTGTAATTCTACAAGGTTGAAGCATTTACTTTGATATAAATATTATTTATTAAAGTTTATGTGTAAATTATGTCAATATGTAATCATATTGCCAAATATATCAATTTGGCAATATAAACATTATTTATTATTTTTAAATGTAAATTAAAATAATCTATTAAGATATATTTTCTATGCTCATATTTTAAACTATGTGAATATATATTCTTTATTATTATATGAATGTGTGGTTGAACTATTCTCATTATTGTAAATATCATTGGTTACTTTTAAATCCAAATTACAATCTTTTATGGAAGATAAGACAAGTAAGTTTTGAAATTTAGTTTATTTATTTGGTAAAAAAATATTACTACCAAATTAAATTAAGTTTCAAATTTAGTTAACTTATATGGCAATAAAGATCTTAGCACTAGATTAAATGGATGGAAAACTTAACCTTGGAGTAATGTGGTGAAGGTTTATAATCGATAAGCATAATTTTTAAAATGGTTTGATTTTATATATATATATAATCTTTTTTTTTAGTTTTATAAAATTATAATAGTTTCTATATTATTATAACCACTATATGTCTATGTTGGAGAAAAGAGGATTAGGGGTGGATATATGGTTGAAATATATTTTAAATATCCAAAAATAAATAAAGATGTATACATTGGAAGGAGGAGTTTTCGATATTTCCATTATAAAGTTGTCAAATCAATGCAATAGTTATTAGAGAATATATAATTTTTAATTAAATTTGCTAAATTCTTATTTGAATGGCTAGCAAAAAAAATATAAAACATAAAATAAGAAATGTATAGTTGAATATATAATATTGCATTTTTCCATTATTATTTATCTTTTTATAAATAAAAAAATACATTTCTCATATTTTATAACATGCCAGATTTCTTCAACAATCTTAGCTTATGTACTTCATTTGATCAACTATTCTTATTATCCACTAACATACTATTGCAGTGTAGAAATTATATAAAAAATATGTATGTCATGTACTCAATCTGATCAAGAAATGTGCTAAAGCAAGATAGTGAATACTTCTACAAATCAATTGCGAAAAATAAACACAATCGCCAATCACGACAAGTAAAGAAAGAATCAAATCAAACCACAACATAGATAATTTCCCAAGGAAATCTTGCCGCTCAAAACCCCACAATCTTCTATTGTATATTTAGCATGGAAACATTGTCGCTCCTAAGAGCCTTCACTTGCTTCCTCGTTTCTTTCTCCACCGGTGCTTTGAACTCAAGAAATTTTGAGAACGTCTGATATTTATTCTACATGAATCACATAGTACTTATGCTTTGCTGTCGAAGCAGTAGAGAATGGTCCACACACATCTAAGTGAACTCTCTCAAGGATTTACGAAACTCGGTTCTCCTTCTCATGAAAAGTGGACTTTGCATACTTCCCCATAGTACATCCCTTGCTTGTGTCTAACTATGCAAGAGTACCCTTGGGAAGTCCTGTAGAAATTTGTTGCATGACCTTCAAGGCTCCGTGGTGTACATGGCCCAATCTCTTATGCCATAACTCACCCTCATCCTAGCTCACCACTTTGTCCGCCTTACCCATCAATGTTGCGCAACCTTATACATCAAGTTTATAGAGATTCTTAACATGAATCCCAATATTCTTGGCTTTTTCTATTGCTTTGTGTTGAAGGAAGGATTTTCCCTCACTGAAAACAACATCATAGTCTTTATCCTCCAACATGGCGACTGAGACCAATTTTTTCTTCAAGCCTAGTACATGCAGTACATATTTTAATAGAAAGGGTTTACCTGACTATCTCTGGAAGGTAACTGTACCAATCTCGGTAGCACTATACCGTCCATCATCACCCATTTCGATATGCATATGGAGGTCCTTCTCCTCCAAGCTACTGAAAATTTCTTTTTCTCCCATCATGTGAAAGGAAGCACCACTATCTAAGTACCACACCAATCCCATTGCACTTGACACCATGCATGCAATGAGTGAGAAGTCAAGCTCAAATTGTGAGGTCAAAGACTCAGCAGCCGCAGATCTTGAAGCCTTGCTCTTCTTCTTTTTTGGAAAATTAGTGGCATAATGTCCATGCTCGTGACAGTGAAAACACTTCACTCTGGACATGTTGCACTTCTTCACATCTTTTCCAGACTCATATTTGGAATGGAATTTCCTTCCTTTCCCCTTCTTTGCCTTGGCAGCCAAAGATAAATATTCTTCATCGCCATTCTTAGATGAAGATCCATCCCAAGTATTCCACCTAAATTCTTCGTGCACCAAATCTGACCAAAGTCGTTCCCAATCTAGAAAAGTTTCCCTTCCATTAACAGAATCCTAATAATTGTGCCAACTCTTGGGAAGTCCTAGAAGAGTTAGTCTCACCAAGTCATCATCCACGATAGTAATTCTAACACTCCCAAGCTCATCCTGACATTGGAAAAACTTTGTTAAATATTTCGGAATGGTGTTGCCTTTCTCCATTTTTATTTTCCTGAGTTTATCTTTCAGTGTCAATTTTCTATGATCACTGCTGCTCTAAAATAGATCTGTCAAATCTTTCCACATTGCATATGGTGTCACTTTTCCATGGATACTTGAGACAATGTGGTCTCGTACTCCCTCCAGTAATATCATCCTCGCCTTTGTCAGGCATCAAGATTTGCGGCATCTGTTGTAGCAGGTTTTGGAATGTCATTGTCGATGAATTATTTAAACCCATTTTCCTCCACTACTACCTCCATTCTGTCTTTCCACACAATATAATTAGAGCTTCCCTCAAGTTCATACTCCAATCTCAAGCCATTAAAATCCATTTCGATCCTAAACCACCTATCGCACCAAGAATACTGCTACAAATTTGAATTCTATTCAGTCACAAACTCAACTTCTCCTCCACTATAGTGATTTCATGTTCTCTAATACCATGTAGAAATTATACAAACAATATGTATTTCATGTATTTAATCTGATAAATCTATGTGATAAAGCAAGATACTGAATACTTCTACAAATCAATTGTGGAAAATAAACACAATTTCCAATCACGACAAGTAAAGAAAGAATCAAATCAAACCACAACACATATAATCTCCTAGGGAAAGCTTGCTTCTCAAAACCCCACTACCTTCTATTGTATATTTAGCATGGAAACATGAAACAATTACAATGCACTCTTCTCACAAGAGTCTCCAGCACTCAGCTAATTGTCTCACACCATCCCAAACAATATCGACCAACACATAGCCAATTCTCAACCTCTAAACAGCCTTCCTTGCTTGTGAAATTCCTAATGAATGCAAATCCCTATTGTTTAGGAATTTTTTCCTTCGAAAATTGCGCAAGGATCATGGGAAATCCAATGTGTGTTTGGTTGCATGTGTGCAACCCAATAATCCTACAACTGATAGTTAACATCCTCTTCACCTTTGTCTCAACTGGGTCTCCACTGGAACTGACATGCATGCAACTATTAATAGTAAATCATCATTTTCTTGTTAGATCACTGATTATGAATTAAATAATATTTAATTCACTTTATCTCTCACTAGTGCAACAATCAGTTACAATTAGCTCCATTGACTTTAACTCACCTAGATTGAGTTAACTGATTTCTCATGCATTAACTAATGCACCAACTGCAATTCAAACTCTGTTACAACTATAATTACTCTGCATACCTCACCAACTACCCTCAACTCAAAATACATGAGCTAACTGAGTTTATCACACTCAATTAACTTTTACAAGTAATTTTGAGATAAGATTACAATTTATTGTCCAACTTAATTAAGGGAAAATTAAATTAGACACTGCACCAATTTAATTAATTAAATTCGCCATCACACTAATGTATTCCTAGGACTTGTTGGTCCCACACTAATGTGTGTTCTGTAATTTCTTGTTGGAATTCAACATGTAGTACTCAATAGCCCCCCATTAAACTTAATAGTAGGACTAATAAATAATGGGGACCTTTTTGAACCTTTGATAAAATCCCTTAGTTTTAAAATAAAATAAGACAATTCAAGCTTTGAGTCTCCAAAAACATGACTAAATGAGAAAATTCCCTTATTAGAACATTCATATTGGAGTTTAGGCTCACAATGTAATATTCATAAATGAGCTACCTTTAGGATTTTACTAAAAATTCTTTATCGGAAAGATTTCAAAGGATTCTAGCAGGTCTCATAAAGAAATCTCCAATACGAGACCTCTAATTAAAATTTCAATTATTTTTAAAGCCTAAAATAATGAAGCGCTCCTTGCTGAATATAATAATCAAAAGGCTTGGCCCCACAATATTTGATCTGAAATTGATTTTTAGTTAACACTGTGCTAATATTAGTTTCAAACTTAACATGAAGGTGCTTTGGTTTTCTTATTATACAAGGTTTTATACATGTGTTTATGATTGACAATTCATTGAACTTGGTGAGATTAAGTGTATTTCATGAACTTAAAAGCATGGAAACTCAATGTTGAACAACAACATAATAAAAAACAGCAAGCAAAAATAACAGAGACAAATACATAAGTTTTTGATGAATGAGTTCACCCCTCCTGGGCTACATATCCTTGGTCCAACTTCTTAAACTCTCGATGCGATTGATAGGACCCACCTTATCACCAATCAAAAATTGCAAATCATTTGTTGTTTCCTTATGTCCTCCTCTCTGAAACTGCTGAAGCGCAATGGTTGAACTCGCCGATGCTTTGGACCAAGGTTTAATACTTTGGGTTAATGAAATATGTCGTGGACATATGTTGTATTGTCATTCAACTATGGCTTCAGCCATTAGTCCCAATTTTTGATAAAATATGTATATTGCGACCAAGATTTGACCTTGTAATAAAAATCATGATATCCGCCCTTTGAATCAATCTTTGCAATAAAACATAAATGCGCCTGAATTTGAACCTTGGAATAAAAAATTATGCACCTTCCAAACTTAGGAAATAGGAGAAACTGTCACTATTCCACACAATTTTTACCTGTTTGGGAAAATGAACGACAAACCATAACTCACTCATACAAACTCGGATTTTGATGAAATGAGTTGCATTGGAATCCTGGTGACGAGCTCTATCCGGTAATTTAGGTCTAGAGCACTTTCATTTTTTTAGCTAAAGACTGAGCTCCTGATCATTCCTCCCCACTAGAAGCCTTTTGGACCCCAAAAGATACTATCAATTGTTCAGCAGGTGAGGGTACAACTCCATCACCCTTTCACTCTCCATCCATTTGGCCTTTGAAGGATTTTGTCCCTTGAGTCCCACTCTAAGGTATTTGACATTCCCTCTTTTTGAAGTTCTGGTTCTTCTGTCAAGTATGAGATCTTGTTGAAGTTCATCCAAATATTCTGGCAAGAAAACATCTATTGATGGCATATGAACATGCTCTCCTTGATCATCAATAAAAGGAGGCTCAAACATTCTCAAATTCTCAACATTAATGACAAAATATATTTTCATATAAGGAGAAAAATCTAGCTTAAATGCATTAGTACCAATATTTTCCAGAATTTTAAATAGACCATAATGGATTGGCTTCAGCTTTTTACCTTCCCTTTGCAATATTTCTTTGCTGATATACAACCAAACTTCATCTCCAACCTGGAATTTGTGATCAACACAGTATTTTTCATGCCTTGCCTTATAGCTGATTTGACTCTTTTCAAGTTTCCCTTGCACTGTGTGATGTATCAAATGAATTTTCTCAATGAACTTCCTTGCCTTATCTATGTCACTATGACCATCTATAGCGACAAATTTCTCAAAGATGAAGTCCAAAGGCGATCTTGGAAAATAACCATAACATGCCTCAAATGGCGATGTGTTTGTGGAAGAATGTTTTGCCTTATCGTATGCAGGCTGAATGTAATTCAATTGTTCATCCCACAACTTGGGATGATTGCTGCAATAATCTCTGAGAAGATGAATAACCATCATGTTTACCACCTCGGTTTGACCATCTATTTGCGGATGAAATGTTGTACTCTTCAACTTTGTGTCCATCATGTCCCATAATTTTGACCAAAAGTTCCCAATAAACCAGGAATCCCAATCACTTACAATAGAAGTAGGAAGACCAAAATGAACACATACATTTTGAAAGAAAAGATTAGCAGTTTGTTCAGCTGTAATTTTTTTCTTACATGGCATCAAAATACACATTTTTCTGAACATATCTACCACAACATACAAATAATCATGACCTTTCCTTGACATAGGAAGACCACCTACAAAATCCATTGAGATACTCTACCAAGGATGTGAAGGAACCGAAAGTGGAGTGTACAATCCAAGTTTCCTATTGCTAGGCTTACTTGTTGCACATAAAGAACATCCTCTAATAAAACGAGATACACTCTCAATCATGCGTGGACAATAAAAATACCTTTGGAGATTTGCTACTGTCTTGCCTACATCAAAATGTCCAGCAATTAATGATGTATGCGTCTCTCTTATGATACTGTTTCTTTATCCTTGTTGTATACATAACTTTCCCAAGTGATACAATAAATTTCTATGCACATGATAATATAACTCTTCATTTTGGTCTCCTTGACTCAAGATTTCATACACATCTTGAAAGTCACTATCATTTTTCAATGTAAATTTCATGCATAAATGAATTGTGCTTGAGTATAATATATGAATTTACAATAGGCCTAGAAAGAATATCAGCTACCTTATTGTAGATTCCCTTTTTGTACCTGATAACCAAATGAAATTGTTGTAGAAATTCCATCCATATTAAATGTATTGATTGCTGCAACATTGACTGTGATTGTAGGTACTACAATGGCTGATGGTCAGTATGGACAATGGTCTCTTTCCCCATCAAATAATTCTTTCTTTTATTAACACTTTGTACCCATGCATATTACTCTTTATCATAGGTGGGATAATTGGTCACAACTCCATTAAAAATTTCATAATGAAATGAAATAGGCTTACCATGTTGCATGAGCACTACTCCCATAGCATAATCGCTTGCATCTATTTGGATCTCAAATGGCTCTCTAAGTCATAGAAGTGCTAATACCAGTGTTGAACTTATCTTTTTCTTTAAAGCATCAAATGGTTTTTTCTGTACATCTCCCCAATGGAAGAATTTTTTGACACTTGTCAATGCATGTAACGGAGCTGCAATGGAAGAAAAATTAGCAATGAATTTCCTCCAATACTATGTTGCCACAAGAAAGCTTCTTACCTTTGTAACTGTATTTTGTTTGGGCCAATTCAGAATGACCTCTACTTCGGAAGGGTCTATCTTCAACTCACCTCCTCCAACAATGTGTCCCAAATATACTAAATAATTCTTACCAAACTCTCACATCGACATCTTTAAAAACAATTTCTCTTTTTTCAATACATCAAGTACCTTGTTCACATGCATGACATGTTCTTATCTTGATTTGCTGAATATAAGTATGTCATCTAAGTAAACAATGACTAAGTCATCTAGAAATGGTCTAAGTACATAATTCATGACTCTAATGAAAGTAGCTGGAGCATTTTTTAGACCAAATGGCATAACTAACCACTCAAACAATCCTTGTCTAGTTTTGAAAGAAGTTTTCCAAATGTCCTCTTCAACTATTCTAACTTGATGATAACCACTTCGCAATTCTAACTTAGTGAAATATCTTGCATACTTCAACTGATCTAGCAAATCATCAATGCGTGGGAGAGGGTAGCAGTTATTTACCATGATTTTATTTAGTGCACGCAAATCAATACACATGCACCAAGTCTCGTACTTCTTTGGTACCAAAAAAATTGGTGAACCACATGGATGGGCGTATGATACCTTTGTTCAAAATTCTTGAATTTTCTTCTTGATTTCAAAACTCTCCATAATTAACATGCAATGCATACCAATGTTTGGAAGTGGAACATCTTGCTGCAACTGAACCTCATGTTGAATTCCCCTCTTGGGAGGTAACCCACTTGGTTCTTGAAACATCTCGCCATGTTGACTTACCACATCAAACAAATCAGATTTTAATTTTTCATCACATCCTTCAAAAGATTCATACTCAACATCATCCTTTTTCTTCATCATGAGAAGCAGATTTTTTTTTACTTTCATTAACTAGCCTCTTCATTTGCCCTGCATTAACTAAAGAAATATTCAGTTTCTTGCGATGAGCTCTCACAATATACTCCACCCCATCCTTAAGAAAATGATTATTTTTCTCATGGTGATAAAACACCACTTTCCTGTCACCCAAATATGGACTTCCCAAGATAATCCCAGAAATGTCAAGTGGAACCACATCTAACTCGACTTCATCAATGAAGTAAATTGAAATATGCATTTCCTTGTAACTTGTAAATTGGCATTCTTAACTATCCAACCCAAAGGGTATGGTTTATGAGGTGGTACAGTTTCAAGGTTAAGCTTTTTGACTAAGTCTTCTGAAATCAGGTTTGCTTGTGACCCACAAACAAACAATGCATCAATCTTTGTATGATTTGAAATCACTCTAACATGGAAGAATTCTAGCCTTGTGTCTTCATTTGGAGTGTTGTTGTGACCATTTGAGGAACTAGTAATTGCTATGGCTTCCTTTCCTTTATTAACCATGGATATTATCTTGGTCTCATATCCTGAATCGGATCTAAGATCTTGTTGTATGGTGGAAGTCATCTTTTGTTTCCCTTTGTTATTTGGTCTCTTTGGCCTTAGTTTGAGATCTAGTTTCCAACACTGGGCTTCATCATGCCCCTCTTTGGAACAATGTTTGCATGTAGTTTTCTCCCCTTCTTTCTTGATGCTTGCATTATTCTTTCTCTTCCACTTTCCTCCCTTCTCTTTTCCCTTAACTTTGAATGGCTTCTTCTTACTACCCTCTTCCTGAATTTTCTTTCCCCTTGGTTCAAGATGCGTGGCTTGCACACATACTTCATCTAAGTTGTTTGGGTTAAACACATAGATAGTACGATTCAAGTAGGAATGTAAACCTCGAATATATTTCAAGAGTATGTCTTGTGAATTCAAGTTTACTCCTAACAACAAATACCTCTTTCTAAACTGTTGTGTATACTCTTGAACAGTTTGGCCTTTGAATTGCCTGAATTTTTTCCAACTCATTATTTCTTTTTTCATATAGGCTAATGGATAAAATTTCCTTTTAATGGAAGAAATTAATTCAACCCAAGAAATGGATATCTTACCATGGATTCACATTTCCTCTTAGGTGTATGCCTCCCACCAAACTAGTAATGCTCCTTCTAGTCTTAATGAAGCTAACTGGATCTTTATGTCGTCCTCTTTTAGATTCCGAATTCTACAGTATACTTCCAATTGATGGATCCAATTGTCTAACTTAATTGTGTTTACCTCACCATTGTACATGGAAAGTTCAAACTTGATTTCCAGCTTGAGTAATGGATTTTTTCCTTTTGGGATTTTTGAATGAGCGTGGGTGGTTTTTCTGGTGGATGTGGAAGATGAAGATGTTGATGAAGATGATGAGCATGAGGAGGGTGGAGATGGAGGTGAATTTCGTCCACTACCTTTCTAACTCTTCTCTTCATCCTTCTTACCATCTAAAGATCCTTCTCCTTGTGAAGGCTTAGAACCTTCTCTTACTCTTTCTGCAGTGAATGCATCAAACATGATTTTAACCATTCTTTTTATGTCTTTGAAGTCTCTCTTAACATCCTCTTCTTCTGAATTTCCATGAGTCTCTTCAACTCTTGAAATAATGGCTAAGGATTCCAGCTCAACCTCTGATGCTTGTACCTTCTCAATCACTTTAGCTTCTTGTGCAATTTGTACCTCTTCAATCTCAACTGTTGGAGATGGAACTTGAGGTGCTTCAAGTGTAGATTTGAGTGGAAATTTGGATGAATATGATGCTTTCTCAACTCTTTTTCTCCTTTTCCTAATATCAGTATTAAAAATGAATGGTTTCCCTTCTCCTCTCTGCAACTTCAACCTTGTAACCATCACAAAATTGCAACCATTAAAACGATTCTTGCACAATCTCAACAAAATAAATAAATAAACCTTTAGCAATCTTGTGCTCTGATACCAAATTGATCTGAAATTGATTGTTAGTTAATGTTGTGCTAATATCAGTTTCAGAATTAACATGAAAGTGCTTTGGTTTGCTTATCATACAAGGGTTTATACATGTGTTTATGATTGACAATCCATTGAACCTGGTGAGATTAAGTGTATTTCATGAACTTAAAAGGATGGAAACTCAATGTTGAACTGTAGAATAATAAAACATAGCAAGCACAAATAACAAAGACAAATACACAAGTTTTTGATGAAGGAGTTCACCCCTCCTGGGCTACATCTCCTTGGTCCAGCTTCATTGTGTAGGCCTTTGTATTATCTTCAATTGTGCAAAATATTTGTCTACATTCTCTTTTTTCCTTTGCAACCTGCTCCAATGGTTCCAAAACATCAAAATCTACCAATAATGACTCTTCCTAAGCCTAAATTGGTTAAAAATTGCCAATGTTATGGCAAAACCAATTTTTCCTAGTTTTTCTCCACTAATTCTGGAAGTCCACCAGTTACCTCCACTAAATGTGGAGATTTCGCTGCATCTGGCAGGTCTCCAAGTTCTGCTGCTAATATAATCTATAATTAATTAATAGATATGTATGAGTTTAAGTGGGGTTAAGCGTGTTTAGCGCTAACCCGCACTTATTCATTATTATTGTATTAATACATGGCTTAACGCATTTAAATCTCCGCAGATTGCAGATCGTGGCCCCGCTATAAATAATTCTAGGTTCCCTGATCCTTCTTGCGATTGTGATACCCCAATGCGATATATCACATCACAACTCTGCATCGCACCGCAGTTCCGCATCCGACAACTCTACTGCCATGTCACTTATTGCTATCATGAAATTGCAGATCTGCCACTCGATAATGCGCCTTTCACGTCCGCCCTTAAACTCTCGATGCGATTTATAGGACCCACCTTATCACCAATCAAAAATTGCAAATCATTTGTTTTTGCCTTATGTCCTCCTCTCCTAAACTGCTAATGTGCGATGGTTGAACTCGCCGATGCTTTGGACCAAGGTTTAATACTTTGGGTTAATGAAATATGTCGCGGATATATGTTGTATTGTCATGTGACTATGGTTTTGGCCATTAGTCCCAACCTTTGATAAAATATGTATATTGTGACAAACCTTTGACTTTGCAATAAAAATCATGCTATCCTCCCTTTGATTCAAACTTTGGAATAAAATGTATATGCACCCGAATTTCAACCTTGGAATAAAAATGTACGAGCCTTCCAAACTTAGGAAATAGGAGAAATTGTCATTGTTCTCCACAATTTTTACCTATTTGGGAAAATGAACAACAAACCATTACTCACTCATACAAACTCAGATTTTGATGAAACTAGTTGCATTGGAATCTTTGTGACAAACTCTATCTGGTAATTCAGGTCTGAAGCATTTCTGAGCACTTCATTTTTTTAGCTAAATACTGAGCTCCTGATCAAGATTATCATGTGGAATTCCAGAGCTTCCATATCAAAACTTTTCATATGTACACCACATGAATCCTCTGATATTCCAATCCTCCTATCTCCGATACTTCATATCACTCATTCCTCAGATAATTCGATATTCCCTATGATCGATTCTTCGATAAACATCCACTTTCCATATTGGAACTTCCATATTGCAATTCCCATGTCAGGATTTTTTTGAGATTGCAACAAGATGATGAGCTTAGTGGAAAGAAGTCGCCTTCACTAAGTGGGCCCACAGGCTATTTTTGGCGCAAAGTCTATTTTTAGACATATGGATCATGTTCTATGAGTTGGAGGATGCTATTTGTGGATGGTTGGTCAAGTCGGAAAAATAGATAGAATTCTATTTTTAGACATACTGGGCGGAATCTATTTTTAGATTGCCAGTCTAAAAATAGATATGTCGAATATTATTAGCTCTTAATAATATTTGGACTCTAAAAATTATCTTATCCTCTTAGAGCACTTCAGTTAAGTGCACAGATGTGGCACATGCAGCTAACAGAAGGAATTATGTTATTCCTGAGGGTTTAGTGGAGCTATTGCATGGAGACTTCAGTTAGAACTCAGGTGACAGAGTTTGGTGGAGTTGATTAAGGAGTTAATGGAGTTGTGTTCAGTTTAACTCAGTTAAACATAGTTGAGCTAGTTGTATCTATTCTAACTGATTGATACACTAGTGAGAGTGGTGTGAATTAATTATTAATTAATTCACTAATTATAAACTCATAAATCAACTAAAGAATACATCAGTTAACTTCAGTGCATGGACAGTTTCAGTGGAGACCAGTGAAGAGGTAGGTGAAAGAGTAAGTGTGACTATCAGTTGTGACTATACTGGTGCATGAGTTTGCACCACACATTGATGGAGAAGCCAATGAGGATTGCACAGTGCATACCAGAGGGATTCGAACTCAGATTGGGCCATTATTCATCTTGGATTGTGCAGTAGAGGCAGGCTAACAGGTGAAGCAGATTGGAGCATGTGTTTTGCTAGATCTGAGCTTGTGTAGTGTGTAACAATTAGAGATTGTACTGAGAGTTTGTGAGGATTTTGTACAATGATTGTTACATGATCTATATCATTATAATATACAGATAGTTGGGGGTTTTCAGCTTTAAGCTTTACCATAAATACTGTGTTTATATGTGTGATTGTTTATGGTTTTAATGTGCGCATGCGATTGTTTATATTTCCACAATTAATGATCAATAGTAGAAGAGGTTATGTATTATGCATGAAGCTCAAATAGTGTGTGATCAGGATAATATCGGTGAATAATTTAACATTTATTCAAATTTATACATGGTATCGGAGAAATATTGATCATTGGAGCAATTGCAAAACATTGAAGCGGTTGAGTTTTGTGCTGGTGGAATTCGAATTTGCAGCAGTGTTTTCTTGGTGTTGAAGTTGAGATGTCTTTCAACGGATTGCGATTGGAGTATGCCCTTGAGGGTAGCTCGAATTATATTGCATGGAAGGACAGGATGGAGGTGGTGCTGGATGACAATGGGTTGAAGGAGTTCATAGATGCAAAAATTCCAAGGCCTACTTCTAGTGATGCTGCCGTACTTGACGCATGGAAAAAGAAGACAGCAAAGTGTCGAAGGATTCTGTTGGAGGGCGTGAAGGATCACATAGTATCCAGCCTTCATGGTAAGGCTTCTCCATTCTTGATGTGGAAAGCCTTGACATATTTATTCCAAAGCAAGAGCAACCATAGGAAGTTGGCGCTCAAGGATAAACTCAGAAACATAAAGATGGAGAAAGGCTACAGTATGCCCAAGTACCTCACGAAGTTCATCCAATGCAAGGATGAGCTAGGAAGTGTGGGGGTGACTGTTGATGACGAGGACTTGGTGAGCTTGGCTCTCCTTGGGTTCCGAAGATTTGGCATTCCTATCAGGACTCTGTCAATGGTCGTGAAAAATTGCCAGGATGGGAGCGACTTTGGTCGGATCTTGTGCAAGAGGAGATAAGGCGAAGTACCAGGGATGGATCTTCATCAAAGAACTCTGATGAAGAGAACTGCACTTTGGCTGCCAAAGAAAAGAAGGGGAAGAGCAAGAAAGCCTCTCATTCCGGTGCGAAAGGCAAGAACTAGGACATGTCCAAGGTGAAGTGCTTTCACTGTCACCAACAGCAGGCTCCTAGATCTACAGCTAGAGAGGCCTTAGCCTCGCAGTTTGAGCTAGATTTTTCACTGATCGCATGCTTGGTCTCAAGTGTGATGGGTTTAGTGTGGTTTCTAGACAGTGGTGCATCTTTTCACATGACAGAAGATCGAGATTTGTTTACTGATCTGGATGAGAAAGATCTTGGAGTGCACATCGAGATGGGCGATGATGGTAGATACAATGTGACCGATATTGGTACCATTTCCTTTGAGAGGGAGTCTGGTAAACCCTTCGTATTGAAGGAAGTGATGCATGTTCTAGGATTGAAGAAGAATCTGATCTCTGTGGTGATGTTAGAAGACCAGGGATATGATGTTGTCTTTAGCGGAGGAAATGCTTTCCTGCGTAGTAAGGCAGCTGGTGAGACCCGGAGGATAGGGGTTTGAGTTAAGAACCTTTATCAATTGCAGGTAGATGGCTGCACAGCAATGGTAGGCAAGGCAGAAGGAGTGGTGAGCTGGGATGATGGCAAGTTGTGGCACCGGAGATTGGGCCACCTTCACCATGGAGCTTTGAAGATACTGCAACAGATTTCTACTAGGATTCCTAAGGGTACTCTTGCACAGTCAGATCAGTGCAAGGGATGTACCTTGGGAAAATTTGTGAAATCCACCTTTCACGAGAAGGATAGTCGTGCCACGACGATCCTTGAGAGAATTCACACAGACATGTGTGGACCTTTCTCAGTAGCTTCGACAGCAAAGCACAGGTACTATGTGATATTTGTTGATGATTTTTCTTGGAAGTGCTAGATCTTCTTCATATAGAAGAAGAGTGAGACATATTCAAAGTTCTGTGAGTTCAAGGCGTTGGTTGAGAAAGAATCGGGTAAGCAGGTGAAGGCTCTTAGGAGCAAAAATGGTGGTGAATTCATCTCTGGCGAATTCAAGGACTTTTGCAGCGCAGAATGAATTCGAAGAGAGCTCATAGCACCTCATAACCCACATCAGAATGGGGTTGCTGAGCGGAAGAACAGAACGATCATGGGTGCTGCATGGGCGATGTTGCATGATCAGGGCCTACCCATTCACTTATGGGCAGACTGCAGTATATGTGCAGAACCGTTGTCCTCACAGGATACTTGGCATGAGTACACCCGAGGAGGCATTTTCTGGTAAGAAGCCTGATATTTCCCATTTGAGGATTTTTGGTTCACGTGTTTACATTCATGTGACGAAGGATGCCAGGAAGAAGCTAGAGCCGACCGCAGAGGTTGGGATATTTGTGGGGTACACTGATACAGCCCACAACTATCATGTGTATTTTCCAGACAGTCGCAAGACTGTTGTGCGACGGGATATCAAATTTCAGGAGGAGAAAGCCATGAAGTGTTCGCTTGAGAGGGAGCCACGCTTGCATGCAGATGAGGAGCTATTATTTCCTAAGGATGAGCCTCAGGATGTGGATCAGCCACAAGAGGAGGTTCATGGAGTGGAAGAGACCACTCATGCAGTGCCAACCATCAGAGGGCAGAAGCGCACTACAGAAGCTGAGCGACTGGCTCAAGATGCAGAGAAGGTTGTAGGAGCACCTACAGCACAGCGTAGAAAGAGAGAGTCACCTAACCGGTATACTGGATACATGGCTCTTGTGAGCAAGTGTATCGTGACGGAGCCATCCTCTTTCGAGGAAGCTGTGGAGGATCCCGCATGGGTAGATTCCATGGTGGAAGAGTATGATTCGATTGTTAGAAACAGTGCATGGGAGATTGTCCCGAGACCGGAAGGGAAATCAGTGGTGGGTTCGAGATGGATCTACAAAGTGAAGCAGGCAGCTGACGGGAGTGTGGAGAAGTACAAGGCAAGATTTGTTGCCCAAGGCTTTTCACAGATAGAGGGGATCGATTATGAGGAGACCTTTGCACCTGTCGCAAGGTATTCTTCCATACGGACGATCCTAGCTCTCTCAGCGCAGATGGGGTGGCACATTCATCAGATGGATGTGAAGACTGCGTTCCTCAACGAAGTCATTGAGGAGGAGGTGTACATAGAGCATCCCGAAGGTTTCGAGATCTTCAGCAGCGAGTCGCATGTGTGAAGGCTCAAGAGAGCGTTGTATGGGTTGAAACAAGCACCTCGTGCTTGGTACACACGGATAGACAGTTATTTCACTGGACTTGGATTCTCCAAGAGTGAGGCGGATCCGAACCTATACCAGATTGTGGTGGAGGGTAAGTTGCCGATCATTGTACTTTATGTAGATGATTTGATTTTGACAGGTGATGAGCTGTTGATACTCTCATGCAAGGAGGATCTTGCAAAAGAGTTTGAGATGAAGGACTTGGGCCTCCTTCATTATTTCCCGGGATTGGAAATTTGGCAGCGCAGTGATGGATTGTTTGTTTCTCGGGGTAAGTATGCCCGGGAGATACTGGAGAAGTTCAACATGCATGGCTGCAAGCCTATTGATACTCCTCTTCCTGGTGGTTGGAGGAAGGAGGATGCTACTTCAGCGGAGGTAGTGGATGCCACTATTTATCGACAATTGGTGGGGTCGCTTATGTATCTGGTCAATACACGACCCGACATATGCTATGCTGTTAACCAGCTTTCACAAGCTATGGTTAAGCCTACCAAGCTCTACTGGAAGGCAGGCAAGCATGTATTGAGATATCTCAGAGGCACGTATCTCAGAGGCACATCGGGATATGGATTGTGGTACAGACAGTCAGATGAGGTGAAGCTATGTGGCTTCATGGATGCAGATTGGGCAGGGAGCCCAATGGACAGAAAGAGCACATTTGGAGGGATTTTCAGTATTGGTTTGATAGTAGTTTCTTGGTACAACAGGAAGCAGAGATCCATGTCACTCAGTTCAATAGAGGCCAAGTATATGGCAGCGAGTTTGGCTGCATGCGAGACTATATGGATGAGGAAGATCCTGGTCGGGTTGTTCGGTTCACACTTGGATCCTACTGTGATTTATTGTGATAATCAGAGTTGCATCAAACTCTCGGTTAATCCAGTATTTCATGATAGATATAAACACATTGACATTCGGTATCATCATATCATAGATTGTGTGCATCGAAAGATCATGTTACTTTCATACATTCCTACAGAGGATCAGGATGCTGATATATTGACGAAGGTGCTCACCAGGAGCAAATTCGAATACCACAGAGGTAGGATAGGGGTTGTAGATAATCCATATATTTTTGAGAGGGAGTGTTGAGATTGCAACAAGATGATGAGCTTAGTGGAAAGAAGTCGCCTTCACTAAGTGGGCCCACAGGCTATTTTTGGCGCAAAGTCTATTTTTAGACTATGTCTATTTTTAGACATATGGATCATGTTCTATGAGTTGTAGGATTCTATTTGTGGATGGTTGGTCAAGTTGGAAAAAATAGATGGACTTCTATTTTTAGACATATTGGGCGGAATCTATTTTTAGATTGCCAGTCTAAAAATAGATATGTCGAATATTATTAGCTCTTAATAATATTTGGACTATAAACATTATCTTATTCTCTTGGAGCACTTCAGTTAAGTGCAAAGATGTGGCATAGGAGCTGACAGAAGGAATTACACTATTCCTGAGGGTTATGTGGAGCTATTGCATGGATACTTCAGTTAGAACTCATGTGACAGAGTTTGGTGGAGTTGATTGAGGAAGTTAGTGGAGTTGTATTCAGTTTAACTCAGTTAAACATAGTTGAGCTAGTTGTATCTAGTCTAACTGATTGATACACTAGTGAGAGTGGTGTGAATTAATTATTAATTAATTCACTAATTATTAACTCATAAATCAACTAAAGAATACATTAGTTAACTTCAGTGCATGGACAGTTTCAGTGGAGACCAGTGAAGAGGTAGGTGAAAGAGCAGTGTGACTATCAGTTGTGACTATACTGGTGCATGATTTTGCACCACACATTGATGGAGATGCCAATGAGGATTTCGTAGTACATACCAGAGGGATTTGAACTTAGGATGTGCAATTATTCATCTTGGATTGTGCAGTAGAGGCAAGCTAACAGGTGGAGCATATTGGAGCATGTGTTTTGTATGATCTGAGCTTGTGTAGTGTGTAACAATTGGAGATTGTACTGAGAGCTTGTGAGGAGTTTATACATTATTGTTACATGATATCTATCATTATAATATACAGATAGTTGGGGGTTTTCAGCTTTAATCTTTCCCATAAATACCGTGTTTATATGTGTGATTGTTTATGGTTTTAATGTGCGCATGCGATTGTTTTTAATTCTGCAAATTGATGATCAATAGTAGAAGAGGTTATGTATTATGCATGAAGCTCAAATAGTGTGTGATCGGGATAATATCAGTGAATAATTGATCTATTATTCAAATTTCTACGTATTTTTTATTTAATGTAACTCCTTTAAAACCTCCATATAAAACCTTGAATACGAAACCTCTGATAACACTTCCTGCTCATGTTTTTTAGCCATTACATTTTAAAGTTCATCAAAAGGAAAACATATCACATATTTCAAAGATGTAACCTTATGAATTTTCTGATATAAAACCTCTGATATGTTGACATGTACAAAATCCCATTTGAACTCATGTTTCATCATTTAATTTCCAAATGCATCGAATTGATGATTTTAGAGTTCTAAATGATTTGGTTATCATAATTTGATGTTACTGGATTTCTATCATTAAGGCATGATTTGATATGAATTGGGTTATTTTCTCTAGGGAATTCTGTGATTAAGAAAGTTTCCACTTACCCTCATGTTTTCTCTTCGTAGGTTAGCCTCGATAAACATAACTCCACGGAAATGTCTATGGCAGCTAAATCTAAGAAGAAATTTGCATAGCAACAACAACCGACTCCTCCTCCACCTAAGACTACTAAAATGCTTTCGTTATTTTCAGATACGGCATGTACTCCAGATGTCGGGCCTCGTCATGGGAAGCTATCTCTAAGCTCTTTGAGGATGAAAACCCCAAGGTAGTAGAGAGAAAAGCCACAATGATGATTCTACCTCAACCTCTGAGTCTACCTGGAATGATGTTGCAAATTCTTTCTTACACAGAATTTCATCCCAACCAAAGACCTTGCCTTATACAGATAGGGTTAAATGGTTCATTTACAATTTAAGTATTTCGGAGAGATTTTTTCTAAATCCAAAGCAGACAATCATTGGGTCATTTACCAATGAATATTTAAACAGAATTTATAATCTGCTACCATACTAAAATAAATACGACAAACAAGTTGCGGAAAAATTCATGAGTGAAAATGAGGATTATTCAAAACCCATTAGGCAATGGAGAAAATATCCCAACAAAAACAAGAATCAAGACAAGGGTATGTATTCCATTGCTTCTATTGTTGGACCATTATGTTATATAGCTTCCTTGATGTGTATCATATATGGATACCCTAATACCCATAAATTATCATTCCATTGAGCACACTGATGCTACCTCAAATGGATACATTATGGATTAGGGAACTATATCGCTTGGATAAGATAAGAATTCAAATCCTAAATTATAGGAAAATCATATTTTTTCTCCGATTGTTGTTCCCGCATTCCACATGAGTGCCTATATAATGGATGTTGTCTATTTTACCTCTGATTTCACATCAATGGGATGGAAATGGACCTTTGAAGACCCTACGCCTATATATATCTATCATGACATACTCCAGGAATCCAAATTCCAACCTCATTTCTACAAAAATTTCCATGGATTTATGCTACCTATCCACCAAATTTTCTTTGATGAGAACTCCCCTAGAATTTCCCCTAAAGCTAACAATGATTTATGACCAATAGGGAAATGGTTTGGAGAGGAATCCTTTACTTATATCTGGATCTTTGGCAGCCTCACCAACCCTCATGTTTTGCCCCTTTATGTTCATGATAAGCTTTTATACTGAGAAATAGCTTACCAAATTGTTGGGAATGGTCTTTCAAATCTTTTGAAATATGCTAAAAAGACGGTGTGGTCTAATTTTCATATTTCCTATGATATTTATGCCCTTGACATTTTCAAGCATGTTGGTCGTGAAATTGAAGAAATTCAATGTTTAAATTTCCCATTTATGCCTAATAGATAATATGATCCTAACGATACTACCAAGAATGTCACAACACAGATGAAGATCAGACAATTTTATGCATGAAAAAAACCAGTTTGATGATTTATTTGCAACGAATTCTACCTATGCACAAGTTGATAAATTAGCAACAACACAACTTACTCTTGAAGAATTGGTTAAATTTAATCAATATAGGAATAAAATGATAGCTCATTTTCCCTTGGATTTGTTGAGAATTCCTCAAAAAAATATAGAACATGATAAAGTTGCGTCTGCCTCAGAAAAACATACTGATACATTTCTATCCAAAGAGATAGTTTCTCCATCCACTTCACAGACTCAAGAAACTCAAACATGCAAAAAATTTGATAAGATATGGGAATAATTCATCCAATTCATATAAACAAAAGAGCCTCAAGATTTCAAGATTCTAGAGCAGGAAAATTACACCGATCCATGAAGTTAAAGGGAAGACCTCGCTTACTACTGGGGCTTCCCATAAAGCTTTGGATACTGACAATTTAGAAATTATCATAGTATTTCTGACCTTTGAGGTCATTTTTAAAATCAAATAAATACATCCTCTTGATGTTTTCTATAGTCCTAAGTATAAATTTGTGGTCAGCAGACAGAGAAAAAGAAGGAAATTTGAACAAACCCAAGCCTTAGTCCCTAGTAATGCCTCTTTTGAATTAGTTTGGAAATATACTCAAGAAGACCCTACAAGAGATTCGAACATGATATTGTAGTTTGAAGAAGCATATGCCACTGATTCTATTGAAAAATCTTCAGAAGTGAAACAAATCCTAAAAGAGAAACATGAAATAAACATGCAGCTAGAACAGGGTCTGGAAAATGAAAAGCAAATTATTGAACAACAGTGGCAAGCACAACTTGCAGAACTTGAGAATAATTTCAATGACTTAAAGCTTCAACATGAAGATGATCTGAAAAGTAGGGACACTCAAATCTAAGATCTTCACTAGAAGATTGAGCAGTTGAAATTGAACACTGAGATAATTGAATTTAAGAAAGAAGTAGGATAGCTAAACACTCTCCTTGCTCAGTGTTAACACTCCAGCGGATCTCTGAGGCTGAGAAGAGACCAGCAAAGTTAACCACGGAACAATATTTTTCCAAGTAACTAAGCCTACTAAGCAGGAGAGGGCTCTCTCCAATGGATCTTAGCCAATATGACTGGATCAATGAGATATTAGGCTAGATATAGTAGCACAGGGGTTTGATTGATTGAATTTTGAGGTGCTGGATGGTGAATAGGTCAAGGAAGAAACTAGGTCAGGGTAAACAAGGATCATAATTGCAGCGATATGGTATCTAATGAAATGGTTTAGACT
Organism: Pinus albicaulis; assembly: GCA_034641835.2. Classification (NCBI taxonomy): domain Eukaryota; kingdom Viridiplantae; phylum Streptophyta; class Pinopsida; order Pinales; family Pinaceae; genus Pinus; species Pinus albicaulis. Next base: position 142,582,896 of record CM076572.1, on the reverse strand, counting down.
ACTAGGGTTTGAGAAAAGAACATGTTTCATAAGAGATATGAATTCTTTTCTACTCGAAGAAGATGAGACAAACTGTAACTATTCCTCCAAAACAGAGCATAATCTTAATGAATTTTTTCTTTCAGACTTAGGAAACAATTACATTCAAAAATGGAATGAATATTAAATCACAATACATTCACACATTTGCAAAACATAAGAAGAAAAAATGTCAAATCACATTACCACAAGAATTCCATCAAAATAACTGCAACTCAGTCTGATATTTCTTGCCAAAAGTCTAATTACAATAGTGTTCAGTGATTAAAAAAAAACATCCAACCCTTGCTATGAGAAAAGAAGTGAATAATATAGAACGAAAATGATTCTCGCAAGCTCAAGGGTTGAATCCCTGACGTGAGGAACCAATCCCCAAAATTCTCAACTGGAAACCCAAAGACTAGGGAGGTCAACAAACTCATCCCTAGCTTTTGTCAAACTAACTCATTTATCCCAAAAATAGACTTTTACCCAATGTATCTACCTCTACTAAATAAAAGTGACATAATTACAATTACATGAATAAATTACATTAGTAAAATCCATAAAATCAATTGAGAAACTAATAAAAATTCAAAATCCTGGAAAATATTAGTGAACCTGCAAAAGGCAGCCTAAGCAAAGCATAAAGCTCCTCGAAGCAAAATCACAACGCCAACTTCAAGGTCACTTTTGGAGGACTTTCTGAAGCCAAAATTAAGCCCAAGATAGCTCATTGGGAAGTTGGTCTTGTCTAGTTTCCACAAATTCCCTTAAGTTATGAAAATTATGAATTTAAGGTCCTCAAAATTGAAATCGCCCAAGACTGGTCAAAATCACAGTGCCAGCCTGAAAAATTAGGCAAAAAGGTGATTTTTAGATGTTTTTGGCCATTTATCCCTATCAAAAATGTCAAAATTTGATGTGCCAATATTCAAAATTTGATGTACAAGGCCTTATCAATCCAATGGCGATGACCATTTGTCATTTGGAGGCTCCTAAAAAAAGCGCAGTGCCCTAGGCGTTGCATTTTTGACAAGTGGAATCTGCTAAATTTCTTGGTTTTTTTTGCCAAAATAGGCCTCATATATGGTGCGATATATCCCTAACAATGAATTTCTGCCAACATGATAGATGTTTTTTGTCTTTATCATGTTAGGAAAAAAAACCTCCTCAAGTTTCCCAAGATTCTTCTTTTATTGTCCACAATATTCTCTGCAAAACGATGTCTTAAATAACACTTTGCAAGGAAGAAAAATAGGTTGTGAATATGTGAATGGGTCTCTCATTCTTTAATACCTGTGTAAATGGTGATATATTTTTTTGTAACTTGATAGCTTATGAACAAAATCCTCCTCCATTTTCTCAAAATTCATCTTTGTTTGGCCACAATATGCTCTGCAAAAATATGACTAAACAAGACATTTTTGGAAAATGTACCATTCAAAGATTTTTTCAAATTTCTCAAAATTTTCTCCAAATTTCCTCACAGTTGCTCCAGAGATGCCAAATAAGGTGTTTTATGCTATCATGGATGTATTAAGAAGTAGGTCCAACTTACCCTTCTCCTCCTAACAAATTAGTGTTTCCTTTGTAGTGTGATTTCAAGTAGGGTTTGTACTGCTCAAGGTTTAGGTTCATGCCTTAAGATTCTCCCTCTTTTTTTGTAGGTCCTTTTCTCTTCCTCCATGGTGTTTTTATTTTCCTCCATTATGTTTCTCTCCTCCTCCATTATGTTTAGTTTGTCTTGAAACCATAGGGGAAAGGGGAAGCGAAAGGGAGTTAGGAAGTAGGTTTAGGGATTTGGGATAAGTGTAGGAAAATTTAGGGAAGTGAGGAGGGGAGTTAGGGAGCTTAGGGAAGTGGTGGGGGATAGAAAAAATTATGGAGATAGGGTAGATAATTTTATTACATGGATACAATGAGACTGCCTAGGAAAATGCAGTCTAGGAGTAGGGTTTTAAGAAATATGACTTGGGAATGAGAGATAAGGTGATGTAGGGGTAGGGGGAGTGATTCTAGAGTGTGGCAAGGAAAAATAGAGTCTAAGGGAAACAATATTGGCTTGTAATGATGAAAGATAGGGTTTCTTGGCTCAAAACTTGAAATCGTGAGTGAGGATGGTTTACACCATGAATTTAAAATTATTAAGTGAAAGGAGGGATTGGATCGGTGCAAATTACTTGCAATGGACTGAGAAAACCCTTGCTTAATGACTGGACCTCTTGCAGAGTATTTTTGAAGATGTGGGATAAAGGTGGAAAAAGTGTTGTGCCTGAAGCAGGAGTGTAGTGCCTCCCAGGTAAAAGCGCAACGCCTTGAGCAGGAGCACAACACCTTCCAAAAACTCGATTATGTTCCTCGAAATTTGATTTTTGAATTTGGGAGTTTGAGAGCTCAATGCATGAGGATGAAAATGAGTGCCTCCTTGGTCTTTGATGGCCCTTTATACTTGGTGAAATTTCATAAATTGGCTTTGGGACCCACATTTCCTTTTGAACTCAACTTTAACATTGCACTTTACCTTTTGAACTTGATCTTTGAATTTGATCTTTTGGTGGATTTGGAACACTATGAATTTTAGAACATTGACTGATTTGGCTGATGGAACCTTCACTATGAAACTACCTTGGAACCATGAGAACTTACTACATATTAAGAAACATAAAATTACATATTGAATTGAAATTTAATTCACAAATAAAAATTTCATTACGAAATGTGTTTATTGTCATTCTTTTACTTGCTGGACTTTTATGCATGCAAATGGTGATTTGATAGACCTTGAAAACCCTAAGACCTAATGGAGACTCTGACTGAATGAACTTCATGATGAAAAGACTGAAATGATGATGACAAATCATGACTGATGTACACTTAGCAAAGTGGTGAAATGAGCCAGCGAGTAATAAAATTTCCGAAAAGAGTGAGGTTTGACCTAAATCTGCACCAAGTGACCAAATTTTTGCATGATGACCTAATGGAATGACAAAAATTTTAGAATGGGACCCTTAACATGAACTAAAAAGAGATTTTTTGATCACTAGTGGCAGGATGCAATTGCTGACATTAACACCCAATAACAAGTCATTTTATCCCATAAATTGGCCATTATGAGTGACTTATGAAAATCAAGTTATTCATTAGTGAATCAATAGTCTGAAATGAGGAATACTTTGAAGAGGTCAAGCATAATATTTCTGATTAAATATTACGGCAAGATAGTGCTACAGGGAGATCAATTGATCTCCAAATAATTGAAGAATCACAAAAGGAAATTGTTTTCAATGAATGGGAAATCAAACTAAAGCATGCATAAATGATGATTGTCAGTGCCACGAACATATCCAGCAATCTCACTGAATCTATCAGTGACAGTCTACTACAAGAAAACTTGATCCAATAATTCCCTGAAGGTACTTTTCTGGAAGTTAAATTTTTAACCAAATCATGGAAATATTTATTGAAAATGAAGGCTAAAAGCATCAAGAATCTGTCAAAGGTTAACCTAGAATGCCATTGGCAGTACTTGGTTAAACCTCACAGTTAGTAGCTCATGCTGAGGTGTATCTCCAACACAAATACACATCTCCTTCCAGCACTGAGCGATGCAATGTTTATGGGATAGATGCACATCCAGCCTCATCATCCACCTGTATTATAAATAAATGACATATATATGCGAACTTCACCAGAAAATGCGAGAACAAGCTTCATCTCAGTCGTAGTCATGTTGTTACAACTGAAATCTATTATTCTACTTTACTTTCTTTTAATGATGGTTTGTTGAAACCACTCCTGTATTTTGTGATGTTTACTATATTTTTATTTTCATTAGAAACCATAAATCCCCTTCATGGATATGAAGAATGGATTTTGAATTTTTGCAAAAGAGATTTTGGTTTGCACTACTGTAGCTTCAGGTAATCTTAATAGAAAGCGGAATCACCACAATTTTTCTCATGAGAAGAGTCAAAATATATTGTGTTATACTATATATATATTATTGATGTGCTTATGAGTTGAATGGTTATTTTAATTATGTTTGTTCATATATGTTTTTGCAAACAATGAGGAAATTATCACTATTGATGTGTGTGGTTGCAATCTTACAATTATATGTATAAACAACGGTATAGTATATGTGCAAATAACTTCACCAACTAATTTAATTAACCATTTGATTAAATTAGTTATCATTATATGTTCTAACCTCATAAATGATTTAATGATTTATATTTTCATGTTATATATGAGATCTTTTTAAAGTCACATATATAGAAAAGAAATTCCCAGCTTAGATAGTTTAAGTTTATTTATTCTTTATCGCTTAAGGGAAACTCGTCCCATAATCCTAGTAGGAGCCACCATTCCAAATGGAAAAGGAGTTGGTTTAAGTTCCCGGCAGAGTGGCTTTCCCTGATGTTGAGGCAGATAATTTCGAGCCTACAACACATACTTAACCAACCAAAAAAAACCATGCTTGACACTACTTGAAATATTACAAAAAATTACAAATATTAAGATTTTCCCCCTTAGATACGGAAATTACTATACTAAATTATATATAAAATAAGTTTCAAAATTTATCCATCGTCTCCACACTTTTTTCCAGAAATTACTATACTAAAATAGATAGAAAATAAGTTTCAAAATTTATCCATCATCTCCACACTTTTTTCCAAAGATCACGTGTCTCTCCTTTGTTTAATTCCACTAGTTGAGCTTTACCTGAAGGAAATCCGATACCCTGCTTGAAAAAAATTTCTATCATTTGATTCAACTCTTGATAGATGTGACCTATGGAGAAAGACATAAACAATAAGATACTTCTTTAGATAGTGTGATTGATATTTTAACTACAAGTTCTGAATATATTACTTACATAACATCCAATTATCTATCGACAAGGAATCCCCAAAGATATGTTTTATTCTCAACCTAGAATAAAAGTATATTCTAACTAAATCTTCAATTCCATTAACCTCATTAGATTATTTGATCCCTAACCACAATTTTCTCTTAGGGTGAAATAAAGTGTTTATCACTAGTAAAAAAATGGCTAATTAGTTACTAAAAAACGACTAAAATTTGCATATAAACGATTATTTTTCGGTCGGTTACCGGTAGTAGCTAATTTACAGTATCTTATAACGCGAGCAAATTTTAGTCGTTTTTAGCTTAGTCATTAATTGGTTGTCTCAATTTTGTTGTCTAGTAGTATATTTGGTCATTTATTTTGTCACTAATTTAGTCGTTGATTTGGTCATTAATTTAGTCATTGAATTGGTCATTGATTTAATCATTGATTTGGTCATTAATTGTGACAATTAATGACCAAATATACAATAAAATATATTACTAAATGATCACCTGAATGCCCAAAAAAATATGACCAAAATATTGGTCGTATTATAAGATAGTGTAAATTAGCTACTAATAGTCATATATATGAAAATTTTAGTCATCATTTGAAACCAATTAATGACCAAAGAAATATGTCTAAATTTTAGTCGTGTTATAAGATACTGTAAATTAGCTACTAATAGTTGTATATATGCAAAATTTAGTCGTCATTTGTAATCACAAATTTATCATTTGCAATAGTCATTTATATTTTTTTGGTAGTTTAATATTCATTATATAAATGACTACTTTAGTAGTTTATATTCATTTCATTTACTTCCATTAACAATCATCATAAACAACTAATTTAGTTGTATATTAATTTTATTTGTGTTCATCATTAATAAACATAAATTGTCTATCTAGTAATTTTAGTTTGATTTTATGTGTTTATTATTAATCAACGTAAATTAATTAGTATGATTTTGCAACTAAATTAAAAAAAAAAAAATGTCATACAATGAACATGTTCATCTAATATGAAAACGCAAAGTTACATATGTTAATTAGAATATTAAGTAATATCAAGTGCAACTATAAATAATTCCAACTACAAATTATATTATATAAAATGTCAAGTATTACAATATGAGTTTCCAACTTAATATTGGTTGGAGTACAATTTACACATGAAATATTGTTTCATCACTTTAAAACATTATCATTGTGTTGCCAAGACATTGCAGTTGAATTCACCAACTCTGAAGACTTGACCATCAGTCTCTATGTGTGTCTTATATGGGATATTGGCTCTACAAGTACCACTAGACCAGTTCTCTTCTCTCTCTCTTTAATTTTCATTTTTTCACTCTAGTGTTATTGTTCTCCTCTTTCTTCAATTCTTTCTTACCATCAATACTGAGTTCAATTTCTACAACAAAAAAGAAGATACAATGCAAGGTATAAGACATGAAAGTCGATGAACGCTGGAATATAAACTAAAGTAGACTATAAAGGATTTATACAATATACACCTCAACATAAACAATATTTTTAATGTCATTTTCACCATAAAATCAAGAAACTAGAACAAGTTTTCTTCAATTGGGCAATCGTGGCCACTATCTGGCCAAATGACCTGTATAAAAAAAAGCAAATAAAATGTCACCATAGAATAAATTTTGTACCTGCTATGTTCTCAGTGTACAACATTTGTTGATGAAATCTTATCTTCAACTAAAGTAATAAATGAAAATAGAAGCACACATTTTTATCCCAATATTTTGAATTCTCATGCTTATGGTACATTGCAATTTTGATTTTATCCAACATAATCAAACACAACAGAGCTAGAAATTTCTACTAAGAATGTCTCATGCTCCACTTTTTAGTTGTATCATTTCCTCTAGTTATCTTTAAGAAGCAGTGGCACTTCAACAATAAAACTTGTCAATATAAATATAATGAGTGGAGCAAAGTATTGATGACACAAAATTACAACAAGAAACTAAAAAAGAATAAGACAATACTTTGTAAATTGTGATACTAACCGGGAATATAGCTTCAATATAACAATCTGGAATTGTCAATGTACTATTCTAGGGGAAAAAGAATCAAATTCCCAGAAGCCAACAAATTATATCTAGAGAAAAACTAAACATGTTGGCTCCACATTTAAAGGTAAAGTAACTAGGTACTAGCTATATCAGATACTTTTTAGAGTGTAAGGGTAGCTACAAACACCATTAACAAGAATTTTAAAATAGACCTTCCACGTATGACCTCAAATGTGGCAACAAGCTTGATATATGCACTACATTTATACATTTCAAAATTCATTGCAATGAAATAAGAGTATCAAAAGAAACTGCACATAATTACATATTCACTATCCACTTTTATTCCAAAACAACATTCAAATAAAAGCTATAAATTACCTCGAAAAATATGTCAAAATTTCATTCATTTTCATGAATATCCCTGGCTGTCAGTTCCTGGGAAGGTGGTTACTAAATGAAATCCTACCCAAAACAAACAAAACTTAATAGGAGAAAATATGACAAATACCCTTACCTTTTTCTCCTTTAAAGAATGCATACTTCTCTTTAAAAAGGTATAAAAGTCTACGCACTTATCTATTAAATCACAAAATAGAACAACAACTATGGGAAAATAAGAACTGCGCAAGTGGAGGACAAACTTTTTCTGCAGTACGACGTGGCACATAAAACCTATCATTGGTGCTAGTGTTACTTGCAGTTAGCGTTTTACAAAAGGAATTATTTGGTTGCTTTCTTGGTGTGCCAAGATCATAACCAAGATAAAAATATTTTTTCTCTTCTTGCACAGTATCATAAATTTTTAGTTCCCTGCACAAATGGAACTAGTACCAAAGCATTTCTCACCAAAATTGGAAATTACGGCAAAGCACAAATAATGAAACTGAAAATGTCTTAAAACATTAAGAGGTTGCAATGTCATTTTAGCATATGCTTCATCCGTTTCCAAATTTTCCTGGCATTCAATAAAGTTTTTATTAAATTTTAAATCTTGTATATATAACGATATGAATGAAACTGTTCACAACCAAAGCAAGGATGAAATGCAGAGAACCCACATGCATTGCAAAAGTTCGAAGTTGGCAGATTAATTGAGTTGGAAGATTCGGATATTTGGATATATGAGCCTCAACCTCCTTGTTTGTTGAAGCAGTTAAATGAAATCAAATTGATTATGATTAGTTTCATTACGTAACATTAAAATTTCAAAATTATGGGGTTACATTTTATGATGAAAATAAGATAAAAATTCATTATTTTCAATCATTTGTATACAAAAGAATATTGCAAATTAAAAATTAGTGAGCAACCATCTCAGCTGCTCACTGTGACCTTGTGGAAAATAAACAACCTTACTCCCAACAACAGTTAAGGACACAAGCGATCCGGCACGGCCATACCAAAGCTCTGAATTAAGGCATCTACTTTCCCCTGCTTGATGTGATATGAACAAACAAATTATCAATTGGATATTCAGTTAGAAACATTTCGACATTCCAGCAGTAAATGTGTAAATTAATATTGTTGGAACACCTAATCCTACATGGGTAGGTGTGGAATGCAAAAAGTCACAATGGAGTCCAAGTGACCTTGGAATATGAAACCAAGAGTCACACCATTGTACTATAAATGTACATCTTTGTATAATGGAAAATAAGAAAGCCTCACGCTTATCTTTCATTGTGTGTTGATTCTCTTGTGTGTGTGTTATTCTCCTCATACACCATGTGTGTGCTTTAACATGGTGTTTAACATGGTATCAAAGCGGGCGATTGCTGGCCGTGCTTCAAATTGAGTGAGCCATTGTGTTTATGGCATGTGCATATTTGCAAAAATTCTTGACATTTTTGCAGTAGTGATTTTGACATTTTTCCGCATTCAGAATTGGTTTTGAAGAGAAGTAGCATTTAAAATCCTAGCATTCAGAAAGGCAGCATTCGGGCATTGGCTTTGAAGAAAGGAAGCACTGCCCATCTGAAGGTTTTCTCACTGCTCATTTTCTCTACATTTTCTGCCTTAATTATGCTTTCGAAGAGCTGCTGGAATACTGTTCAAAGTGAGGTTTTGAAGAAAATTTTTTGGTTTTCAAGTAAAATTTTTGAGTTTTTCCATTGAAAGTTTCTGTAATTCTCAGTTTTTTACTGCTGGAAAATATATCCTACTGCTAGAAGGAAAAATCCTCTGCTCTCTATTCTCTGTTGTTTTAACATTTAAAAAAAAAAAAAAAAACAAACTCCATGCCCTTTCGGCCTCCCCAACCTGCAATTTTTTATATCATATCCAACTCATATACGCTACCCTGCCAAAACCCTCACAACCGCTCGCCCTACGCACCATACTCCAACGCTCTTGTAAACTCACAGCCCTCACTTGGCCTCTCGACCTGCCCCTGCAACTTGCTTATGCCCTCACCATACATGCATATCGGCTCACGACACTCCACTCTACCTATCGATCCTCCTCTCCACGCCTGCAACACTCACTCTTCCATACACAACTCTACGCCCAACCCGCCGGCGCACCTGAAAACTCCACACACGCTGGCCCTCCCTCTACTCCACGGCCCTTACACACAAGTCGACCCTTAAACAACACTGTTATGCAGCTCACCTCACCGTGACCTATCCCACTGCGTTCTACAACAGCTTCCCTCCCTCAACACTCATCAACCCCCTACGCCAACGCTTTCTCCACAGCTTTCGGCCTTCCCCTTATCACTCCAGATCTGCCCGACCTCATACTCCAAATCTACATCTCTCTGCAATACAATCCTCATACAAAATGCTTCACCCTGGGGCCACCTGCCAACGCCGCTCCCTAACGCCTGTATACCCATCTCTCAATGCACCTGCAGCTACCCTAGTTGCACATCGCCCCACCTGCACTCAAACGCTCGACCTTCGAGCTTCACATTTATTTTTAATTAATCATCATTCAATTAAACCCTTTTAACTAAAAACTCTCCCACCACGATTTTTGAATTCACCCCTCCATATAATACCACCCCTTTTCATTCACAATACCGCCCCTTAATACCACCCCTCTTTTTAAATCCGCTCCTTCATTTTAATTATTAATTCCCATGTTAATTAACTTTTAATTCCCATTATTTTTCATTTAATTAATCTATTTTTAATTAATTTCCATATTAATTAATTCCTATTTTAATTCCCCTCCTTTCACATTCTTTTAAATAAGCCCCCTCCCACCCCATTAAAATTTCCCTTCCCATTATTCCTTTTTTTTAATTAATTAAAAAAAAAAAAACAGCAGAGAGAGAGAGGAGAGAGAGAACATTTGAACATCAGAAAAAGAGGAATGACATGTGAGCAAAATTGAAGAAATGACATGGACTATACATATAGAAGAAGAAAGTGAAATTTGACATTGTGTGATTTCTGGCATAAGGGTGATTTTTTTGAAGAATTTCACATTTGAAGACAAGTTTCCCATCATTGAAAACAGCTATTTGAAGAAGAAAATTCAGCTACCTGAAAGGCCTCTTGCACAGTGTTTTCAGCTGCACATTTACACATATTTTGAAGAAGTATTGTATTGAATTGACATTGTATTGTGAGTGGAATTTGCATCTTCATTCATAATCAGTATTTGAGTTGTTGGATTGTTGATTGCCCTCCATCATTTGAGGAGCAGATTTTGTACTTTGAGATTTCCATAGTTGAAAATTCTCTTGAGTCATTTGTATTTCTTGTTGCATCACATTGTAAACGGGTGCATTTTCGGTTGAAGCCGACACCCTTTATTTTGAGCCTAAGTTGTTGAAATGGCTAAAATCAATGAGGCATTAGTGTTGTTGAATAACCTCATTCATTCCAATGTGGATGACATAATAAAAATGAGCAAGGATGCTCTTTGTAACATTCAGAGTTGTTTGCTAGATGCACAAGAAAAGATTGAGTTTTTGCAGTTGGAATCTCAGCTCCAGCAAGACGAACTTCAGCAAAAGAGTCACCATTCTGAACCTATTTATGTTCAGAAGATTGAGAAGGACTCTCATCAGAAGAAAGAAGATAAAGTTGCAGTTGATTCCCATTCAGTTCCTTGTTCAAGAGCAGATTTACATGCAGATGCAACAGTTCAACTTGCACTTCCTAAGACCATCATCAGACCTTGGGAAGAGCTTGTCCACAACAAGCACCGAACTAGTCTTGGATATGACAAGGATGTGTCCTTTCATATTCCAGACTACACCAAGCCCATCATATTTCAGAGTGCCGGATTCTTGTATGACAGTTCACCTGCAGCTGTTCCAGATCCTGCTCCACAACAACAATCAAAGATTGAGAAATGCCAACACTGTGATCGAGTTGGCCATATGAAAGATCACTGTTTTGATCTTCATCCATGTAAGCACTGTGGTCGGCACACCCACTCTTCAGACAGATGCTTCAGAAACAAGCCTCCTGCAAGAACCAAGATTCATCTTGGATGGATCGCTTCTTGGAAATGTGCATCAGCAGCCAAGAAGATGTTTACGACACATGTTAGAACTTGCTCACGGATATTGAGCAAACTTGCAGTTGAGTTTTCGCCATCATCTCACCTTGTCCTTGACAGGGGGGAAAATGGTGGTCATGTACAAGCTTCGACGACATATCAAGCGAGCCTGAGCCACAATCTCTCATTCCATATTCAAAGTTGTAGCCAGAAGTTCAAGCGAGCCTGAGCCACAATTCGTCATTCCGGATTCAGAGATGTAGCCAGAGACACGGATGCCCATGAGCATACCTTCGGTTGGTGGACAACCTTAAACCATCATATTTGGTTGGTGGATAACCTAAAACCATCACAGGTAGTAGACCTCCCTTCTTTTAGGTCGAAGGTCTCCCTTTCATATATGAGGAACGCTTCCTCTAGCAGAAGCCTTCAACTTAGCAGCCTTTAGCTTCTTGCCAGCTTTGGTTGAGTTCCAGGAAATGCTTCAAGCATTCCAGAGTTGTTGGTAATCCTAAAACCATCACAGGTAGTAGACCTCCCTTCTTTTAGGTCGAAGGTATCCCTTTTTTATGAGGGACAATTCCTCTAGCAGAAGCTTTCAGCTTCTTGCCAGTTTTGGAAGAGTTCCGAGAACTGCAACATGTATTGCGTTCCAGTGTTTGTGGTCATCCTAAAACCACCTCTTTTTTCCAACATTTCAGAGAGTTGATTCAGCCCAAGTGCTGCCATGTATACTTTGCAGATTTGTATTACAACTCTCTTCTTGGACTCACACATACCCCTTCGGATTAAGGGGGGGATGTTGGAACACCTAATCCTACATGGGTAGGTGTGGAATGCGAAAAGTCACAATGGAGTCCAAGTGACCTTGGAATATGAAACCAAAAGTCACACCATTGTACTATAAATGTACATCTTTGTATAATGGAAAATAAGAAAGCCTCACACTTATCTTTCATTGTGTGTTGATTCTCTTGTGTGTGTGTTATTCTCCTCATACACCATGTGTGTGCTTTAACATGGTGTTTAACAAATATGATATTATGATTGTAAAATTTGTAGCATAAAGCACATTAACTTGAAAATTATTCCAAATGACATTATTTTCCATAGATATTTTTACATTAATTATTTTTCTAACGTGTCATAGTTTGATATGTTGAGTTAATTTAACATTCTTCGCTATCTTAATTGCATTTCAATATGAAATTCTAGCATCCAAAAAAAATCACTGATAAGAAAAATCATTCTAACTAGAGTAATGGACGCATTAAAAAGGTAAGAAGCACCATTTGCATGTTTAAGCTCTTAGAAGAATTTAAGTGGCAAGTCACTACATAGATATGTTTTATTTAACATTCTATGAGACTTCGTGGCCATATGGGACAAAGTATTAACTTGAAAAATATTCCAAATGAAATTATTTTCCATAGACATTTTTACATTAATTATTTTTCTAAGGTGTTAGAGTTTGATATGATGAGTTAATTTAACATTATTCGCTAACTCAATTGCATCTCAATATGCAATTCTAGAATCCAAAAAAAAAAATCACTGAAAAGAAAAATCATTCTAACTAGAGTAATGGACGCATTAAAAAGGTAAGAAGCACCATTTTCATGTTTTATCGTAGATATCACTACATAGATATCTTTTATTTAACATTCCATGAGACTTCGTGGCCATATGGGACAAAGAAAAACTTACATCATGCATGACATTTTAAAAGGAATTAATGTAAAAAATGGAAAACAACAAAGATAGAGGTGAAAATATGGTAGGCAAATCTTGGCCCCAACCTACTCATCTTAATAGATTGTTAACCAATTCATAAAGCTCTATAAGTTATTCAAGAAATTGCAAGAAAGTTAAAATATGAAGGAAAGTATAAACCAATTTTGAAATAAAAGTTGTTTCCCTGAAACCAGCGTACTCTTATAACTTATTACACCCTAGTAAAGTTTGATAAACCACATATGATAACATATTCAGTTCATTTTGTCTAAACACAATAAGATGTGAAAATACATTATACCTAGAAAGTATAGAATAATGCTTCTTTGGGCATTCACCATTCAATGTTTTTCACTCCCCCTACTGGTATGTTATGGTTCAGTCCATCAATAATTTTCCCTAATGGATACAAAATCCTTGGATATGGCAAAGCAAGAACTGTATTTCTAGACATGAAAAAAGTTGATATCCAGAGCTCTCTAGGACATTTTACGAATGATGGGCCGAATTTTGGGGTTTCCATTGTCTTTGACGGCTTAAAAAATGTTAAAAACCAAAATTTGATAAATTTTCTTGGCGTGTTGGCTAGTGACGCAATCTTCCTTGCAGCCCAAGACTCCTCATCATTTGTACCATCTCCTGGGAGCATTGCATACCTCTTACCAAAAATTAATAATGATATAGGGCCATCAAATATGTCACAAGTCATTAAATATAATGTAGCTAATTGTAAAGTATCAAGAAAACCAATGAGCATGTACATCCTCACATTCTCACTCGAATTCTTTGTTGCACATTTTGAATATTTAAATACATAATATTTTTAAGAACAGAGAGCATGACCAGATCAATGCCTTGTAAAAGGAATGGAAGTCCATCATCAAATTCATCACAAGGCATATTTTTGTCCACTATATTTACCTGATTCACTCTAAGTTATAATTACTTAAGCTCACAAGGACTAGATTTGGTAGCCATTAGCTCACCTTTAAGTGCTTGTTGAAGATAATATGAGCATTGGCTAATATGATGGTGAGTGATTTATGGGAGAAATTAAGGATACATAATACAACAAATAGAGATAGTGCTTTTGTAGTGTAAGATATCATTTTTTATCCTATTTTTTGGTCATAGATTAATGTGTTTTACAATTCATCAAATCTAACATGACTCAATTTGTAGATTGAGATCAATCTGTGACTAGGGAATTGCATGAGCAAGAGGACACCATACTAGGAAAAATAAGGACATTGTTGACCCTAGATATGTGAAATTCTATGATTGTATTTGATTAGAAGTCGAAAAACAATCAACAAAGAAAAATACTCCAATCCATGCTTTAACATACATTGTTACACCAAAATACTATTCTACAACATGGTTGAAAGCATCAATGCCTATTTGTAGGGTGAAGAGAAAACTGTAAATGGATCCATAGGTTCAGAGGGGTCAAATGAAAGCATTAAACAAGATTTTCACTGATGAGTGTGATATCATACAACATCAATTGAGTACCTACATCAATGCCCAAGGATTATTTTGTTATGCCTATCAATTTTTATATAATGGAAGATGATAAATTCACTCCAGTGGCAGAACATGTATAATGTTTCTACTCCAAAGGTGTAAAATTTGGAAAAATGGGGTGCTTCCATAGGTAGTGAACAATTATTCCACAAAGAAGTGTTGGACCACCTACATTTTCATACAATGTCAACAAAAAACACCTTGAATATATACCTGGCAGATGGCTTTCTCTATGTGAATTACAACTTGTAGTTGCCCCATTATAAGAGGCAATGATTGATAAAACATATATTACAATTGGGATAGTTATCCAAAGGAGGAAAATTTGGAAGTTGGAGCATTGGCCTTGGAGAACTTGGATATTACACCTTTTGATGATCATCATCATGTTGAAATGCCACCCTCGCCTACTGCCATGTTCAGCCCAACCATGACTACAACAGCATAAGCTTCAAGTAAAACTTCATCTTTGCAATTACCTCCACATCCGCATCCATGTGTATGCTCGTGGTAGTGCTAACATAAAGGAAAATTAAATACTAGATTGATCATTTGTTGGACATTAACAAAATTATCTTATCTTATTGAGATAATTCTTTGTTTTCATTTCTTTTATTATGATATTAAATATTTCAATTTTCAGACTTTCAGTTTCTATTTTGTAATATAATATCTCAATTTTGGAAAGTGGACACATGGCCTATTTCATAAACATGACTTTTTGGTCATTATGACCTATTTTGTAAAGATAACATTTTAGGCATGATGACCTACTTCATTTCATAAAATCATTGTTCACTCTTCCTATTATCTAGTTCTAGTTTAAGTGTGTAGTTTGTAACTACAATATCAACAATATTACCTATGTAGTACTAACAGTTGACAATCCATGATTAATCCACTAAGATGACATGTTTAAAACTTCATAATTATGTAGACATTTTTCATGTTTTTTTGAATTTGTATGTGTAAATATCAACTTTATATCGCAATTTTTCATAGATTCAGAAGATGATTTTGTTGTATAGTTGAAATGGGTATTTTATGTGCAAAGAATATATTAATATGTGAGGTTGTGGACCAGTGTTGCGAGAGTGTATATTGGGATTCCCCAAAGCACCATTTCTTAGAAAATTTTTGTGAAATGGTGCTCTAGAGGCTCCCTCTTGACACTCTAGTAAGACTGATACACAACCTCACATCCTAATGTATTCTTTGTACATCAAATACCCGCTTTAACCATATAGAAAAATCATCTTTTGAATCTATCACGATTTGAGATAAAGTTGACTGCATCAACTATATAAAATATGGTTGATGAAAAGCATCAAGTCACCCATTGACATGTTCACTAGGTTGGAGTTGTCAACAACAAAAGAATTCATCCCACTGATCAGTTATGTAGAAGCTGAAATGAAATCCAATAAATTCTCTAATAGAAAATTTTCTAATATTATTTGAGTGAACCCATGACTGGATGAGAATTGTAACAAGGCAAGAGCACCATATGAAAAATACCAAAGAATTGAGAACTTTGCAATGTTGTTAGTAAAGCCAAAAGGCAGTGAATTTGCGAAAAATATATAGTAAAAGTTTCCAATGAAATAAAAACATAACCTTAGGGATTTTTGGAAAGAACTATAAGCTTGGAAGCAATTGCGAGGAAACAATACAATTTCACACTATCATATAGAGTGATCAAGGTATCATATGGAACCGAGTTCTTCAAAATGTGAGGATCAAATGATCTTTCACAAAATCAAGAAATATTCAGTTTTTTCATCTTCTTAATGTATTAACCCAAATGCATAGGGTTGGTAGGAGTTGTAACCTTAACCTCCACAAAACACCATAGATCAACCTCCTCTAACAATATCTGTAGAATGCACTTCCAAGGTGTAAAGTTGGATGCACAAACTAGGCAATCACACCCTGAGAGCAAGACTAGTGACTAGTAATATATGTAACTCATGAAATAGACCTCAACCAAAAAAATCATCCAATAGGGGTAAAAATCATACCAACAACCTATCATGGGTGAAAATCAATTCTCCTAGTCATAAACAATGTTTCATTCACTGGGATCTCACAAGCATCTCACCCGCAACCCTCTCACAGGCACCAACACTTATCTCAAGTACAGTTTAGCTTCAATTACTGAATTTGGGGCATCAGGGACACTGAGAAACTCCAACAACTCCCTCTCACTGGTAGTATTTCGTTCCATATACAAATTGGAAAATCTCAGAAAATACGCTCTGATACCCTATTAATTTTTTAGAAAATGGTATGCAGATATGCACTCCTAAAATGAAACCCTAACCGCTAGGAAAATGAGAACTTAACCTCCTATCCACACAGCAGAAAAAAGAGTCCTAGATTTATAAACACATAAGTCTGAAAAACACAAATAACAAGCTTCAAAATAGCACATTGTAATGTACTAAATTTTAATAATCAGAGCTCTGGAAATTACAAATATAATATAGACTTAGCTGCACATAATTTCTCATATCTTAATTGATGGGAAGAAGAATATGATTACAAATAAATAGCTCAAAACTAAATAGAAAAATCCCCTACCCTGTCAATATTTTATAGAAGAAGAAAATTCTAAGGAATTACAAAAACAAACCATCCTTGTGGTGCACCCAGATTAGGAACATAAATCATTATAATTGGCTACCTAAA
This sequence comes from Pinus albicaulis, assembly GCA_034641835.2. NCBI lineage: Eukaryota > Viridiplantae > Streptophyta > Pinopsida > Pinales > Pinaceae > Pinus > Pinus albicaulis. The sequence continues at coordinate 142,565,563 of CM076572.1, read as the reverse complement.
AAGGTGTGCCCAGGCATACATGATATTTTTTCCTTGGAACCAACACCTAGAAAAAATTTGGAACATCCTCTAGCTCATGCACTTTGTCTAAACTTAGAAAATATGCCCTAAAAAACATTGAAAAATCACCTACTAAATACGAAACAGTGAGCTCCTTCCTAAAGTAGAATATAAAATTCTAATTGTGCCACCTCAACCTCGCAGTAACCCAAGGGTGCACAAAATCTAAGGCTGCCACAGATCTGCTGGTGCAAATTTGCTCATCTTTGTTGCACCTCTTCTATGGGAGAACACATATGTAGCAACATCTAAAACTAACACTTTCAACCTCCCCACATCTATAGAGAACTCTAACCATAATACTGAGCAACAAAACCGCCATCTCTGAGTAGCCATGGCTCATGATAGCCACTTGTCCTCACTCTAGATTAATTTTGTAATAATCTGTTCTAGACAATATTTGAATTTCTTGTACAATTTCCAGGGGAAACCATTATTTATGATTGTTAAATATGTTTGAGTAGCTATTCCTTAAGAATTTAATGGAATTTGGTAAAGAGACTCGCTACAGTAGGAAAAGGTCCATTCTGGGCATTTTTCTTGGTAGCAGAAAGCCTAAAGGTGAAGTTATTTTTCAAGATATTCCCTTTTTGTATTAATTAGTATGGGATCATACCTTGATTATGGGGCACCCACTTCTCTTTAAGGCAAATCATTTGTTTTCATGTTAAAATAATGATGAATGGGAGGTATTTGGAAAAGGGACCTATATTCATTACTGCTCCAGGAATTTGGTTGGATTGTTATGGAACACAAGCACTTGATTTGAAACATGATACAGTTCATGTCCTTGGATAGGGATCAATTTTATATGTTTTGAAAGCCATGGAGGTGTTGTAAGAAAACAAGTTTTTCATGTAGAGCACACTTTTATTTCTCTGAGTATGAAGAGTAAATCCGACATTGTTTGCAACCCTCCCCTCAGCACCAGGCAGTCATTGTCCCTTATAATATGAACATTCAAAATCCCCGTCTATGGTTGGCCTCTCAAAGTTATATCACTACTACGTGAGCAGATTTGGCATCATCATCATGAAAATCACCGACTTCAGAAGCATTCTCACTATCCACAATCAATATTTGAGGACTCTCTTCCCCCTCATTATCTACATCAACATCATGTTCTCCTCATGCCTTAGCACCACACTCAACCTCTTTTATCCTCCCCTTTAGGCACAACATATGTATCAGACACTACATTGCTAGCATTGGCATACAATGTGCTTTGTCAATCCTAAGTCTCTGGTGTAGCTAACAACTCACCTTCTTCTCTTTCAACTTTCAAGCTGCTATGTACAACTTCTTCTTCAATATATCTCAAATCCATGGTCCTACCTTCCATTCTTAAGCCAATATGTCATCTCTTAGTTTCTTGTCCAACATTGTGTGACAAAGTCTAGTTACACGAGTGCATATACATATACAAGTTTTAACAAGGGTTCACATACAGAACAATTTTTTTAGCTCACAGGAAACAAAAAAAAAAGTTAACAAACAAAAATGACAGCGAATTGCAAGCAAGAACTCTCTTGGTATTGCACCTTTCATCTCTCAACCCAAATAAATTATTGAGAAACACAAAATTCCAAGCAAAAACAAGTACGTATTTCACTCCACATCCAACCATAAATATACTATGGCATACTCAACTACCATGCATCGTAAATTTATAACAATCAAGAGATCATAAAGCATTCCCACCACTAAGAGGCGTATGAAATCAACATGGAAAAAGAATATCTCATAAATTCTTTTCACTATGAAGCATCATAATTTATATAGCATGTCAAATGAATGAAACATAACATGGGAGGAGGGAGGTATTTCACCTGAAATCAACTGTGTTTCAGTTAAAACTGATGCAATACTTATATTTGAGTTTTTTAAGCTTCCTAGTAGTGTATTTTAATCTATGATGTATTGTGTCCTATGTCCTCTGTGTATTTATAAATTTTAAAACAACAATGTAGACAATTCTAGAACCATACCTCTAGTAAAGGCCCCACTCTATCTTTTATGGAAGGCTCAGGCCTACTCTCACCAACCATTTGCCCAGGATTTGAATGCGTTGCACCCGTCCCTACCAACAATACCACAATAACCTCAAAATGAGAGACATAAACAACAAAATGGGTAAAAACAAACTTAAAATTCTCTAGATTACACTACTTGTTAAAGCCAAATTCTTCTAATAAGTTTTAAGTCTCTTGAAGCTGTAAGTGTTTCCCATACATGGGATAAGTATTCTAACCTGACACGTGGTATAAAGCCAATCATCCTGAACTTGACTCTGTTGGAACTAAAATCACAGCATTTGAGTCATCTAACTTTTCAATGTGACCAACTTGCATAGCTGTACCAGGAATCCCATCAGTAGCAGGTGCAATGGAATGCAATTTTCCACCCTCACTTTTATGCCTATTTTGGTCAGTTTCATGAACACCATCTCCGTTGATGGCACTCTCACCATTTTTCATTCTACCCCTAGCTGAGATTGTTGTTCCCATTATTAAATTTTCCTCACCATTACCACCTAGAGGTTGTTGTTTCACATTAGGGTTTGCAATATTATCTCTAACACTCACATCACTCTCCCCTATTATACTTTTTGCACTACCTTTTGCAACAAAGTTCTTCACTTTCACTGCCTCCTCTGTGTCCTCTGCACTATGAGGCCGCAGAGGGGCACCATCAACTAGATTTGGCATCACCATCATGAAAATCACCAACTTCAGAAGCATTCTCATTATCTTCAGTCGAACTTTGAGGACTTTATTCCCCCTCATCATATGCATCAACATCATGTTCTCCTCCTGCTTCTAAACCACACTCAACCTCTTCATCTTCATGCTTATTCCTATACTGCCTGTGTTACACCATTTTTTGGTCATCTAACCTACTATCATTAGATGGACCCAAGTACACCATGTAAGACCAATTTTACCCTAAGTAAAATTGCTTTCAATATGTAAAATAACTTAATAAAACACATTTATTAGGTTGTTTATGGTCTAAACAGGAAACCCCAAAGGGAAATATTAAACAAATCTATATTTGTTTGATTTTCCTCATGGAATAATTAATTAAATAATAATTTAATTATTATTCCTGGTCATATTTAACCCAAAACAAGGAAATTAATTAGATAAATCCTTATTTATCTTATTATTTTCTAGGAATAATTATTTAAACCTTATTTAAATAATATTCCTTTTTAAATTTGACTAAATCATTTATAAATAATTGAATAAATCATTATTTATTTAATTATCATTCAACCACTTCCTTAAAATGATAAATAAATCATTTATTTATTTATTATTTACAAATAAAGGGATTTGACCCAAGTCAAATACCTTTTCCCCCCAACAAATATAATAAAATATTCCATAAAAGGTGGATCTAGATTTGGTTAACTTTATTTTAATCATGCACCAAGATCTATAATGACCCAAAATTTTGTTATAAATAGGAGGGTTTTCCCTACCATTCTTCACCTTTTGTTGCCTATTAGATCACTCTGGATCTATACACTTGGTCATATTTTTCTCCATTTTTGCTTTTGTGAACTCCCTTTGAGTTCTATCTTTGTCTGATTTTCCTACACCAACAGGAGAGAGAAATGCTAGATCTGAAGTGTTGATGACTTCCAAGAACCCATCCCATTGAGGAGAATTGGAAACATCTTCTTGTTTTCCTCCCATGTGCCCTTAATACAAAAAATTCTTTCAAAAATTGTTATTGTCTTGTCTATTGGATATATGGAGAAAACCCTTCTTTTTACTGCTTAATGTCTTTCTATGCATAGATCTGGTTTTTTGCAACTCTTGTCTTGATCAACTAACTGCAGATCTGAAGATATTGGTAGCCACATTTGATGTTAGGGCTATTAGTTATGCATAGCTAAAGTGGTCTTTTTTCGTACACTTCGACAAAGGATTCATACTAACAGCCTATTTGCACCATTATCCTCCCCTCTAGGCACAACATATGTACCAAACACTACATTGCTACTATTGGCATACAATGTGTTTTGTCGATCCTCAATCTCTGGTGTAGGTGACAACTCACCTTCTTCTCTTTCAACTTTCAAGCTGCTATGTACTCCTTCTTCAATATATCTCAAATCCATGGTCCTACCTTCCATTCTTAAGCCAATATGTTGTCTCTCAGTTTCCTATCCAACATTGCATGACAAAGTCTAGTTACACAAGTGCATATACATATACAAATTTTAACAAGGCTTCACATACAAAACAATTTTCTTAGCTCACAGGAAAGAAAAAAAATTAACAGACAAAAAATATAGTGACTTGAAAGAAAGAACTCTCTTGGTATTGCACCTTTCATCCCTCAAACCAAATAAATTATAGAGAACCACAAAATTGCAGGAAAAAACAAGTACGTATTTCACTCCACATCCAACCATAAATATGTTGTGGCATACTATAGACATATAAATGGTAATGAACTCAATTTCCATGCATTCTAAATTTATAAAAATCAAGAGATCATAAAGAATTCCCACCACTAAGAGACAAATGAAATCAACATGGCAAGAGAATAGCTCATAAATTCTTTTCGCTATGAAACATCATAATTTATGTAGCATGTGAAATGAATGAAACATAAGATGGGAGGAGGGAGGTATTTCAGTAGCAATTAGTTATGTTTCAGTTAAAACTAATGCAATACTTATATTTTAGTTTTGTTAAGATTCCTAGTAGTGTATTTTAATCAATGATGTATTACGTCCTATGTCCTCTGTGTATTTATAAATTTTAAAACAACAACGTAGACAAATCTAGAACCATACCTCTACTAAAGGCCACACCCTATCTTTTATGGAAGGCTTGGGCCCACTCTCACCAACCATTTTACCAGGCCTTGAATGCAGTGCACCCGTCCCTGCAAAGAAGACCAAAATAATCTAAAAATTAGAGACATAAACAACATAATAGGTAAAAACAAACTTAAAATTCTCTATATTACGCTGCTTGTTAAAGCCGAATTCTTGTAATAAGTTTTAAGTCTCTTGAAGCTGTGATTGTGTCCCATACATGGGATAAGTATTCTAACCCTACACATGGTACAAAGCCAATCGTCCTGAACTTGTCTTTGTTGGAACTACAATCACAACATTTGATTGATCTAAATTTTCAATATGACCAACCTGCATGGTTGTACGAGGAATCTAATCACCATCAGGTGTAGTGGAATGAAAATTATCACCCTCACTTTTATGCCCATTTTGGTCAGTTTCATGAAAACCATCTCCTTTGATGGCACTCTTACCATTTGTCATTCTACCCCTGGCAGAGATTGATGTTCCCATTATTAAATTTCCCTCGCCATTACTTTTGGTGCTGGAATCAGCTCTTGGACTACATCAAGCACCTGACCAGACACATCCTAAACTCTAAGGAAATTTAATGAATTTTTTTATGAGATTGGTAGGTGGTTTAAACTCTTATTCATTGAAAAGAGATTTCAGTCAAATTCACAGTTCTAATAATGAGGGTATTGGATCATGATGTGGTAGAAAAGAGTGCGTTTGTAGCCTATGAGGAGAAGAAAATATAAAATGAGAGAAGAAACAATAGGTCTACAAAGAATAAATCTACTGAATTTGGTAGAAATTAACGCAAGTAGGAGTTTAACAACATTTCATCAAGAGAAAGCTATTTCTAGTCTTAAAATATTCTCACTGAAATATTATAAAAGATAACTATCACGAGTGATGATATTTCCACTGTTATATATATTGTACCAAGAAGGCTCACTGTGTGAGACTAACAAAAATAGATAAAACACATGAACATGTCAAGAGACTAATAAAAACTCATAACAGCATGAGGAATTTCAAACTACAACTGAAGATGATAAGAAATGAAAACAAAAGTGGAAATTGACCATACACACACGAGATGGTAATAAGATCTCAGAAGTTTCTATCTATTTCATTCACTAAAAAGAGTACTGATAAATGAGTTAAGATTCTAAAACCACGAACCTTTACTTCATAGCAGTTTGTCACATGATATATACAAAAATATAAACATTAGGGGAATTTTGAGGTCTAAAATGGGCCTCCTAAGGAAATAATAAAATAATAGCTAAACGAATAAAATAATATTTATGAATTTTCAATTCACTTTTTGCACCACAATCCATGTAACCATAGTTAAATTCAATTCAAAAGTTGTACCAAAATAAAATTAATAAAAAAATTGTATTAATGTGACTATAAATAAGAATGAACTTTTCAAGAAAAAGTCATTATCATTGAACAACTAATGCATTTGTCCTTTGTACTTAAATAACTTAAAATATAATATAAATATAAATTTATAAATTCTTAATTATATGATATGCTATTAGTTAAAATCTATATTTAAATTGTATAATAACATGTAATTAATATACTATATAAAAATAAAATAATATAATATAATATAATAAATGTATAGGAATATGAGTTTTTATCCACCATTGAGAATGTGACAAGTAAGTACCTTTAACTCAAACAATGCCACCTCAACCATTAGGGATAATGTCATCCCCTAAAATGTGGTTGGTTCTCATAAAGTGAATTTTGATTATACATTTTCCTTAGGAGGCCCATTTTAGACCTCAAAATTCCCCTAATGATTTTCATTCCCACAAAAGGAGTAAATATGTTCCTAAAATTTATTACCATCTCGTGCAAGAGATGAGGCTTATCCAAAAACTTTAATACAAAGTGCTATGAAATAATCAAAATAAACAACATCAAGGCTAACAATTTGAAGTGGTTGTATGATGTGGCAGTCTATAGGAAGACTCCTCCTTTGTTCAGATGCAACCAACTCCACAAAAAGTGTAAACAATAGTGAAAGTGATTGTGGTTTTTCCTTGAATGTAGCCTAGTGCCTCATGGAAATGTGTTGGTGCTGAGAGTAATGGTAGAAATATGTTTTAGAGAAACTCTATCGTTGTTCCTTTCCTTTGGTTTCTTGTTTGTCATGATAGGGATGAAGGCGGATTAAAAGAGAGCAGAGTTTCATTTTATTAGTGGGAGAGATTATTACAAGAGCAGGAGGAGAAAAATCCCTTTATACATATATCGCAATCATAGATCGGGGTCGGAACATTTAAACATAAGACACAAGTGGGAGGGAACACGATTTTTGATGGGGGTGATGGTGTGGCAAGGAGGTGGGGCCGATCGCAAATCACAAATCGGGAGTTTTTTTATGAGAAATGGGAGGCAAGTGTTAAAACTTGGGAAGGACGATGTGCAATAAGAGGAGGGTGATATGGCAGGGAAGGTGGGGCCCAGACAATACCACAAATCACGAATCAGGAGTTTTTTTGAAAGAAATGTGAGGTAAGTGTTAAAACTCGCGAAGTGTGATGTGCGATGAGAATGGAAGGTGGGGCACATTTACATCGCAATCGGGGAATCGAGAGTTTTGTAGGAGATGGAAATTGTAACATGAATGAAATTTAAAACTATGATAAGTTGATTGTGATGAAAGGGTAAGGGGTCCACAATGTTATTAAGTGCGGTAAGTTATATCATATGATAGAGATTCTTTTTAACTATAAAAAATGGATTTTAATACTTAAAAATGGGTTTTGAAAGAAATGAAATGTTGGAGTTTGGGTTTTTAGAAAAATAAAATGTAAAAGAGGGCAAATGAAATGAATGAGGCTAGAAAGAAAATTTTCTCACCACTACACTTTGATAGCGACACTTTCATCTTACAACCGAACTGAAAAGGCAGATTGATTCCTTGGAGAATGATGACCAGACTTTTAAAATATTTGAAAAATTGTAGTGCTAATAGTGGCTCCTATTGGGGATTAATTCCTCCCTATGAGTCTTCAAGTACTTTAGAATTAGTGCCTTAAAAACTCTTTAAACTCAGAAGAATTCTTGGAAATTATGACTAGGACTAACCATTGACTGACTCTACTCAAGACTGACCATATATACAGACACAAGTACCGTTGGGCATGGAGTTTCACTGACACATCACACTGGATATTTACAATGGAATGAATTAACTAACTTACTAAAAAAATAACTTTTTAAGAAAATGACCATTGACTGGGCCTCCAGACAGTTGATCATCATCCAAATGTTTGAGCAGAAAAGTATTGTTTTCCAAAACCTCATCAATTATAAATGGTCCAAACCAAAAATTGCAAAACTACCATGCTTTCCATGGTCTTCTCTCCTCGCATCCCAGCGCAGAACCAAATCATTCTCCTGAAACAACTTCTTATTTGCTCTTTTTTCAAAAAGATATTTGACTTTAGTCTGATACTTCTATGTTTTATCCATCAGTGATTCTCTAATTTGGTGTGCCTCTATCAACTACATCATTCTCCTTTGGATTGGATTTTCATCATCAACTTCATCTTGCAAGAACTTCATCATAGGAAGAGATAATTGCAAAGGAATTACGACATCAGTACCATATATAAGTTGAAATGGAGAAATCCCAATTGATTTTTTACCACTTACCCTATATGCCTAAAGAGCATGTACCAGCTGAGTGTCCCAATTTCTCTTATTTCCAGGCAGCATTTTCTTAATGATCCTCACCAAAATTTTATTGGATGACTCCGCTAATCCATTACCTTGAGGGAAATAAGGCGTGGAATGAGTCAATTCAATTCCATATTGCTGACAAAAGTTGTACATATTAGTAGACTTAAAGGCCATTGCATTATTAGTTACTAACTTCTGTGGAAAACCAAATCTTGACATAATGTTTTCGAACATAAATTTGATAATTATCTTATCAGTAGCATTCCTAGTTGGTACAACTTCAATCCATATAGTAAAATATTCTATAGCTGTGAGAATCCATCTATGATGTCATGATGAAGGTGGATGAATTTCATCGATGAAGTCTAACCCCCACTGTTGGAATGGAACATCTGATGAAATAGGAATAAGAGGTAATGGTAGTAATATCTGTTTACCAACAAACTTCTGACATTCGACACAACTCCTAACTTTGGAAAAAACATCAAAGAAAAGAGTTAGCCAATAATAGCCATCAGATTTTGTTTGTAGTGGATTTCCAATATAAATTCCCTCCACACACTCATGCATGTATCTCTGTCATAATTTCTTGGGATTCAGTTTCATCTACACATCTTAATAAGACTCCAATAGGGTCCTTCCAATAAATATGGTCTTCAAAAATGCAATACTTAACAACTCTCAATTTGAAAGCTCTCCTCTTTTACTTCTCCATTTCATGGGGAGAGTTGAAATTTAACAAAAAATATACTATATCCTTGTACCGATATGAATGAAATATTTCAAGATAATTAGAAATACCTTCTCCATCTTCTCCTTCAGCCACCTCTACGTTTAGATTTAAAGACTTGCAGTTAGATTCACCCATCAAGCGAGCCAAGCCTTGACCTTTTATCAATTTAGTTGGTCTGATCTCAATATCAAATTCCAGAATTTTGGTTAGCCATAGTCCCCTTCTTCCATCTGTATCTAGCTGCAACAAAACATCTTTAACAGTGATGTTGGGTACAAAAGCAACTATTTTTGAATCCAGCACATAAATTTGAAAAGACTTCAAAGCCTTAACTAGTGCATATGCTTGTTTTTTAGTCAGGTTGTACTTTAATTCAACATTCCTTAAAGCATGACTAAAAAATGAAATAGGCTGCTATAAACCTTCTTTGTTGTTATGTAACAACACAGTTGCAATTGTTTCTTTTGAAGCATATGAAAAAATCAGAAAATATTTTTCAAAATCAGGACTAATCAAAACTGGAGCTTCAGTCAAGGCAGACTAGATTTTTGAAATTGAATTCTTTGCATCATCTCACCATTTAAATTCTGCATATTTTTTTAGCAAGACATTTATGTGCTTGATCAGTCTACAAAGTTAGAAACAAAACACCTCAAAAATTTTATTTTCCCTAAAAATAATTGGAGTTCTTTTTTATTTCTTGGCAAACCAATCTTCTGAATAGCTTCTACTCTTCCCAGATCGATACAGATGCCAATTTTTGTTACAACATGTCCCAATTATTTCCCTTCTTGGATAGCAAAGGATGAATTTTTTGGGTTCACGGACAAACCGAACTTTCTGCATTTGTCAAAAACTTGTTTCAAATGTTTCAAGTGGTCTTCATCAGATTTTGAATAGACTGTGAAGTCATCCAAATAGATGACTACAAATCTTTCTTTTTCTCCCACAAAGGCAATATCCATTTCCAGCTGAAAATTTGTGCCTGCATTCATCAAACCAAATGGCATTTTGTTATACATGAATGTACCCCAGGGTGTGGTAAATGTTGTCTTTTCTCTATCTTGCCTATTAACTGAAATCTGATTATAGCCTAAAAAGCCATCAATCATTGACAATCTTTTGGATCCTACAACCTTCTGCAAAATATAATCCATCTTGGGCAGTGGATAGTTATCTTTCAATGAACACCGATTCAGGTTGCGAAAATCGACACAAATTCTTATCTCTCCATTCTTTTTCTGAATCGGGACTATATTAGCTACCTAGTTAGAAAATATCAAAGGCGGAATTATTTTTGCTTCCCATAATTTTCTGATTTCTTTCTTAATGATTGGGATCAACATGGGATTGATATGTCTGATTCTTTGTGCTACGGGCTTTGCATCTATTTCAAAGGAATATTGTGCTCCATTATGCTTCTCTCATAAGTTTTCAACTCACTATAAGACCATGCAAAAATATCAGCAAATTCTTTTAGGAGCTTGATATATTTTGTTATGGTTTCAAGAGAAAGGAATTTGGACACTTTGACTAATTTTGGTTGATCTTCTGTGCCAATGTTACCTTCTATCGTACTCTCTCCATCAACTTTAATTTCAATCTTGAGAAAAACATCATTGTTATTGAACAATCTTTCTGAAGGAACTAGACCTTTAGGAATATAGTTTGATTTCAGATCTATAATGTTCTTCCCAGCCATGGTATTGTTAAAAGGCCTGCTATTTTGAATTTCAACAATGTCCTGCTCATCATCAATTTATATGTCTGCAAACTCTTCAACACACTCTAAAAATTTCTGAATTTCCTTGTCATCCTCAAATACTTGCCAGTATTTGATGTTGTCAGAAATTGAAGGCCTTTTTTTATTTGAACATCATAGGTTGCCTTGACATCTAGAGGAACTTTGAAATTAATAGCATCAATAGCTAGTGAATCAGCCATTTGATTTTCCTTTCTAGTGACAAAATTTATATTAAATGCTGAAAAATAATGCTCAATCAAGTCCCAGACTTCATTCCTATAATTTTTCAACATGGAATTTTTTACTTGGTAGTTGTTTCTCACCTGCATATTCACCAACTCTGAATCACCAAATGCAATTAGCTACTCCACTCCCAAATATTTTGTCGCCTTCATTCCCAGAACAAGTGCCTCATATTCAGTGGTGTTGTTAGTGGTAGAAAATCGCAGTTTATATGATATAGTTACCCTTTACTGAGTAGGAGAAAAGAGGACTACATTGGCTCCTGGTGCTTCTCTTGATGAGGCTCCATCAAAGTACAATTTGCATATCTGTCCTCCCTCTAAATCCTGCTCATTTGTACCCTGAAAGTGTTGTTTTTCACTTATTTGAGGCTAGAAATTGTTATCATTAGCAGCAAGGTGTGGTATTGATGACCCCAATTCCTTTTCTTCAGCATATATGGGATGGTTTGAAGGATTATTCTGATCACTAATGATGTAGACCATTTTGGTTTCCCTATACAGCCTTCTAAATTCCCCTCCAAATACTGGGATGGTGGCATATGACATGTCCATCTGAAGTGTACCTCCCAATTTTTTAGACCAAGATTTGGAAAGTAGCATCCAAAATCTAGAAGGAATGTTAGCAACTACAATGTCCATCACTAATATTTTCATAGATATTTGGGTAAGAGAAACAACCAAGTCCTTAATTACTCCAAGGCACTTGAATTTTTTGGAATCAAAGGTGTAGAGGTCATGGTATTGCTTGGTGATCTCTAATCCCAATTCATCCATCTCTTTCTTTGGCATGAGATTGTGAGAAGCCCCAGAATCTAACAGAAAATTATGGAGAAGTTTGTCATGTATATTGAGTGACAAATATAAAGGTGTTTAGTTGTCATCATTTTGATCTTGGACATGACAACCTAGATAAATAGTGGGATGTTCATCCTCAAGGTTGACTGAGTCGGGGGCGAGAGGTGGTTGAAGCATAATTTTAAAAGACTCTTTATATGCTGGATTTTTCAACAATTCTAGAAGTGGGACCGAAACTTTGATTTTATTCAATTCAGATTTGAAATTGAAATAAATTGGAACTGCTTCCTTATTTTCTGCAGTGATTTTGAAAATTGGGGCAGAATTTTGGAGTGGAGGAACCTCATTGACTTTGGCCTTCTGTTTGGCAACTTGTTTCTCTGAATCTGATTTTTGTTGAGGTTGTTGAACATGGCCTTTAGACCTCAAAGGATAGTTTTTGTTTTGAGCTTCTTGTTGTTGTTATCATTTTGTGCATAAATTTGGATATTCTCATCATCTGAAAACAAATAAATCCTTGACTGGTATTCATATTCTTGCAAATTCAAACAAGTTGACTGTGAGATTTCTCCTACAAGGTTTATTTCTTCATTTTATTCCTCATGTTCTTGCTATTGTTCTTCAGCAAAATTATTCAAAGGAGGCTGAAAATTTTGATCATCAACATTCCTTCTTGGGTGCTGTAAGATTTGTTGAGGCTAAAAAGGCCTCCTGAAGGAAGCCTGATTTCTATTTGCCTCATTTTAATTGGCTCTAGTAGCTTGTTTGTTTTCAAGCTCTAATTTTGTCATCTTAGAGGCAAGTTCCTTGATCAAATTGGACATTTGATCAATCTTTTCTTCTATTGTAAGAGACTTAGAAGAAGAAGGTTTTTCTTCTTTCATCTTCCTTTTGTCTTTTGCTGCCTTTTCTTCCTCCATTTTCAACTTATTAGAAGTCATGATATTAGATTGCACTCCAATTGCAGCCTCTTGCATATCCATCAATTTTTTTTCTCTCTCAGCCCTTAAGCATAAAGCAAAATCAGAATCTAGAGCATTATCAAAAGTTATCATAGTTGTAACCTCAAGAGGCTTAATTTCTTAGGGAATTTTCTGATAAATCTTATTAAACCTCTTGGTAAAATCAGCCAATGACTCATCTGGTTTCTTCTTCAGAATTCCAAATTCTGTAAGGTAGTACACATAGTCTTTCCTATCACCCCACTGTTTTAAAAATATTTCTTCCAATTCATCGATTCATGTTATTGAGTTTAGAGGCAGACTTCTAAACCATTTACAAGCTTCACCATCCAAGCTCTGAAAAAAGAGTCTTGACCAGACATATTCATGTTTGACATTCTAGTTGTCAGCATAACTATAGAAAGCCACTAAATATTCCTCAGCAAAAACTCCTTCTCCCTCCCCAGTGTATTTTCGAAGATATTTCAAGTAATATCCTTGAGGGAGTGGATGCAAAGGTTGAGGAAGAGAGAGTGGAGAATATCTTGCAGCCAATATCTGTTGCATCTTTGTAAGGGCAGGCTGAGCCATATTTTGTTGATGTACAGTTGATGGATGACCGGTTGACGTCGTTGTTTGGGAAATAGGAATTACAATTTGTGGATTCTGAATATGATTTAGGACAGTAGAAAATTGGAAATCTTGAGTTGATTCTTCACGCTTGGGGATTCAAATAGAGGATTCTCAAAGAGATGAACAGAGGATGTGTTGACTTCACCTTCTACTGAAGAATCAGATTCAAAATTTGTCTCTTGAGGGGATGAGGTTAATTCAACTTTATTTTTCTAAGCTAGGGAGTCAGATAAGTTGAATGCGAGGCCTTCAGGAACACTCTCTTTTAGTGGATGAGAAGAGGATGAGCCAACAGCTGGATTTATAGATAAAGGAAAATATTCTTGCTGAGGAGTGATGAAAAACTGGTATTCAGGATGAGTTTGGAGGAAATTTAAAATGGTCTTAAAATATTCTTCAGTCAAAACATCCCTATCAAGAAAATGTGCAATTGCCAATACTTACTCTAACTCCCCTTCAGTTAGGAGAAACTCTTATTTTTCCTTATTGATACTTAATAACTCTGTTTTTTCCTCTTTGACTAAAATAGTGCTTACTTCAGATTTACTAATTTCAGATTTACCAATTGAGGAATGAGAAAAAAATTCTGCTGAGCTTAGATTAACAACATCTACTTTATCTTCTAGGGAATCAGTTTCGATTTTATATTTTTTAGCAAGATATTTTGAAACTGAAACTTCTTTTGATTCTAAAGTAGATGAGGGTACCTTTTTCTTTGGAATGTATTTTTGGTGTACCTTCTTCACTGACTGAGATGTGGCCTCAACTAATTGATCCAGGTGGATATCGGTGGCCTCCCACCTATTCCATTTGGACCCACAGCATCAATTCTTTCAGTTTTTCAGCTTCAGCATAGCTTACTATTTATAGCAGGTTTTCGGGTCCTGCAGACCCGGAGCCATTTTGGGGCATTAATAATCTAGGTGGATATTGGTGGCCACCCATCGAGTCCATTTGAACCCCCACCATCAGTTATTTCAGTTTGTAAGTTTCGGCACAACTTACTATTTTTAGCAGTTTTTCGGGTCTTAAACTTCCGGAGCCGTTTTGAGGCCCTAAACGACGTTTTTTGGGAAAACGGAGAGCAACAAGGGTCCATGGACCGATGTTGCTCGTTCAAAAATTGAAGTCCTCGGATAGATCTTTCTAATGAGCTATTGAGCGCGTCAAACGGAGATCGGATGCCAAAGTTACGTCCGGGAGAAGTTGATGTACCAATTTACCCAAATGAGGCCCACGGTTTGGCGCTTCATCTCCTACGGTTAGCGTTTTGGACGTTTCGGATTCTACATTGTTTCTCAACGATAAATAGGCCCTCGAGCCTCATTGTAATACAGTCAGGGGGCTGGGAGCCGTACATCTCTTCTCGAAGATAAGCGCTACCGGTGCCTAGCTCACCAAGCTGATCTAGATTTATGCCGAGACGTATGAGAATACGAGATATAACCATAGATACGAATGCGATAGAAATAATGCTTCATTTATTAATAAAATAATGGCTGCAATAAGCTTACAAACATAATGGAAATAAGCTGACATTTGACAGTATCTGCGAGAAAGAGAGATGTATCACATGAGGCCTCTAAACTGTGTTACATTGAGGCTCACAGGCCTATTACAGACATAATAGAAATAGATGAGCTAGGGTACTGGCAGCGTATCCCTGAGAAGAGATGTGACAGCAACCAGCCCCTGAACTGTGTTACAATGCAGACATGATGGAGATGTGGCGAGCTAGGGCACTGGTCGCGCTTATCTCTGAGAAGAGATGTGTTGGCTCCCAGCGCCCTGAACTGTATTACAATATAGGCATGATCAGAACAAGCGAGCTAGGGCACTGGTAGCGCTTATCTCTGAGAAGAGATGTATCGGCTCCCAGCCCCCTGAACTGTGTTACAATATAGGCATGATCAGAACAAGCGAGCTAGGGCACTGGTAGCGCTTATCTCTGAGAAGAGATGTATCGGCTCCCAGCCCCCTGAACTGTGTTACAATGAGGCTCGAGGGCCTATTTATTGTTGAGAAATAATGTAGAATCCGAAACGTCCAAAACCCTAACCGTAGGAGATGAAGCGCCAAAACTGTGGGCCCCGTTTGGGTAAATTGGTGGTTCAACTTCCCGGGGACGTAACTTTGGCATCCGATCTCCGTTTGACGCGCTCAATAGCTCGTTAGAAAGATCTGTCCGAGGAGTACAACTTTTGAATGAGAAACATCGGTCCATGGACCCATGTTGCTCTCCGTTTTCCCAAAAAACGTCGTTTAGGGCCTCAAAACGGCTCCGGAAGTTTAAGACCCGAAAAACTGCTAAAAATAGTAAGTTGTGCCGAAACTTACAAACTAAAATAAATGATGGTGGGGGTTCAAATGGACTTGATGGGTGGCCACCAATATCCACCTGGATTATTAATGCCCCAAAATGGCTCCGGGTGTGCAGGACCCGAAAACCTGCTATAAATAGTAAGTTGTGCTGAAGCTGAAAAACTGAAAGAATTGATGCTGCGGGTCCAAATGGAATAGGTGGGAGGCCACCGATATCCACCTGGATCACTAATATTTTTTTTCCTTTTGCATATTTAATGATCTTCGTTGCGTCTGCAACCGGGGTCACAGTAGGTGATCTCTGATTTATCCTTATAGTTTGAGGTTTTGAAATCCCTTTTCCTCTCTTTAGAGTCACCAGGTGAGCTAATTTGTGGTCTTCTTCAAGTCATCAATTCTTATTCACCATTAATAATTGACATTCAGCAATTCAAAACAGGAGACAGTGGGAGAATACTTCGTTTCAAGGCCTTCGTCTCCTAGCAGATGCACCAAAAGATGTTGGCGCTAGAATCATCACTTGGACTACATCAAGTGCCTGACTAGACACATCCTAAACTCTAAAGCAATTTAATTATTTGTTTTATGATATTGGAAGGTGGTTTAAACTCTTATTCATTGAAAAGAGATTTCAGTCAAATCCACAGTTCTACTAATGAGGGTATTGGATCATGATGTGGTAGAAAAGAGTGAGTTTGTAGCCTATGAGGAGAATAAAATGTAAAATGAGAGAAGAAACAGTAGGTCTGGAAAGTAGAAATCTACTGAATTTGGTATAAATTAACACAAGTAGTAGTTTAACAATATTTCATTAAGAGAAAGTTATTTCTAGTCTTACAATATTCTCACTAAAATATTATAAAATGTAACTATCACGAGTGATGCTCTTTCCACTGTTATATATATATTTTACCAAGAAGGCTCACTGTGTGAGACTAAAAAAAATTGATAAAACACATGAACATGTCAAGGGACTGATAAAAACTCATAACAACATGAGGAATTGCAAACTGCAACTGAAGATAATAAGATATGGAAAAAAAAGTGGAAATTGAAAATATACACACTAGATGGTAATAAGTCCTCAGAAGTTTCTATCTATTTCATTCACTAAAGAGAGTACCGATCATATGAGTTAATATTCTAAAACCACGAACCTTTACTTGATAGTAGTTTGTCACATATATACAAAAATATAAAACTATCATCCCCACAAAAGGAGTAAATATGTTCCCAAAAGTTATTACCATCTCGTGCAAGAGACGAGGCTTATCCAAAAACTTTAATACAAAGTGCTATGACATAATCAAAATAAACAACATCAAAGGCTAACAATTCGAAGTGGTTGTATGATGTGGCAGTCTATAGGAAGACTCCTCCTCTATTCTGGTGCAACTAACTCCACAAAAAGTGTAAACAGAAGTGAAAGTGACATGTGGCTATTCCTTGAATGCTTCTTGGTGCCTCGTCGAAACGTGTTGGTGCCGAGAGTAATGGTAGTAATATGTTTCAAAGAAACTATGCCATTGTTCCTTTCCTTTGGTTTCTTGTTTTTCGTGATAGGGATCAAGGTGGATTAAAAGAGATAACAGAGTTTCATTTTATTAGTGGGAGAGATTATTAGATGAGTGGGAGGAGAAAAAACCCTTTATACATATATCACAATCACATACCGGGGTCGGAACGTTTAAACATAAGACACAAGTGGGAGGGAACGCGATTTGCGATGGGGGTGATGACGTGGCAAGGAGGTGGGGCCGATCTAAAATCGAAAATTGGGAGTTTTGTTATGAGAAATGGGAGGTAAGTGTTAAAACTTGCGAAGGGCAATGTATGATGAGCGGAGGGTGACGTGGCAGGGAAGGTGGGGCCCAAACAATACCACAAATCATGAATCAAGAGTTTTGTTATAAGAAATGGGAGGTAAGTGTTAAAACTCACGAAGTGTGATGTGTGATGAGAATGGAAGGTGGGGCCCATTTACATTGCAATCGGGGAATTAGGATTTTTGTAGGAGATGTCAATTGTAATGTGAATGAAACTTAAAACTGCGATGAGCTGATTGTTATGAAAGGTTAAGGGTTCCACAATGTTATTATGTGTGGTAAGTTATATCATATGATATATGATATTACCAAGGTTTGTTGTGGTGCGGGTAGATGTGATTTTTAACTATAAAAATGGATTTTAATAGTTAAAAAGGGGTTTTGAAATAAATGAAATGATGGACTTTGGGTTTTTAGAAAAATGAAAGGTAAAAGAGGGAAAATGAAATGAATGAAGGTAGAAATGAATTTTTCTCATGAATACACTTTGACACTGACACTTTCATCTTACAACCGAACAAAAAAGGTAGATTGATTCCTTGGAGAATGATGACCAAACATTGAAAATATTTGAAAAATTGCAGTGCTAATAATTACCACCCAGATTTTGTTGTTTCACATTAGTGTTTGCAATATCAGCTTTATCACTGCCATCACTCTCCCCTATTATACTTGCTGCACTACCTTTTGCAACAGAGTTCTTCACTTTCACTGCCTCTTCGGTGTCCTCTACATCATGAGGTCATGAAGGGGCACCATGAGCTAGATTGTGCATCATCATCATGAAAATCACGAGCTTCAGAATAATTATCACTATCCTTAGTCGATGTTTGAGGACTCTCCTGCCCCTCATCATCTGCATCATCATCATGTTCTCCTCCTGCCTCAGCACCACACTCAACCTCTTCATCTTCACGTCTATTCCTATACTGCTTGTTTGAACCATTATCCTGCCCTCTAGGCAAAACATATGTACCAGACACTAGATTTCTAGCATTGGCATACAATTTTTTTGCCGACACTACACTACCACGCTACTATCAACAAAACTACTCTGGTGAACTCTCATCCAAAATGCCCTTACTCCACTGGATGTGATGAGTGTGCCACATAGTATATCTGTTGTGTGCACTGGAGGAGAACAATGGCCAAGAAGTCTAGGTATAAACTGACAACAATTGCAAGAAAATAAAAAATTATTATAGCAATAATAGTAGAAATAGAACCATGGCAATCACCCTACAAACACCCTAAACACTCAAATTCTTATATTTCGAAGACTGGATCCTATCTCATTCCATTGTTTTGATTTCATATACATTGAATGATTCCACTTTCACCATATGCAAATGCTACTGATAGAATAACAAGAGAACTTCACAACTACAACTTGACCTATGGCGCAATTAGGTGACAAAACTCAATCCTCTTTTCAACTTCTCAGAACACCTTAAACTACAATCCTAAAAAATTGAAATTAAGTCAACCTATAAGAAACAAGATATCACTTCCAACAATTGTAGTCAAATTTTCCAACATTGATACCCTTAATAAGACATATTTGGTATCATTTTTGGTAGCTGTGGTTTCCAATCATTTATACCATTAATAGGACATCTTTAAGTTTTGTAACAGGGAGCCGAGTTTCTTATTTATCCAAATGTTTTATGACAAGTTTAAAAAATCCATCCTTTCGCACAATATCAAAGGAAAGAACCAATCATATTGACAAATCATTTACATCTAAAGTGTCATAAGCACATAACAATGAACCTCTTATGTCTACTGTGGATATCAAGAATGTCAACCTGAATCAATGATCCAAAAAATGAGGCACTCTGGATTTTTCAAGCATTGGCATTAAGGTTTCTGTATATTCTGAAAACATAAATAAAATGCACAAGACTTCAAAAATATTTAAAATTATGTTTCGCTCATAATTCTAAAAGACTCCTAGAAAATTTAAACTTTTCTATGTTTATAACTAAAAGCCCCAAAATTCTGTGAGAAGGCCAAAATGTAATGTAGTATTGACTGTCCCATTCATAAATATTTTAAGAAAACACAATATGCATAATCAAGGGGATAAGGGAGAATAGCGAGGAAGAACCAAATTTCAAACAAGGGACACACTTATCCTAATAAGAAATTGAAATTTAGAGAAATATAATGTGTATCGAAAAACATAATCCTTAATGTGCTTAACTTTTTGTAAAATGATAATAATGCACATCAGGTTGTGGTCTAGTGGCAACTTGGAGCAGTTGTTCTGAAAATCCTCACATGAATGCTCCCCCATACATGGGGTATGCTGGATATGCCTATATTGAAATAAATAAAACCACCCCTGATCGATAGAGCTGTTATGGTCCTTCACATGTTATTGATCTATTTTCCTGTAAAGGACAAGAGTAAAGAGGACTTGTCTAAGTTCCCTTTAAATTTTTATAGAGGTGGTACTCTTTTCTTAATCACTTAAATCTTCTAATTAAAACAGAAAGCCAAAAACTTAAACATTTAGCATATTCACGTGTGAGTGGATGAAGTGATTTTAAATAAAGAAAGAAAATAAAAATAGTGGAAATAAATATTAATTCACTAATGATTCAATGCATGGTAGATATCAATTCACATATCATGAGGAAGACACATCTAAAACAAATTCATAGATAAAAATAAGGAAATGGTCTGGATTTTTAGAGAACTCTAAAATGATTCCATTCATTCAACATCATAAAAAATATAACTATAATGGCCATTTTTGTTACCCCTATATTTTTTATGCATAGCTATGTGATGCAAACGTAAGAGCCATGATTGGATGAAGCAGATCAATTATAAAACCAATAATTAATGTAACCTTAAATGAATAAAAAAGGAGAGGATGACATGGATCCATAAGTTCTAAGGGAATATGGAGCTTTCTTGTTTTATAATCCATGAAAGTTCCTTAGAGGTTATGATGATATTTGGTTCAGACCCAATTAGGCTACCATCACCTGAAAATAGTTATGAGAATGGATAAGTGTGGCGAGGGAGAAAGATGACACCCATCTCTCCTCAAAGATCAAGGAACAACTTGGCAGAGGATGAATCTCTAGGAAATAATGAAGTTATAAGGTGTGTGTGGCATAAATATTGGAAGGGATAATAGAGTCGGTAGTTGATTGAGAAGCAGAGAGAGAGAGAGAGAGAAAAACTTTGTAAAAAATGAGGGGATGCAAAGGAAAGCATATTACACAAAAGAAAGAAGAATGTGAGAATTTGTTGGGGAATCAAATTCTCCTTATTTTTAGTTGGTTATTGTTTTAAGATTTTTCCAAGACTAGTGAAAATAGCGTGGAACTATGGACCATGATAGATGGTATCCAAGGAAATCATGGAGCTAATTTCAAATTCCTGTATTTATGAACCTTGGGTGTTAATCCCTATGTTTTTTTGTTTAAGGCCACTAGACTATGTGTCTATTCCTGTGAGGTTAGTGGGAGGCTTAATGTATGATTGAATCATTATGGTGCTTGTTGTACAACTGATATACCACTTGGCCATGGAACTTTTGAGTCACTGTGGTCATTTATAGAGAGATTTTAACCACTTGGATAGTGAGTTGCAGACCTTGTGGTGCTTGCTATGAAAAAACAATTGATAAACCACCTAGACCATGGATTTAATCTCTTGTATTGAGTAATATCCCATTTGAAACCTGGGTGAATCCTTGTGATTGGACTCAAGTGAGAAAGTGAGTCACTGTGGTGCTTACTATTAGAGGATAGTTTATAAACCACCTAGATAGAGAAATACATCTCTGAGTTCCTAATGAAACCATTGGTGTGAAGTCCCTTGAGCAAGAATTCCCTTAGAATATGGATCCAACTTGGGTGTGGTTAGGTATAAGAAATATTTCATTATAGCTGGTTTATGGTTGGGTGTAGATTAAAGTGCCTCCTTTAGTTTCCAACCACTTTTAATATATTTAGATAAGTATAAATTTGCACATTTTTGGAACATATGATATGATAGTATTTTCTACTTATTGTTGTTGATATAATCATGTACAACCGTGTGTGAATTCCTGAAGATTTATATTACACTCACTGCTAGCTATCTTATATGTTATTTTATCAATAATTGGTAGCACTGTGGATCTATTACCATGTTTATGATTTATAAGCTATTTATATGCTTTGAGATGAGCGTTGAATCTTGTTTTAATTTTTTCATTTCTTCAAGTTTTCCTTCTTGTTGTTGTTTGGATTATAAGTCCAGTTATTTACTCAAAAATTCACAATGTTAGGAATTTAATTATGAAATTGTTAGGAGTGGGTTGCAGACCATGTGCATACCTATGTGAATGGGTTTTATGCTTGGATGATATATTTGAGTTGACGATTCAGCCTCATAGTTGAATTTTCAAGAACTTTGGCTTCTAGATATAACCCCTTGGCTCAGAAAATTTTCCCTTTTTCCATGGGTCTGAGTGCATCGAAATATTTCGGGAGTCTAGAAGTCTAGGGATGGTAGGGGTGATTACTTGGAAATGACCTTGATCTATCTACAGCTATATTTTCTTATTAATTTTGCAAGTGATATAGGAATCTAAAATTCTGGGGGATCTAGCAAGGACCACAACCTTGTGTAGGCCAGATTTTCCCTCAACCATATTTCATGATGTATCTGAGGGTCAAGATATCTAGGGTTTGTAAAGGTTTTTCTATATTTTAAGAGATTAGATGTCCATAGTCCTAGATGCTCTGCTTTTTTATCATGTGGGGCCATAGTGCTCAATTTATTTATGAATCCTAATCACATTATCATGTTATATTAGTTGAATTTAGTATTCGGAGGTGAAAAATGGTTTTCACATTGGTATAGGCCTAGATTCGGTCAAGGAAAAATACACTTGTAATGCTCCCTCCCACCCCCTTGGATTTCCCAGGATAATGGGAGGTGTTACTTTTAACTAACCTAACCTCCATGATCTAATTATGAATATGGGGCTACAAATTTTATTCTTACTAAAAGTGTGTGGAACTCACATTGGATAATACCATTGCATCGAAATCGTCATGAGATTTCTTGCAACGTAAATTCTACCTCAATCTCACTCTTGGATTTTAATTTTGGCCCCTTAACCATTACCACATCAACAAGGAGTTCCACATGGTATCCTGAGTGCTTACGTGTCTCTACCAAATAACTCTTGTTCTAGCGTGGAACCCATTCTGGCACCACACCATAGTGCACCACGTCACTACTCCAAACCTATAAGAGAGTTCTTCTCCAAAACATCTGTGTTGTAGAAAACTTATTCATGTAAACCAAAAAAGGAATACCCATATAACACTCCCATAAGTCCACACCCATATCTTAGTTATACCAGACACAAAATTAGCACTAAAGAAAAGGAACTAACAAGAGTCTTCTTATCTATGGATGTTAATTTTATCATTGTGATTTTTGTCCCAGGACGTTATGGAATGACCTGTGGCACCACCTAGAATCCAAGTCATCTAGATACACATAATTTTTCAATTTAATGACCTATTGATATCATACTGATGTTAGAGTAATGTCACCCTGCCATGTGAAATCCTCCTCTAGTGCCACACGTCACATAATATCCTGCCACTTAGTCATACAAAGGGTTGTTTCTACCTACCATGTGCATGATGTCTAGATGCCACATTAGAGTCCCTAGCACATCGCCAATCCATGTCCTCTATATTCTCATGTGGTGTCCCACGTAGCCTTATGTAACCTACCTAGTATCGGTCATCTCAACCTAAGCCTGGGGATACCATAGGGCTACACCCCTTCATGTGATTCAACAATTCTACATGATAATTATTTCTTTGGTCTAAATATAGTTTACCATTCATGCAACATTCTACACTTCCATTCCCTTGGAAATACATTGCTCTATCTCTTGGGACAAACATATTGTAATTTCCAAGCATCATGGTTTCTTGTCCCGCAAAGACATACGTCAATCTCCGGAAAAATATATATGTTCATCTCCAAAGTTTGTAGTTTCTGGTCCCACAAAGGCATATATTCATCTTTGGGATATGAATTTCTTCACCCTTCGTAATTTTTGACGCAATCACAAGTTTATCAGGGCTTATTCGACTTGAATACAAGCTTGTTTCTTTGTGACAACTAGGATTATAACTGTTATCCCTGAAAAATACACTCTCGTAAGTGTTTTATACTTATCCAAGATTCATATGTGCAGAAGGAAGGTTACACCATTTTCTCTACACACATTCCCACCTCTAAACCTAATTCCTCCCACACATCTCCTCTCCCCGCACAACACTTCCTCAACACACGTGCTTCTCTGCATAACTACTTTCCCCACACTTGTCATTTTCTTGTATTATTTTCCACTGAACATTATTAATTTCTTGTACATCACCTATCATAGTCAAAAATTTCATAGAATAATATTTATTTCACGTCATAAATCTCACTGTCACCTATGATATCAATATCAAAGGTATTAAAGGTGGATCAAGCTCCAAATTAAATGGACAATATGAGTTTATAATTTTGATATTTATATTTACCATCTCCCATAAACGATGGCTTCAATATATTAAGTTTATATTTAATTATCTTGTCATTCCTAACAGAGTTCACACATGAAAGAGTAATAATTGGAGATTATATAGGAAAATGACGAATTTATAGCTAAGTGGCATAGAGAACGTAGGTGACTAACCACATTTTTCTAAGTACAAATGCAAGATGGATGGCATAGGAAGGAAATAATCCATTTGCAGTGATACCTTTAACTTACTTTCTTATCAAGGCAATAACTTTCACTATTCGATTGCATACCAGTGGTATCTGAACTTTCTGTTCAAGTAGAAGAACTACAAAAAAATTGGATGGGTGGATTAGCGAACGCTACATGCGTTCCAAAGGTATTTTATTTCAAGGAAATTTTTTATCATTCTGCAAATAATTTTGATCCAAGGACAAGAATAATCATGCTAGAAGTGAAGAAGAACTTGATTCCCCTCACTCCCAAAGAATTAAAAAGGATATTTAATCTACCAAATCCTACTAAGCTGTCAATGTTATCATAAAATAAAAATTTCTTGGACTCAAATACAGGGGGGATGAACATCATTCAAGAATTCATTTCGACAAATTCTCAGGTACCTTCTGATATTTCTTTGTAATTTACAGAGCCTTTAAGAGAATTTTCTTTCCTTTTTAGGCAAGTGATGGGGCAAGAAACTACAACAAATGTTCCCAAGTCCATACTTTATGTTCTTTACTATTCTTACAAAATATATCTCTATTTGATTGGGTTGACCCCATTTCTATGATTTAGCCTTCTAGTTAATTAATTTTTTGAAGACCCACATTTTTTTTATGATGTCCTACTAGATAACAACCCTTTTGTCTAGCCAAGTTTTTCACATTCTACTTAATAAGGGTAACTTCAACCTTGATGAGGGACCAACTCAATTTTGGTATTTGATATTATGAAAGCATAAAGCTCCTTTCTATTTCTGTCAAGTCCAAGATTTTTTTGTGAAATAAGTCAATTACATCATGAACAAATGAGAACCCACCATAATATTAGGACAATCCCAAGATTTCCCATGGGTTAAAGGAATCCATGAGGAAAGAGAGAATAATTACATGATTCAAATATATCAATTTCAAGATAATCCACTATTTCTACCCAAATTTGTTGTAGATAAGTATTTTGTTGTTGAAGTTTGTAGACAATATCACCCATGGTTCATTTTATTTGAAAAATTAGAAGAAAAAAAAATTCATTTCCTTTCCATTTACTGTTGGGGAAGTGATTGTAAAGAATGGGACCCACCTTGCATAGTCTTCTTGGTCTTTAAATTATTCTAATGTAAGTGAAGATAAATGAATTCAATATTTTGATCCAAAAGGTATATTTTCTAGGCAACTCACTATAATTAGATACAATAATATATTTAGAAGAGTGGTAGAGGAAAGAGAAGAAAGTCACACTAGCCCATTGAGAGACCAAGAGGTTCTAGTACATATTAGAGAAGTTCTTGAAGAAACCAA
The DNA here is from genome assembly GCA_034641835.2 of Pinus albicaulis. NCBI lineage: Eukaryota > Viridiplantae > Streptophyta > Pinopsida > Pinales > Pinaceae > Pinus > Pinus albicaulis. Next base: position 142,539,655 of record CM076572.1, on the reverse strand, counting down.
TACAAGCATTGGAGGAAGTACAAGAAAATGGAAAAATTTCCCATAAAGCAACCTTCAATCTCCACACCCTAGACTCACTAGAGTTCAAAATTGACTCAAAGGAAGAGAAATACTACCTCAAGTGGAAGACAAAGGAATGATAGGCTCTCAAGTGGAAAATATGAGAAATATCCCCCTCCCAAATTAACCCTAGAAATATTGTACATTAATTAATCAACCAAAGTTATAGGTTTGAAAGAAACATCAAATGTAGAAAAATATATGGACGTTGAAGTTAATAGCACTACACCACCTGATTGGGTTACTGATTTTTTAGCTAAAATTCAAAGAATCATGGAAGATATTGTGGAGGATACCACCATTTTTTATGATAACCCTGACACCTTATAGAATGCAAGCCATGGAAAGGGTAATAAAAAGTTTAAAAATGAAGGAGTGAAAGTTCAAAATAAAAAGGTTCCAAGTCAAACTCAAATGGACATTGATGTCTATGAAGTGGGAGCCACTAGGCTCATGAAATTGCATCAAAATACTGGATAAGCACTAAATTACATGGTCATGGAACAAGAAGCAAACAATTTGAGGCTATAAAATAAAATAAAATAGTTGGAAGAGGCTCTTGATTTTATTCCTTTGTTCATGACTCCTCTCATAGTAAAAGGACCAACAAGGATACTATCCACCCCTGGTACACCCCATAGAGTTAACAATAGGCCCTCCTCATGAATGTATTTAGATCATATATTATAGTAATATAAGTAAAAGATTAAAATTTATTTAATATGCATAGGAAGTAGCTTCCCATTTGAGATATCTAGCACAAATAATTGCATCCTTTGTTGGTTAGGTTAAAAATACCATGAGCATGACAAGCATTTCATAGAAAATTACTTATTTACTTTCATCCAAAAGGTTGGTTCACTTAACAAGCTATGGAGATCACAAAAAAATCTCTCAGGGCCTAAATGACTAAGCATATACTGGTTAGATGGTTTGTGAAATTCAACATACTTGAGGAGATTAATTCTAAGTGAAACATGATTAATGATAGAAGAAGTAATGCATTTGTGAAGGTGATTAAAATTGTTGACGATCTACATTGTCCCCACATGACAAGAGATTTTTTTTTAATTCTGAAAGACACATTAAAGTCTAAATTAAGTGATCTAAAAGAGTCAATGAGATTATAATTTGACAATATAACTAATTTTACTGAGGAATAAATCAATAAGTGGTTCGCTACTTTTGTTAATGCTAATGAATATAAATCTATCTTAGTTTCAAAATTGCAAGAGAAGGCTCAAGAAATTGAGGAGGGGGTATTTATCCAACATGTCAAAATGGACATTACAACCTGTTGTTGTTGCTACAAGACCCTCAAAAATTTTCACCACATTCAAATTTTGGACCCTACTATTACCATCATAACTAATATCACCTTGATTTTCAAGTGTCGTCTCATTTCATTCTATGTTTTAATTTTTTTCGAATGCTCTCAAGTGTCACCGCATTTATTAGAACATCTTCAGTGCATTTCATGGTCACAATATCTTTATTCTTTTAAAACAACACTTTTTGGTCGCAGTCACACACACTTCACCCATTGTACTTGGGAAATGCATGCAAAGTGGAATTTTGATGTCGCCGCATTTATTAGAACATCTTTAGTGCATTTCATGGTCACAACATCTTTATTGTTTTAAAACAACACTTTTTGGTCACAATCGCACACACTTCACCCGTTGTACTTGGGAAATGCATGCAAAGTGGCATTTTGATGTGTACTTATCATTGTTCAAGTGTGTCTAAGTTTTCTTTATGAGCTGGTATGTGTTGCACATAGTTTGATGTTTAAACTCATCATGTTTACCCATCGCCCTATATCCCATACTTAGACAAATTTCAGTTGAAAAGTGAACCCACACTAGTACAAAACGACTAATTAGTTACTAAAAAAACGACTAAAATTTGCATATAAACTACTTTTTTTCGGTGAGGGACCAATAGTAGCTAATTTACAGTATCTTATAACGTGACCAACTTTAGTATTTTTTAGCTTAGTCATTAATTATTTGTCTCAACTTTATGTCTAGTAGTATATTTAGTCATAAATTTGGTTATTAATTTAGTCATTAATTGTCACAATTAATGATCAAATATACAACAAAATATATTACTAAATGATCACCCTAGAAAACCAATTAATGACCAAAGAAATATGACCAAAATGTTGGCCGTGTTATAAGATACTGTAAATTGGCTACTAATAGTCATATATATGAAAATTTTAGTCATTTTTTTAAACCAATTAATGACCAAAGAAATATGACCAAATTTTGGTCGTGTTATAAGATACTGTAAATTAGCTACTAATATTCATATATATGCAAATTTTAGTCATTGTTTGAAACCAATTAATTACCAAAGAAATATGACTAAATTTTGGTCGTGTTATAAGATACTGTAAATTAGCTAATAATAGTCATATATATGCAAAATTTAGTCGTCATTTGTAATAAAAAATTTATCATTTGTAGTAGTCATTTATCCTTTTTTGGTAGTTTCATATTCATTATATTAATGACTACTTTAGTAGTTTATATTCATTTCATTTACTTTCATTAAAAATTATTATAAGCAACTAAGTTAGTTGTATAATCATTTTAATGTGTTCATTAATAAACATAAACTACTAATTTAGTAGTTTTATATTGATATTATTTGTTCATTATAAATCAACATAAATTAATTAGTATGATTTTGCAACTAAATTAAAAAAACTGGCATACAATGTACATGTTCATCTAATATGAAAACACAAAGTTATATATGTTAATTAAAATAATAAATAATATCAAGTGAAACTATAAATAATTTCAACGACATAACTTATATTATATAAAATCTCAAGTATTACAATATGAGTTTCCAACTATATATTGGTTGGAGTACAATTTACACATGAAATATTGTTTCATCACATCAAAACATTATCATTGTGTTGCCAAGGCATTGCAGGTGATCAATTCACCAACTCTAAAGACTTGACGGCCATCAATCTCTCTGTGTGTCTCTTATGCAGGATATTGACTCTACAAATACCACTAGACCAATTCTCTTTTCTCTCTGTTTAATTTGCATTTTTTTGCTTTAGTGTTATTGTTATCCTCTTTCTTCAATTCCTACTTCTTACCATCAATATTGAGTTCCTTTTCTGAAAAATAAAGAAGATACAATGTAGAGTATAAGACATGAAAGATGATGAACACTGGAATATAAACTAATGTATACTATAAAGGATTTATACGATTTATACCTCAACATCAACAATATTGTCAATGTCGTTTTCCCCCATTAAAGCAAGAAACTGGAACTAGTTTTCTTCAGTTGGGAAATAATGGCTTCTATGTTGCCAAATGACTTGTATAAACAAAGCAAATAAAGCGTCACCATAGAAAATAACACCTTAGTAAAATTAGTATTCAAAATTCAAGGAAATATTAGGCGCAATCATGCCAACTAAGTTACATGATAAAATATCAATTTGTAGATGAATTATACAATGTGGGAGTACAAACAAAAATTCTAGAAAATGCTAAAGCTAAGTCTAGAATAAAATGAATTGAACTAAAAAGTATACAATAATAGGATAGCCTCATATACATGTATATAAACGAATAATTGGGAATGTTAAGTGAATAAGTCCAAGACTATAGGTCAATGATGTCAAGAATGCCCAAGTATGATGAGCATTTCTTCAGATAAGAACTACTATTTGGGTCCATTATCACATATGAATAAACCAACTAGTCTAATATCAGATTATTAATGTTTTCTTATATTTATGGATCATTACAATATAAGTGAATAAATTGCAAAGACAATTCCCTTCTTGTTGTGTTCCTCACATGTGGTACAATATATTAGCTATGATTTGGAACAAATATAAAACATCGAAATATATAGAAATCACCACTAGTAATCCCCAAAAAGGTTTATTTTGGAATGTAACTTTCAGATTCCAGTTGCTATATTATTCTTGAATGGAAAATCCACACTGAATTCCAACACCAAACTTCCAATTTGAGGGAACACTTGTGGCCATCCTCAATCACTCAAACTCAAAACATCAGTTATCATTATAATGAAAAGATAAAATAAGAGTAGGTTTGATATGTTTTGTAGATTTACATGAAAAACACAAATAGTTTTCCCATATCTACTATACTTGTAATTTCCAATATATAACACATTGATTGATATTTTACAGCAAATAATTGATTCAATACAAACAAGAATTTAACATATTACAAAAATACCACCAATATTTAATCCTCAATTACACTACAAGAAAAAAGGAAATTGGTGAGGGTCGAAAAATATCACCATAAGCTCATTGCTGATGGTCACAATAGCCAACGTCACCAAAAATTGAACGTCACAAAAGGTGGCGTCACCAAAAGTATAGGTGTTGTGGTGACATTCAAGGTCCATCACCAATAATGGTTTATAATGATGGATAGTGACCATCAACATTTCATATGAGAAATGGTGATCGAACTTAACCTCCGTCGCCAAAAAAGTGAATGTCATCAAATGTGGCATCACAAAAAGTATAAGTGTTGTGGTTACATTCAAGGTCCATCACTAATAATGATTATAATGACAAATAGTGACTATCAACATTTCATATGAACAACAGCGATTTATGGTGATGGACCTTTCATGGTCATCACTATTTATGCATATATATGGTGGTGTTCATTTATCGTCACCATTTCATATTTTGGTGAGGGTCGAAAAATGTCATCATCAGCTCATTGGGGATGGTCAAAAGAGTCTCTGTCACTAAATATTGATCGTATCCATTCCATATAAATATCAGGGCATGATGGAATAAAACTACCAACATTCTGCTTGTAAAGTAGGTGTTGTTCCATTGAGCTAACACCCTTTAAATAATTAGACTTTAAAAAAATAGATATTGAAACTTTATAAATTGTAAATTCTACAACTTTCAATAAACTATAAAAAATTTTAAAGTCTTGGAAAATATTTTACTGAACAAGAAAAATAGGATCGAAGTTTTTACCTAATGGTTATGGAAGTTATTAAAAGTGGTTGGAGGGAAAAATAGTCATGTATAAGATACTCAATATTTTCAGTTAAATATTTAATTAGAAGTGAAACTTTAAATAAATTTATAGCCTATAAATGACCTACGATTATCAAATTTTAAATACGCAATTACACCAAAGATTCATTTCTCACCTTGTGAATCATGTAATTATGTTGCGACAGCATAAAAATATGCCTCTAAAAGATTGATTTCTGTGCCAAAAAGCCAAAAACAATGAATATATATGATGCAATTATAAATAATGTTCTACATGCTTGAATCCCACTAGCTATGGGGTCTAGAAAACTAATTAGGAGTGGTTCTCGTTATTAATTAATTAAATATGACAAAATACAACAACTAATAACAATGATCCGGAAACGTAACCACTAAACAAATGTTAAAAATTGTAAGTACGAAGTTTGGCTAATAAATGTTGCACCAACAAAATATCAAACGGGCATTCAAACACTTCCAAATCCACACCAAGCATGAGTATCCAAAGATGTAATTGTATGGATACAAGGAAAGCAATCTCTACCTATCAATGATAACTATGTCCTCGCACAAGTACTTCAACTAGCAAAGGGGTGTGAAGACAAACACCTCAAAGCAAAAAAAAATACACATTACAAAAACACACTTCATCCCCCCTCTACCTTTATAGAATAGATCTAGGGGATTAAAAAGAAATATCCATAGAGAATAGGATTAGAGTGAGAAAAATAAATATGATAAGAAAAAAGTAACCAACAACGAAAATCTACTAATTTGAACACGTTTAAAGTACATTAAACAAAGATGGAATCCATAATACATTAAAGTGACATTGGTCAATTTTTCAATTGGTCAATTTTCAACTATCCATAGTGCCACTAATATAATCAACAGTGTGTTAGGATATTTCGACACATAGGAAATAATCTCTTATTGTGTCACCTTTGTAAATCCTTCAATCCTATCCCAAGTTTTTCTTAAGGGGGGATGTTAGGATATTCCGACACATAGGAACCAGTTAAGTATAACTTGGTCTACAGTAGAGTTAGGTAAAGTGTGTTTATTTACTATGTACATTTGTAACTTATAATCTGACGGTCATGATATGTAGTTATCCGACGGTTCACTCTCTCCTCAATATTACCGACACTTGATTTGTGGCTAAACACCCGATTGGTCCATGATATCTATTTAAAGAGCATGGAGGGTCATTTTTTCGGTAACTATTTTTGAGAGAAGCTTATGTAAATTTTCTTTCTTTATATTAATAAATTGTATGAAGTGGTCACGTTATCTCAGGTCGTGGAATGTTTCCCTCTTTAAGGGTTTTAACCACGTCAAATACTGGTGTACTGATCTGTGATCTATTTGTGAGCAGTGACCTTTAGTGTTTTATCTAAGGAACTTACCCTGTAAATTCCTACATGGTATCAAAGCTATTTTGAGGGCCGCATCCATTATTGATCGAAATTTGTAGCTGGTTTGACTGCATGCAACTGTCGTTTTCCAGTTCTACAATTTTTTACCACTTTTGGGCCATAAGAACTGCTCTCTTTTTTCTAGAGCGTCTATTATAGTGAGGAACCCTTTTCATTTCATGTGAAAAGGTTTCCGGTTGCCCAAGTTATGTAATTTTAGATCTGAACGTATAAAGTATCTTTTTTGCAGTTATATTTATTAATCACTCTATTTATTTCGGTTTATAGATCCTTTTTTTTATTACTGGATCTATACCCTCTTCTCTGTGTATGCTCTTTTCTCTACACTGTGTGTGATCTCGGCAAATCAGAAACATGAAAACGAGATTTTTTGGTTACGTATGCTCTTTCCCCGCGTCTTTGTGCGATCTCGGGAAATCAGAAATAGTGAGAAAAATATATAGTTTCTGATAAGACTAACTAAAAATCTAATGTTATGCCGTAAGGCTTGTATTTTTTTTGCATGAATTTTTTGTTTTTACACGAAAAAGCACGCACAACAAATAGCTAAAAAAAAAAAAACCCTTCCTCCTTTCAAACAAATACAGAATCATTTTACTAGCTCACTTTCTATAAAGTTACTTTATGAGAATAGAGGTCTTGGATTCAAGTCTCTTTCTCAAGCTTATTTTTCTAAAAATCTTTTTGTTAAGTTACTTTTTCTTAAAAATTCTTTTGGCAAGTTTCCAATTTAAAAAAAAGGAGGGTTTATTTAAATAACACATGTAAAAGTAACATTGTAAAAGTGACACTCACTTATTTATAAAAGTGGGTCACATAAAGGAGTTTTTTTTAAAGTGAGCTTATTGTATTAAGTTTGGAAAAGAGGGGGGAGGGGGGGGGTGTTTAAATTAGAACTTCATCATCAACTTTCAACCTTTGACGTAACTATTCGGCATCTACAACACCTTTTTTTCAAAAAGGCATAACTTCTTCATCCGGAAGTCGTTTTCATAGCCGTTTTTTTTTAACCAGCCTAATTTTTCAAAATATTTCCATTGTAGTGGTTGGTGTCAACCTTTTCAGTTGCTATTTTTTTTAAATATGGAAAATGCATGGTCGTTTATTCTTAACAACACCAATTATTTCCAATGGATATACTACATGGTAGACTTACTTAGAAGTAAAGGGATTTATAGAATAACCACAGGACAAGAAAATAAACCTACTGATGGAGATAAAGTCGCTAAATGGAAAAATATAAAATATAAATCATGAGGGTTGATAGGAATGTTCATTGCTCAAGATCTTAGATTTCATATCCAAGAAATTGACACCCCTCATGCAACTATGAAAAAGCTAAATACTGTCTTTGGCATTCAAAATGAAATCAGATCCCACCAGCTTGAAAATGAGTTTCTTAGTTTGGACCCCAATAATTTCTCCTCTATTGAAGATTTTTTGTCCAAATTCAAGACCCTTAGACCTCTTTTAGAATTTTGTAAGGTCAAAAAGGAAGATGGTAGCCTTATCTATTCCATTCTTGCTAAGCTTGGCCTTGCATACTCTGTATTAGTTTCCACCTTACATTCCACTATAGAAGCCCTCATTTCTCAAGGAAAAGTCTACAAGTCCCCATCTTTTGATGCCTTTTGTGATTCTTTGATAAGAGAACAAGAAAAAATATTACACCTTGGTCTTCGCAATATTGGAAACTCTTCTAAGAAAGCCTTAGCAGCCCAACAACAACCATATCAAAATAATCCTAAGAAGCAACATCCTAAAAAGAATGGGCCTAAACCAAACAAGGGTCTTAAGCAATTTCAGCCACAAACTGAAAAAGAAACTCAACAAACTGATAAGGCAATTAGAAACAAAGGGAAGAAAACTGATATACATTGAAACTTTTGTAATCGTGATGGCCACATAGAGTCAAAATGTTTTAAGAAGATGGAAGCCTTGGAAGCAACAATTAAGAAGCACAACATCAATTTGAAGAACTCTTCAACTTCATCTTCAGGAATGGAACTTTCTGCTTGTATTTGTCAAGCATCAAGATCTGTTTATGCATTTAATTTATAATATTCTTCTCATTCCCATGAGTGGCTCATTGATTTTGGAGCCTCTTACCACATGGCCAAAAATAAAGCCATGTTTTCTTCTTTAAATTATTGTAACACCTAAAACATTTATGTTGGTGATGATAGATCTCTTACTGTTGTAGGGTCTGGAACCATTCATATAGATAATGTTCAGTTTAATGATGTATTATGTGTTCTTACCTTGTCCTGCAACCTTATATCTGTTTATTAGATAACTCATTCTGGTGAAGGGAAAATAGTAGAATTCTCACCTCATGATGTTGTAATTAAGGACCTCAAATATCCTAGACATATTTTAGCTACTATCATTGCTGATGATTACACAAGGTTGTATAAGTTTGACAACTTTGGGTCATCATGTCTTCCCTCCGTTTTTGTTTCTCATAATGATGAAGTGAGCAAACTTTGGCATGGGCGATTTGGTCACTTAAACCATCGCTCTCTTCAAACTCTATGTAAGTAAACTATGGTGACAAGTCTTCCTATGGTATCTTACTGAGATGGTGTTTGTTCCGGTTGTGTACATGGAAAACATCATCGAGATAGTTTTGACAAACATGCCTCTTGGCACACTTAAGCCCCTTTGCGGCTTGTGCACATTGATTTATGTGGTCCGCTTCCAGTTGTTTCTTTCTCTGGTTGCAAGTACTTCTTAACTTTCATTGATGATTTTTCCAGACGCACTTGGGTATACTTCTTAAAACTCAAGAGTGAAGTTTTTAACATGTTCTTGGCCTTTAAGGCCTTTGTGATAAATAATATCGACATAAAATTCTTAAGTTAAGATCAGACAATGGAGGAGAATATGTTAACAGTTGATGCAGGGGCATTAGGCTAAAAGAAAATTCCATGTATTTTATTAAACTTAGGGGTTTTTGAGTTTTCAAAGGAGTTGGATTTTTATGTAATGATTTGAGTGATTTTAATGATTTTAATTAAATATGTGAGGAAATTGTAAATGTTCTTGAATGTTTGAGAACATGAGAGAATTAGGAGTGCATAAAGATTTAGAGATTTAGGGATTAATTAGAAATCCTAAATTAGAGTTTGTTTCATTATTTTTGGGATGAAAGAGGATCCTTAGGGATTAAATAGGATTCATAGGGAATTATTGAGAAAATACAGGAACTGAAAAACAAAAATAGATTCAGGACCATTTGTATAAAATGTAAGCCTCAAAGGCATTAAAAAAGAGATTTGAGTAGAGTAGGATAGAAGGGTTTTGACAGTAAGCCTTCGGGCAAAGTAGTGCAAGAAGGCCACTGATATAGAAGACCAGGCCAAGGAAAATCCCTATGTAATTACTGTGTGTATTAATACAGAGAATTCATTTCCTAATTCATGTTTTATTCCTGATTTATATGAATGTGCAGATGGAATTGAATTATAAGTTTTTGTGTTTAATGGTGATTGTAGAATTGTGTAAATCGACCATAGAATGGATCGATTTCACAACATAATTCTTCTTATTGTTGTAAATTTATACAACGCAGGGGCATAAATGTTTTTTTCGCATACAGTATTCAATGAAAGGAGAATTATACACTCTGTTGTATATACATAGTGAAGGGAGGTCCGGCTTTGAAGCCACATATGGGGATCTTATTTTATTCATAAACGATGAAATTGGGTCATAAAATATGAGCATTCGGGGGTTTACTGTGGATTAAACCACGGAGAATGGATATATAAATTAACCCATGCGTTGATGAATGATTGGCGGTTTTTAAAGCCTATTTGAAATGTTGAATTAAACCACCGAGGAATGGATTTGATGGATAGTAATAGCGCAACAATGAAGAGATGCCATATTGGTGAATCAGAATGGTGGCATTGTTGTAGTGGAATGAGAAGCGGAGCATAAATCCGTGAGTGGTCTGAGTGTTTACTAATATGTAGAGATCCATATTAACGAAGAATGCAAGAAGAGAAATGGTTGAATTGTAAGATGAGGAATAATTGTTGAATTAAACAACAACAAAATGATATGAGATCGTGAATAACAATGAAATTTGGTTGATGCAGATTTGAGCGAAGGCACAGAAGAAGCTGTGGAGCCGTGGGCAATTTTTAAAAACAAGAAATGGTATTCGCGTGGAAAAAGTCTGGTAAGTGGTAAATTAGAAGTTGAACACGATAGTGTTAAGCATTTGACACGTAGTGTGGAAGTGGTATTCAATTACCACTTATTTCGCGTAACTTTTGAGCGTTAGTCCACCAGGCTTAATGTTGTGCGATACCCGTTGGATGATCTGATTAAAGGATCGAACAGTATTCGCATTGCGAATTTGTGCGGGTATTAAATGATTGTCAAAGAGGTAAGTTGAACTGTTGTGGGGCTGAAGAACATTAATCTATGTTTGCTAGTGTTTAGTTGTAACCAAAGTCAGATCCGATATGTGAAGTAGTCGAATGTGCATTGATGAAAGGAAAAATCGAATATGCGTTAACATATATGTTTCTAAGGTTTTATACTATGGAATTTATTCCAAGTTTTAAATATTAATATCCATTTCGTAAAGTGGGGTTTGGCCTATGGTGGTTTTATAACCATGTTTAAAAAATAAATGCGTCCTCATATGAAGATCAAGTAAATAAAGCTTCCGCATATGAAGTTGATTGTTGGGTATTGATATATATAATGGTTTCATAACCATTGATTGAAGTTAAGCTTCCACATATATTTAGATTTTGCCCAGATTGAAAATTATATTGGGCACATAATTGGATGCATGCATTTTATATGCATTGGAGAGTGTGAATGTGGGTTTAGTAGCACTTGGGCTGCTATCAAGTGGTATCAGAGCAGGAAAATATATTTTTTAATTAAATCTGAATGCATGTGTGATGAGAAATGAAAAGAGATCAGATTGTAAATCTGAAATGCAGCAGATACACAAATTGAAGTGAACATGATTGCAGAAATGAATGAAGGAAGTACATTCAATGTACAGATGAATGAAGAGAACAGGATCATGCAGAGATCTTGCAGGTGAGACAATTTTAAATCTAATTTTAAAATTGCAGAATTATGGTTGCAGATATGATGAAGTCAAAGTTTTGATGATGATGGCAGTGAACCAGATATTCCAGCTAAAGGTTGGATAGGGAGAACAACTGAAGTGTTCTCAAGAGAAGGTGAGTTGAAGATATAGCCTAGAGAGAGTAGAAGAGAGTTCTCAAGAGGTTCCAGAAACCATTACTTGCCAAAAGACCAAGTCCAGTGAAGGGATTGGTGAGGTAAGTGGCAGAAGGAGAGCTTGATGTTGCAGAGGCTTAGTGCAACTCATGGTGACTGAAGATGATCATGGAGGATCAGAGAAGAGGTTCTAAATAATGCCACAGATATAAGATGAAGGATAGAGAAAGGGAAATTGCAGTGATGAAAGTACAACTAGAGGTACTAAAGGAATGGCTACAAGAAGAGGAAAAATAGAGAGGAGGATGGATCTTTCCACTGAAGGGAAAGAGAGTAATTTGGCAATCATTGCAAATGAAGTGGAGGAAAAAGGAGATTGCCTTATGGGAGGAAGAACTTAGATTGTTTGAGTCAAAGATGGAATGCAAATCTGTTCAAGGAGAAATGCTTGAAGAAGAAAACGAGACTGAAAAGTATTGTGCTTTTAAAACTAATAAGTTGTGTATGTTTGCAGGTACATCACATGGTGATGAACAAGATTTAGATTTTGTTAAGGAGGAGGACTTGAATCTGAAATCTGTTCAGATCAATGCTGAGATAGCAAGATCTCAAGAAGAAAATGAGACAGAGGGGTCAAATGAAAATATTCAACAGAATATTGAGGCAGAGAAAGAAAGATCATCTGATGATTGGTTAAGAACAAGTGAAGGTATAGGAAGTCATGTAAAGTTTCCAAATTCTACTCCAATCGAAATTGTTGAATTGTATAGAAAATTAGATCTTCAAAGAAGAGAATTGGAGAAACAGAGGATCTACACACAAGATAAATTGTTGAAGAAGAAAGGCAGGAAAATTTTCATGAATGACAATCATGAAACAGATGATGAGAAGGAGAGACTAGCTGACAGTATGATAGTGGAATTAAACCAGCATGCTGATGTGCTGACAAAGGATTTGGAAGGAAACTCAGAACAACATACTGATATGTTTTCAGAGGAGGAAGAGGTATTGAGACCTTGTAATTTTAATGCTGATAATTCATATGCTAATTATGCAGGAAAGGAAGGACAACAAATGGAAATTGTTAGAGAATTGAATGAAAGGGAAACTATGTTAGCTGAAAACATAGTAGAGGATCCTCATTCTATCATGGTGATCGGCACAATGAAAGCTGAGAAGAAATATGGTGAATATTTTCTGAGTCTTGAAAGAGACTTAGAACTACAGAAATAAGATTTGGTTACTGGATCATCAAATAAGGCCATTGGGTCTTGTAATTTTGAAATTGACAATTTGATTATGTTTACAGGTATTACAGAAGACAATCCATTTCTTGGAGTTTTCTTGAAGGAAGATGAAACATTCATGAAGGAACTTGTTACTGTTGATGTCAAGGAGGAGATAGCTTGTTTGATTAGCCAAGAGAATACTGTGGGACAGAATTTTAGAACTGCCACAGTGATGAAGAATAAGAATTCTATTCTGATATAGGATGAAGATACAATGTTTGAAGAAGTTGATTTGATTTCCAGAATCAATCAAGGAGGTGATGGAAAATTACTAAATATTGTCAAAGAAGAAGAAGAAGAAGGAGCTATTGAAACTGAATTACAGCATATTGTTGATGTGTTTGAGAGAAAACAAGTACAAAGGAAATTGCTGAAATGTTTGTTGGAAACATTTGAACAAGAGAGAGGAATCACAGACACTGAAGTGAAGATGCCTGAAGTTGTGAAAGAAATAGAAGCAGATACTAGTTTGACAAATTTTATGCTTACTAGTATGAAAAGAAGACTGAATGAGTATGTTACTTCAGATAGAGAATTAAATGATAATTTATTTATTTTAAGTAAATTTGCAGGTGATAAGCAAAAAAACAATGTTGCAGAGGGAGATATCTTAAGAGATATTTAGGAAGTTTGGGAGGCAGCAACAATCTTGGCAGGAACAAAGGCAACATTGGCAGCAGTAACATCAATGTTGGCAGCAACATGTGAGGTGACATATGTAGGAGTAAAAACAATGTTAGCAACAATCGGAAAGGCAACATTTGTAGCAGCAACATCAATGTTGGTAGAAAGAAAGGCAGTGACAGCAACAACAATGCTAACAACATGTGAGGCAGCAAAATTAACAGTATTTTTTGCAGTAGGAATTGAAAGCAGCAACAAAAGGCAGAGTAATTTCTAGACAAAAGAAAAGCTAGACATATAAATTGAAAGCATCAGAAGATCGATGATAAAGGTGTCTCAGAAGAAGCAAACAGTAAAAATAAAGTAGAGAAATTTCAATAAAGGAAAGACCAGAACAGAATGTGAAAGCATAGCTGGTGGCAAGATGCAAAACAAGATATGGAAACCTGGAGAAGTACAGTTGAAGAATAATGGACAGCAGCAAAACAGAGTATGGGATCTCGGAGGCAAAGATTTAAAGGCACATGATCAGGAGATCATGAATATTTTGACCTTGGGAGTCTGATGTAGGGGAATTAGGCTAAAATAAAATTCCATGTATTTTAATAAACTTAGGGGTTTTTGAGTTTTCAAAGGAGTTGGATTTTTATGTAATGATTTGAGTGATTTTAATGATTTTAATTAAATATGTGAGGAAATTGTAAATGTTCTCGAATGTTTGAGAACATGAGAGAATTGGGAGTGCATAAAGATTTAGAGATTTAGGGATTAATTAGAAATTCTAAATTAGAGTTTGTTTCATTATTTTTGGGATGAAAGAGGATCCTTAGGGATTAAATAGGATTCATAGGGAATTGTTGAGAAAATACTGGAACTGAAAAACAAAAATAGATTCATGACCATTTGTATGAAATGTAAGCCTCAAAGGAATTAAAAAATAGATTTGAGTAGAGTAGGATAGAAGGGTTTTGACTGTAAGCCTTCGGACAAAGTAGTGGAAGAAGGCCACTGATATAGAAGACCAGGCCAAGGAAAATCCATATGTAATTACTGTGTATATTAATACAGAGAATTCATTTCCGAATTCATGTTTTATTCCTGATTTATATGAATGTGCAGATGGAATTGAATTATAAGTTTGTGTGTTTAATGGTGATTGTAGAATTGTGTAAATCGACTACAGAATGGATCGATTTCACAACATAATTCTTCTTATTGTTGTAAATTTATACAACGCAGGGGCATAAATGTTGTTTTTGCATACAGTATTCAGTGAAAGGAGAATTATACACTCTGTTGTATATACATAGTGAAGGGAGGTTCAGCTTTGAAGCCACATATTGGGATCTTATTTTATTCATAAATGATGAAATTGGGTCGTAAAAGATGAGCATTTGGGGGTTTACTGTGGATTAAACCACAGAGATTGGATATAGAAATTAACCCATGCGTTGATGAATGATTGGGGGTTTTTAAAGCCTATTTGAAATGTTGAATTAAACCACCGAGGAATGGATTCGATGGATAGTAATAGCGCAACAATGAAGAGATGATGTATTGGTGAATCAGAATGGTGGCATTGTTGTAGTGGAATGAGAAGCGGAGCATAAATCTGTGAGTGGTCTGAGTGTTTACTAGTATGCAGAGATCCATATTAATGAAGAACGCAAGAATAGAAATGGTTGAATCGTAAGATGAGGAAGAATTGTTGAATTAAACAGCAACAGAATGATATGAGATCATGAATAACAATGAAATTTGATTGATGCAGATTTGAGCAAAGGCACAGAAGAAGTTTTGGAGCCGTGGGCGGTTTTTAAAAACAAGAAATGGTATTCACGTGGAAAAATTCTGGTAAGTGGTAAATTAGAAGTTGAACACGATAGTGTTAAGCATTTGACACGTAGTGTGGAAGTGGTATTCAATTACCACTTATTTCACGTAACTTTGGAGCGTTACTCCACCAGGCTTAATGTTGTGCGATACTCGTTGGATGATCTGATTAAAGGATCGAATGGTATTCGCATTGCAAAGTTGTGCGGGTATTAAACGATTTTCAAAGAGGTAAGTTGAACTGTTGTGGGGCCGAAGAACATTAATATATGTTTGCTAGTGTTTAGTTGTAACCAAAGTCAGATCCGATATGTGAAGTAGTCGAATGTGCATTGATGAAAGGCAAAACCGAATATGTGTTAATGTATATGTTGGTAAGGTTTTATACTATGGAATTTATTCCAAGTTTGAAATATTAACATCCATTTCGTAAAGTGGGGTTTGGCCTATGGTGGTTTTATAACCATGTTTAAAAAATAAGTGCGCCCTCATATGAAGATCAAGTAAATAAAGCTTCCGCATATGAAGTTGATTGTTGGGTTTTGATATATATAATGGTTTCATAACCATTGATTGAAGTTAAGCTTCTGCATATATTTAGATTTTTCCCAGATTGAAAATTATATTGGGCATATAATTGGATGCATGCATTTTATATGCATTGGAGAGTGTGAATGTGGGTTTAGCAACACTTGGGCTGCTATCAACAACAAATTTATCAACTTTTTCACTGAGCATGGCATTCAATTGCAACATAATATTCCATATACTCCACAACAAAATGGTGTACCTGAAAGAAAGAATCACACCTTAAAATAAATGGATAATTGTATGCTTCAATCTAAAGGACTTAGTCTTAATTTTTGGGCAGAAGAAATTAATTGTGCAAATTACATAGTAAATCACACTCCTACTATGGTTTTAAGGAATATAACTCCAGAAGAAGCCTAGAGCTCAATCAAACCTGATATAAGTCACTTTCATGTATTTGGAAGTGAAGCCTGGGCCCATATTCCAGATGCGAAACATAAAGCCCTAGAAACTAAGAGTGAAAAATGCATTTTTGTTGGATATTCCGAAGATTTCAAAGGATATATACTTCTTCAACAAAAATCCAAAAATTTAATCATTAGAAGAGATGTAAAATTTGATGAAAATATATCGACCTGCAAGCCTATTTCTGTGGGTATGACACCTTTGGCCTACGAGCCTGATTCGACATATGTGCCACCTCTCTCTATCTCTTTTTTTTTTAACAACATTCCTTCTAGATCAGATGATGACAGTGAGGATGACAATCCTCCTCCACCTCCTCAAGATCTTACTTCAGCTCCACAACTTCCAAGATGGGTCTGCTCTACTCGAGATGCAATAGGTTCTCTTGCAGGTGACCCTGCAGATCAACGTCGTACACGTTCTTAGTTTGAAAGAGCCTCTTCCTTATTGGCTCAAGTTCCAGAACATCCTGATCCAAACACTTTTGAAGAAGCTACAGGTCATCCAGATTGGGATGAAGCTATGAATGAAGAATATAATTCCTTATTGGAAAATGATACTTGGGATCTTTTTCCTCTTCTAAAGGGAATAAAACCTGTCAGATGAAAATGGGTTTACAGAATAAAGTTTGGACCAGATGGAAAAGTGGATAAACATAAAGCTCATCTTGTTGCTAAAGTATTTTCACAAGTTGAATGCATTGACTATACTGAAACCTTCTCCCCTGTTTCCAAAATTAATTCTATCCACCTGGTTCTTTCCCTTGCTGCCTCCTTTAAATGGGTAGTTCATCAAATGGATGTTAAATCTTCCTTCTTACATGGTGATTTGCATGAAGAAATCTACATGGGAAAACCCCCTAGATTTATCCAAGACAACTCTAGCCTTGTTTTTTGCCTTAGGAAGTCTCTTTATGGTCTTAAACAAGCCCCTCAGGCTTAGTATGACAAAATGGATAGATTTCTCTTAGATAATGGCTTCTCTAGATGTCATTCTGACAACATTGTCTACACCAAGAAAGTGGGTAAGTCCTTAATAATCCTTGTTCTTTATGTTGATGATCTTATCCTTATTGGTAGCGATCCCAACCATATAAACCATGTGATGTCTAGCCTCAAAAAGAAGTTTGAAATGACAGACTTAGGACACTTACATTATTTCCTTGGTTTTCAAGTCTTGCAATCCAAAGAAGGTATTACCCTTTCTCAGTCCAAGTATGTCTGTGATCTTCTATGCCAATTTCACATGGAAGATTGTAAGCCAGCCCCTTCTCCCTTTCAGTCTGGAGTCAAGCTTTCAGTCACTTGTACTTCCCCTGAAGTTGATGTCACCTTATACCGTCAACTTGTTGGTAAACTTCTGTATCTAACCCATACCCATCCTGACCTTTCCTTTGTCGTTAGTCTTGTTGCTTGGTTTATGCACCAACCTCATGAAAGTCACTAGAAAGTAGCTAAAAGAATACTTCGATATATTCGAGGTACATTTCAATTCAGGATTCAGTACAGTGCAGGAGCATCTCCATCGTTGATTGGTTTCACTTATTTAGATTGCACTGGTGACCCTGATGATCGAAAGTCTACTACAAGTTATGTATTCACTCTTGGTTGAGGACATATTACATGGTATTGTAACAAACAAAGTTCCATCTCTCTTTCTTTAGCATAAGCAGAGTATCGTGGTGAAGTTGAAGCCAGCAAGGAAGCCATGTGGCTTCGTCGGATCCTGACCGAATTCGGTCTTCATCAGCAACATCTAACTACACTTTGGTGTGATGATCAAATTTTCATTCAGCTATGCAAAGATCCAGTTCAGCATCAGCACATGAAACACATTGAGCTACATATACACTTCATCAGAAAGCTAATTAATGATCATGTTCTTGAAGTGTACTATTTTCCAACCAATGATCAAGTTGCAGATATCTTTACAAAGGCTCTCACAAAAGCAAAGTTTACCAACCTTCGATCTATTCTTGGAGTTCAGGAAAGTTATCATTAAGTGGGGATAGGCTCTAATGCCTCCTTCCTTCTCCTATTGTGTCACCTTTCTAAATCCTTCAATCCTATCCCAAGTTGTTCTTAAGGGGGGATGTTAGGATATTTCAACACATAGGAAATAGTCTCTTATTGTGACACGTTTGTAAATCCTTCAATCCTATCCCAAGTTGTTCTTAAGGGGGGATGTTAGGATATTCTGACACATAGGAAGTAGTTAAGTATAGCTTGGTCTAGCGTAGAGTTAGGTAAAGTGTGTTTCTTTACTATGTACATTTGTAACTTATAATCCGAAGGTCACGATAATCTGACGGTTCACTCTCTCCTCGGTATTACCAACACTTTATCTCTGGCTTGACACCCGATTGGTCCATGATCTCTATTTAAAGAGCATGGAGGGTCACTTGTCCGGTAACCGTTTATGAGAGAAGCTTATGTAAATTTTCTTTCTTTATATTAATAAATTGCCTGAAGTGGCTGTGTTGGCTCAGGCCATAGACTGTTTCCCTCTTTGAGGGTTTTAACCACATAAAATGCTGTTGTACTGATTTGTGATCTATTTTTGAGTGGTGACATTTGGTGTTTGATATCAGGAACTTACCCTTTAAATTCCTACACTATGATAGGAGATTTTTCCATTAATGGATCAGGATGTTTAAATCTCACATCGTTTCTTGATAACCATTGTCTTTAACTGACACCCATGCATAGTTCTAGCGCATAACTGTAAAACATGGACAGAAAAGTGAGCATAAAGTCCAGAAGCCCAATCTACCTTAATGGAGAAAAACAAGAAATCAAAACATATGTATAATGTACCAACCATTGAAATGATAGAAACATGAAATAAAATTTCATGATACTTCTCATCCGGGACGAACCAAATCATATATGTTAGCACCCTGTAATTAGAAAGATTGGCAAAATTCCAACTACAGGGAGAACATTATTTCAACCACTTTGGGATTCTAGGATCTAGCCCTCCTGAATCCGGAGAGGGATCTCTCCAATAAGTGCAAAGAATGGATTTATCTTTAAGGTTTTTGGGTTATGATATTAGGCTAGTTATGAAGAGCATGGGTTTTTTTTGTTTGTTTTTGGTTGGGAAAAGACATGATGAAGGTGAAGGCAGTTCAAAATAAAGAGTGAAGATGTATGCAAGTGAAGGAATGATTCGGCTGACAGAAAAGACAAAAAACAGTTTAACCCATTGGGCTAAGGAGTCATAGGAGGATTTTAATTGGACAGCAAGGTTCAAGAAGGATCCATGGGGAAAGTCACTTATGTCAAAGGATCTCTTAAGTTGATTTTATGGAATGAAACAGAGAGGAAATGGAGAATAAAAAAAATGAAGAACAGTGAACAGCCTAAGATCAAGTAAGTGCTTTCAAATTATCTTGCTTTGGCATGTACTTAGGGAAACAAAACTTAAAAGTATTATGAGATCAGGTAAGTGCTTTTAAACTAGTTTGCATTGAAGTACTTTCAGTTAGATAACATTTTGAAAACAGTTAGAACAACTTAAGATCAGGTGATTGCTTCGAATCTACCCTGGTTTCAACATATTCTAAAGGAAAACACAGATACTAATCATAAAGAGCAATCTAGATCAGGCAAGTGCCTTTAAACCAACCTACTTTAATATACTCTAAAGGAAAACACAAAAAATACTCATCATAAAGAGCAATCTAGATCAGGCAAGTGCTTTTAAACCAACCTACTTTAATATACTCTTCAAAGAGAACGTTCAAATGAAGAAAACATAAAAATAAAGCTTTCAGTAAGAGTAGGGTACTATTGAGAGTAAATCCTAGCTCTATGTTTGTTGTTCTTTATCAGAGAAAGTGGACAGAGTGAAATCATTAAAGAAAATAACAATTGACAGTGAGGAACACATCACCATTGACATAAATTAGGATCCCATAAATCAGCAGCTTGTATTTGATGTTCAAACTAGTTACAATCAGCAAGCCCAGTGGGTCTCTACAACTTCCAACTTCTCATATCAGCTTATGTATCTTCAAGTTGCACATAGGGCATCAGTAGCTTCAAAAAACTATTACATGCAATCAGATGTCCAGAGACCAACATTTTCTCATCTTCTACAGAAGTATTTATAGAAGAATGAGGAGGTGGGATCTGATAAAAGATCTCCTGGGTCAATTAATATAGACTAATGACTCCTCGGCCTTTGAGGGGCTCGATGAAGAAATTTACAGATGTTTATCTGCATTAATTGACTTACATTTATTAATTAAGCTCGGTGGGAGCCTTTTTGACTTTTGAGGCTCTATGTCATGTTGAATTAACTCTGTTTCTGCTCTCCCAAGGCCTAATGATTGAAAAGATTTTCTTCTGGGCTATTCTTAATCTTTAAAATAGTTTTGCCGACAATTAGAGATAAGATCTTTGATTTGTATTAACTGTTCAGCTGTCTTTAGGCAAACACCTCTTGTTCAGGTAATGACTAAGCCTTCTTTGATTTCTGTGAGGCTGAAGGTGCCTTTAGGAGCTAGAGAGGGTTTGATTGGCCTCTGCTTCAGGCGGTGGAGGCTTTCTCGGATCGACAGATATCTTCGTCTCTTCCTAAAACACCTTTAATTTACTTGAGATCTGTGTTTTAGGTCTAATTAGGCTTATCGTGCGTCTTCCGTTCTTTGTGACGTCTTTATCCATGGATTTAGGCTTTGATTTTCTGAATGTGTGCCTTAATCCTTCAAACTGCGCTAGGAAATCTTCAAACACTGATACTCTTTGTTTCTTTTATGCATTTTTGTGTCTTGTTGATGTGCAGGCTGCGCAAAGCTCATATGGCATCAATTCCTCATGAAACATTGGCGAGATGTGGAGTTTGAGCCTGGTGAATGGTTTTCTTTTATGAATCAAAGGCACGGGAATCGTCATTCCCGGCCTTCAGCCTTTCTTCATTATAATGGACAAACCATTCAAACCTACAAAATACAAAACTATATTATAAAATCCTGTGTTTTTGGGTTAAACTGCTTCAGAGGTTGTGGGAAGAGAGCAGGGCCATTGGATGGCATCATCCAATGGTTGGGACTCATTTAGAAGAGGTCAAACAAGAATGGAGGAAGAGAATAAATCAGATCCGTCGATCGTGCAGAGATCGACGGTGGGGATTAGTCGAAAAGCATAAAGTGGAAAGGTGAAAGGCGATGAAACCATGCGGGAAAAATATAGGCCATCCGATTTGGACACGTGGACGGTCTAGATCCAATCAGAGGATCACAATCGGAGGGGGAAAAAAGGGAGGGTGTAACGAAAATCGCCGATGCGATTGTACGATCAGGAGGGCTGATGCGATTGAGCGTTGGCCATTGATCTAAGGATCAGATCAACGGTGGGGAGTGAATTGGAGGGATGGCCGATCAGGCGGGATAAAAAAACGTACCGAATGAAAAATGCGATGTGATGTAGCGCGGGCCGTTGACCTGAGGATCAGATCGACGGTGGGGAGTGAATCAGAGGGATGGCTGATCGGGGGGGACAAAAAAATGTACCGAATGAAAAATGTGATGCGATGTAGCGCAGGTCGTTGGATCGGCCTTAGATCAACGGTTAATATCATTTTAGCCCATACACCGGCAGAAACCCTTTATACTTTATGAAAACCCAAAATGTCAATATAATACCAAGTTTTATTGCTTCGGGGGTGGAATATATATTTATGAAATGTTTGCGCCTGATTGCGGGGCCTTGGTCTATATGGAATGATAATAGGCTCGGGGCGTATACAATAAAGGGCCAATCACAATCAGAGCTTTTAGGCTTGGGCTTTTCAATCTAACCATTTAAAACTTGCGATGCGATTAGCGCCTCTAGACTCTTAACACTTGGTCCTGGGTGAAAGTTATATGGAATGAAAAGCGGAGGGGGCGGAGTTTTAATAAAGGGACTCAATCGCATCAAAACTTTTGATGCGGTCTTTCAATCTACCCATTGTGAGTTTTTCTGATGCGATTGTGCTTTGGGTCTAGCACCTGGTTCTAGGGTGCGGGCACGTGGAGGGGAAGTGGTTTAGGCTTAGCCCAAGGGGGCTTAAGTCTTTATACAAAAATATGTATTCTTCATGAAAATTTTCAAGTTTCTCAAGGGATTTGGGGGTTTTGGCAGAGTGAAAAGTGAGTTTCAAACTCTGTAAGGTGGATTTTATAAAGGGAAAAAAGAGGAAAAATGGAAATCAGAGGAAAATGATGGGGAAAAAGAGAGTAAAAATGCAGGTTAGTTTCTGAGTGGGGGAAGGGGAGACAAGGGGATTTTGCAGCAGTTCTTTCTCATAAAATCAGTAGAATTTTGTGAGCTTTGAAATGGGAACAACAATGAATATTGAAACAAGGGCATGACATCTTCAAGAGGCTTCAAGAGATAACATTTTTGCAATAAAACTGTTCCTTGAAGGCTCCAAAATGTTTTGGCAACCTTTTGATAGAGAAATTTTATAGGTGGCCAACAATATCATCTGCAACGATGAATTTATAAACCATTTTTAGAAAATGGTGTTAATACACTAATTATAGTTGGTTGGAAAAAATAAGTCAAGGATATATATAGTTGGTTGGAAAAAATTCATCCTTGAGGAAACCAAGCCTATACTCAAAAACTTAACCATTAGAGAGTACCATTTAGATATGCGTTTTTTCATGTGGTGGGTCACTTGCACTTAGCCCAATATTTGAGGAAATAACCAACCAATTGAGGGTACACAATTGATTTTTATTCAACTATATTAAATAGATCATCCAGTAACTTAAAGAATTCACTTCATCCAACCCATGTATCTTTGCAAATAGTTCTTGAACCTTAAAATCATCAAGCAAATAAGCCAATATGATTAGCCAAGAAATTTTTGAAGAACCTACCTCATTGGGGGTATAAAGGGGAAACTAGTGCTGCATAAAAATACCATTATTCTTGAAGAACCATGGAACCCCTATTGTACCCATTTAAGATACTCTTGTAGTTGAAATTCCAAGATGAAAATTCTTTTCCCTTTATGTTCAAATAGAAATCTTTCATTTACAACTCTTTTTTGAGGTAGATATGCATCTCATCATTCCATCACATAAGGCAAAAATGCCACTATGATGAACTTTCCTAATAATGTTCTTGCATGTGCATACATGCAAATAGTATCTCCTCAACCAAGACCTCCAACATGATTAACACACTAAGGTCATATATTTTCATAGGGAGACTTGATAAATTATCCAAGTTGATACAAGATTGTCTTAGAGGGGTCATAGGAGACCGAACTGGATATTTTATTGGCAACTTTCTAGAAGAAAATAATTCCTTCAGGGCTTAGGGAATATTGACCTCTTTTTTTCAAGTAATCGCAATTCTTGTTTTCTATTACAGATCTACACCTGTTAGCATGCACCTACCTCCTAAATAGATCTATTAGTATGATGAGTTTATTAGAAAAAGAAAACTAAGCTGAAAATAAAGAATTTGAGATTACTCCACATCCCCCCCATCCCCCACCCGGTCACATAGAAAAGCTAAAGCATAAGATGTTGAATCTCTAATTAAACTAAGAGGGGGGGGTGAATCACTTTAATACATTCCTGATCTTTTAAACTTTTCAATAAACTTATTTACACCTTCATTTCAAACTCTATTTGATGTGAGAGTAATCTTAGAATGTAATCTGAAAGTATTAGTTTAATAGAGTAGTAGACTTAATTTGAGAGCAGCAGGTATTAAGCAAATGATACATATCAGATCAATACATAAATATCATGCACATAGACACCAGATATAAGTGGAAACCCATAAAGGGAGAGAACCACATCTTATTATTGTTGTGATGCAAACGCAAGCTCCAACTCCCTCTCACCACCGTTTTTCCGCAGCACCAACTCACAGTAAGAGGCTCTCACCTCAATTCTGAATTCTCGCAAGTTACAACTTCGTGCGGAAGCACTCAACTCCTTCTGCCGCAGCACCAACTCAGCGAGGTTCACAACTCCCGCCCGCCCACAATCGACCATCATCGGTCGCAACTTGATAGGCTCCAACTAACTCGACCCCATCCAACCGAACAAATGCTGACCTACCTCGACACGCCCGGCTTCCCGTAGCTTCTCCTTCCGTTCGCTTTTCTTAATCTTCTCTCGTCTTACTCTCTAATATTCTTCCCCATCCCATTTACTCTCTCCTCTGCTCTCAAAAACTCTCTCTGCATATCAAGATGATATTATTTATAGATTTCCTCACATGACTGTTTGTATTCTGTTTGGAATTCGAAATGGAAAGTCATGTCTCTTTGCCTTCTGCCTTCTCACTCCTTTTATCAGCTTACTCAGAAATTATAACTGTAGGTGTCAATTTTAACATTACAGTGGGAGTTTGTTTTCTCTCGGAGACTTGACAATGCATCACAAACAATAAAAATTTAAATAAAACATTTACATTCAAATTTAAATGAGAACTCCAGCTCAACTCATTTAGTCTTTTGAATTGGTATGCATTTGTCTTTTCTTTGGCTATCTTTTTCTTTTCTTTGACTGTGTTTTATCTATTAGTTTAATAGAGTAGTAGACTTAATTTGAGAGCAGCAGGTATTAAGCAAATGATACATATCAGATCAATACATAAATATCATGCACAGAGACACCAGATATAGTGGAAACCCATAAAGGGAGAAAACCACATCTTATTATTGTTGTGATGCAAAGGCAAGCTCCAACTCCCTCTCACCACTGTTTTTCTGCAGGCACCAACCTACAGGAGGCTCCTACCTCAATTCCGCAAGCTACAACTTGCAAGGAAGCACCAACTCCCTTCAGTTTTCTGCAGGCACCAACCTACAGGAGGCTCCAACCTCAGTCAGCTACAACTGACGACTATCAAGTTGCAACTTGATAGGGAAGCTCCAACTTCCTCAATTTATCAAACTGAAAGTTTGCTGATTTACCTCAGATATCAGCTCTGTTCTGTAGCTTCTCCTTCTGTTCTGCTTTTCTTAATATTCTCTGTCTTATTCTTCTATATTCTTCCTTCTCTCGATTTACTCTCTCTTCAAAAAAAACTCATTATGCATATCAAGATGATATTATTTATAGAGTTCCTCACATGACTGTTTGTATTATGCTTGGAATTCGAAATGGAAAGTCATGTCTCTTTGCCTTCTGCCTTCTCACTCCTTTTATCAGCTTACTCAGAAATTATAACTGTAGGTGTCAATTTTAACATTACAGTGGGAATTTTTTTTCTCTCGGAGACTTGCCAATGCATCACAAACAATAAAAATTTAAATAAAACATTTACATTCAAATTTAAATGAGAACTCCAGCTCAACTCATTTAGTCTTTTGAAATGGTACGCATTTGTCTTTTCTTTGGATCTCTTTGTCTTTTCTGTGACTGTGTTTTATCTTCTTTCGGATCTGTTTTCTCTTTTGTCCTCTGATGTGGTGTAACTGCTGCATATGTGTAAATGTGCCTTTTATATCCGCTGACTGTAAATCTGGAGGAATTCCAATCCCTTTTATGCCATTAGTGTCTTGTTGATGTGGCAGGTTCCGCAGGCCGGAACATACATATATCACAAGCATTAATAATCGTCCTCCCGTAAAGCTAAGGTTCGTGGGTCTAGAGACCACGCGGCTTATCGCAACCGTGTTATATATATAACTCAATAACCATTATATATCATATGTGTTATGCCCCCGAATCATATTCAAACGTTATTCAACATATATAATATATACAATTTATTTGCAAATAACCCGACGTCCATAAGGATTGGCTGCCAATACGATTAGACCTGGAACTCAAGTTGTATATGAGTCGTATTTTATATACCAATCGGGTCCGGATTTCCAATTGCAATCGCAACTCTTATATTCTCCGATGTGATTGACGATTGCCGATGCGATTAGAACCTGGAGCTGAAATCTTTGTTAATCATAATTTATAAGTCCATCGGGTCCGAACTCTTAATCGCAATCGCAAGTTCTTTAATATGTGTTGCGATGGTTTGTTTCTTTCCGATGCGATTGGAACTGGAATTCAAACACTTTGTTAAACATGGTTTATAGACCCATCGGGTCCGGTCTTCCAATCACAATCGCAAGTCTTTAACATATGTTCCGATTGACCAGTGCTGATGCGATTTGACCGTAACTCAAATATGTATTAACCCCTGCTTATAACAAGATCGGGTCCACGATTTCAATCGCAGCGTTTTACAAAAGACATGTGATTGGGAACTCGGATGCGATTAGCATCTATCAACTCCTGCTTATAACACGATCGGGTCCACCATTTCAACCGCAATCGCAACTTTCTGTTGCGATGTTCCGCTGCCCTTGCGATCTCCGATTGCGATTGGGGAGGGGTCCCACCTTATCAAACTTTGTTTTATGCGCTCCATAATATAAATGCCTTGGAACTTTGTTTATGTGATGCACTGCACATATATGTTTATATATATTTTTTCCGCTGGAGTGAAGCGATTCCCAGAATAAGTTTTTGTTATATTATATGTATAACGCCGGTTGGAGTGTGCGATTCCCGGAATATGGTTCTGTATTATATGCATTGTATTTCCGCTGGAGTTAAGCGATTCCTGGAATAAGTTTGTATTTGTTATATGTGCTCCGCCGGTTGGAGAGTGTGATTCCTAGAATATGGTTCTGTATTATATGTGTAACTCCCGGCTGGAGTCTGCAATTCCCAGAATAAGATTCGTGTTGTATAACGCCGGTTGGAGTGTGCGATTCCTGGAATATGGTTCTGTATTATATGCTGCTGGAGTGAAGCGATTCTCGGAATTTTGTAACTGCTCTCTGCCTCTGTCTCTGCCTCTGCTCCGCTGGTTGGAGAGTGCGATTCCCGGAATTTTGTAACTGCTCTCTGCCTCTGTCTCTGCTTCTGTCACTCTGCCTCTGTCTCTATCTTCCGATAACGGTTCTTCACTGTGCTTCTATGACTGTTACATTTTGACTTTCTTCTTGCTGCCTCTATTACTTTCGCTGTGCCTCTTTTGCCTTCCTTTGCTACGGCGCTGCCTCTTTTGCCTGAGTGCTGCCGCCTTTGCCTGAGTGCTGCCGCCTTTGCCTGAGTGCTGCCTCCTTTGCCATCAATGACAATATTTCCAACAGTCTCCCCCTTTGGCATTGATGGCAATCCACTTTCTCTGTTTGCTTTCTCTTTCTCTTGTTGCTTGCTCTTCCTGTTTGCTATTTGTTCTTCCTCCCCCTTTGACATCAATGGCAAAGGATGACTCCTCATCCCTCCGTATGGGTTCTGTCATTGTATTTCCTTTCTCTGAGTTATGTTTAGGTCCTCTTCTGCCGAAATTGGACTATGCTGTGTTTCATTTGTAGTGCCTGTAATATGTGCTAGATTGCAGACAGAGATGATGCATTTTACGATTGAAAAGTTCTTGTTGCTTCCGAATGCTGATAATATTGATAATGCTGATCCTGTGGACTTGTTTTATGCTTATCTTGTTGGCTGTTCTCCCCCTGGAATGATATCTTCATTTTGTTCTCCCCCTGAGACTGTACTTTCTCTTCATATTAGAGAATAGTATCTACAGATACTACCCCTAGTTTGTCTCTCAAGTATTCGAATGGTTCTCTGGTAAGTGGTTTGGTAAATATATCTGCTATCTGTTCTTTCGTTGATACATAGTCCAGTTTAACTATCTTCTGAGCCACTTGTTCTCGGAGAAAATGATACTTGATTGGTATATGTTTAGTTTTTGAATGAAGCACGGGATTTTTAGATATACTTATAGCACTTGTATTATCACATTTGATTGAGAAAGGTTCATTAATGCTTACCTTCATGTCTTGAAGTGTTTGCTTCATCCACATGACTTGTGTGCAACATGCTGCTGCTGCTATATATTCTGCTTCAGCTGTAGACAGAGAGATGGATGTTTGTTTCTTGCTTAGCCATGCCACCAGAATTTCTCCTAGATAGAATGCACATCCACTTGTACTCTTCCTATCATCCACACAGCTGGCCCAATCTGCATCTGTGTATGCTATCAAGGTGAAGCTTTTGCCTTTAGGATACCAAAGCCCATATTGTGCAGTTCCTTGTAGATATCTGAGTATTCTTTTTACTGCCAGAAGATGGTTTTGTTTAGGTGCTGCTTGATATCTTGCCACTAGTCCTACTGCTAGCATGATGTCTGGTCTTGAAGATGTCAAGTACAGCAGGCTTCCTATCATGGATCTATAGAGTTTTTGATCTACATCTGCAGACCTATCATCAGCACACAGCTTGCATCCCGTGATCATGGGGGTTGTCATTGGTTTGCAGTCCTCCATTTTGAATTTTTTCAGCATTTCTTTTAAGTATTTTTCTTGAGAGATGAATGTGCCTGTGTTCTTTTGCTGAATTTGCAGTCCCAAGTAGAAACTGAGTTCTCCAATCATAGACATTTCAAACTCTGTTTTCATCTCATCAACAAACCCTTTTGCTAGTTCATCTTTGTTGCTTCCAAACATAATGTCATCAACATATACAACAACAATTAGGAGTTCATTTTCATGCGCTTTTATGTATAGATTGCTGTCTACTCCACCTCTCTTAAAACCTTGTTTTTGCAAATATTTGTCCAGTCTTGAGTACCAAGCACGAGGAGCCTGTTTTAGTCCATATAGGGCCTTCTTCAGTCTGCACACATAGTCTTCTTTGTCTGTCAATGAGAAGCCTTCTGGTTGTTCCATGTACACTTCTTCTTCTAGATCTCCATTAAGAAAAGCAGACTTTACATCCATTTGATATACCTTGAAGTCTTGATAGCATGCAAATGCCAGGAACATTCTGATAGCTTCCATTCTAGCTACAGGGGCAAATGTTTCATCATAATCAAGTCCTTCTATTTGTGAGTATCCTTTGCAGACCATCCTTGCTTTATTCCTGATTACTTATCCTTGCTCATTCATTTTTTTTTTGAATACCCATTTTGAACCAATGATATTTTTCTCAATAGGTCTAGGAACTAGTTCCCAGGTATTGTTCTTCTCAATTTGGTCCAATTCTTCATTCATTGCTTTTATCCAATACTTGTCCTTGCTAGCTTCTTCAAATTTCTTTGGCTCTATTTGTGATAACATGGCTATGTATACTTCTTCTGTTTGTTCTGTTAGCTGCCTTCTTGTCTGGACTCCTGCTTTCTTGTCTCCTATGATCTGATCTTGAGGATGATTCTTCTGAGTGTATCTTGAGGGGGTTTTTGAGCTCAGCTCTGCATCTTCTATTGTCTTGCTGGTTTTGCCATTGTCATTGAGATCTTCTTTGTTGTGGGTGTTGTTGGGACTAGACGTCTCTTCTTCTCTGTTGTTGGAAATTATATGAAATCTCATAAATAACAAACTGTGTGAAGGAATATTGTGTGTGTCATCACTTGCTGAGCCTTGTCTGAAAATCCACCATCATATTTATCATTTAAGTTTGTCATTATTATTTGTGTTTCTTTTTATAAAGAGCCTATGAAATGTTTTATAAAAATGGCTTTCATATATCAGTTTATGTGAGTCTCTATAAATAAATTTATTAAGATATCTGTTGTGTGTATATGCTGAAGGTTTGACAATATTATTTACATGTAATACGTGGCTGCAGTACATGGAAGCTGTCTCTACGCTTTACTCCATTCTGCTGAGGTGTCCCTGCAATAGTAAATTGTTGCTTTATTCCATGTTCATTACATAGGTCTGCAAAGTCATAATCTGTGAATTCTCCTCCTCTGTCTGATCTGATACATTTCAGCTTGCATCCGGTTTGATTTTCTGCTAATGCTTTGAATATCTTAAATTTTTCCAATGCTTCTGATTTATTTTTGAGAAAGGCAACCCATGTCATTCTGGAGAAGTCATCTATTATCAGCATGAAATAGGATTCTCCACTTGGTGTTCTAGTTCTAGCAGGTCCACACAGGTCCATGTGCACAAGTTGGAGTGGTCTTCTTGTTGACAAATCCTCTTTAGATTTAAAGGATGTGCGAGTCTGTTTCCCCAATTGACAAGATTTGCATATAGTACTTGAAGGCCTTTTTATTTCTGGCATGTCTTTGACAGCTTTCTTCTTGCTCAATTTGATGATATGGTCAAAGCTGAGATGTCCCAATCTCCTATGCCACAACCATGACTCCTCAAGTTTGCTAAGATGGCAGGCTTCATCTTCCTCTTTCACTATGTACACATTGTTCTTTGTTCGAACACCTTTGAGCAGAGTATTTCTTGTTGTGCTTGACCTGACTACACAATCTTGTGCTCTAAAAAGAACTTCACAACCTTTGTCACAAATCTGACTGACACTCAGTAAATTTGCTTTCAGTCCATCCACAAATAGTACCTCTTGGGCTTTTCCTCTGCCATTGTCTATGCTGACTGAGCATTTTCCCTTGATCTTTCCTGATTTATCATTACCAAAAATAACATTGGCAGATTTCTTTTCATCAAGAGTTATAAACTTGCTTCTGTCTCCATTCATGTGTTTGGAGCAGCCACTGTCCAAGTACCACTGGCTTTTCAGATCTTGAGCAGTTAGAGCCAGGTCACAGTTATTCACCTTCTTTATCCACTGGAGGCCCCCTTTTAAACATTTGATTATAGTTTTTGCAGAATTGTGAGCATGAACAAAATTGCTTTGACTCATAAACCTCCTTGAGGTATTGAACATTAGTCTTTGTCTATACTTTCTACATTCAATAATTTTATGGCCAAATTCCTTACAATAAAAACAATAACCATAGAAATTATTTGCATACCTGATGTAAGGTTGTTTTCTCCATTTGTTTTTTTGAGATAGCCTCTTCACTTTTTGCATCTTTTGCAGGTCTGAATTACTCTTCCTTGCATAACAATATGCAGCAATGTGTCCTAGCTTGTGGCAGACATAGCAGGTGGCATTCTTCATAGGAGGGAAGAATTTCCTCTGATGACTTCCAAATTTGATATACTTAGGGGCATATGATTCTTTTTCTTCCATCTTAGTATTCATTATATTCTTTGTTACTAGAGGTTTCTTCTGCTCTCTGTCTCTCTTATTGCAGATTTCTTCTTTTGTAGGAATTATTTGAGCTACTTCCTCATCCTTCTTTGCTTTTACAAAATTAATCTCTCTGTCAACCTTTTATTTTCCTTTACTTGATTCTCCTTCGTAGCCTATTCCAGTCTTTATCATAGGGGATCTTTGAGCAACCAAAATTTCATTCAACTTAATAGAGCTTGTTGTTTGAGAAGGGTATATAGAAACTTTCTGTTAAGCATTTTCTAATTTCTTTCTCAGACACAAAATTTCTTCTTCCAGCTTCTCTTGTTCTCGAGATTTATCTTTGATTTGCTGAAGTAACATATCTTCTATCTTCTTGGCTTCTTAAAGCTTTACCTTCAGCTGCATGAGGACTTCTGAATTTTGTTCTTCTTTCACACATTTTAGGAGAATCTCTTTTTGTTTTCTGCATTTTAGTTTGAGTCTGTCAATCTCCTCTAGAGCACTTCTTAGCTCCCCCTCAAGGTCTACTTCCCCTTCTTCTTCTTCATCTTCTAGTAGGAGTCCCTCAAGATCTTCTATGGCCATCAATAACAATTCTGAGGTTCCTTCTTCACTTGAGGGTTCATCTGAGTCTTCAGATGCACTGCTGTCTTGCTGAGCATAGAAGGATTTTCTGCTGAATTTCTTTCCTTTCTGCCAGAACTTTGATGTGTCTTTCTCTGATTCTTGAGCTTGATTTCTTACTTTCTTGTGAGGACATTTAGCAGCATAATGTCCAACTCTTCCATAGTTAAAGCATTTGAAGGGAATTTTACCTTTGTATCTACCTGAGCCTCTATCCAATTTCTTGACAAATTTAGCCTCTTCTTCATCAGAACAAGAGCATATTTCTTCCTTTTCTTCTTTCCTTTTTTCTATTTTGAATGTTGCTTCCCTTGTACTTGGCTTCTTCTGTGGGAGCCTCATTTCATAGGCTGTTAGATTTCCAAGTATCCGGTTCATGGTCAAAGTCTCCCAATCCGCTGTCTCTTCTATTGCAGATACCTTGGGATTAAATCTGGGTGGGAGTAATCTTAGAATCTTTTGCACAACTATACTTTCTGGTATGGTTTCTCCAAGAGCTTTCATATTGTTAACAATTTATGCAACTTTTAAGAAGAAGCTGCCAACATCTTCATCGTCATTCATTTTTAAGTTTTCAAACTGGGCTCTATATACTTGAAGTTTGGCAGTTTTTACTTTCTGGTCTCCCTCATGTATGCCTTCAAGAGTATCCCATATTTTGTTGGCAGTGTCTTTGTGCATTACTTTAATAAACTCTGCTTCACATAACCCATTCAGGATGGCATTCATGGCTTTTGCATTAGCTACAAAGCTTTCTTTAGCTTCTTTTTCTGTATCAGTTGACTTCGGGGCATATCCTAATTCCACAGCAGCCCAGACTTCTATTCCTAGAGACATTATGTATGTCTTCATTCTGATTTTCCAGAAAGCATAATTTTCACCAGTGAAGAAAGGGGCTTTAGTGGTTGAGCATCCTTCTTTACTAGCCATCTTGGGAACCTAGGATCTCCTTTCAGTTGTTAGACTTGTACAAAGGAACCGGCTCTGATACCAATTGTTGAATCTCTAATTAAACTGAGAGGGGGGGGGTGAATCAGTTTAATACATTCCTGATCTTTTAAAATTTTCAATAAACTTATTTACACCTTCATTTCACACTCTATTTGATGTGAGAGTAATCTTAGAATGTAATCTGAAAGTATTAGTTTAATAGAGCATTAGACTTAATTTGAGAGCAGCAGGTATTAAGCAAATGATACATATCAGATCAATACATAAATATCATGCACAGAGACACCAGATATAAGTGGAAACCCATAAAGGGAGAAAACCACATCTTATTATTGTTGTGATGCAAAGGCAAGCTCCAACTCCCTCTCACCACTGTTTTCTGCAGGCACCAACCTACAGGAGGCTCCTACCTCAATTCTGCAAGCTACAACTTGCAAGGAAGCACCAACTCCCTTCATTTTTCTGCAGGCACCAACCTACAGGAGGCTCCAACCTCAGTCAGCTACAACTGACGACTATCAAGCTGCAACTTGATAGGGAAGCTCCAACTTCCTCAATTTATCAAACTGAAAGTTTGCTAATTTACCTCAGATATCAGCCCTGTTCTGTAGCTTCTCCTTCTGTTCTGCTTTTCTTAATATTCTCTGTCTTACTCTTCTATATTCTGCCTTCTCTCGATTTACTCTCTCTTCATTTAAAAAAAAAACTCTCTCTCCATATCAAGATGATATTATTTATAGATTTCCTCACATGACTATTTGTATTCTGCTTGGAATTCGAAATGGAAAGTCATGTCTCTTTGCCTTCTGCCTTCTTACTCCTTTTATCAGCTTACTCAGAAATTATAACTGTAGGTGTCAATTTTAACATTACAGTGGGAGTTTGTTTTCTCTCGGAGACTTGCCAATGCATCACAAACAATAAAAATTTAAATAAAACATTTACATTCAAATTTAAATGAGAACTCCGGCTCAACTCATTTAGTCTTTTGAATTGGTACGCATTTGTCTTTTCTTTGGCTGTCTTTGTCTTTTCTGTGACTATGTTTTATCTTCTTTCGGATCTGTTTGCTCTTCTGTCCTCTGCTGTGGTGTAACTGCTGCATATGTGTAAATGTGCCTTTTATATCCGTTGAGTGTAAATCTGGAGGAATTCCAATCCCTTTTATGCCATTAGTGTCTTGTTGATGTGGCAGGTTCCGCAGGCCGGAACATACATATATCACAAGCGTTAATAATCGCCCTCCCGTAAAGCTAAGGTCCGTGGGTCTAGAGACCACGCGGCTTATCGCAACCGTGTTATATATATAACTCAATAACCATTATATATCATATGTGTTATGCCCCGGATCATATTCAAACGTTATTCAACATATATAATATATACAATTTATTTGCAAATAACCCGACGTCCATA
Source organism: Pinus albicaulis (assembly GCA_034641835.2). NCBI lineage: Eukaryota > Viridiplantae > Streptophyta > Pinopsida > Pinales > Pinaceae > Pinus > Pinus albicaulis. Next base: position 142,505,164 of record CM076572.1, on the reverse strand, counting down.
AGGATTGGCTGCCAATACGATTAGACCTGGAACTCAAGTTGTATATGAGTCGTAGTTTATATACCAATCGGGTCCGGATTTCCAATCACAATCGCAACTCTTATATTCTTCGATGCGATTGACCATTGCCGATGCGATTAGAACCTGGAGCTGAAATCTTTGTTAATCATAATTTATAAGTCCATCGGGGCCGAACTCTTAATCGCAATCGCAAGTTCTTTAATATGTGTTGCGATGGTTTGTTTCTTTCTGATGCAATTGGAACTGGATTTCAAACACTTTGTTAAACATGGTTTATAGACCCATTGGGTCCGGTCTTCCAATCGCAATCGCAAGTCTTTAACATATGTTCCGATTGACCAGTGCCGATGCGATTTGACCGTAACTCAAATATGTATTAACCCCTGCTTATAACAGGATCGGGTCCGCCATTTCAATCACAGCGTTTTACAAAAGACATGTGATTGGGAACTCGGATGCGATTAGCATCTATCAACTCCTGCTTATAACACGATCGGGTCTGCCATTTCAATCGCAATCGCAACTTTCTATTGCGATGTTCCGCTGCCCTTGCGATCTCCGATTGCGATTGGGGAGGGGTCCCACCTTATCAAACTTTGTTTTATGTGCTCCATAATATAAATGCCTTGGACCTTTGTTTATGTGATGCACTGCACATATATGTTTATATATATTTTTGCCGCTGGAGTGAAGCGATTCCCGGAATAAGTTTGTGTTATATTATATGTATAACGCCGGTTGGAGTGTACGATTCCTGGAATATGGTTCTATATTATATGCATTGTATTGCCGCTGGAGTTAAGTGATTCCAGGAATAAGTTTGTATTTGTTATATGTGCTCCGTCGGTTGGAGAGTGCGATTCCCGGAATATGGTTCTGTATTATATGTGTAACGCCCGGCTGGAGTCTGCGATTCCCGGAATAAGATTCATGTTGTATAACACCAGTTGGAGTGTGCGATTCCTGGAATATGGTTCTGTATTATATGCCGCTGGAGTGAAGCGATTCTCGGAATTTTGTAACTGCTCTCTGCCTCTGTCTCTGCCTCTGCTCCGTTGGTTGGAGAGTGCGATTCCCGGAATTTTGTAACTGCTCTCTGCCTCTGTCTCTGCTTCTGTCACTCTGCCTCTGTCTCTATCTTCCGATAACGGTTCTTCACTGTGCTTCTATGACTGTTACATTTTGACTTTCTTCTTGCTGCCTCTATTACTTTCGCTGTGCCTCTTTTGCCTTCCTTTGCTACAGCGCTGCCTCTTTTGCCTGAGTGCTGCCGCCTTTGCCTGAGTGCTGCCTCCTTTGCCATCAATGACAATATTTCCAACATAAGAAAAACATAAACAACTATGTGCCACATATATGTGGTTCTAACTTATAATTGTGTATATTGAAATTAACTTGAAGGAATCTTTAAAAAACCCTATACTACAATCTTTCTTTCAATTTTCCTTTTACTACAAAAACAAGGGATATGTAGGGAGACCATAGTTTTGGAATTTTTACTAAATCTCTGCAACATATTATATATGTTCCCCTCATTATTTTTTTCTAGAAACCTACTAAAACGATAGTTTCAATCATTTCAACTATATACTTCTTTGAAGTAGATTTCAAACATATAAATGTTACCCATTCTATTAGATGGGTGAACAACAAATTTAGAAATATTTTATCTATACTTCAACAGATGTTCTTCTAATTTTTAAAAATTCATTCATAGAATATTTCCATCACCGAAAATTTAGAGATGCTCCCAATTTTCCTACCATTGTAGAGAAACAAGTCTTTTCATGGATAAAGGTATTTGATTTGGTCTTCCATATCATGAGTGAATTATTGTGGCATGGTTTACAGTCTCAAGGTTCATGAACAATAATATAATTGTTAGTTTTTTCAATTGAAGAGCACTCCTCAATCATACATGTCATGTTGTAGGAAAATAAATTTGATTGCTTAAAAGAACAGACTTTTATGTCTCCACAAAAGGAAAAGTACAAAAGTTCTTAAACACCAAACTACAAAAAGGTTATAAGCCACACATCTCTATGTATATTCAGTGGAATTAAATTAAATATTTTTAAATCCTCGGATCTCAATATACTCTGTGTATTTGAGAAGAATACACAAAGAAGACAAATTATAAACTATGGTATTATGCTCCTAAGACGTGAACCAGTAAAAAACAATAAAAAATACATTGAGGGTCAATGCATCACTAAAGTGATTTATCTCCAAATGTGATCAAATTCTTACAATATGTTGGCTACATGTAGTGATTTCTCAATAGTTTAAGAGACAACCTTATAAACCATTATTATGGTCTATGGATCTTCAAAAAAATTAATGTTCAAATGATGATATCTTCAGCAAGGCAAATTTCCTTCTTGTATAATGTCAAAAAAATATTGTTTGTTTGTGAATATTTTCCTTTCCCTCAAAAAAATATGTTGCTCAAGAATTTGGGTAAATATATTTGTAAAGAGCATCAAACTCGATGCTTCACTTTAACTAGCAACTAATGTTCACAAGGACAAAACCAAATCAATTTTTTTTTCATGGCAACCAAGCAAAAGTAGGTTTTACGGAAGGAAAAAAAGGACAATTAATATTTCAATTAGGAAAAACTAAGGTAAAAAGAAATTAGGGCTTTCTTTACTGACCACAAAATAATTATTTTACAGAAATTATGTAATAAAATTACTTGCAAGTAAAAAAATCCAAGATGTAGGGTTTGTGCACAGAACCCTAGTGGGGATATCAACTTGCAATCTGAGATGTAGGGTTTGTGTACGAAACCTCAATGGGGATATTAACTTGCAAAAGGTTCTCTGGATCGAAATCTCCCCTCACCATTGTAGGAGGCTGATGTCTCCTTTCTTTCAAGATTTCTACTTAAAATCAATGATTTAATCTCTAGCATTTAAAAAAATACAACAACAAAACCTCATGGCATCGTCCTGAGCATTCTCTTTTTGAAATCCTAACAAAGAAATGAATTATCATCTTCAGTTATACGTAAGGGTTTGAAGTAGAGACAACTTAAAATAGAATTTCAAATACATAAATGTATCAAAATAATATTACCCGTGTATGGAGAAACGTAAGAAAATGTTGATTATGTTGTATATGGAGAAACGTAAGAAAATGTGGATTATCTTGAGCTAGTGAGGGAGTAAAACTATATTAATGTGAAAAAAATTTAACAGACTTTAGAGTAGAATTCAGAAATAAATTCAATGTCTACAAAACAATGAAGAATCTTAGTAAGAGCGTCAAGAGGTTTTAGTGTTTTGATAGCTCCGCGAAATTTTTAGGAGGCAAAATGAAAAAAACACTATTTATCAATTTTTTAAATAATAAAAAATAAGGATTTTAAAATTGGAATTACATTCATAAAATGTGTAAGGGTTTGCATTAAACATTTCACTAAACAAGCATGTAAATATTTAACATTTTTAATCTAATGTCACCCTATTTAAAAATAAATCTAATTATTATTATGTATAAACACACTATAAATTTAAAATATAAAGAGGTTTATTAACACTCAAAAAAGAGGTATGATAAATAAATAAAAATATAAATAAACCGAGGTATGATAAATAAATAAAACCTATTTTAATACTTACTTCAAAAGTATGGAAAATAAATAAAAATATAAATAAACTAAAGGTTTGGTAAATAAATAAAACCTCTTTTTATATTTACTCCATAAACCTCTTTATATTTAAGGAAACTCAAACAATAGGTTTTATTTAGGTGAAGCCTATGGAAAAAATATCATTTTAATACAATGGGCTAAATACCATGGGCCAAATATCATATTTATAAAAGATGTATGGTAAATAAATAAATATAAAAGTGGTATAAAGAAGTATGGTAAATAAATAAAAATATATAAGATTAGAAATCAACATCTAATTATATACCAAGCCTATGGGCCAAATACCATGGTAAATAATAGAGGTATGGTAAATAAATAAAATATAAATAAACTAGCAATATGGTAAATAAATAAAACATATTTTTATATTTACTCCATAATACTCTTTATATTTAGGAACACTCAAAAAAGAGGTTTTATTTAGGTGAAGCCTATGAACCAAAAACCATTGGCCAAATTATTATTAATACCATGCAAAAAAAAATTATTAACCCTAATATCAATATCAAAAGATTATTATTATTATTATTAATTATAATATTCATATTAATATATTATAATATTAATATTATTAAATTTAAAAAATTTGGATTAATACAATATTAAATTTGTTATATTATAATATATATTAATATATGATGATATATATTAACTCTAGATATATATGAGAAGGAAGAACAAAGACATAGAGTCATAGAGGTCGAGAGATAGGGGGAGTCATAAGTGAGAGATGGAGATAAACTGAAGGAGGGGGGAGAAAATGAATGGAGAGAGGGAGAGAGGGATATGAGTGAGAGAAGTAGAGAAGGGTAAGAGAGGGAGAGAGTGACACAAATATGGAAGGGGGAGAGAGAGAAGGAGAGAGGGAGGGATATAGTGAGAGGATTGGAGGGTAGAGAGAGAGAGAGAGATGGGGTTAGAGAGAGGGAAGGGGGAGAGAAAGGGAGAGAGAGGACTTGAGAGAGAGGAATCAATATCATAGAAGAAAGAAGATCTAAACAGATTAATTTATAGGGAGATGGGAGATAGATGCACCCTACCTACCTAAGTAAATGTCTAAACCAAATGTGGTGTAATTGCTTGTAATGGTGAATTGTCTGTAATGGTGGTCGATTATACGAGTCGAGGATTTTACGAGGAGGCACTATATTTTTAATGTGATATGCAAAAAACAAGTACCGAACCTAACCATTTCACATTCACCAATGTTCTCTCTATATGTTCTAATTTGGTAGATTTGGAACATGGAAAAGGATTCTTGTTTGTGATCACCTCCCACGAGGATTCACCATTTGTGAGAACACAACATTTGTGGTTGCATCTTCTAAATCATTACCACTTCCAATAACACTAGTATAAAAAGTCTCAGGCTCTAAGCAATGCAAAGGAACATAAGGCATGCGCCCTCGTTCTCTTCTACATAATTGTATGTTAGGTCCCTATATTACTAGTATAGTCCCTTATTGTTTTTAGTGTAACCCCCTTATTGTTATTATTGTACCCCTGTAACCCTCATATTTTTATTATTGTGCCCTTAAATTATTATCGTTAGGTCAGCTCGGATTACAATGTGGCCCCACTAGGATTACATTGTGGCCCCATGGACTCCTATATATAGAAAGGAGGTTTTGTAATTTGAATCATCCAAGAATTGTTCATTCATGTAATGTATTGGAGGTTTCCCCCTCAAAGTGGCTTATTTCTAATGCATTGATATCTCTTTTCTTCTATTTTTGGAGCTAGTTTCACAACATTTGGTATCAGAGGTTTGGATTCTAGGGTTTCATTGCTCCAAACAGGTCATCGTGGAATTTTCAATATAAATTTTTTTCTACAAAGGTTCTGAAGCTGAAATTTTTAGTGTGCGAAGCCAAAATCTTGAGGAACATCATCGCAAAATTTCATAGCTTGGTTCACAATATTTTCGGAGATATAATCTGTGCAATGTAGGTCATTTTGCAGGCTCCTGAATTTAACCTAAATAGGTCATTGGGGAATTTTCGCTATAAATTATTTTCTACTAAGGTTCAAAATCTGAAATGTTTAGAGTCCGAAGACAAATTCCTGAGGAACATCATCACAAAATTTCAGATCTTGGTTCACAATAATTTCGGAGATATGATTTGTGGAAGTTAGGGCTTTTTCAGGCTTCTAAATTTCATCTTAAAGAGGTGACCGTGGAAAAATCTTCATATCTTTCTCTTTGAGCATCGGATTGGAATGCTGTAAAACATGGCTGCAAGTACACGGACTGTAGTTTTCTATCTATCAATTTTAGATCCAAACGAGTAAACAGTGACATGTGGCAAGTCGTACAATTTCGCTCTACTGAACCAGTCCATAATTGGGTCATTGTAAAAGATTAGACATAACTTTGCCTTGAAGAATCCAAATCATATCAGACCTGTGGAATTTGAAAGAAGCTTCAGAGTGCTACTACAGGGCCAAATTTTAGATATTGAGGATCCACAATTATAGATATAATTCAATTTCAATATTGAGCTCCTCAAAAGCAAGTAAAAGGTGTGTATTTTTTTTTCCGAATTGCATAAGTCTTGTTTCAAGAATCAATTTGAATTGATTCCAAGGGAATATTGTAGAATATATATTAGTATTGGATTCTAAAATTTCCCCTAAAAATAATTCAACACCCATTAAGCCTTTAGAAGGCTCTACTATGACTCATGAAGACGAAGAATGGCAACATGACATATCAAAATTACAAGAGCAAGTGCAACAAATTTCGCTCTCGCAAAGAGTAACAAAAAATGAAATGGAAGTTTTGAAGAAAGACGTGGAAACAAAGATGGATGGTTTGAATAAAGGCATGGAAGCTAAGATGAATGGTTTGGAATCTAAGATGGATGGCATGGAAGTGGGCATGGAAGCTAAGATCGATGAAAAAAAGAAAGACAACATGGAAAACATGAAAAATGATCTAAAGTAGACATAGAAGGTTTGGCAAAGTTGATACAAGAAATTTTTCCTAATAGTGAAAAGATAGTAGAGGAAACTCATGATGAGAACAAAATAAATGTTAATCGTGATTTCATAAACTCTAATGTTGGAGGGAAGAACCACCATATTCCAAAAATGGATATGAGGAAGTTTGATGGAAAGAATCCTGTAACATGGATACTACAGATGGAGCAATATTTTGATCTCCATAATGTGCAAAACACACAAAAGGTACGCATTGCAACTTTACATTTAGAAAAAAATACATTTTTATGGTATCGATGGCTTTTCTCCCGTAAAAAAATTGTCACTTGGTCAATTTTTACGAAGGAAATGATAGCACATTATGAGGATACAAAGAGCAACACCTTCTTTAGCCAATTGATAAATCTCAAACAAAAGGGCTCAGTGGGGGAGCACATTGAGGACTTCCAAAAATTGAATATAAGGGTAACTGATATTTCAAAGGAACACAGGATTGATCTCTTCATAGGTACTTTAAAGGATAACATCCAACATGAAGTTCATGTTTTGGAACCTGATTCGTTGGAGAAGGCATTCAAGTTGGCCAGAAAAATTGAATGTAAAATTATGGCGACAAGGAAGCCTACCACTCACTTCTATAAAGAGGGAAGTGTTGCTACTCCTAGAATTGCACAACCTACAAGGTTGACACCACAACAATTGGAAGAAAAAAGAGCAAAAGGACTTTGCTACAGTTTTGATAGCAAATACACTAAAGGTCATAAGTGTGTTGAGAAGAAATTATTTTACATAGATTGTGAAGAGGAAGAAGAAAATGAACAAGAATCTTCAAAAGAAGAGGGTATATACCACGAACCAACCCTAGAAGAGGAAGAAATGAGTCCGACCATATCTTGTAATGCATTGGCAGGAATTACCACTCCTCAAACTCTCAAGATAGAAGTACATATCAAGAAGAAAAAGGTAATAGTGTTGATTGATTCAGGTAGTACCCATAATTTTATTCATTGTAAGGTAGCCAAGGAATTGAATCGTTTCCTATACCCAGCACTAGAATGTCAAGTGATGGTTGAAAATGGAGGAACTATAAATTGCTCTAGAAAATGCCATAATATCAAGCTAACCATGGGGGAATATGTGTTGAATAGTCCAATGCTTTCCATTCCTATGGGAGGTGTTGATGTTGTACTAGGAGTACACTGGTTACAATCTTTCGGGACGGTAGCTTTTAATTTTCAAGAAATTTTCTTGAAATTTTTTTCAGATGGAAAGGAAGTCGAATTATGGGGTATTGCAGGGAAGCCGGGAAAGATAATAAGCTCTAATGTCATGACAAAGCTTCTAAAGAAAGAACAACGGGGCGTAATTGCACAATTATGCTCACTAGAAGTTCCAACTTCAATATCATCTATTTCTTCAGATCTCCAAAAATTCCTGGACAATCATTCCAAGGCATTTGAAACTCCCAAAGGACTCCCACCTATTCGTGATCATAATCATGCTATTCATTTGATTCCAGGAAGTGTTCCTCCAAACATCAGGCCTTATAGATATTGTTATGTCCAAAAGAGTGAAATTGAATGTATGATTGCAGAAATGTTAGAGGCTGGTATAATTCAACCTAGTCAAAGTTCTTTCTCTGCTCCTGTAGTATTGGTACACAAGAAGCATGGATCATGGCGCATGTGTCCGGATTATAGGGAGCTCAATAAGCTCACCATTAAAGATAAATTTCCCATTCCTCTGATTGATGAATTATTGGATGAATTACATGGAGCAATTTATTTTACCAAGTTGGATCTTCGTTCAGGATATCATCAAATTAGAATGAAGATTGAAGATATTCCAAAAACAACATTTCGAACTCATGAGGGTCATTATGAATTTTTGGTCATGCCTTTTGGCCTTAACAATGCACCTTCTACATTTCAAGGGTTGATGAATTCCATTTTCAAACCCTTCCTTAGAAAATTTGTGCTAGTATTTTTTGATGATATACTAATCTACAGCGGGTCTTGGAAGGATCAGGTTCAACATGTTGATAGGGTGCTCAAACTATTGCAGGAGAAACAATTATATGCAAAAACATCCAAATGTTTCTTTGGAGTACAAGAGGTGGAATATATGTGTCATATTGTATCTCATGAGGGTGTTAAGGTAGACCCTAACAAAATTAAATCCATTAAGGAATGGAAAGTCCCCACAACCATAAATCAGTTGCGAGGATTTCTCAAGTTAATAGGGTATTATTGCAAGTTTGTTAAGAATTATGGGAGAATAGTAGCACCTCTAACAACATTATTGAAGAAAGATGCATTTTCATGGACTCTTGAAGCAACTAAGTCCTTTGAACATCTTAAAGAAGCAATGTTCCTAGCATCGGTTTTAGCTACGCCAGATTTCACAAAACACTTTATTGTGGAATGTGATGCCTCAGGAAATGGAATTGGTGTTGTTTTAATGCAAGAACGAAGACCCATTACTTTTGAAAGTTGTCCAATCAAAGGAAAGTATTTACAGAAAGCTATTTATGAGAAGGAAATGTTAGCAATATTTCATGCACTAAAGAAATAGTGAACTTACCTAATGGGAAGACACTTCAAGGTAAAAACTGATCATGATAGTCTTAAACACTTTTTGGAACAAAGACTATCTTCAGAAGAGCGGAAAAAATGGGTCGTAAAGATGTTGGGTTATGACTTTGAAATAATCTACAGAAAAAGGGAAGCTAAATGTTGTTGCAGATGCACTCTCAAGAAAGAATGAAGAGGTGGAAGCTTTTCTTTGGGCCTTATCTATTATCCAACCAGATTGGATAACCGAAGCAAGGGATGAATGGAAGAAGGATGAAGAAGTGTGGACACTCATTCAAAATTTGCAGCAAGATCCTAGTACATCTGATACATTCAGATGAAAAAATGATTCCTTATGGTACAAAAATTGCTTATATCTTTGTAAGAATTCCCAACTAAAACAAAATATTATTTTGGAATTGCACACTTCTCCTTTAGGAGGACACTCAAGATTTTTAAAAACTTACCACAGGGTGAAGAAAGAATTTTTTGTGATGGCCTTAAATCTGATATTCAAAAGTTTGTGGCGGAATGTTTGGTTTGCCAGCAGAATAAAGTTGAAACAATTAAGACCCTGGGTCTTCTACAACCTTTATCCATTCCAAGTCAATGTTGGGAGGATATTTCAATGGATTTTATCACAGGTTTACCTAAGTCTAAAGGAAAGAGTGTCATCATGGTGGTAGTTGATAGACTTACCAAGTATGCACACTTTTGTGCATTATCTCATCCATTTAAAACAAGTACAGTTGCTACTACATTTATGGACACAATTCAAAAGCTACATGGAAACCTAAGGGTTATTGTGAGCGACAAAGATCCCATTTTTACTGGAAATTTTTGGACAGAGTTATTTTCTTGTTTGGGGACTCAATTAGCTCATAGCTCATCTTATCATCCTCAATCCGATGGTCAAACTGAGATAGTAAATAAATGTTTGGAAGGATATCTTCATTGTTTTGTATCTGATAAACAAACACAATGGGTCAATTGGTTACCTCTCGCTGAATGGTGGTATAACACTTCCTTCCATACTGCAGCAAAAATGACCCCATTTATGGCACTTTATGGATATCATCCACCATCCATCACATCATATTTAAGAGAAAATTCGAAGGTTTAAGCAGTGGAAGATCACATCGAGCATCAGCAAGAAGTTCTCCAACTCTTAAAGGATAACCTAAATTTGGCACAAAATCGAATGAAACAACAGGCAGATCAACATCGCAGCGAGAGAAGTTTTGATGTAGGAGATTGGGTATTTTTATAGCTACAACCATACAAACAAATGTCCCTCAAGCAAGCTAAGAAGGATAATAAATTATCACCAAAGTACTATGGTCCTTACAAGGTGTTGGAAAAGATTGGTTCTATGGCATACAAATTGGAGCTTCCTGCTTCTTCGCGAGTACATCCAGTTTTCCATGTTTCATGCTTAAAGAAGGTTATAGGTGAAAATCTTCCAGCTCAAACAGTATTGCCAGAACTTGATGGGGAAGGGAAAATCATATTGGAACCTGAAGCAGTCATGGAAAAAAGAACTCGACAACTACGGAATCGATCAATTTCAGAGTATCTCATCAAGTGGAAGAACTTACCCACCGAAGATTCTACATGGGAGGATGAGAATTTTATACAGAAGCACCCAGAGCTACTCAAGCATTGAGGACAACACTTTTTTGAAGGAGAGGGGCATGTTAGGTCCCTATATTACTAGTATAGTCCCTTATTGTTGTTAGTGTAACCCCCTTATTGTTATTATTGTACCCCTGTAACCGCCATATTGTTATTATTGTCCCTTAAATTATTATTGTTAGGTCGGCTAGGATTACATTGTGGCCCCATGGACTCCTATATATAGAAAGGAGGTTTTTTAATTTGAATCATCTAAGAATTGTTCATTCATGTAATGTATTGGATTTTTCCCCCTCGAAGTGGCTTATTTCTAAGGCGTTGATATCTCTTTTCTTCTATTTTTGGAGTTGGTTTCACAACATTGTATCTCTCCTCCCAAACCAAAGCCACTAGTGTTGTGTGTTCACTTTTCCCTGAATCTTGTGCAAAAATCCTAAGGTACGGAACTGTTGCACCAAAGAATGGATCCATTATGTGTCATATCCACTAAAGGAGAAAATGTTCCAAACAATAGGTAAATTCTCACAACTATCCCTCCGTGGGATGTTGAGAAATCCAAAATTCCACATGCTCATTAATGAAATCTATAAATTGATAACTTCCGTATAAGACTTTAAGTCATACTAAACTTGGACCAAAAGGCTTAGGCTCTAGGTAGCACAAAGGAACATCTGCAATATGATTTTTACTATTCTCATTTAGATCATTTTTCATGGATATCTTCTGGAGTTGAAATGCATATTCTAGGTTCCATAGAACATCTCCCATGGAAGGCTTGTCGATTCCCTTCTCTTCCAAGAACTTTTCGGTAGTGTCCCTAAATATTTTCAAAGAACCAGGGTTGATGGTCCCAACAAGGTGAGGGTCAATGATTTTTTCAAGCTTTCCGCTTTTCTACCAGTGCATTTCCTACTCTGCTATATTAAATTTTTCTCTGGGAAAAACAAGATTAAGAGTTTCCCTTTAACACAAGAACTCTAGTAACACTACTCCAAAATAATACACATATTTCTCTGTCAGTTTTTTCCTTCTGAAGTATTCATGAGTCTGATCCAGAGTGGATCCAGTCTATGAATGTCCAAAGTTTTCCACCTTTTCCTATGAGCCTGTTATTATGGATATCTCTGACATTTAGATAAGCGCAAAGGATTCATGACAAGGGAATCAGATTACAAGATTGACCAGATATTGGAGCTTCGTTGGTATCTCTCCAGCAAGTCAAGCGAATCTAAAATTGGTGCAGTTGAAAATGGAAGGAAATATTGTTCCGTCGAGGCCAAATCCCATGATGCTAAGCTTGCAAACCCTCTCATTATTGCGTGTCAAACCTTCGAGCTATGATATGGTGATGTTGTAGGGTTTTTGATCTTGTCTCCAATCCATAGTCACACCTTCGAGCTCTAAGATGGTGAAATTGCAAGGGTTTTGATCTTCTCTCTGGTCCACTACGTGAGCTTGGATCCATAAACCTGGCACCCTGTCAAGCTAAGGGGCATTATCAGTGTTTGGTGAATAAATCTCGATAGAGAAAAGAAATTATGGAGGCATTGCCTATCATACATCTTTGGTTTCCTCCATCAATGTATCAAAGTCATCGGTCCTCCAAAAGATCCTTATTCGTATTATTTCATCCAAAAATAGGGTTAATTAGTGCTACCATATATGCTAATAAACCCCCTTCACTGTCTCCCCCATCTGCAAATCCAAGATATCAAACAAAAATGCAAAGCTCAAGCTCTCCATCATCGAGGGTTATATGGCATGTCTTGTAACTGTGCAAAGAATATTATTTTCAATATATTGCTAGATAGTGGTATGATGCATATATCCCAGTGAATGTTTCTCCCTCACCTTATTACCAAGCTATGTGAGACTTTATTATAGCTAAAGGAAAGGGCTTCAAAGTACCTACTATGCATGACTTGAGGGGATCTCTTTTACAAAAAGATATTTACTACTCTGATTATTAATCAAATATAAAACCAATAGTATTGTTTTATTTAAATCTTAATTTGATATAATCATGTAAATTATGTATTAAATGAAATAAATATATTCGTTGGTACAATTCTCATATAAATTGATAAAAATAAACACATTTATCCATTATTACGCAATAAACCATACTTAAATATTTTGAATTACATATTTATAATCATTAATAAAGGTTTATATATTATTAATAAATTCAATAAAGTTCATACCTAAACAATCAACAAAATTTCATAATACCATTAAAAATTAACCAAGGTTCATATCAAACAATTAATAAAATTTCATACACCATTAAAAAAATAATTAAGGTTCATATCTAAATTAATAAATGTTCATACAATACTCCCCGATGGGGGTGAGGTCTAAGAAACACGTGGAAGGTGTCTTGCATGAGTAAATACAAGTGGAGCGAGGGTGGGGGATGATACTCCTAGTCCCTTCACCATAACACATGCAGTGGGAGAGGTAATGGCTTTACATTGGGAATCCATGTGAAAAACAACTACAAAATGGAGTTCGGAGGTGGTGAAAAGATAAGGCGAGGGAAGATGAGGGAGCTCGACATTTGACTCCTCACTCTGGTTTGATGCTGGTCCTGGCAGTGGCCTTCAGAGAGGAAGCGTAAATGTCGTAGGAAGTTTTACGGAGGTAGTGGCTTGTGTGTGTTTGTTATGGGAATTTATTGGTGTGGTATGTTCAACTGGTCCCTGTTGCTTAGTTTCTTAGCCATTATCTATGTCTAGGTTGAGGATAGGAAGTTGAAGGGAAGTTAGCTCACTCGTTTCCATTTTTCTTAGAGTTTGGTGAGCCTGTTTTTTCCTGCTAAGAGAGGAAGATAGAATCTCCACTCCAAGAAACCTTGAGGGTGGTGGCAGAAAACTAGTTTCTTTTCCCAATTTCATTCCCTCCGGCGTGGTTGCGATGGTATTTGGTGGATTGGTGTGTGGTCTCTGTGTGGATAATTTGGAGGTTGGTTGCTTCCCTGGGGGAAGTTACACTCAAGCATCGGCTACTGTGTTAGTTTGGTGGGTGATGGTATTTGGTTTTCATGGTTGTGGTGGTCTTTACCTAGTAGTGGGAGGTGGCTCTGTGCTTCCCTGCAGTGGTGGGAGACGAAATTTGGCTCCTTTTCTAGTGGTGTTTGTTTTCTATGTTGGGTGGTCTAGTCTCTGAACTTTTCACACAGCGGGGTTCCTCGACCTTGGTGAATTATGAAGCTCTCGGTGCGGTGTGGGCATTCTCCCTCCCTTATCGTCCATGGCCCTGTGGGGGTGGCAGACTCGGAAATAATCATGGCAACTCCACGCTAACGTGGAAAGACTACGGGGTGTGCATGAATCACTGGTGTGGGTGTGCATGGGGGCCATGGAGGAGGTAAGCGGGGGGATAGCAAGGGTGGGGGTTCGAGGGTGAAAAATCAAACTCATCGGGGCAGATGATCCCATGGTGGTAAGGGGAATTGTGGGTCTGATTGATCTTAGGTAAATGAGGAGCAGTTTATTCAACATTACTTCCTGGAGAATTATCGTGCACTTATCAACAACCTGATGGAAAGAGTGGACACAACTAAGAGAATTTATTGTGAGGAGCATGCAAAGAAGATGGAAACATTGGAACGAATGCACTATTTACAGTGCTAAGTCTAGGAGAGATTGGTAGTTTTTTGGTGAGGCCAAAATCAACTCACTGAGAAACTAGACAAGTTGGAGACTTGGTTGGCGCACTTTGAAGGGAACATTCAGTGTGACTTCTGTCCCCCACTGCCTCTAGGAACATCCCTGGAAAAACCTGCATCCATCACGTCAGACGACTAGTATGCTATTTTGTGTTCTTTATGTTTTATATATATGTGTTTTGGTGCCTCTAGCTCAACCGTTTATGGATAATGTCCCTAGTCTCTCTTTTTTATTTTTGTCATCTGGTGCAAATTTTGGTCAAAAATCCTGGTCGGGGTGAGACCACCTGTTTTGTAAGCAGCTATATGTACTCCTTTGTTCCAACATGAATAGAAAGTTGACTTACAAAAAAATAAAGGTTCATACATCATTAAAAAATTAATTAAGGTTCATACTTAAATTAATAAAGGTTCATACCTATTTACTAAAATATAGGTCTATAAATATATATTTTAGGTTTATCTATTTAGTATTTATCAAATATAAATATGATGATTTAATATTAGATTTAAATCATGAACTCACACGTTTCACATAAGAAATGTTATATTTAACTATTTATTAAATGTAAATATGAAGATTTAACCTTAGATTTAAAACAACTCACACTTTTAACGTAAATCAATGAAGTTTCAAAATTAAACTTTATGGCAAAAGATTAAATATAAATATTAATTTGACTATCTAAATATTACCTTTACTAAAATTATAATGAAGACATTAGTGTAAAGTTGATACATGATACATGCAATTATGTTAATTGTAGATGAATCCATCTACAATGTTAAACTTTAGAGACAAAAGGGTATTCAAAATTTTAACAATGTAAATTCAAAGACCCCTTTGTCTCTAAATTTTAACATTGCAGATGGATTCAAAGACACCCATAGTGAAATGTAACACTTCGGTACCAAAATTACAATTTTTCATTTATGGAGTGACACAATTAAAAATTACTGACATAAATGAATTATCCATATACTTTTTGTACTCGTTATTTGGTCATATTTTTATTCTTGGACTATAATAGTCATTTACATTAATCATTATTAATTTTTTCACTTATTATCTAGTCATATATTTTAATCCTAGACTAAATTAGTCATTTAAGTTAGTCTCTTTTAGTTTATTCACTTATTATCTAGTCATATATTTTATCCATAGACTAAATTAGTCATTTAAGTTAGTCTCTTTTAGTTTAGTCACTTATTATCTAGTCGTATATTTTATTCCTAGGCTAAATTAGTCATTTAAGTTAGTCGTTTTTAGTTTAGTCACTTGAAATTGCTCAAATTTAGTAGTAATTCACTTTAAATATTTGCGGTGACTAACATTTTTAGTCACCTAGTCATTAATTTCATCATTTTCTACTAGGGCCATCAAGGAAAAGAGTGTAGAAGCCCACTCTGAAGCCTTGATTGGTAACCCTTTGTTTTTAAAAAGTGCGTCATGTTCCCTCCAATATCACAAAGTTCACTCCTTAAGCCCATCCCCTTCCCTGTTCCAAACTGTGCCCTTAAAGAAACCAAGTCTTCCTTTTAGCGCACTCCTTCGATTTGAATAAGTGTGCACTCCTTTAGTGCATGAGTGCACTTGAAGGCCTTAGGCTCAAACCTTCAGCCTTCCACAATGAACCATGCACCCTGCTAACACTTTGAACGCATGAGTGCACTCTAAAGGCACGAAGTGTCACCCTTCAACCTTCAGACCTGTGCCATGCACCCTCTTGGGCCTCTTGAGTGCACGAGTGCACCCTGAAGACCTAAAGAATACATCCTTCATCCTTCAGGAGTGTGTCCTGCACCCTCCTTCTCTCCCGTGAGTGCATAATGCAGTTGGGAAGCCCGAATCCTTTCCCTTCATCCTTTGGACTTGCACCATGCACCCTACCTTGACTGCCTCTTTCTCTTGAGTGCATTAGCACATACCAAAGTCTTGAAGCCTCCACTTCTCAGCCCTTAAGCCTTTCAAAGTGCACCCTTGCACCCAAAATCTCTCCTTGTCCCTTTTAGGCGCATTGATAAGGCATGAATAGAAAATATGCATAAAACATGGTAGAATATGATATTTTTATATCGATGATTTATTTTTATGAGTGAATTCAGATGCATGTATTCTAGGAAGAACATGGCAAGCACACATGAGTAATATTGAGCAAAGAGAATGGAAAAAGGAAGCATTGAAAGGACAAAGAACACATTGAAATATTGATTATAAAAGCACCTTGAAGACTCCATTATATCAAATACCCTTTGGAGGGTGATCAATGATCGTAAGCTGCATAAAGAAGGAAGACATGAGTGGCAACCATGTCACCACTATAGAAAGTACATGCCATCAGTCACTATTAGTCCCAGTCATTAAAAATGGTGACATGTCACATCATCATCACATGGTGATATGAAAGCTATGATGTAATGATGTAATCATTATAAAGGAAAATAAGTGAAATTATAAGAGTCATGTGTGGACAAAAGAGTCATGGAAGTCCAAAAGATATGTAATACCAAAATTCATATGTAATTCCAAAAGTCATTTAGAAATCCAAATGTTGTAGAAGTCCAAAGGTCAGTAGGAGTTGGAAAGTCAAGATTCATGGGGATGTGAAAGGTCATGCCTCATGTTGTAAAAGGATTATCATTTCTCATGTAAAGGGATTTTAACCTTGGATTCTCCTACAAGGAATTAGAGAGACATGGTTAGTACTTTTGGGGGGGGATTAGTGGATCTAATGCTCCACTATTGGAGCTAGAGATGTACATTGTATTTATGTATCTTAGACATTTTTCCTAATATCGAATCCTTCCAGGCCAACACATTTTGACACATGGATTGTGGATTTTTCTAAGACTATACTTTGAATGTTTATGGTTCATGTTTTCTTTCACATGTAATGGAGTAAATGAACTATTTCTATGACTTCAGTGCTTACTTAATTGGAAATGTGTTGTAATGTTATAACGATTGTAACATCTGTGTGAAATATTTTCCTTGATTTTGGACAAGCCTTTCTCATTCATGTGTGTCTCCATTAGGGTGGTATTATTACTTCTCCCTTAGAGTCTCACTTTATTTTCCCCTTTTTAGTAAGAAAAACTTGATACATCTGCAATTGAAAATTCACAACGTGCACTTTCTTACCCATTCAAAAGGGCATTTTCACTTCTCTCTTGTGCTAACAACTAAATCCAATAAATATATTTAAGTAAATGACTTTTGGGTCGTATTCCAGATGGGAATCCTACACAAAACGATGGGAGGTCTAATTGGGACCTTATATCAAGGAGATCCCCTGTATGTTTGTAGTATCCAACACCGTCAACACAACCCCTTCGATGAAATATTATATTCATGAATGGTTAAAGTGGTCCATAAAAGAAGTCATCAAATTGAGTTAATTGTCAACAAATTACTATAACAACTTCATCATTAGCAATATAAGGAAATAAAAGATTAAAAAAAACGGATTCCATCCTTCCACACTTTTGTGAATCTCTTAATTCTTGATGCATTCATTTATTCTTCTCCATTTGTGATCATTCATTTTTCCTGATTCTGTTATCCATCACTTAATATGATCCCTAACTATAGTTCCTTCACTCATTCCAGGTATCTTATCAATGTTATGGTTCAAGAGATCCTAATATTAGCCCCCTTCGGGAGAAATGAATTTACATTTCCTATTAAGTACCAATATTTAACAAAGTTCTTTAGGCACCAAAAATTTTAAAACTCAAATTTGTAGCATTGTTTTACTCTCCCAAAGAGCTCTCTTTCGGGAAGGCAGTCATTTCTAATTGAAAAACTTATTTAAAGTTGTATGAGTCTCGTGAATGTTTTTCCCATGCTCTTTATTATCTACCATAATGAAATCAATTTATAGCTCTTTGATATTCAAATCTATTATCTCATGTATATCTTTTAATATACTTCAATGATATTTTCTTGTTGTGATGGAATGGATGGATAACATATTTAATTTATAGTCTTTACACCCTTTATTGTTTCCTTTCTTTGCATACTTGAGAAAACAACTTGTCCACTCATAGGTGCATGTATTGATGTTTTAATTTTATTTTGAATTACTTGAGTGTGTTCATGAAGAGGAGTACCACCTCTATAAAAACATAGAGGGACCTGTTATCAGGCCCAGGAGGTTGAATTTTCCCCCAACATGAAAAAAGATGAAAATTTTTGCTGACCATAGTAGGTACGGATAATAAATATTTTCCCATGAGTAAATGACTCAAATGAATCCATTCCAACCACATATTTTCATTGTACTTGATGATCAAAGTAGTGTTTTGAATCAATTATAAGATCTTGTCTGGAAAATAGAAATAATTAGTGAATAGATTGAGATATATTTGGACATTTTAGCTTGAGAAGAATTTGTAGTGCCTGGAAAACATAATTGATGACCCCATAAGAATGATAGACTTTAAATTAGAGAATTATAGTAAATTTCAAGGACATTTTACAAGAATTAGTAGCAAGAAATATGCATAAGAAATGACTATTCCCTCTATAAAATCAGTACCCCTCTTATATCCCTCAAATGAAAACAAAATGGAGGAAGAAATACTAGAAGAAAGATAGGAGGAAAGAAGAAAAGAACTAAGAAAAAGACAAGAAGAAACAAATCTAAGAAGAAGGAATATAGCAAGCCAACTTGTGTTAGAAGGTGAACAATAACCTCTTTCTATATTGCGTATTGGAGTATTTCCTGTATTCAATGGAGACATTGACCTCGATCTAGAGAAACATATGGACCAATTCCTAGAAATTTGTTACATCCATGGAATTACTAAAGAAAATGTAATTGTAAGAGAAATTTTATATAGACACTCAAAGATTCTACTTATGATTGTTATTCACATTTTCCTACTTGTTTTATCACTTCTTTTGATGATATTGAAACTACATTCATTGGATAATATGCCCACCCCATAGGGTACCACACTTTTTCGACTCAGTTCACCCAAATCAAGCTACAAAAAATTGAAAAAATATTTAAAGATTTTCAAGACTTTACAATTGATGCCTAACCAATCTTATCCTAATGAGTTTGTGATATTTGGAAGTTATATGAATGGCATGCCCTAAAAATGTTAAATATGTTGTAATATCAACACACATGCAATTGTTACAAGATGCAATGGAAAAATCTCAAGAGATTGAATAAGATATGCTAGAGAGTGACGTTGACCCATAAATAATTTTGGGGAAAAAAAGGGAAGAAGGTTCCCCTCAGAATTACATATTCAAACAAGCCAAGTCAAGCCTAAAATTTACACGAGACTAGTCTCGGCAAAGGTATTTTTCAAGGCATTACTCCAAACATAAGAAATATTCCAAGGCATAAAAAAACATCCACTTCAAATGTTGATTCCAAAATTTATCAATTGAATAAAATAGTGAAAAAAATGAAAAAAAGGCCTCCCAAGTGCATTATGTGCTCAAGGGAGAGTTGGAGGGTGCAGGGAGCACTTCTAAAGGTTGAAGAATGAAGCCTTCAGGCATTCGGGGTGCACTCATGTGCTCAAAGGGTATGGACGGCGCATAGCGCATTGGGGAAGATCGAAGGGAGAAGATTAAGACCTTCAGGGTTTTCTCATGTACTCAAGGACGATGAACTTCTTCGAGTCAAAGGAGTGTGCTCAAGGAAGACATAGTCTCTTGAAGGGCGGAGTTTGGAGAAAGGAAGGAGAAAGAGGCTTAAGGAATGCACTTTTCACACTTGGAGGGTACATGGCACACTTCTGAATAATCAAGGATCCATGATCAAGGCTTCAAAGTGCACTCATGCACTCTTGGCCTCAATGGGTTTTCTTTGAACCGAGTGTTTTTGTTTATTTTTAGGTAGCATCAAATGTGGTCTCACTCCGAAACTTTGTGGAGGGGCTAGAACACATGAGATCTCCAAGACCCAAAAATCGTTTGGAGAAATTCCACACAGAGCTTAAGTTATTCAAATAATTAATTATTTTAATGGAGACCCTAAGTCTAACTTAGGGAAATTAAATAATTAAATTGAATTAATTTAAATATGTGGGTGAGAATTTTCTAAGTGACGAGGACCAAGCCTTTTCTAATCTTAGCCATTTATTAGAGATTAGATCATGATTGTTGAATGTTCAATAGGAAAATTATTAAAGGAAGGATTGGGGTCAATTGGAGAAGACACACACACTAGATCAAGAAATCGAATTCTTTTGACAGAGCAGTGCTCAGACGAAGATCAGATATGAGTGATTCAGAGAAGTAGTGAAGGGAATATTCAGTGATTGATTGGAGGACCAAGAGTACAAAGCAGAGAAAGGGTAGTAGAGACATAGAGGAGGAAGCACAACCACCAGGATAGGTGATGTAGACCCTAGAGGGGCTAACGCAGGCCCACACCAGGCTCACGTAGGGGCATCATAGAGCCTCTGAGGGACAGTCCAAAATTTAGCTGGAGATTGGGGTTTCTAAGCTATCAGGGTTGAAACTTGATTTCTGTAGAATATGATTAGCGCAGAGGGAGGGTGAAGAATTACTTCAGTCAGGCCCACGCAGGCTTATGTAGTGGCAGCGTAGATACTGTGCAGAGGTAGCTGGGGTTTCACTAGTGTCTGATCTGGATCAGCTAGGACTTGTAGTGTGAGGTAAAACTCATAATTTATCTTTGTCTGCCAAGGGGGCGAGCCGTTTTTGGCACCGTATATGTACTCAGTTTATTTCTGCTTAATAATAAAAACCCTTAGATTTTTCGCACTGGTTTTCCCGCATTGGGCTTTTCCAGGGACATATGTCCAAAAAATCTGTGTCCTTTGTCTAATGGTTTCTTATTCTTCGGTACTTGATCTGTATAGTTGTGTAGGCTGCAGTGTATTTACTTTTATGTTTTACTGAATAATAGAAAATAACTTGTTAGGTAAATAAAACAAGTGGGAGAAGTAAATCAGATTTACTGCAGTAGAGTTTATGTTTAGTAGATTCAAAAAATTTCACATGGTATCAGAGCACATGCAGATCAGGGAGAGATGAATCGATCGGAAAAAGACCGAAGGAAATTTGTTGAATGAAAGTAGTAGTCCCGAGTGACAGTGAAGTCCAGAGAGAGGCAAGAGAGGGTGATGCATTCATCTGTGGGGCTCACACAGAGCCTGCATCGACATGTAGGGGTGACATTGTAGCTATAGCAGTGGTAATTTAGGGGGTTCGAGCCCTCGTATTTCTGGTTGCCATAGCTAGAAGTGAAGATCATTTTTCTTCAATAGTGGCTGGTGGCACATTTTTTTTTTTGGTGCAAAAAAATGTCTAGCAGGGTGTGACAAAGTAGGGGAAACATTTCCTCAGAAGAATTATCGCCAAGAATTCTAGATCCAATGCTAATCAGCAGCAAAGGTTGATAAGAGAGGGCTTATTCGACATCAATGGCAGAGGATATCTGAGAAGGAAATAGTGTTTCAGAGAGAGAGTGTTCCTTAGAGGGTTTCTAGTGCCAAGAAACCTAGATCCGAGTTTTGTTGGGGCAACAACAAAAGAGGGAGAAAAGAACATGTTCAAACGTTCGTGGAAAATATGGCAGCCCGTGGGTTGCATAAACCTGAGGGAATTTCTTCCTCAAATAATTCTAAGCCAAGGAATTTGGTTTCTCATTGCAGAGCAATAGTAACCGGGAGCAGATCTACATACTCTAGTAGGGAGTTAGTAGAGCTAGTTAGCAGCTGCACAGAGGAGAGAGGAGGCATTCGGCATTTTGGTGAGATTATTTTATTCTCCAGATTTTATTTTTCATATTTTTGCATCTCTGTAGGGATTATCTTACGATATTTCCAAACAAGGTTGTGTGAGTTATCAAGAATACGAATCTCGCAATAGATCGACTTCTAGTGGCTAGAATCAATTGCCAGAGGAAGTGCGAGTTGCAAAGAGAGAAATGGTCCTGACAAGGGAGTAGGCTTGAAAGGGGTACTAGACACAGCAGGAGGAGTATGAGAGTGAAAGATGACAGGCGGGATCCTTGAGGTGCCAAAACTCTTGGATCACATACGAGCTACAGGAGCCCTTAATGACAGTAGCATAATGAATAGAGTCATTTGGCGTGGAGGATTATGGATGCACATTGGCAGAGCTAGGACATTGAAGACTGGATCAATGCATATTAGAGGCAGCAACAACATAGAGGTTGATGGGATTTCAGCAGTGCAGAGGTAGTTCTTACGCAGTGCAGAACAACAACAGTGCATAGCTCTAAAGGGTCAACACAGATTAACAACAGAGGGTGTTTCAGTATAGAGATGCAACCATACTCACTTGTCTTTCAAGATTTTGGGTGATGTCCTTCAGTTGCTTACTTCTCAAAAGCTGAGTTGTAGTGTAGAAATTAGCAGTGGCAGTGCTACAGGCACCATGATCCAACATTTGAGAAGGAACTGCAATAAAGATGAGGCAGTGACTGTGGTAGAGTCATGGGAAGTAGTACATAAGGCAATAGCACAGTGGATGAGGGGCAATAGGCCAAGAATCCGCAATACAGTGGACCGATGCCATGGATTAGGGTGATGCTTCAGGTTGAAGTGTTACTAGAGCACATTCCTCGCTAAGAGGGAATGTTGATTTTTGGGTAGCATAGGATGTGCTCTAGCTCCAAAACTTTGTGGAGGGGATACAACACATGAGATCTCCAAGACCCATAAATCATTTGGAGAAATTCCACCCAGAGATTAATTTATTCAAATAATTAATTATTTTAATGGATACTCTAAGTCTAACTTAGGGAAATTAAATAATTAAAGTGAATTAATTTAAATATTTGGGTGAGAATGTTCTAAGTGACGAGGATCAAGCATTTCTAATCTTAGTAGTTGATTGGATATTATATCATGACCGTTAAATGTTCAATAGGAAAAGTATTAAAGGAAGGCTTGGGGTCGGCTAGAGAAGACACACACACTAGATCAAGAGATCCAATTCTTCTAATGGAGTAGTTCTCGGATGTAGCTAAGGTGTGAGTGATTTAGAGAAGCAGTGAGGGGCAGATGCAGTGATTGGTCAGAGGACCAAGAGTACAAATAAGAGCAAGGGCAACAGAGATGTAGTAGAGGAGGAAGTGCAGCCACCAAGAGTGGTGACGTATACCCTAGAGGGGCTAATGCAGGCCCACACAGGGGCATCACAGAGCCTCTGAGGGACAATCCAAAATTTATCTGGAGATCGGGGTTTCTAAGCGAGTAGGGCTAAAACTCGATTTCTAGATAAGTTTATCAACGCAAAGGAAAGGTAACATAGTCCTTCATCCAGGCCCACACAACATTATTTAGTGGTAGCATAGATACTGGAGAGAGCTAGATGGGGTTTCACCATTGTCTGATCCAGATCAGCAGGGACTTGTAATGTGAAGTAAAAATCACAATTTATGTCTTTCCGCCAAGGGTTTCTCTATTGGGTGAGCCAGGTTTTTGCACCCTACATGTACTTGAATGTTGCTACTTAATAATAAAAACCCTTAGATCTGCTGCACCACTTTTCCCGCATTGGGTTTTTCTAGGGACATTTGTCTGAAAAATCTGTGTCCTTTGTCTAATGGTTGCTTATTCTTCAGTAATTTATCTGTATAGTTGTCTAGGCTGTATTGTATTTACTTTTATGTTTTACTGAATAATTTAGAAAATAAATTGTTAAGTAAATCAAACAAGTAGGAGAAGTAAATCAGATTTATTGCAGTAGGGTTTGCTTACTAGATTCAAAAATTTTGACAATTTTGTCTAAGAATTAGGTATAGGACGAGGGGTGAAAAGGATGATTTTAGACATGAAACCATGTGCGACACATACCAAATCATTGAGAAAACCTTGAAAAACTTGAAAAATGATATATATACATCAAAATTCCACTTTATACACATTCCCCAAGTATGAAGGGTGAAGTGTGTGTGATTGTGACCCAAACGTGTCTTTTTACAACAACAAAGATGTTATGATCCTAAAATGCACCTAAATATGTTCTAGTCAATGTGACGACACTTGAGAGCATTCAAGGACACTTTAAACACATATAATAACATGATACGATATTTGATGATTAAAGCGACACTAGGTATGGCAATGATAGTATGCTCCAAAATTCGAATGTAGTGAAATTTTGGAGGGTGTTGTAGTAGTAACAATAGTTGGTGACACACAAGGTGGAATTCAACTTCTTCATCCAGGAATAAATTTTGGTTAAGGGTCATACCTTCAGGAAGTATTTATTGCCTCGATTTCCCCATTTTTGACCCATTTTTATACATAGAATCTCACTTTTTCTCTACATGGTTGAACACATAGAAAAGATATGCCACATCCAAATTGTTTCAATCCATGAAGGGTAATGTGCATGGTGATTTTATGATATTCAGAGCGTCACTTTTCATCTCTAGTGTTTCTCTACTGCTAGTACGCCTATACAGTACCCCGACAGAGTCACTTCAGGAGGACAAATGTTGCTTCGCTTCGAGTGAGCTTGGACAGTACCGTGTTGAAGTCGCTTGATTCACCTGCCTACGCAGGAAACCTTTCTCTTCTTTCACCCTTTCTTTATTAATTTTAACAGAACTATGCATCGACACTTATTATTTTTTATGTGAGGAAGAGAGATCCCGAGTTATTGAGATCAAATGGAATTTCCCCTTCAGAGAAAAATTTTAATACCTATGATATTGGTTTTCTCGATTTGGATTTTCCCCTTATCCCTTCTCTACTAGATTGGAAAAGTGTTAACACACAAGTAGATTTACACCAAGTTAAGTAGCCTAGATACTAGCATAGGCATAGATCTAACAGGTTCCCTCAAGGTTCTCCTATTGGATGAATCGTATTTTCAAGTTGGACTTAGCTCAACCTATGCCATTTTCCCAAACAAAGAAGGAGAAAAACAAAAATCCAATTGTTGGGGTTGTCACAATTCCCTTTCATTCCACCACAAAGTATTTTGAGCCATGCATTTTTACATAAGGATCTTATTTATGTACAATGACGAATAAAGAAGACATGAAAATATGCGACTAACATATCACACAAATGAAAAGATGAGACACAAAAGAAACTATACATGAAGCACAACTTGTAGTTGTTATTAAAATTAATGCTTCAAATATTGATCATATACAAGAAGGGGATCATTCCTATCGTCTAATTATTTCAGCTTGAAAGTATTGTGGTCGAGCTTTTCATGAATAGTGAATATTCCAATCCAAAATGGTTGGAACTTTTTGTGTATTCCCTTTTCTTTGTGGGGTTTATCCCACTTCAGTACTAGGTCACCCACATCAAAGCTCTTTTCCCCCACGGAATTCTTATCAAACCAGCGCTTTACATGCTTCTGATGCACATCAAATATGTCCTTGGATTTGAGCCTTTCTTCCTCAAGTTTGAGTAAAGTGTCTATCCTACTCTGAATGAGAAGGAAAGGTATACCTTGTGAATCTTGCGAGAGTTGCAAGGTTGGAAGATATAGGTTCAGAGGCAAGATAACTTATTTACAATAAACTAGAAATTATGGAAGGGTTCTCAGGGAAGGATTTGGATTTACACGGTCAACCCAAAGTGAATTAGTCAAAGATTTATGCGAGTTCCTTTGTTTAGATAAGATGATTTTCTTGATCATGCAAGTAAGATTCTTATTTGTTGATTCAGCCAAACCATTTCCCTACGGATAGTAATTAGATAAATGTTTTAAAATAATACCATTTTATAATGTGAATTCATAAAGTTTTAATAATGAAAAGTAAGTCGCATTATCAAAGACAAGTGATGTAGGAACGCCAAACCTAGTTGTAATATTTTGTTTCAAGAAGTGGATGACTTCCTGGTCATTTACTTTCCTTAGGGGAACTGCTTTTGACCACCGAGTGAAATAATATATCGTTTTTAGGATATATTGGTGTTGCTTTGAGTAATGAGGAAATTTTGTCTGATAACATCTAGGCCCCATTGTTGGAATGGTTCCTCGACTGCTACTAATATAAGTGGGGTGGTTGACCTTTGATTATGATCGAAACATCTCTGACAAGATTGACACTTGCGGACATAGGTGTGAGAATCCTTGAATAGAGTGGGCCAATAATAACCAACCCTCATAAATTTATGCATCGTAGTGTCGCCCGCATAGTGGCCACCTATCGGTCCATTGTGTAAATATTTAAGAAACTTCTTTGTATCTTGCGGCTCAAGGAACCTTATCAGGACACCATTGTGGTGCTTCCGGAAAATAACTTTGTGTACTAATTGAAAAGATAAAGCATTTAAATGGATTTCCCTTTTCTATTTATTTGATAAGTGCATGGGAAATGTGCCATGATCTAGAAATTGGCTTAAATTTTCAGACCATGGCGCTATAGACGTGGATTCAAGAACATGTTCAATATTGTACATTTATATCTCCTGCTCCCATCCTCAATTGGTCTTTCTCAGGAGAATCTCTTGCTTTGACTGTTAGATTACATAGGCCATGACCCTTTATGGTATGAACTAGTTTGAACTCCAGACCATATTCTTGTACATAGGTCATCTAGTTAGCCCTCTTCTCACCCATAGCTTGTTGCAAAAACAATGTTATTACTATTAGATGAGGTACAAATATGATTGTGTGAGATTTTAATAGGTATGGACTAAAATACTTGAATGCCTTCTATTCAACATACACATGTTTTTCATTGGTAGGCTAATTCAATTTTGGCCCTTGTAGACTATCGCTCAAAAAAGAGATAGGTCACTTGGTTCCTTCAATATCCTTTTGAGTCAATACAGCCACAATCGACGAATCTAAAGTAAACATATAGAGAAGTAAATATTTTCCATAGTCTGGACTTAATAATGTGGGTGCATCAACGATAATATTCTTGATCTGAGAGAAAGTGTCGTTCTCCCATTTATCCCATTTGTATACTGCGTATTTCTTAATCATTTCATGTACGGGATTGACTATCTAAGCATAATCAAAGATGATTTTTCTCAGGAAATTGATTTTCCCTATGAAAGACTACATGGCCTTCCTATTCACTAGAAATGGGATCTCTATGATGGCTTTGAACCTCATAGGATTGATTTTAATTCCGCTTTTTGCAATGATGTTCCCTAAGAGAATCCTTTGAGACACACCAAAGAAACTCTTCTTGGGATTGAGAGAAATCCCATACTTTTGACACTTCTCAATTATATGTTTCAGATGAGATACGTGATATGATATTTTCTCAGAGAACACAGTAACATCATCCAAATAAAAAATGATGCTCTGACTTATAAGGCCATGGAAGGTGACATCCATCGCTCTTTGGAAAGTCGCACCAACATTTATAAGTCCAAATGGCATCTTCTTGAAGGTGAATGTTCCCCATTTGGTCCTAAAAGTAGTCTTCAATTTGTCTCATTCCGCTACTAGCACTTGATTATAACCAAAGAAACCATCTAATAGAGAAAAAATAGCATACCTAGATACTGTCTACAGGATCTGTTCCATGGATGGCACTGGTTAATTGTATTTATCAGAAGCCCGATTGAGGTTTTAGAAATTAACACATAAATATATTTCTCTAGACTTATTTTTAACTTGGACCAAGTTGGAAAGCCAAGTGGAGTGTCTAACTTTAGAAATGATCCGAGCATCCAGTAGCTTTCTCAATTCCTTTTGGATAAGGGGTTCCAGTGTTGGATGAAATTTTCATAACTTTTGCTGGAAATTTTTTACCCCTTATTTTATAGGAATGACGTGTTGGATAATACGAGTTTCATATGTCCTTAAATCGATGTATTTCCATGAAAATACATCGTGATACTCTTTGAATAGGCAGATAAATTATTTTCATTCCTATGGTGAACAACACGTACCAATATTTACATACTTCATATCTTCTTGGGTCCCAATATTGACTTGTTTGGATGATAACTTTGAGCTCTAGGGCTTCATGTTGGTTGGTCCTCTGAATTTGTTCTGTAGGTCATATAACTTCTCCAGGGATGCCACACCCTTGGGTATAATGTTTCCTTTCTTTGCATTGGATGCATCCTACAAAGCCTAATCGTGTTCATCCTCATATATGGAAGCATATTTGAATACATTTGCATTAGCCATAAAGTGGAGTATCTGTTGGTTGACATTGAAAACATCTAAATTAGTGAAGTTGTCAGGCACAAATGGTTTATATATAATTTCAATAGAAAAACCAATTTTCAACGGTGACATCCTAGCGGCTGCATTTTCTAATGCATATGTTACAATATTTCTAAATATAAGAACAAAAATAATATTGAAAGCTTTACAATAATTAATTAAATTCCATAACTCCTGCTGGTAATTTTTAATATTTTTTGAAACACAATGGATAGTATCATGTACCTGACAAATGACCACCTCTGAGGCACATATTACCTTGAGAACATTTTCCTTTAGATTGATGGCCCTTTTCAATCCAAGTACGAGTGCTTCATATTCAGCACTATTATTAGTGCACTCAAACTCCAGATGGAATGAAAGGATATGCTTTTTATTTCATGGGTTTGTAAGTACACAACAAGCTCCAGAGTTGTCCTATGTCTTTGAACCATAAAAAAGAAGAGTCCAAAAATCATGGCCCACTAAATTGTTTCCTATGCTACTATTACTATTATTATGTACATCTATATTACATGATTCATTTGCACCAGTTGGAGAACAAGGATCTCCAGATGTGTATTTGGTGGAACGGGTGATGGTTGTGCCTGATAACACCCGAGGTCACTTTCAAGGAAACAATTCCTGAAGATTAGATCAGCAAAGGAAACATGATTGTTGTGGCCCTCAAGTGGTGTCAAAATTTGTTTCATATATGAAAAACTTTCCACTTGCATATGGTTATTCCTTCCCTTATATTGAAGCCATAAATGTGACTAGTCTGTTGAAAAATACCCTTGTGATTTGCTAGACCAATCTCTGCTGAGGAGTACACCATAGGCTTCTAGGATGTCCATAATTACAATATTTATACACTGATGAACTCGGTCACCTTCTAATAATTTAATAAGCACATTATTGATTTCACCACTATTTTGGACAATAGATCTGTCCAGTTGAATAATTTGTGCATCGGTTTTGTCGCATTTAGCATTTATTTTCTTTGCAAAAGATAGAGGAATTACATTTACATATGCACCAGAAGATACTGAATAATTATGGGCATTATATAAATTGAGAATTTTAAAAGTCAATAAAAATAGAGGGAAGAGAGTGTTAGCTTCTAGTGTTACAACATTACCTATGGATTTGATGGGACTAGATGACTTACTAGACACCTTTTGAGAGGGAGAAGATTTATAACCTGACGAAGGTTGTAAAAAGGCTTGGAGGACAAGTTCACGCTGACCTACAATCTTTGCGAGCTCATAGACGGAAATTTTGGCTCGCGTTTTCTTCAAATATTCTACTATATTATAATCAATTGTTTCACCTCTGGCAGGAAATGTTGAAGTGTCTGGAGGAGTATATTTATTCGACACTTCCGGAGTGGTGGAATTACTCTTGGTGTTGGAGGAAGTGTTATTGGAATTAATTTCATTTCCATACTTACCCTGTGCATTCTGAGTAGGATTGAACGGTGGTGAGATTCTTCTTAACAATTTCTCCCTCAATTTTTGTCACTTCACCTCTTGATAAGAAATGCGCCCTTTACTCCTTAAATTGTATCGATCGTTTTGCTTTTGAGGAGGGGCGTCACTTTGCAATGGCTCTTCAACATTATTCTTATCAAATTTGTAGATATAGTAAAATGAATTCACTGCATGTCCAATACCCTTGCTTTCTTCATCCATTATAGGTTCCTTTGTTTCTTCTGTTGGTTCCGGCTACTCATCTACTAATAGGGAATCCACAATGTGCGCAACTAGAGTTTTCATGTTCTGAGTTAGTATTCCTCTTGGAAAGAACAATAATTATCCATGTTGATACTTTCTATATTCATAACAACATTTGAGCTTTGGGCAGTCTTGGCATTCTTATTATTGTTGTTATTATTATTCCTTCGAAATAAGAAGGACTTGGGAGGATTTTTGCTAGTAGAAGTCTCGCTTAACCTTATTAGAGAAATTTTGAGGTAAAAAATGGGCCTCAAAACAAAAATGTACAAACAAAATAAACTTTATAAGAACCAATAAGATTCAAGATAATGATATCAACCATGGGGGATGATTCACCATTTTTGAAGTAAAAAATTAAAAATATTAAAAAAAAAAAAAAAAAAAAAACTACTTTTTCAACTTGTATTTTCAACTTATCTCCCTACATTTTTGCTCAAATTTTAACCAAGAGCACTCGTTGGATGTAAAATCTGATTCCTCATCCAATTATTACCCATTTTAAATACTTTCAAAGGACCCTGCTACACTAAAAATAAGAAATACATGAAAAATGTGTTTGCAATCATATTTTTCATGTATTTCTCATTTTTCGTGTAGTAGGGTCCATTTAAAGTATGCAACATGGGTAATCCTTGAATGAGGAATTAAATTATGCATCCAATGAAGCTCCTGCTCTAAATTTGAGTAAAACCATAGGGATATAAGTTTAAAAACGAGTTGAATAAGTATTTTTTTTTATTTTTTCCATCTAAAATTTGATTATGTGGTCTAATCTTATTTTATTATTTCTACTACTATTTTATAATTTCCTTAGGAGGCCCATTTTAGATTTAAAATTTCATTAGTAATTTTTTTCACCATCTTGGTAAAGCTTTCAATTTCTGATGATTTGTTATCTTTAGCCTTACTTGAAGAAGCTTGAGACTGCTTACTAGTTTTATTGGAGTCTTTTAATTTGTCATCATCTGTAATAACTCCAATTACGTGCAAGTCCTTCCCGACGGTGATCGCTTCTGCAAAATTTAGTGCCAATTTTTACTTTGCGACCCTTTTAACGAATTGGGAAATGGTAGTGGGCAAGGAAGCTGTGTAATATGTTGAGCTCCAAAGATGTTCTTCTCTTTCACCACATTCCACTTCATTTTCTTTGTCCCTCATCAATTACAGGCTTAAATGATCAATAAGATTAATTAAAATTGCTTTAAGAATTTATATAATGACTAACTTGTTATGTTTTCATGATTTTGTTGGCGTAGTAATTTTGACTAAGACTCGGCTGCAGAATACAGGCATTCCGTAGCCAGTCGTCTGTTCTGCAGCCATCCTCATGTTTACGTAGGTTCCAGGTGTCACTGCGAAGAAAAAGGAAAATGGGTGAAATCCACAACATCATCTCTTGCTCCCCACGAAGTTTGAGTTAAATTCTCAAAGCGGTTATGCATGTAGAAGAGAAGAAGTTTTCTATCAAAACACAGACTCTACAGAGGTCCACAGTAAAGCACAAGACTATTAATAAGAGTTTCAATTTGATTAGAAGTGGGAAAGACATTTATCCCTGTTTTTCTCAAGAAGTATTTATGTAATTTCATTATAAGTATG
The DNA here is from genome assembly GCA_034641835.2 of Pinus albicaulis. Lineage (NCBI taxonomy): Eukaryota > Viridiplantae > Streptophyta > Pinopsida > Pinales > Pinaceae > Pinus > Pinus albicaulis. The sequence goes on along the minus strand of CM076572.1, from coordinate 142,473,210 downwards.
ACTCGGTAGACCGAGAAACTGTTGGTTAGATTTTGTTTTGTTGCCTAGATCTCAGAGAACCGTAAATACTCTGTTTTGAAATATTTCTCCTTTAATGAAAGAAGCATCATTTTATTGCACGAGATGAGTCAATCTTGAAGTAGATTTGCGTGCTACTCTGGTGGTAGAGGGCCCCTGCTACCTGAGGAGCTTTTTTCATATAATTTAGATAAGTAATTTAGCCTCGTTTTATTTCTAGTTTAATTGACTTTCTGAACTTTGCGTTTTATATTCATTTACATTGGATGCTACAGTTTAGGCTTGTTCTTACGTATTCCAAAATATCACTAATGTCGAATGAGGTGTAACTGTAGTATTTTAGGAGTTATTTTTATGTTCTTGTGCTCAATTACATTAGTTGTTACAGCTAGTCATGATCTTATAAACTCTTCCAAAATATCACTAACTTCGGATGAGACATAGCTGTGGTGTTGTAGAGCTTTGTTGTGTTTTGTTGAATTCTATGCTTTCATGTTCGTTCACATAGCATGTTGCAGCCAGTCCTATTCTACAAACTATTCCAAAATACCACTAATTCCGAATGAGACAGAGCTGAAACATTTTAGTGATTAGTTGCATCTTTAGTCTAGTTGTAGTACTCCGAAGGTAGATGTCATTTTAGTTTAATTCTGTCACTATATTTCAAGTTTGATAATGGCACTCTAGTTCAATTTTAATTCACTATATTTCAAGTTAAATTAGTGGCATTCTAGTTTAATTTTTTTCACTGTATTGCAAGTTAGGATAATGGCATTTTAGTTTAGCTGTGGTCACTGTGTCTCAAGTTTGATCAATTTCATTCTAGTCCAGTGTTATCCATTTGTTCTTTAGGTTGTATTCATTGTCAACATTAAATTTCACGGCCTTCATTATTTACAAAACTAATCTTTTTCTGACTTTCTATTAATACATCATCATCTAGATAGGAATTAGTGATTTCAGTCTAAGGCCTTGATTTTTCTGCAATCTCTTGAAATTTCACAAATAAGCTTTTTCCCAAAATCATTCTAAAAAAATCTCTAACTTTTGGATGAGGTTTAGTAGTGGCAAGTTGAGCTGCAGAATAGAGTAATCTTAGCATTACAAGTTAATTTAGAGTAGAAACCTTATTGTGTTACAAATAATCTCCTTCAACTGTGTTGCAATAAACTTCTAGCCATGAATGAGATTCTTTGTAATATTGTTTACTTAGGAGAACTTCATTTGCACTAAACTTGTCCTTTTCTCAAGCTATTCCAACATATTTCTAATGAATGAATTGGATGGGTTTATGTTATGAGTTATTGAGTTCATGTTGTGATTTAGTTCCTTGCTATGAGTCCTTATCAAACTTTGCATTTTTTTCTCTTTAGTTCCTTACACAGTTTAGAATAGGTTTTGTTCTGTTTTTAGTATGTCCAACCACTTTCCTTCATCAACATTTAGTGCTTTCCTTTTTAACATAAAACCATAAAAAATCAAAAACATCAGAAAAACACTAAATACAACGTAGTGAGAAACAGATACCTAGGCACATACAGTGCACCACACTTCAGCAGTTTACTAGCCCTGGTTGACAATTAATGACCTCAATTTAGGAACACTAAGTTGAGCACTACATTTTGGCGCCGTTGTCGGGGAAGTGTAACTAGGTAGCCTCATTTATTACCACCCAAAGACAATGATATGCGTAGAGAAAGAGACTCAAGGGGTAGATTCATAAGAAGCAGAAGCTTTATTCCTAGAACACCACTTGTTTCACCAAGACCTAGAGCTAGTACACCTCCAAATCAAACCCACATTCCATCCTTTACTGATCCTAGACTTTTAGAAGACTTAATATCATATATTCCATTAGAAAGAACTTCCACTTCATCCACTGAACCTGTCTTAGAAGAAGATTCAAGGACCCCTGCTAGAGACCCAAAATTTTCCACTTCTACAGAGGAATCAACTATGGCAGAAGAATGGGGAGGAGGAGTTTTTAATGGAGAACACACATTATTTGGAGGGGGTAGAGGTAAAGGTAGAGGAGAAGGAGGTAGAGGTGCAGAAGGTGAAGGAGGTAGAGGAAGAGGTAGAAGAGAAATGGGAAACTCTTTTGGGTTTCCTATAGTAGATGAAGAAACCAATACAACTATGAAAAACATTTCACCCTCTGTCCTTCCAAACTTTTATGAACTTAAAACTGAAGATACCGAAACCTTCCTATTTGAATTTGAAGTCTTGTGTAGAACTTATGACTACTTACAAGATGCTCAAAAACTTAAACTATTTCCTTCAACATTGAAAGGAGCAGCATTGAAGTGGTTTATGAGTTTGATCAACAGTTCTATTAGGACATGGGAAGACATGAAACAAGCATCTCTAGAGAGGATTTGGATTATTGTATGCCAGTCAATCATAAGGAGGAAGTGTTTAAGATGCTACAAAAAGAAGATGAAAACTTGGAAGATTTGTTGGAGAGATTTCATTACAACATCAAAAGAGAAAAAATGGAAAACTTAGATCAAGATACTTTGAAAGCTCTCTTGTTGAGGAAAATTAGGGATGAATGGTTAGATATACTTAACATGATGGGAAAAGGGGATATATCTCAGCTCACATTATCTGAAATAGCTAAATTATGTATCAACCTTTCAAGAGGGAAATCTAAAACTGTGAAAGGACCAAGAGACCCTGCTCTTGCAAGGGCAAGTAAGTCTGCTTCTGGAACAGTAAGTAGGGCGGAAATAGGACATATGCTTGATGAATTTAAATCTGACATCTTAGGGAGTCTTAGGGAACAAATAGACACCCTTAAGTTACAAAACAAGCAAAAATTTGAATCTGATGCCTTAGAAATCTTTTGTCCCAGATGTAGAAAGAAGCATGCCTTGAGAGAGTGTCCTTTGGATGCCAAAGTTGTGGAGACTTGTGTAATTTGTTCAGAAAAACATGAGACCAAGAGTTGTCCTTCACTTCCTGGTCTTAAAGCTGTCTTTCAAGAAGATACTCCTTCAAGTTCCACAGAATCTCTCAATTTTGTCTCTAGAAGGCCTTGGCAAGGACCTCAAACACAAGGATTTCATGATCAGATGTATAATCAACCCCCACCAAATTGGAATTCTTGGTAGCAACCTTGGCCCCAATTTCAAAATCAATCACAAAATTGGGCACAAGGAGCACAAAATCCCTATGGAAGATACTCTCAGTATTATCAATATCCACCATCCTACCGACCATATCCACATTTCCCTCCTCAAAAAAATTTTCAACAAAATCCTCAAAATCCACAACATCAAAATCAACCACTTCCATTAACATTTCCTCAGAAAAAAAATCAGTAGCCTGCCCAACCCATACCAAACCCCAACAATAAAAATCCTCATAACACATACATGATAGAAGGCCAATAGTTTCCAACTTATTTGATCACTCCTTTAGACCTTAGTGATGTGCAAATTAGGTCTGGAAGAATACTTGAAAAGAGGAAACCTTCTGTAATCATACAAGAGCAAGACAACTCTGAGGAAGATTCTCTACAGGTAAATAAAAGTCTTGAAGAGAACACAACTTTCCAAGACTCAAACATTGAAAAATCAAAACAAAAAGAACCAATAGTTTCAACTCCTATATTAGAGCAGCCATCAACATCCACTTCTACACCTCCCTTCCCAGAAAGATTACAAATTGATAGGGGTGTAGAAAAACAAATTATGGTGCCTAATTATGATTTCCTAGATGAGCTGAGAAATGTTTGTATTAAGATCCCATTATTTCAAGCCATCAAGGAAATTCCAATCTTAGCAAAGACAATAAAGGAGTTGAGCATGAAGAAAACAAGAAAAAGAATAAGAGAGATAAAGAAAATTCAACTGGCAGGAAAAATAGCAGATATCATGATGGGTAAGATTGTTATTCCAAAGTATCTAGACCCGAGAAATCCAGTTGTCAAAATTCACATCAGTGGAATTGAAATCCAAAACACACTCATTGATTTAGGAGCAGCAATCAATATTATGAGTAGACAAATCATGGATAAACTTAAACTTCCTAATCTTATTTTTACACCTACATTATTACAATTAGCAGACAGATCTATGATTAAACCTGATGGGGTAATAGAAGACATTCCAGTGTCCCTAGACTCTTGGGAGTATCCTGTGGATTTTATGATCCTAACTCCTAAGAATAATCTAGGAGGACATCCTATTATATTAGGAAGACCTTGGTTAGCTACAACTGATGCTTTCATTAGTTGTAGATCCGGTGATATGTACATCTATGATGGTAGTTCAACCAAGAAATTTACCTTGTATCCTCCAGCAAAAACAATTACAAAATTAGATGATACTCAATGGATAGAGGATGAAGAAGACTTACAACCTCTCTTCACAATTTCAGAAATTAGTGAAGATAGCCAGATTCTGAATACCTTGGAAAACTTTGAATCCTCTTCGGAATATAAGCATGAACAATTTCAAGAAGAATCCAACATTGATTTTTTGTCATCAAGGCAGATGTCTCTCTATTCCATGGATAAATTTGGCAGCTCTACAATTGAGATATTTCCAGGCAAAACTTTAAACATAAACAAGAACCTAGAGAAATCTCAACAAGAAGAGCTAGTTAAGATATTACAGAGACATTATTTTGCATATGCATGGGAGTACACTGATATGAAAGGGATAAGCCCCAAGACTTGCACTCATCACATCTATATAGAGGAAAATTGTAAACCAATCAGACAACCTCAAAGAAGGATGAATCCAAATCTTAGGGAGATTGTTAAGGAAGAATTGCAGAAATTATTAAATGTCAACTTTATCTATCCCATTTCAGATATTCAGTGGGTTTCTCCTTTGGTAATTGTGCCAAAGAAAAATGGTAAATGGAGGGTATGTATTGACTACCGGGAATTAAACAAAGCTACTCCTAAAGATCATTTTCCCTTACCTTTTATAGATCAGGTGTTAGACACATTAGCTGGCAAAAATTACTTCTCATTTTTAGATGGGTTTAGTGGTTATAATCAAATCCAAGTAGCACTGGAAGATCAAGACAAAACCACATTTACCTGTCCTTGGGGTACCTATGCTTACCGAGTATTGACATTTGGACTATGCAATGCACCAGCAACATTTCAAAGGGCATTACTAGGAATTTTTTCAGATCTAATACATGATTGTGTAGAGGTATATATGGATGATTTCATAGTTTATGGAAACACTTTTGAAGAAGCCTTAGAAAAGTTGGAAAAAGTCTTAAAAATATGTAAAGAAGCAAATCTTTCACTAAGTCATGAAAAGTGTTTTATGATGTTTACTGAAGGAATTGTTTTGGAGCATCACATTTTAGGGGATGGGATTAGAGTTGATGAGTCAAAAGTTGAAGTCATCTCTAACTTATCTATTCCAAGTTGTCAAAAATATGTTAGGGTTTTTCTAGGATTTACAGGATATTATCGGAGGTTTATAGAAAACTTCACCAAGATAGCATCTCCACTTTTCAAATTACTTACCAAAGACTATGAATTCAAGTGGAATTATGATTTCCAGTTAGCCTTTGAGACCCTGAAAACAAAAATTTCTGAAGCACCTATTTTAAGGGGACCTAACTAGAAGTTACCTTTTCATATTTCAACAGATGCCTCAGATACAGCTCTAGGAGCAGTTTTGGGACAAAAAGACCTGATTCCTTATGCCAGTAAAAACTTGAATCCTTCAGAATTAAACTATACTGTAACTGAAAAAGAGTTTTTAGCTGTTGTTCATGCCATAAACAAATTCAAACACTATATAACAGGCTATGAAACTTTTGTTCACATAGATCACTCTGCAATTAGATATTTAATGAACAAATCAATTACTAATGGCAGAGTCATAAGATGGTTATTGCTTTTACAAGAATTCAACATTACCATTCTAGATAGGCCTGGAAAACAAAACACAGTAGATGATTTCCTATCTAGACTCCAAAACATCCAAGACAATACCCCAGTTGAAGATCAATTTCTTGATGAATATCTTTTTGCAATTTCTACTCAAACTCCTTGGTTTGCTGACATTGCTAATTATTTAGTTTCAGGGAAATTTCCTTCAATAATGAATGCAAGAGACCAAAGAAAGATCATTTATGACAGTGAAAAATATTCATGGGTTGCTAATGAGTTATACAAGACAGGTCCAGATTTTATCATTAGAAGATGTGTTCGAGAAGATGAGATGCCTGAGATTCTTAGGGCATGTCATGATGAACCTTGTGGCGGACACTTTGCTGATAAAAGGACAGCCTATAAGATCCTTCATTTGGGATATTATTGGCCATCCTTGTTTAAATATGCTAAAGAGTATGTGAAAAGGTGTTACAGTTGCCAAAGGGTAGGGAAACCTTCTCCTTCAGGTGAGATGCCATTGCAGCCTCAGGTACATATTGAACCTTTTGAAAAATGGGCTTTGGATTTTGTAGGACCTATTAGTCCTCCATCAAGACAAAAGAAATATATATTAGTTTGCATTGACTATGTTACTAAATGGGTAGAGGCCAAACCATTAATTTCTGCTACTGAAACATCTATAGTTAACTTTCTTTTTGAGGAAATTTTTACTCGTTTTGGTGTCCCAAGGGAAATTGTTACAGATAAAGGAGCTCAATTTACATCAAAGCTAGTGGAACAAATGATGGAAACGTACAAAATCAGGCACTGAAAATCTACTCCCTATCATCCACAAGCAAATGGTCAAGTGGAATATACTAATAAGGTCATTGAAGGGATCCTAACGAAGACTGTTCATTTACATAGAAGAGATTGGGTAGATAGGCTTCCTGAAGCCTTGTGGGCCTATAGAACTACATGGAGAAGCACAACAGGCCATACTCCTTATGAAATTGTTTATGGAAAGCAGGTTTTGTTTCCCCTAGAGTTCCATATTCAAACTTTCAAAATGGCAGTTCAGCTAGGACTTGATTTATCAGAGGCACAAAAGCACAGACTGGAGCAGATTAATGAATTGGATGAGATCAGATAAGATGCAGTTCAGAAAACAAGTATATTCCAACAGCAAAGGACTGGATGGCATGACAAGTACATCAAGGAAAAGAAGTTCAAAGAAGGTGACTGGGCTCTCTTGTTTGATTCAAAGTTCAAGGATTTTCAAGGTAAATTCCAACTCCAAAAAAGATAGAGTGAAAATCAAAATCTTTCTGACACTTTAGCTTTTCAAGTTTGTTTTTCTCTCTGCAAGCAGCTATCATAAAATCATAAGTGATTCACATCCCACTTATGATCCATTTCACTCCATTCATCCATACTCCATTTCATTTCACATTCCATTTCATTTCATTCATCCATACTTCATTCATTTCACTCCATGGTCCATCTCATTTCCATCTCAGATTTTTAAATTTGATATTTTATGCATCAGAAGTTGCAGGCCACTTTTTCACTCTACTTCATAGTTGTGATTCATTTCATTCCATTATTCACTCCACTCATACTCCATTACACCATGTTCCATGATCCATTTTTAACTCATTTCATACAACATTCCATCATTCCATTTATGCTTCAAATCATTCCATTTCATGTTTCAAGACTTCTACAGGTACATTCTGCAATCAGTCAGACATTCTGCAGCTAGAAAGACATTCTGCAGTCAGACAGACATTTTGCAGCCAGAGACCCTGAAGGCACTATCCAGTAATCATTTGATTTAGCAGAAAATTGACCCTGCATATTCAAGACAACAATCAAAATCAAAGGAGTTATGAGGACTGAAGATCAATGATTTAGGACAAGGCATATCAAAACCACAAAGAAAATCAAAGCAAAGGCAAAGGTATGAAATTATTATGGTGACAAATCATGAAAATTTTAACATAGTTAAGTCATGTATGATTCAAAAAGGTTATTTTAATTAATCGTGTTGATCATGCCTAGCAACCATATCATAAAACTTTAGACCCAAAACCCTTCAGTCTTGCCATATTCGATCATCATTTAGAATTTAACGGTTAAGTACCGAAGTGATTTGATTAGTCATGTCACTAGGCCAAGGCATTTAATGATGATTTTTGAATTTCTCATGAAATATCTCTGCGGTCTTTTCTTCCGTGTTAGCTTTCAACTCATATGAACCACCTCACTGCATTATACTTGTTTCATAACCACTCCATATCATTCCTTTCCGCAGCCAATACTCACCCATTCCGCTCTATAAAACAAATGAAACATCTTTGGGGCAGAAACATCTCTTTAACAACCATTTTCACCGTGAGCAGAGGAGCAGTGATTTGAAGGTTGAAAAGAGAAGATATGGGTCTCATAGTGAGGACTGAGCTGGTTGGAGCCAAGTACTTGGAAGGTTATCCAAAAATCAAAGAAATGCTACAGCAGGCTGGTTGGTTGCAATTTTTGGAGAAATTCCGTAGTTTTCACAAAGAGGTGACTAAAACGTTTGCAAGGTCCTTCAATGGAGCAGAGGTCGAGATAGGAGATATTAAATTCACTATTACAGAGGCTTTCATTTCAGAGGCAATGGAATTACCTAGACAAGGAGAAAGGTGGTTTAAAAATAGGGAATTCCATAACGAAGCATGAAGGCAAATGCTTAAGACTCCAGGTATGGATGTTTCCATTTTCAAAAAGGGTATTCCTAGCTCGGCATTAAAGAATAAGTGGAGGAACATGTTGCTCATTTTGCAAAAAATTATCACTTGTGAAGGTAGATTTGGTACACTCTATGTCTATCATATTCGGTTAATGATGCATTTTTTAGATGAGGAAATTAATTTTCCCTTCTTCCTACTTCATAGTCTGAAAAGAATGGCCTCAAACGTTCAAAAAAGGGTGCAATTTCTAGAAACAACTTTGTATCACCATGGTTTAGTCAAAATCTTAATTGAACATCAATTGAGGAAAATGGGAGATAATTGGGAAGAGTTTCTAGTGAGGAACCATTTTGAGGAACTCAAAGAATCTCCACCTGAAAGCAAACCTACAAGAAGAAGCAGGAGAAGGGAAATTTCCAAAGCTATTGAAGTTGAAACTGGTAAATCAATTCAAGAGGACAGTGAAGAGATGATTTCTGAGAAATTAGCTCAAATAAAGAAGCAACTTAAGAAGGAGAGGATAATAAGAAAATATGCCAAAGAAAGAGGTGAAGGGCCATCTCAAGCAAGACGGAGTCACAGACTTAGAGGTATACTAAAGAAAACAGAGGTTAGACAAACAGGGATCATAAACATTGAGGATGAAGAAACTCCAGAAATTGACCCAGCACAACAACAATTTTACAATTATATTGAGTCCTTAGAGAGGAGAGCTTCAGAATCTAGAGACAGAACTCCTAGCCCACCAAAATCTGAAATTGATGTGCTAAGAAGAGATAAGTATGAGTTAGAAGTACTCAATAGGAATATCAAGAATTAGAATGAAATTTTGAGGGAGCAGGTGAAACTAAAAAGTAATATGAACTCAACTCTATCTTTACAAATGGAGAAAGTGTACAAGGCCAATGAAAAATTGAAGAAGAAAAACAAAAAGTTAATTAGGGCACTTACCAATTTAAGATTCAAGTTAGTCATCAGGAAGCCCAGAAGACCATTGACTGTCAGGCAAAGCAGAAGAAGAGGATTGGATGTCCTAGCAGAGGTCTCAGAGTACATGGAGTAGTTGCATGAGGACATGCAAAAACCTTGCAGTGGGGGTATGTTGAGCTCCAAAGATGTTCTTCTCTTTCACCACATTCCACTTCATTTTCTTTGCCCCTCATCAATTACAGGCTTAAATGATCAATAAGATTAATTAAAATTGCTTTAAGAATTTATATAATGACTAACTTGTTATGTTTTCATGATTTTGTTGGTGTAGCAATTTTGACTAAGACTCGGCTGCAGAATACAGGCATTCTGTAGCCAGTCGTCTGTTCTGCAGGCATCCTCATGTTTACGTAGGTTCCAGGTGTCACTACAAAGAAAGAGGAATATGGGTGAAATCCACAACACCTCCCCATCATCTCTTGCTCCCCACGAAGTCTGAGTTAAATTCTCAAATCGGTTATGCACGTAGAAGAGAAGCAATTTCCTATCAAAACACGGACTCTACAGATGTCCGCAGTAAAGCACAATACTGTTAATAGGAGTTTTAATTTGATTAGAAGTGGGAAAGACATTTATCCCTGTTTTTCTCAAGAAGTAGTTATGTAATTTCATTATAAGTATGACTCACGAGACCGAGAAACTGTTGGTTAGATTTTGTTTTGTTGCCTAGATCTTAGAGAACCGTAAATATTCTGTTTTGAAATATTTCTCCTTTAATGAAAGAAGCATCATTTTATTGCACGAGTTGAGTCAATCTTGAAGTAGATTTGCGTGCTACTCCGGTGGTAGAGGGCCCCTGCTACCTAAGGAGCTTTTTTCATATAATTTAGATAAGTAATTTAGCCTCGTTTCATTTCTAGTTTAATTGACTTTCTGAACTTTGCGTTTTATATTCATTTACATTGGATGCTATAGTTTAGGCTCATTCTTACGTATTCCAAAATATCACTAATGTCGAATGAGGTGTAACTGTAGTATTTTAGGAGTTATTTTTACGTTCTTGTGCTCAATTACATCAGTTGTTACAGCTAGTCATGATCTTATAAACTCTTCCAAAATATCACTAACTTCGGATGAGACATAGCTGTGGTGTTGTAGAGATTTGTTGTGTTTTGTTGAATTTTATGCTTTCATGTTCATTCACATAGCATGTTGCAGCCAGTCCTATTCTACAAACTATTCCAAAATACCACTAATTCCGAATGAGACAGACTTGAAACATTTTAGTGATTAGTTGCATCTTTAGTCTAGTTGTAGTACTCCAGAGGTAGATGTCATTTTAGTTTAATTCTGTCACTATATTTCAAGTTTTATAATGGCACTCTAGTTCAATTTTAATTCACTGTATTTCAAGTTAAATTAATGGCATTCTAATTCAATTTTGTTCACTGTATTGGAAGTTAGGATAATGGCATTTTAGTTTAGCTGTGGTCACTATGTCTCAAGTTTGATCAATTTCATTCTAGTCCAATGTTATCCATTTGTTCTTTAGGTTGTATTCATTGTCAACATTAAATTTCACGGCCTTCATTATTTACAAAACTAATCTTGTTCTGACTTTCTATTAATGCATCATCATCTGGACAGGAATTAGTGATATCAATCTAAGGCCTTGATTGTTCTGCAATCTCTTGCAATTTCACAAATAAGCTTTTTCCCAAAATCATTCTAAAAAAATCTCTAACTTTTGGATGAGGTTTAGTAGTGACAAGCTGAGCTGCAGAATAGAGTAGTCTTAGCATTACAAGTTAATTTAGAGTAGAAATCTTATTGTGTTATAAATAATCTCCTTCAACTGTGTTGCAATAAACTTCTAGCCATGAATGAGATTCCTTATAATATTGTTTACTTAGGAGAACTTCATTTGCACTAAACTTGTCCTTTTCTCAGGATATTCCAACATATTTCTAATGAATGAATTGGATGGGTTTATGTTATGAGTTATTGAGTTCATGTTGTGATTTAGTTCCTTGCTATGAGTCCTTATCAAACTTTGCATTTTCTGCTCTTTAGTTCCTTACACAGTTTAGAATAGGTTTTGTTCTATTTTTAGTATGTCCAACCACTTTCCTTCATCAACATTTAGTGCTTTCCTTTTTAACATAAAACCATAAAAAACCAAAAACATCAGAAAAACACTAAATACAATGTAGTGAGAAACAGATACCTAGGCACATACAGTGCACCACACTTCAGCAGTTTACTAGCCCTGGCTGACAATTAATGACCTCAATTTAGGAACACTAAGTTGAGCACTACATAATAATCAATAGTGATTGAATCATGTGGTTGCATTCCCAGGGGAAACTTTTTCAATACGCAATTGAAATTTTCATTAAAATATTTCACTTTCTCCTTTTCCCCCATAGTGATGTTTCCGAGCTCTTTCAGTAATATGGCGGGAGTCTTGTCATCAAAAAATTTCTCAAGAAATAACTTCTTAAACCCCCTCCAAGTGTGGATTGAATTGATGAGCAAAATATTGTACCATGTTGCTGCTCTACCTTCTAATGTATAAGGGAAAAGTATGTAAGCAACATCATCGTACCTCACCTCCAACATTCATAGATGAATGTAAAAATCATCGAGGTGATCTTCCACCTTCGTCTTCTTGTCTAGATCGTACTTTGATAGCATATTTTCCATATGTCTAGGGATCTTTTGAATATTTTCCGGAAGAGAAAGGGGCCCTTGGGCCATCTAATCCAAGTCCTAGACGGCCATGTTCTCATCTTTGTGTTTCTCCTCCCTTTTAGAATCTAACGAATATTCTCCTTCACCATCTAATCCGTCAAAAATGTCATTAAAAAGAACAATGTTGTCCTTGTACCCTTCGTTAAGAGGTGGAAGATGATCTTGATGTAATGTATCATCCATGGATTCTACTAACTCTTCAAGAGTGGGAAAAACCAAATATTACACTGTAGAAACTAATATACATGATTTGTTTCTTTCTTCTTCAGAAAATGTGGGGGATTCTACACTCTAGGAATTATTTCAATAGCCTTTGTGCACCCACGAGTTATAGGCCAAAGTGCCTGGATTTGCTCGTAAGTAAGTTCACAAGTCAACTCTGGGTCAAGATGAGAAGATCCTCCTACTTCAGGAATAGGAGTCGGGATGGTGCTCGGAATATTGCTACCTTATCCATAAGAAGAATGATTTTGGTGTGTGGAGTTATCAGCTGCAAACAACTAGCGACCCTCCTTCTAGCACTAGAATGTTGACGGTGTTAGATATCGCCAACATACAATGGATCTCCTCGATATAAGGTCCCAACTAGGCCTCACACCATTTTGTGTAGGAGTACCATCCGGAATATGTCTCGACTGTCATTTACTTAAATATATGCCTTGATTCTAGTTGTCAACATGAGAGAGAAGCGCAAATGCCCTTTTGAATGAACAAGCGAGTGTGCCTTGTGAATGTTCGATTGCAGATATATTAAGGTTCTCTTGTTGTAGAGGAGGAAATAAAGTGAGCCTCTAAGAGGGAAGTAACAATACTAACTTAATGAAGACACATAAATAATAAATACTCATCTAACATAGGGAAAAGTATTTCACAAGGATGCAACGGTCGTTATAGACATAACAACACATTTCTAATAAGTAAGCATCGAAGTCACCAAAATAGTTCAATTACTCCAATACAGATGAAAGAAAACATGAACCATAAAAAAATTCAGAGAATAACCTTAGAAACATTCACAATCCATGTGTGAAAATGTGTTTGCCTGAAAGGCTTTGATATTAAGCAAAACTTTGAGGATACATAAATACAATAAACACCACTAGCACCAATAGTGGAGGATTAAAGCCACTACTTGCTCCCTAAAAGTACTAACTCCATCTCTCTAATGCCTTGTGGGAGAAGCCAAGGTTGAAATTACTTTACATGATAAATGAGGATCCTCTTATAACTTGAGGCACAGCCTTTCACATCCTCATGAATTTTTACTTTCCAAATTATGGTGACCTTTGAACTTCTACAAACATTGGAATTAAAATTTACTTTTGGAATTACATATGAATTTTGGTATTGCATGTATTTTGGACTTTTATGACTCTTTATTTCATACATGACTCTTGGACTTCCATTTATTTGTATTTACAATTATTACAATAATACATCATGACTTTCCACATCACCATGTGATGAGAACATGACATGTCACTATATTTGATGACTGGGACTAATAGTGATTGATGACATGGATTTTCTCTAGTGGTGACATGGCTGCCACTTGTATCTTCATTCTTCATGTAGCTTCAACCGTTGATGTCCTCACCCTCCAAAGGGTCTTTAATCCAATGGAATATTTGGAGTGCTTTGATCATCAAGATTCAAGTGTGTTCTTCATTCTTTCCATGCTTCCTTTGTTTGTTCTCTTTGCCTGGTCTTCCTCGTGCATGATTTCCATGTTCCTGGAATACTTGTATCTGAAATCACTCATGACAAGTGACTATTGGCCTGAAAATATCCTATTCTACCATGTTTTATGAAGATTTTTTGTTCATGCCTTTTGAGTGTGCTCAAGAGGGACAAAAAGAGCTTCTAGGTGCATGGGCGTACTTTGAAAGGCAGAAGAGATAAAGGGAAAAGGCTTCAAGGCTTCAGCATGCGCTTTGTGCTCAAGAGAGGGAGACAGTCAAGGTAGGGTTCATGGCACAAGTTCAAAGGATGAAGGGCAAGGTTGTGAGTTTCCCAACTGGGTTGTGTGCTGAAGGGAGAGATGGAGGGAGGAGGGTGAACTCCTAAAGGCTAAATAATGAAGGCTTTAGGCCTTCAGGTGTGCTAATTCACTCAAAATATTTGTAGGTCCCATGGTGCATTATTGAAGGCTGAAGGGAGAAGATTAAAGCCTTTATGGTGTGCTCATGTTCTCAAGGAGGGCGTACTTCTTCAATTCGAAGGAGTGCACCCAAGGAAGACTTAGTCTCTTGAAGGGTGAAATTTGAAGCAAGGAAGGGGAAAGAGGATTAAGGATTTCACTTTTCACTCTTGGAGGGCACATGGCACACTTTCGAACAATGAAAAATACCTGATCAGGGCTTCAAAGTGTGCTCATGCACTCCTAGCCTCAATGAGTTTGCTTTGAACCGAATATTTTTTTAAGTTTGAGATATAGGACAAGCAGTGAACAGGATGAGTTTAGACATAAAACCATGTATGACACATACCAACTCATAGCGAAAAAATAGAAAAACTTGAAAAATGATATATATATACATCAAAATTCCACTTTATAAACATTCTCCAAGTATGACAAGTGAAGTGTGTGTGACTGCGACCTAGAAGTGTCTTTTTACAACAAAAAAGATGTTATGATCATGAAATGCACCTAGTGGAGATGTTCTAATCAATGCGAAGACACTTGAGACCATTCAAGGACTCTTGAAACACATAGAATAACATGAGACGTCATTTGATGATCAAATCGACATTAAGTATAACAGTGATAGTAGGCTCCAAAATTTGAATGTAGTAAAATTTTGGAGGGTCTTGTAGCAATGACAAAAGAATGCTTAATGGTGAATCACCAACCTAGATAGAAATTTCCTGCAACATAAATAGTGAATAATGCCATATTTCCTCTATTCTCCTATGCCCGTGTCTTTTGATTTTACACCACTAAAATGAAAATATCTTTGCTTGTAAATATGATTCTCCTTCACGACTCATTGGTGTTCTCAGTTCAAATATGTCAATATTCTGAGACTCAATTCTGATTTGAGGAGTGGTAAATCCATATGGAGTTTGAAAATTTTAGTTCCCAATGAGAAAGAATCTGAAGAATTAAATTGTAAGTTGTTTTTCTGAAATTTTAGTGATAAACCTTAAAAAAAAAGCTAGAGGTGTTTGAACAATATAAAAATAACCAATTTTTTTGTGGTTCCCTCGAATTAAAAAAGAAAAATCTTTTACATGAATGGAAATTCAATAAATAATATGTCATTTGGTATTCACATCACTTTTTCTAACCTCTAATGAGGAACATTTTATTCTCTCAATTGTTTTGTTGTATTTCCCATTATTCTTAGATGATCAATTTTATATCAGAACAACTGATAGTCATGGACATAATATCGATTGATCCATGCTAATGGCATGATCTTTGACATCCTTGAACGTTTTTATTCTTGACTACTCTGGGACGTTATGATCTCATAAAAGAATTGTAAAAATGTCATTTGGAATGTGGTTTATACACTAAATATTATTTTTCTCCGGGTAATTGGTCGAATTCATTTTCCAACATTTGTCGAATTTTTACTATAGTGTTGTAAATACTCCGGGCCTTGATTTTCAGTAAATAAATTGAACACTTTTGTAGTGATTTGGGAAACTTCAATGGTACTGTGGAGTCTAGGGTTTATGGGAAAAATGTTTTGTAGTGATTTGGGAAACTTCGATGGTACTGTAGAGTCTAGAGTTTGTGGGAAAAACGCCCAAAGTACGTGGTGCAAAAGTAGTGGCCTTGGTTGCCTCCTATTGTTAAGTGATTGGTGATGTTTTTAAAACATTTAAATTTTTTTGTTCTAAGAATCATTGCCCTGTAGTTGTATTATTCTATGTTGATCCAACACCATTTTTGAATGAACCATAAAAAAATTCAGAGAATAGCCTCAAGGAATATTTCACCTTCTTAAACCAAGCTTAAAAATATTTGTAAGCAGTAACTCGGTGTTAATACCAGTGTTCCACACCCTGGGAATGTTGCCCCCCACATTTCCCACGCTTAGCGCCATGATTCATTTAATCAATTAGCATGTTCCAAGATGTAGTATTCATGAGCACAATATGCCATGCATCTTGTTATCTTTTAGCATTCAGAATGAGTATTCTTTTGTGGAAATTGTTGCTTACTACAAGGTTAATTTTTTGGAAACATGTACTTGTTATAATTACATGTTTGGACCTGGATCCCATTTTTGAATGGAATTTTTAAATGTGAATATTTTTAACATTGAGTTTTCTTCTGTTCAAGACTTTTCTAAAATGGCTTTTCATAGTTTTCCGCATATGTCAATGACTTCAAATTGCTTGTTCAATTCTATACATAATTAACATAGACGGGAATCATACAGGTAAAGATTGCATTACACTATTGATACCAGATTTACATAGCTCGTACAAACAATAAGTAAAGTAAGGATACCATGAAGTTCCCTCCTTGTTAAGTTGTATAATCTCGAAACTAATGGCATTCAACATGTCTAGCACTCTTTACGAGTTAACTAGGCTATCGTATTGAAGTAGAGGTATATATAATCAGTAAGAGCTCTTTACACTATGACTATTCCATAATAAATAGAGCTTATAACGTTTTCCATAGTTATAAGTAATACTATTCATATTAAACCTTACACATAAGCATTATTGCCATTAATCTCTGTATTATACCTATTTCTTTGATAGGGTATGTAATTAGAATAATAGTTCAGCTTATACATGAGCAAATACACCTGTCAGCTGTAATCAATTACTAAGCCATATAAGCATGCATTTTTTATTGCCTCACCATAAGTAAAACCATGGCTAAATCATGCATGGTATGCTTGAGCAAATGTGATTATAGATTCCCAATCTCCAGCACAACTTAATAAACATAAATTTTAGAGTCTTTGCAGGCTCTTCATCCAGCTTTATAGTATTTGCTGGATAAGTTTCCCATCCCAGAGTAGGTTGCATGCAATAGTTCCCAACCCTGACTTCCTGTCAAAAATCATCAGGGCCACGTCCAACAACCAAATTGGTAGTTCCTGTCAAGTTTGCATTAAACTATAGAAAAATGCTTCTTCTCTTCCATCTTTAAACTGGTGTCATTTGAGCATTGCCTTATTATCCGTGTCCCTAGGCAGTATTATGCAATGGGTATTGGGTATTGGTTGATTATCTATTAATTCAGTCAAACCTGAGAAATAATTTTCAAATTAACAAAGTGAAACTTTAAAATTTATTATTTTTATTTTTTGCAATTTATTTTAAAAGCATTTATTTCTCATGGGATTGGTTGTTAATTTGGACATGTTATTGCCCAATGCATCAAATAAGGGGAGCCTTATTTCCTGGGCTATAATTATTAAATGTGGTGGGGCATATATTGCCCATAGTTATATTTAAACAAATTTGCCCAACTTAATTTAATAATGTATAGCCTAGAAAATAAGTTTTGTCATCAAATAATGAGCAAAGAGTACATGGGTCACATCAAATTTTGTTTTTGTTTCATTGCATTCCATATTTAAGTGAGTGAGACATCACATAATTAGGTAATTGATATATTTCTTTATTAAAAGATTGCAAAATAATTGGTATATTAATTAAAATAAATTAATATTATAATTATTATGAAAAATGTCTAATAATTTTGTAAGCTAATTTTGTAATCTCCATAATAAATAAATTAAATTAAATTAACTTTTTTTATATTTTTAAATTTATATGTTTATAGTCAATAAATATGTTTACAATTCTATATTTACTTAATATAGTTATAATATTTAATATTTCAAAGACCATCCAAAACAAAGTATATACTATAAGTAGTTATTTATAAATAATACAATGTATTATTTCTTAATTTTTAAAGTTAAGATGTAAATTAAATGGTAATTTTCAAGATTCTGAAATAGATTGAAACCAATCCTACCCTAAACGTTTTACAACTACATTGACAAAGCTTAGTTGCTAATTATATTAATATATTGCAATAATCAGATAGTTTCATTATTTTTTAACAAAGGGGCAGGGACAAGCTACTATGTAGCACTTGTTACATAATCAAGTCCAGTTTATCGAGTGGATCAGTTCTTGGCTCCATAGTACACTCTCATTAATATGTGAATGGATTTGAATAACCTTGATATCGATGGCTCAAATTAAACAAGGTTACTTTCCTTAGCTTATATCTCTGCTGCCTTTGGTGAATATTGAAAACATGAACGTAAACCCTTACATTACATGAATAGAATGAATAGTGTAATGTAACATTTACATTACCTGAATAGTAAGAATCGTGCAATGTAACATATGCATTACACTATTCATATTATTATAGGTAATAGTATTAAAGATGACGTAATAGTATTACAGTAATACTATTCATTCTATTACACTATTCATACATTACCTAAATACTTGACTGAATATGACATTACACTATGTATCTAACTTGAAACCTAAAAGGGATTAGGAAGATGATAGTGGGGAAGAAACTCTTGTATTTGTTCTTGGTTTTGGATCAAAAGGTATTGCTTCCATCGATTGGTTTGATGCTCGCTTAAATTATATTTCTACTTTCTTAAATATTTAATCAAGCATATTTCAAATCACCAAGAAACTTCTAATAAAAATCAAGATTTAATTAAGAAATCAATTCAAAATTCAATCAGCTTTAACGAGCTTACAAGTTCCTAGAGAGACAATGTCTACAAACACCATCCGGAATATGCAATGAATAGGGGCATCCCTCGACTCTTTAAAGACGACATCCATGTTGGTGAGAGTCTTTCTTCGAGAGTGTCTGTGTATATTATGACATCCTTGATGAGATTCTCAGGAAATATCTTCAACACACATCTCGTTTCTTAAGAAAATTCTTCAACACACACTTCATTTCTTAAGAAATATCTTTAATACACATCTTGTTTCTTCATAGATGAGACCATTGATATTCTTGACTCCTCCTCTTTTTGTCTAGATGCATGATGATTGGTTTGTGATGTCACGAATACGAGACCTTTGTTCTTTTTGCACACGAGCTTTAAATTCATTTCTATCGATATTCCTCATCAAGAGGTAGGGACTATGTTACTATGCAACTATCCAATTTTTTTTGATGCATAATAGAGTTATAGCATTTGAATAATGTTATTTCTCTATACCAACATTTGAATAATTTATTTCAGTATACTTGATGGTGCCAAGAAGCCTCCAATTTCACCTCTATCTATATTTCACCATGTACATTAATAATGATTAAACCATATGTTCACTCAAGAAAAGTGTATCCATGCGCATCATTCTTGATTTTTATGTTGGAAGTAATGCTCCCATGTGTTGTTGTGAGTTGTCATTATGAGTTCCCAAGTGTGAGTCGGGAAGTTGTTGATTCTTATGTTATGAGTTGGAATCACGATCTAGATGTGTCAAAGTCGGTGTTTTATGTCCTATATATTTATGTATCGTTGTGATCAATAAAACATTAGAGTGTGTAATTTGTTGTATGTAATTGTTGTCTTAATTTTTATATGTTAGGTCCCTATAGGTTGGTTTTCGTAACATTATAATATGGTATTAGAGCCTATTCTAGCTTGATTCCCTTGTGGGGAAGGGTAGGAAGATGTGATCACTCATAACATATGATTCTTTGTAAATAAGAATAGGGTAGGAAAGTGAATTTTTTTCTTTTATGTAGTAAAACATATTGTTGTTTTGAGATTGATTCTTAATCTAATTTGTGTCATTATAAATATTTCTTCTCGTGTGCATGGTGTGTGTAGAGGAGGATGAAATCTAGCAATCTTTGAAGTGAACATCCAAAAATTTTCCGGAAAATCCAGGTTCTCAAATCACTTATTGAAATATTTCACTTTGTGGACGATTACGAAATTTATCAACGAGTTTGTGTTGTATGTAGATGCCCAATGCAGTATCATATGAAAAAATATATTTTATGTAGAGTGGAATTTAGATGCTCGTTGCGATGATCGGATGAGACAAGATATTTTATATTGTGTGGAATTTAGAAAGCTGCGAGCTTCCTCTATTCAAGACTTGTGCTTCAAAATCTAGGGTACCGCATGGATTGTCTTGACATATCAATGTGGAGAAAATTACGTTGTTTGAATTACTTGAAAAACCTTCCAATGGAATTACCAAAAGCTATTTGCAGAGACTTTATTACGAGAGAATATTTTATCACTACCGCGACTCATAGGGCCTTATCGAGTTTAGAATGTAGTACCAAACTTACATTGTTTCAACAAAACAATTAAGCATAGAAATGCATCGTCTATTTCGGAGGCAATCGGAATATGTTTGCTCGATAAACTCTTCCAATATTAGCCACCATCATCATCACCATTGGAACGAGATTGTAGATCTATCATATGCCATCTAGGAAATAAAGTAGAAGATATGATGACATAAATCATAAAAGGAAAGTCAATTTTGGATCGGGAATAGTTTCTTGTTCATTGAGGAATTTGATACAAATTTGAGATAAAATTGAAGTCGACCTTTACATGGGTGCTTCTTCTTCTTCTCCTTGTTTTTGTTCTCTGTGGGTTTAATTGGATCTATTATGGGCTCAAATATGGATGCCTTCGAGGTTCTCTCAGGATCCGAAGTCTGTGATCTCATTGTGTAAGTTTTATTGAAGAATGCTTCAATGATGAAATGCAGATGGATTCCAAGATCGACGAGTTTTTTTGAACGGCGAGTACGTACATTAGATACACTTCATTGAGGACCAACAATGTGATCAATGAATTTAAATTGATAGTGGATTATTGGAGCCATGTCTAGTGTTTCTAGAGCTTACTTTCTCGCATCAAATTACACGTGTGGTTACTTTGAAGTATTGGTAGATGACAAATCCTTTATTTTCTATACAAATCCATGGAAGAGATCATTGTAGCATTTAGATGTTGATTTGTTTGGATTTTTTATATTTTACATATTAGTGTGAGTTGAATTAGTTTTCTATTTCTTTCAACTTCGGTTGTAAAAAAGGGTTGGCGGTCCCTTAAACTAGAAGCCCCAACATCTAGAATGTCAATTATTTTGTGTTTTTATTGGTTATAATATGGGTTGGTGGTTCTTAAACTGGAAGCCCCGGTGTCCGAAACATAAATTCTTGCATGTTAGTAAGGTCAAGTTCTTTGATAAAATTTTGAACACATTCAGTATCAGGACCTTCATCTCGAAGAAGCATCGGATAATCGAAAGTGAAATATTTGACGATGGTGGTTGGTCCATTGTGTTAGTGTCGATTTTTGAATCTTGTCACTCTTTTGTAATCAAATGGACTATTATCATGTTCTAAACAGGGTCCTTAAGTCAAATTTTTGTCATTTCATCAGAGTCATCATGCAAACATTTGGTCAACATGGATGTAGATCTAGGTATGATTTTACTCCTTCCAAATTTTTACTAATTGTTGGTTCATTTCACCTCTTAGCCGAGTCATTAGGGGAATTTTTGAGGGTCTAAAATGGGCCTCCTAAGGAAATTGTAAAATAATAGTGGAAAAAATCAAATAATATTTGATGACATCATCAAATTTTAGAAGGAAAAAAAGAAAAAACTAATTTTTCAACTCGTATTTTCAACTTATCTCCCAAATTTTTTTACTTAAATTTCGGTTTTGGGAGTACTTGTTGGATGTAAAATTTAATTCCTCATCCAAGGAGTACCCATGTGTGCATACTTTCGATGGACCCTCGCTACACGAAAAAATGAGAAATACATGAAAAATGTGATTGCAATCATGTTGTTTCATGTATTTCTCATTTTTTCACTTAGTAGGGTCCATCAAAAGTATGCAACATGGAGTACTCCTTGATGAAGAATTAAATTTTTCATCCAACGAGTACTCTGCTCGAAAATTTGAGTAAAAACTATGGGAGATAAGTTGAAAATATGAGTTGAAAAAAATAGTTTTATTATTTTATTATTTTTTTAATCTATTTACCCTTTTACTTAAAAAAAGGTGAATCATCCCCCCATGGTTGACATCATCATCTTGAATCCTATTGGTTCTTATAAAGTTTATTTTGGTTTTACATTTTTTAGAGGTTCCATTTTAGACCTCAAAATTCCCCTAATGGTACCATCATTTAAAAGTCGTCATCATCATTACAGTCATATTTATCATGGTTTCATTTAGTCCAGAGTATCCATTAGGTTTTTAAGGTTCCAAGGTCATCAAATCATCATTCCATGCATAAATTCCAACAAGTGGAGGAGTGACAACAAAATAATTTCATCAATACATTTGATTTCAAAGAAAAAAATGTAATTTTATGTATTTAATTTGTAATAAGTACTTCAAAGTTCCAAGTAGCCGCAAATGCTCAAGTTCCACCAGCAAATATTTAAGGTTCCAAGAAGAAGTTAAATGTTCCAAATCCGCCAAAAGTTTAAATTTCAAATAATCAAGTTTCAAGGTTCTAGCAAAAAAGCAAATGAAAGATTGATTTTGAAAAGGAAAATGTGGGTCCATGATCATTTAATTATTTCAATCCAAGTTTAAAAGGCCCTAAAATACCAAAATACATTCATTCTTACACTTCAACATCGAGCTCCCAACTTTCCAACTTAAAAAATCAAATTTTTACTTCAAAAAATCGAATTTCTGGTCTAGTGTTGTGCTTTTCCTTAAGGCATTGTGCTTTTGTAGTGATGGTGTTGCACTTTTCTTTAGCTCGATGCGCTTTTCTTCTGCTCATTGTGCTTTGTCCAGTGAAGCTATTTTTTCTCTCTTGGAGGCATAAAACCAAGTTTTGAAGACTTCTGAAGGTTTTCAATGTGTCAAGCAACTGTGGAAAAGTAAGTTGCATTCAACAAACCCCTATTTGCGGCTCAATTTCATAATTTTAGTGTGAAAGGCCTCCATTGACCTCCATGCTGCGTTTTAGTGGCTAGCCCTATTTTCCATGTTTGTAAGGTAAATTCACTTTCCCCTAGACTTTTTTTTTACCTCCATCACACTCTTAATCATCCCCCACAGCCCTCGCATCCCTTTGTTCCCCAATCCTAAATCCTATTCCCTAAAACCCTACCCCTACGCTACGCTTTTCTAGGCAGCTAAACTATACCCCTGTAATTAAATTATCTAGCCCATTTCCCTTGTTATTTTAACTCCCCTCCACCTCCCTAAGGTCCCTAACTCCCCTACACCCTTCCCTAAATTTTCCCACACCTATCCCAATTCCCTAACCCCATCATCCCATTCCCTTTTCCTTCCCCTTCTACCCTATGGTTTCTAGAAAGCTAAACACCATGGAGGAAGATAGAAAGACCTACAAAAAAGGAGGGATAATCTCAAGGTTTGAGCCATCATACACCAATGAGTTGATGTCATCACCCCTAGCAGTCAAATGCTTCCAACATGTGGGTTGTTATGAGTTTTGTGAAATGGTGCAAAGAGTGCAGAGCCATCCAAATTTGACTAGAATCTTCATAAAAAACCTCCAGAAATACCAAGTCACCATTTCAGGAGTGACATTCACCATTTCAACAGATATTATTGTAGCAGCAACAGGGATACCTAATGTAGGTGAAAAGTGGTTCAAAACTCAGGAATTGGATGCCCAACTGTATCAACCCTACCTCAAAGCACCATACAAAGATAACATCAAGAAAATATTCCCTTTTGGTCAACTACTTGATAGGTTTTCTCCCATTATGAAAATCATAATGAAGTATTTCAATTGCGAGGGAATATTATCCAGGCTATACAACTACCACGTCAGATTACTCATGCATTTCACCAGGGTGAAATTGCTCAACATTCCTTATTATTTGTATAGGAGCATTGACAAGATGGCCTACAAGGTACAACACAGAGAATATGAGCTCCAAATGAACAGTCTTTTCCATCACTCACTTATCAAAATCATTGTTCTTCACCATATCAAATAGTTAAACATTGGATGGGAAAATTTTATTGAGGCAGAGGTCTTCACATCTCCATCCAACTAGCCTATTCTACCATCAACACCATTTGTAGAAACAGAGGTTGGGTCATCTAGTAGGGTTGTAGTTAAGAAGAGAAAAAAGGACAAAGAGGTCAGAACTTATCAGAGTGGAAATAGGCAAGTGTTTGCTCCACAAATTGTGGAAGGGGCCTTGCCTTCTACATCAGTAAAGCAGGGATATTATAAGCAGCAGGAGAAAGTTGTCCAAGAGAAACAAGCCCTCCACCATGACATTGAGATGGTGGACTTGGAGTCCCAAGATGAACATGAAACCCTAAAATTAGTCATCAAAGAAAAATATGCCAAAATCAGAGAGCTACAAGACAATTTGGCAACGTCCAAGTTTGTTATCTCCTTCCTTGAGCAAGAGAACAAACAATTAAAGGAAAAGAAAATACTCTTGGAAAAGGACCTATTTAAAGCTAAGAGACAAGAATTGAAAGGAAAATTAGTGATTGAGAATGATAAATCTGATGAGGATGAGGCCCAGAATACTAGGAAAATAGCAAGAACGAGGGGCCTGAAAAGAGCATTGGAGCTAGAAAAACAACAGGAGGCACTTCTTGTAGATGAACTCACTTTTGAGGAAAGGATTTCCATGGAAATCAATGAAGATAGGGAAGTTTGGATTGACAGAGTAAACATACATTTAGAGAATCTCCATCACAAATCTAACAGGGATAATAAGATGATGAGGCACATGGCCCACCACTACTACACTAAAAGCAAGGTCTACAATATCAAATACAAGCAAATGTATACAAGCTAAAAGAAACCCTAATCATCAAGAACAAGAAGGGAAAACTCCATTTGCTAGCTGATGCATCATTGATTGCATAGAAAACTTAATTTGGACCTTACACGGCAAATTTTGAATGTTTTGGGGAACTTTTTGGAATTTTTGGATTTTTGGCCAAATTTCACTAGCTTTTTGCACAGTCTAACTACAAAAAGTGCAATGTGGGCCACGATGCACTTTTTTTGGAGGCCTCCAAATGATGCAAACTCAGTTGGGATGGATAGATATGGGCTTCTACATCACATTTTGACTCCTGGAAATAAAAAAATATGAGCTTTTGATAGGTGGAAAAGCTAAAAAACTTCACAAAAACATCTTTCTGCCAGTTTTTTCAGCCACACGCTGCATTTTTTTACCAGTTTTGGAAAAAGTGGTTTTTCAAGGGCTTAACTTCATCATTTTTAGTTGTTAAGGACATTTTGCAGAACTAGATAGGAACAACTTTCCAATGAGCTATCTTGAGCTCAATTTTGACTTCAGCAAGGCATTCAAAAATCAAATTGAAGGTCACATTGCACTTTTCTCAAGGGCACATTGCGCTTTTTGCACTCATGTTGTGCTTTTTCCAGTTGCCTGTTATCTTCACAATTTCGAGTTTTTCTTATTTGGTTGATGAATTTCATGAAATTTTACTGATGTAAATTTTTAAATCAAATGTAATTATTTATATTATAGTTACTAAAGGTAGATACATCACGTAAATTTGTATTTTTGGGTCAAGTGAATCAGTTTCACCAAAAAGGGAAAGTTTGTTGTTCTCCCTAGTCATTAGGAGTCTAGTTGAGGATTTTGGTGAACAACTCCACAAGTCATGGATTCAACGCCTGAGAGTGGGAGAAGTTTGTTTTGGTCCATATATTTCATGTTCTTTGTCATTGCAAGGGTTGGATGTTGTGTAATTGAGCTTGGAACACTAGTGTATTCAATGATTTTTGGCAGGAACTAATAGACAAAATTTGCAGCTATTATGGTGGGATTCATGTGGTATGTGTTTTAGCAGTGTTTCTTCTTATGTTTTCATATGTTTGAAAGTATTGTACCTTCCATATTCATGTACATCTCTTATGTGATTGATTTCTAAGTTGATAAGCAGAATTCATTATTTCAATGCTCTGTTTTGGAGAGGTTGTCACAATTATGTTCACTTTCTTCTGATATAAATGAATTCATGATTTCCATGCTCATTTTGAAACCCTATCAGTCTACCATATTCACCAGGATACCTTGAAAGTTCTAAAGTGTGTTCCTACCTTGCCCCATCACATCTCTACAAGTCTGATTTTCAGTGCCCTGACCTAGTCTTTCCTAGACCTAATTTACCATCCAGCACCAAATCCAAATCAAGCAAACCCTAGAGCCTACTATACCTAGCCTAAAATATTCATGATCCAACCCATTTGGCCGTGAATCTCATTGAGAGAGCCCTCTCAGCCTCGTTGGGCTAGCTACTAGGTTAAAGTGGTCTAAGGTTACCTTTGTTGGTCTCCTTCTAAGCCTTCAGAGATCCAGTGGAGTGATAACACATAGTATGGGTCATTACTTGACGACTATTATTACGGAAGCCTCGATGAGCCGAGGTGTCAATATTGTTGACCTTGCAATGTTCATCAACGTTGGTCAGAGGCGGTTATGTTTTAATGGAGGTCAAGTGACAATTCAAAGATGTGGTGGTGAAAGAGCGGTGTTTCCTAGATTCCAGAGTGGATGTGAGTGTTGATGAAGACCAGTCAGACATATATTATCCTTTTTGTAATATGTGTTTTCTATATAAGCATTAAGGGAGGGTGTTGGAATTAATGCTTCCATGTGTTGTTGTGAGCTGTCATTGTGAGTTCCCAAGTGTGAGTCAAGTAGTTGTTGATTCCTATGTTAAGAGTTGGAATCATGATCTATATGTGTCGAAGCTAGTGTGTTATGTCCTATATATTTGTAATTATTGTGATCAATAAAACATCAAAGTGTGTAATTTTTTGTTGGTAATTATTCTCTTAATTTTTTTAATATTTCATTTCGAGAGCCGACGCATACTTTTCATTGAAGTAGTTATGGGAAACAATCCTTTTCATTGCAACTTAGCTACAAAAACATTATTCATTGTTGTAGATATAGGGGCAGAGAAAATATTTTCCAAATTTTTGAAGTGGGTGAACATGTATGAAAGTTTTTTCTATAACCTATCCAAAGCATTAGAAATTTGTACCACACATAACTTTTATTTGGCACAACTTCCATCCCATGCATCTCAAATGTAATAAAAAATATGTGGAAAGATAATTCTATTGAGGTAAAGGCCATATATGTTATTTTGTGTGCCTCTAATGGAGATTCCTATGTTTCTCTAAACATATTAGAAATAACATCCTCGGCGGTAGTTTTCAGTAGCAAGGAATCCAACTCCAAGGTTTTTGTTTCCATTAACATTTTGAGCCCGAACCAAAGCGTAGAATCAAGATATCCAAGCTTTGTGCACCTGAAATAAGGTGTCGTGATGTTCCTTAATCTGAGTGCCCAAATTTCTTCTTAATGCTAGTTATCCTGTTAGAGAGAGTGCCCAATTTCTCTATCGATCAACAATTCTTAATCCTATCGAGCTTTAAGTAACACACATTTTGATTTTTATAATAAGATCTGATAATATCAACATCATACACGTGCCTCTCATCATAAGTTGTAGCTCTCTCATGCACTCGAGACATGTTTATAAGAACCTTTAATTTATTTCTAAAACTCTTTCCTTTTAGGATGTGATTTCCCTAAATTGATTTCATTCAGATAATTTTTTAATTAAAGTTGAAATTTAATATATATAAATCCATTATCCATATTCATAATTGAATTAAAATTAAACCACTTATTTTAAAATGAATAAACATATATTTATGATCAATGAGGGGAGACTTTTTAATGATATTATATAAGTATATATAATATGAAATAGAAAAGTTAATTTAAATATTTTAGATAACATAAATTACCATATAATTAAAGATAGATTTTTCAAAGTTAAAGTAATTAAGGATAATGTAATTAAGCTAACGTAATTAAGGTCTTTTCAATAGGTGAGCTTGATACAACAATTTTAACCATTGAAAATTTTAGAGGAGTGGATGCAAACTCAATAAATAGGATTTGAAAAAAAAATTATGTGACTAGGCTAATGCAGGATAAGAATTTTATAATTATGAGGTTTATATATAAAATGAGGTTTTAAGGTAGTGAAGAGTAAGTTAATATTGAGAAACAAAATATTGAAAAGAAGAAAAAACTTGAGTAATTTTTCGATTCAATATCTGTCTCCAATTAGGGATGGTGTCTCTCTGTGAGATACCAAGAACTAAAAAGCATGTGTCTTTTGTTGTTGGGAATGGAGTCATTTTGTATTTTGAAATCAAATATTTCTCTTTCATTGTCAACTTTGATACAAAATTATTTCCTGCAACAACTTCAAAAGCCTTTCCTTATTCTTATTCATCAAAAAAACAAATTGCAACTAAAAACCAACAATGTTTCTTCTATGCAAACAATTTTTTAAAGGATTGAAATACATTTCCTTATTCTTGTTTGTTAAAAAAATCAAATAGAAACTAAAAAACTACAATGTTTCTTCTATGCAAACACATGCTTTAGAGGATTTAAGTTGAATTTCATGAGTATGAGTAATCCCAGATAATAGTGTTGTACAGAGACACCAGTACAGAGGCACCAAATTGTAGCACTCCCGAATCTACTTATATTTGATACATTTGTACCTAAAAATACTCATAACTATATGTTGGAAAGCATTTTTTTCAAGCAACAAAGTTGATTGTATGTGTTAATACATAAATAAGCATTATATCATTGTTTATATCAATTAAAACAAAATTACAAAAACAAAAAATTCAAAGAAATTTTGTCTTTATGTTTATTAGTGAAAGTAATCCTTCATTTATTTTCACAAACTTTGAAATAATTTACAAATAAGGAAGCAAAATCATAATGCATGGTCAATTATACTTACCGCAATATCTTATTGCATATATAATAATAATGGTCAACCTATTGGTAATTGATAATATGAGTATGTTGGGATTGAAAGGTTTGGCTTTAGTAAGAAAAATATTTTTTTTCTTATTCTTATTTATCAGTTATAATGTATTAGTCCCTAAATTTCAAATTTCAAATTTCTCTTTATCTTAATTCAAAGAAAAAATTATGGATATTCATTTACTAGTAACATAATTGAAAGCATTTGGAATAGATTTATTTCGGATGGAACTTCTAATGATCTAGTAATATCACCGAAATTCCTCATAAGCATTCCAATGTCATCTTCTTAGTGTTGTTACACTAGTAAAATGTGTCCATAGTGTGAGGCCCTTGTCGAGGCCTCATCCTTGTAAAATAGAGGATTCATTCCCTATAACCATATATTGTACACAACAAAAATATTATCTTATACAACTATATAATTATATTTTTTCTTTTTAATTTGATCCCGGATCATATAATTTATTTCATCATTTAATTAAATGAACACAATGAATAATAAAAATACCTATTTATGATGGCTTTGTTGTGGTGCTCCTCTTGGGATTCACCAATGGAATATTTCACCCTGCTAACTAGGAACAACCTATCCAACTTCCTAGCACATGGATCCTCCACAGAGTCCCTAACCTTTTGAACCCTAGCCCAAAACTACATTTGTAGTATGTCCAAGTTCTAGGTGTTAAACACCTTCCCGACGATCAACTCCAAATCCACTATCAAGTTCCCTTTTCCACTTTCTCATCCTTCTCTATCCTCCAAACCCCACTCTCCTCCACTTCTCCTATCCAAAACCAAAAACCCACCAAAGCCCCTACAAACCAAAGCCTTTGTGAGATATTTCCTCCTCTCACCTTTGTCCACCTACTTACTAAATTTTCCTTGCGCCCACACCCACCTTATCTTTCCCACTTACCCCATTGTCCCCTAGTAAATGGCTTATTGGTAAATTATTTAACCCACCATTTAATAAATTTAATATTAAACAATATAATATTTAAAGGTTAGTTCAATCAATGTAATCATAAGAATCCTAATTATTTTATATATTAAATCAATTTGTAATAAAATATAAATCATTAATAAATTATTAATGAATATTAATGGATAATTATTTAATTAACCACTAATCAAGCTTAAGGCTAACCATAAGCTTAATTATTAGTCAAGATTAATGCTAATCATAATTTAAACATTAATCAAGCTTAAGGCTAAGAGACCATAGAAGTGTATATGTGGAAGGTGTGGGTATGTAGTTAGAATATGGATACCTTTTACATATATAAATAATGTTAATAAATATCTATCACAACAATCAATATCATAGCAGGTAGGCTAATAGTTTATCATAAGCATAATAGTATTATGGAGTGGGAATTATATACATCCCTCTTTTAGAAAAATTCACCCCGGTGTTGGAGTTAATATGATACAACAATCAAGGAGTAAAATGATAATTAGGCATAATCAAAACACGAGAAAGTTGTAGAAACCAAAAATAAGTAAAAGAATAATAATAAATCACATCACCTCTAGATTTCACAACTAAAACTTATATTCTACCATATTTCCTAACCTACTTCTACTCCCATCTGTTATAACCTTATTTTCCACTCCATTATAGTGAGAGAGACCTAAGTTCAACTTACCTCGGTTTCTAGCTAGAATACATCCTCTTTCACCTTCGCTTTTACTTATGTGAGATTTATTCCATGTTAAAAGGGTGGAATTACATATTGAGTAATTTCTCATAATTACTTTTTCACAATTTTATAATTATGAGATAATAATTATTTCATAGTTGAGACATTTGAGAAAAAGCTCACAGTTTTGGAAGAAGGTTTCTAGATTTGTCATTCTCAAGGAGGTGAACTTGACCCACTTGTGTATGAGTTGGCTAGGGGTCCATTATTGTAGAAGTTTCCTATCTTTCCAAGCCCCTAAGTGTCTAGATACATTTTTCCGGACGATAGAATGAAATTATATAATCTCAGTGTTGGGCCTCAAACATGCCTAATTTTCCACTATATATTACCGTCATTCATAACCTAAATTCTGACACCTTTACACTCATTTCACACCATAATTCCATCACTTGTCGCCAATTCATGACTTATGCCTCGTGGTTGATTATCATTAGTTTTCTTAGATTTTCTATGATTAGAGATGATTTATTCATGATTTTCTAATGACATTTTTTATAAGTTCATTTTTCCCAGGGTTCCATTATCGAAATTATTCACAAGACAATTAAACTAGTTATTGCAAGTAGAGTACGAAAATGTCCAATTTCGAGTTTCGACATCCTGACACGCTTCCGAGGAAAAACGAAGGATTTTATTGACCAAAATAATGTTTTAATGCCTTCCCATGCATTGGATTTCATCCAGGTCACACATGTGGGTCCCTAGGAGCTGATTAACAAATCTGCTCAAATGTACAAAGTTTCCAAACTACCAAGTTTGACCTCGATCTGTGTGCAGCTCGAGATGAATCTAGAAAATATAAGAGAATGGGTTTGTTAAAAATATAACCAATTATCTATATCCAAAATGGATTCTCCATATTCAAATTATTATAAAACTTATACGTGGGTCTTGGAGGCAGAGTTGTAAAAAATGACTGTTTTTCCAAAATTCTAGAACCTTGCAAAAAGAGCGAGACAACCAACTTTGGGCACGATTTTCGAGGATATGGATTTGAATGAGACAAATACAAGAGATGTTTTTTTTTAAGTATAAAAATTTAAGCTCCCTCCAATTGTTTTCCAAAATTCTTCATGGTTAGGAAGATATGCCAATCTCCTTGAGGTCAGCTTGTTAAAGTTGTTCAATTTTCCAGAATTGAGGAAAATGACTAATTTGCCTTCTAATATTATAAATGGCTCAGCCCTGGTTTGTATTGTAATCTTGGGAAGTTTTTGAAGGAGTTGTAAGAGAATGTGTGAACATGAGACAAATGATTGAAGGAATGCATGTAAGTGAACTTATGATTTCAATCTTAATACAATTTGACTTTGCCATGAATTCTTTGTAAATGTTATGGTTTTGATTAATGTTTAGGCATTGATTTATTGTAGACTTGCTCTGGGAGTGGCAAATGCCAACCATCTCCTGGAAGTAAGTTCCGTAAAACATCATAGGATAGATCTAGGTGTAGGGATTCTATTTTGAATGCATTTGCCAATTAAATCTCATAATTAAGATTCTATACTCAAGACTATACTTTATTTTCTTGAAATTAAATAGGTACTTCATCTCCAACTTGTTGCATACCAAAATGAATGGTGTTGATCAATGATTTTATTGCATGAATAACCCCTTTGCTACAGGTTTACGATTGGAATATTTAAATGTGCTTCTTAATTGGATAAACAAGAGATCGATAACTCCATTTCTTTTAAATATGAATTGAAATCGATTATGTACCTTACTAATCCACTATAATTTCTTGTAACATTGTGTTTTGGAAACCAAGTATTTGAAAGAAATGCAACGAGACCATTGAATCATTGTTTGGAGTTGTAGTTTAGTTTTTCAATTCATGATAATTGTAATTAGTAATTGGTAGAACCATTAGTCAATGTGATTATGTTTGAATGTTTTCTTGAGTTTAATTAAAGTAATCTAAGGATAAAATAGTTTCTTATTTTTCAGCATTTTAGATCTGAAATCATGTCAAATAGAATCTTAGTTTAGTTAGTTTCTTTTGAAGCAATTGCAGAGTGGTGACAAAGGTTAGTTTGAATGCTTATTTGATTTGTTTTATGCATCCCAGGGACTAGATTAGTTGAAGTATTGTTTGTTCATTGCCTTAGTTTAAGATCATTTGAACGAGAGTGAATTTTATTGGGATTAATATTTAGCATAAATTTGGTATCATTTTAAATTAATCTTGATTGATTTAAGATTCTTGTATTTAGACTAGATAGATCTTAGTATTTAGATTAAGATTTCCATTACTTATATTGAAATTAATATCGTTTAAATAGTAGTTTGCATTGCTTGGACTGTGATTAATATTGCCTAGATGTAGATTAGATTTATTTGAATTTGAATTTAATTTAAGATTGATTCAATTTGGTTGATTTAATTCAAGGCAGAGAGAGATGAGTGCTAGTTTACTTAATTGATAGAAGAGTGTGTACTTAACGATCATTAACAAGGAATTTATATCCTTTGATCATAAGATAAGCCAAAAACGCAGTACAACTCGAAGCTTAAGATACCCGGATTGACAATTTAATATTAATAGGTTTAATCGCTAATTAAAACTATCAACGTTTTGGTGTCGTTGCTGGGTAGTTGTATTTTGGTTCATGTAATATTTCTATGACAGATTTTCAAGGGTATTGCAGGGCAGTGAGAGGGCAGAGAGTGTATGGTAAGACGTGAGTGAAGAGCCACGCATCCACTATGGTGGGGTTGCTCCAAATTCTGATCACTTTTTCTTACCTTTGAACTTTTATTT
The DNA here is from genome assembly GCA_034641835.2 of Pinus albicaulis. NCBI lineage: Eukaryota > Viridiplantae > Streptophyta > Pinopsida > Pinales > Pinaceae > Pinus > Pinus albicaulis. The sequence continues at coordinate 142,439,601 of CM076572.1, read as the reverse complement.
CCTTTCCTTTATGCATAGAAATAGAAGTAGGCCTTAGAGTATTCTGAAACATTATGTAAGTGATTTCATTTCCGCATTTCATGTAATTCGCAAAGTGTGTAAATCTCACAGAATTAGTAAGGCACATCTATAAGAACCATAGCTAAGCCTCACAAGCAATATAGGCCTTAGAATATTCCGAAACATTCTGTGAGACATTTAATTTCTGAATTGTTTCGCTTTCAATAGATTAAATAGTACTCTGATCCAGCTTTTTATGAGTGTGGTGAGCTTTATTTCAGCCAATATCTTATAATTTTATTTATCTTCAAATTCCAATATTAAACGTTATATCATTTTTTGGGTGTTGTAAGAACCCATGGCTACTAATCCATGTTGCAAGACAGGGATCATCAACTAGAAGGAGAAATTCAAGAATGATTTAGAGATTGAATAATGTCCCTCAAAGTACTTTCTCAAATCCTAGTAGTAGCTGGGATATCTACCTCTTAGGAAGAGTTCAACCTGAACACATTCAGGAAATTGTCTATCTCTCCACAACCAGAAAAATATTTGGAAGTCTCCATTGATTCCTCCTGCCTATCTACCAAGTGATTGATGAATCATGTACCAAATGCGATGGGGAGCATCCAGTTGAACCTAAGATCGAAGAACTTTCACCATGTCCAGCCTTGTAGTCATTCCAGAGACCAATTATCCAAGTTTGCCTGGCACGACCGAGGAAGACTTTCAAAGTGGCCCAAAAGAAGAAATAAGCCAATACCACCAAGATTACATTGAGCATTGGTTCTAGATTACAATTTTGTCAAAGTACCACTCTCATCTTCAAATAATCCTTTAATCATATCTTTCAAAGCTGTTGATTGTTCATGCTCATATACGTTCTAAATTTTATACGTTAAATCTGGGCATGATTATATATTTGTACCTGATCTGCACATGGCTTCATTGGAAGTTCTCTTTCACTTGAAGGAGGACATTTTTTCTTCAATGTAGAAGGAACATTAGTATTCTAATAAATAAATAAATGAAAATAGTAAAGAGAAAAATAAGTCCTTTTGTGAAAACCAGCTTGTCTGGCACAACTGGATAGGGAATTTTCTTGAAACCAGGTAACTAGCAAGCAAGGTTCCCAATAAATTTGGTAAATTTGTATAAGTTCTTCAAATCATGTATCTTTTAAGTTATTATGTTTTTACTCGAGTTGGTTGACGTGGGATTCCTTAAGGCCCACCTACCAACGAGCCTTGTCCCAACGACATCAGCACATTATCTGGGAACAAGGTTAGGGTTAGATAAGGTACCTGGGACTCTGCATGCCTTAATGGCAGGTATCCTTGTCATCTACTAAGGAAATACATCAATTATTCTTGGTGGATTAATTCTATTGTTCATTCGACTCTGACAAATCTATTCATGGCTAGTATAATGTACCTAGTGCCTTGATTCGCATTGACATCAAAGGTAGGATATCTCACATTGGTTAACAATCTCCTCAATGGTCGGTAATCCAATGATTCTTGCTTATGTTCGACATTGAAACCATTTATTCCCATAATAAATATTTCACATGGGTGTGTAGCGGTTGAAGACTATATGGTTTTGAGATCTTGACATAGATTTGTAGTAGTTTGGATTTTTGTATCAACAATTCCATTATCATTTGCAGCAGCAATCACCTTTCCTCACTTGTTTGGGAGCGTACAACTCCTCAGGAATGGGGGAGAAGGGGACCTTCAGTTCATCCTTCAGCCCTTCAGTTCATATCTTCAGCTCATCCTTTAGCCTTCTTCAGTAGATCAAATCAGTATTCACATCAGCTCCAACCATTCCATCCTTCGCTTCATTTTGCAGCACCGGGCACAACAACGAAAAAGATAAAACTTGAGTTAAATTTGGCTTATGATTCTCTAATTCATTAGAAGGTTACAGAAGCTTAATGATCCACCACTTCTCATTCCACACATTTCATCCTTCATAAACCACTATCCTTTTATTTCCTTCCATTCACTATGCATAAACTCTGATATTGAGGCCATGTTAAAAGCAAAAACCTTATGGTGCATTAATAAAAACATTCTCTATAGTGCCTTCTTCAAGAATTATATTCACAGGATGAAGTCATTACTGCCATGAAATGATAAAGGAAACCACCTATAAACATTTTCCTTACGATGATAGAGTATGCAATCACCCATTCACCATCATCATTACCACCTCATTTCATCCATCATCTCTCCCTCATCCATTCATTTCTTGTCCTCAATTTGTATTTCTTAGTAAAATTAGTGTGACATACTAAATGTGAAGAATGCTACTCCACAATAACCAACACCTCCAAGTATTCAAGAAATGCTGCTCCACAAGAACCAACACCTTTAAATATCCAAGCAATGTTGTCCCACAAGAACCAACATCTACAAAATAATGTTAAGAATATGTCAATGAGCAAGAGATTTTCTTGCATGAGGACATGAAAACCCTTAGGAATGGGGGGGATTTTGGGCCACAAATATGTCTAATTTTCCACTATATATTACTTCCATTCATAACCTAAATTTCGACACCTTTACACTCATTTCACACCATAATTCCATCACTTGTCGCTAATTCATGACTTACGCCTCATGGTTGATTATCATTAGTTTTATTAGATTTTATATGATTAGAGATCATTTATTCATGATTTTCTAAGGATGGTTTTTCTAATTTCATTTGTCATAGGGTTCCATTGTCGAAATTCTTCATAAGCCAGTTAAACTAGTTACTGCAAGTAGAGTACATAAATGTCCAATTTCGAGTTTCGACATTCCGACACGCTTCCAGGGAAAACCGAGGGATTTTATTGAAAAAAATAGTGTTTTAATACCTTCATGCATTGGATTGCATCCAGCTCGCACATGTGGGTCCCTATAAGTTGATTAACAAATATGCTCAAAATGTGAAAATTTTCCAAACTACTAATTTTGACATCGATCTGTGTGCAACTTGAGGTGAATCTGGAAAATATAATAAAATGGGTTTGTTAAAAATATAACCCATTATTTATATCCAAAACTGTTTCTCCATATTCTAATTATTATAAAATTTATACGCGGGTCTTGGAGGCATATTTGTAAAAAATGATTGTTTTTCCATAATTCTAGAACCTTGCAAAAAGAGCGAGACAACCAACTTTAGGCACGATTTCTGAGGAGTTGGATTTGAATGAGACAAATTCAAGAGAAATTTTGGTTTAAAATGTAACTAATTAGGCTCCCTCCAAATATTTTCCCAAAATTATTCATGGTTAGGAAGATATGCCAAGCTACTTGAGATCAGTTTATTAAAATTGTTCAATTTTCCAGAATTGAGGAAAATGACTAATTCGCCTTATAAATATTATAAATGGCTCAACCCTGGTTTTTATTGTAAGCTTGGGAAGTTTCTGAAGGAGGAGGAAGACAATGTGTGAACACAAGACAAATGATTGAAGGAATGTATGTAAGTGAACTTATGATTTGAATCTTAATACAATTTGACTTTGCCATGAATTCTTTGTAAATGTTATGGTTTTGCTTAATATTTAGGCATCGATTTAGTGTAAACTTTCTCCGAGAGTGGCAAATGCCTACCATCTCTTGGAAGTAATTTCTATAAAACATCATAGGATAGATCTAGGTATAGGGATTCTATTTTGAAAGAATTTTCTATTTAAATCTCATAATTACGACTCTGTACTGAAGACTGTAATTTATTTTCTTGAAATTAAAGAGATACTTCATCTCCAACTCGTTGCATACCAAAATGAATGGTGCTAATCAATGGTTTTATTCCATGAATAACCCCTTTGTTACAAGTTTACGATTGGAATATTTAAAGGTGCTTCTTAATTGGATAAACAATAAACCAATAACTCCATTTATTTTAAATATGAATTGAAATTGATTATGTACCTTACTGATAAACTATAATTTCTTGTAACATTGTGTTTTGGCAACCAAGTACTTGGAATAAATGCAACTAGACCGTTGAATCATTGTTTGGAGTTATAGTTTAGTTTTGCAATTCATTATAATTGTAATTACTTATTGGTAGAACCATTAGTCAATGTGATTATGTTTGAATGATTTCTTGAGTTTGATTAAAGTAATCTAAGGATAAAATAGTTTCTTATTTTGTAGACTTTTAGACCTGAAATAATGTCAATTAGAATCTTGGTTTAGTTAGTTTCTTTTCAATAAATTGCAGAGTGGTGACAGAGGTTAGTTTGAATGCTTATTTGATTTGTTTTATGCATCTTGGGAACTAGATTAGTTGAAGTATTGTTTGTTCATTTCTTTAGTTTAAGATCATTTGAACGTGAGTGAATTTTATTGGGATTAAGATTTATCATAAGTTTGGTATCATTTTAAATTAATCTTGATTGATTTAAGATTCTTATATTTATATTAGATAGATCTTATTTTTTAGATTGAGATTTCCATTACTTAGATTTAAATTAATATCGTTTAAATAGTAATTTGCATTGCTTGGATTGTGATTAATATTGCTTAGATGTAGATTAGAGTTATTTTTATTTGAATTTAATTTAAGATTGATTCAATTTGGTTGATTTAATTCAAGGCAGAGAGAGATGAGTGCTAGTTTACTTAATTGATAGAAGAGTGTGTACTTGACGATTATTAACAAGGAATTTATATGCTCTGATCATAAGCTGAGAAAAAAACGCAGTACAACTCGAAGATTACAAGCCCCGAATTGACAATTAAATGTTAAAACACATATTTCATTAAATTTGGAAGTATTCAGTTGATCTAGAATTTAGAACTTTAACTAGATTAAGTTTTTTCAAAATGTGGAGTTATAAAATCACTTAGTTTACTAATTTTAACGTAGATATTCACCAATTTTTGTGAAAAATTTATCATGGAAAACTATATAAAATAAATTTATATAAACTTGCAAAAGAAAATCTTTCACATCTTAATCTTGGATTCCTTACATTATCTCTTTTAATATTTTTTATGGTTTGTACTAAAAGCTAAGTTTTTAAGGTTATATTATAAAAATAATGTTGTGTATGTTAATATTATTAACCCATTTAATTATAATATGATATATTAAATATCATGTATGTGATGACAACTGGAAGATATCTGATAAATTACTATGGATCACAAAAGCTTGAATTGAAATATTAAAACCTTGCTAGATAGGGCCTTGGTAACCAAAATTCATCATGTATGTGTTAAGTTATGATTATTACTAAGACAAGGTTGGCACATTTTAAAAGTATATCACCTTTGCAACACTAGTAATATGGTTGAAGATGAAAAACCTCTTAAATCATCCAGTTTATACTCATATTGGATTTGAATTTCAAAATATTTGTGGTGCTACCAACCTTCTTGATATTTTAACTAAACAAAATTATGATCACCCTGAAACAATTATTTTAATGCTTTTTGAGCATAACAATAAAATTCTAAAGAATTTTGAGTAATATCTTTATGGCTTCTTATATACCATATTTGGTCTTAGTGGATGATAATCATCATTATCACCATCATCATTACATACGATTGTAGGAAGTTTGAACCATTTTAGAGTTGACAAGAGAAAATATTTTTTTACGATAAAAATAAATGTTGAATGAGAGTAATAGTATAATGTATTTATTATTTGTACTTTTGTGTTAAAAAATAAGTTAATTGATACATACTTAATGAATAATATATTAATATGCAAGATATATATTAAGCATAAAGTTATTTAATGACAAATTATCATAGTAATGTGTCTAGTGTATGCGAGCATAGATCCATCTTAAATATGGATTTAACATGAGCCTAGAGGGATCAAATTATATAAGACCAAACAAAAAATTTAACCATAAAAACCTAATTTTTTTCTATATATATAATTATATATGAAGTTGGTATCGACGTAAATTAGTTAACATAGATCTTCAAATAGTTTATTTGAATCTCTCGCTAGAATATTTTTGAAAAGTAAAAGATTTAAACATCTACTTCACACTTTTTTTTTTACTTCTAATTACTTTACAACATATTCATTTTTTCTTTAATTATATTCGATATTATTTTTCTATTTATAACATATTTTTTATTTTTTATTTACAAGGGCATGGAACAGACAAACTTACACATCCCTCATACTAGGCTATAGAATGCGCCTAGTCTCTCGACTCAATTACTAATCATTTTAATTATCAAAGTCAATCATGAATTAGAATAGTAACAAAGTAATACAATTTGATTATTTTCAAATACAAGAGGAAAGAGAGAAAATTGACTAAACTATTTATTGAAAATGTTAAGTTTTTATTCCTGGAGTGTTTAAGGATATTATATTGAAAAGAACATATTGGCATTCATCTAAAACTTATATTCATTACATTATTTCTATTATCATGAATGTTTATATTTATATATTAAATTTGACTCGTGAATAATAGATTTTGTAAAATAAATCTTACCTAGTATAAAGTTATTTAACAATATATTATTATTGCATTTCTTACTATTATTGACCATTTTAAATTGACACAAACTATTTTTCCTATGTTGAGTACAAATTTATTATACTAGTACAATGTTGGCACCACTTCAAAATCTATAAGAGGAAATATTTTATAAGTCTAGTAGTGTTGTTCAATGATCAAAATCATTTTTTTTTAAATTAGAGTGCAACAAAACAACAAATTTGATTTATATCAATTATAATAAGGAATATTAAGGAAAACTCACTTCAAACATTATTACAAGTGTAATATTTTTTCATTAAGTGTTTAAATGTTTAATATTAAATAGAATACTAATTAGCTACTCCACTATTGTTTTAATAGACCAAGTTTAGAAGATGTTGTTTTTAAGTGCATTATTGAATTTGATTATGCATATTTGATATGGTAAGAAGTCATGTTGGTCAAACAAAGCTTTGAAAGATTAAATATTTTATGGAACTGTCATGTCATTTGTATCACCACATGATTACATTGAAATACTAAATAATATAAGACTTCTCCAAAAATAATATGAAGAAAATATTTGATTTACAACAAATATTGAAAAGTGTGTATGAATGTATCTTAATAGATCCTTCAAAAAAAAAATTACATTCATGAATCATATAAACCTAATCTTAAAATATTCACTCAAGTAGGTCAATAACAACTTCTACACCATATTTATTTATCTTGGTCTTCTTGCAATTTTCTTTCTTTGGCATTCATGCCCACACTATGGTATTAATTCGAATAGAGTCAAGTTCTGTGTCATCTAGAAATACATCTGGATTTTCCATTCCTCTGTAAAAATTGGTCAATCCTCATTCTCGATAGTGTCTTTCCACATTTTTATGTATGAAGTTATCCATTCCTTTAGTTCTTTTAAATAGGCATCATTCTTTTTGGAAGTTAAGAAATATGGGTTCCCTATGGGAATTATAGGTTGACCTTCATCATCTATATTCCATAATTCAACTGATTCTGATCACTCAATATCTCTAATGGATTATTTGTACCTTAATACTGGAATATCATTGAGTACAAGAAATTGGAAGTATTGAACATTAAGATGTCCAACTACTGCATTTTTTCCCTCCTTGTTGTATCCATTAAGGAAAATTTTGAAGTCAAAGACCTTGTCAAGAAGTTTTGGTAGAAACACCCGATTTTCTTCAATTATGCAATATCTATCCATCATTTCAGGTAAAGAATATATATCTTTACTTTTTAGTTTGGAAGGCATTCTTCCGTAGGTTCCATCTATGTCTTCATAGGTGTGCCCCACAGGCAAGAATACAACCTCAATAGTGATGAAGACACCAAGTGCAGTTAAAAGTCATAGAAACATGAAAAGATAACAATTCTCATTATCACTTCCTGCATTGTCCAATTGTAACAAAAAATGTGGAGGAAGAGATTTAAAATCAACATTTTGACTCTTTTATATTCCATGAGATATAAAATCATCCTTGTACACTTGAAATTTTGAGTAAATAGAGGTGTCAAGTAATGCATTTGTAAATGGGTTTCTTGAACTTCCACTCTCATAAATTAGATCACCATACATATCAATTTTTGGGTCTTCAAGTTCCCTTAAGCACTTGCAAGGGATGTAATAGTAAATTTTGATCCCATATGTACGAATGTTATGGAGAAATGAACAAAACCTCTTGTCTTATGTGCATGTTTTAGCATACCTATCAATGAAAAACCTAAATTTGTTCCTATAATAGATTTTTGATTTGACATGTAGCCTTGGGATTGAAGTCTTTGTTTTATCCATTTTATCATGGATAATGCTCAAATACTCCTTTGCAAAACCTCCCTAACATAATTCTATGGGCATAGTAGCAATATCTTCCACACATAATAATTATGTTATGTTTTTTCAGCGTACCTCATGCCTTTTCTTCCAACTCTTTTGTAGTTTTTGACTTCATCTGTGCTTTCAACACAATACATTCACTGCATTTACTAAAGTTGGTGTTGTTTGAAAATGCCACATCTCGAAACTTAGTCTTCTAGATCTTGCTCATTGTCGACTGTGATATTGATGGATAATTGAGCTTTTGAAGAGCCTCATTGATCTCTTTTAACAAAGAATATTTTGTGTAAGTCGAAGGAAGCAACCTTAAAGGAGCAGATGTTCCATCTTCTTCAACTTGACGTGTTTGGTTTGGTGAAAAATATGAATTATCCATTACAATTTTGTGCAATATTTATATGGCTTCCACGGTGTGTGCTCATGCTTTGCATGTGTTGGTGTTACCATGAATAGCTTTGATTTGTCCATGTTGGAAATAATGCTGGTACTTATAGAATGTTCTTTGAGGAATCTTATGTATATTATACCATGCTTTCTTACGAATAATATTCCCATTAAATCACATGTCCTTTACATTTCTAGCAATAGGTGTTAGGCCATGGCCATGGCTCCTTAACATGAGTGAATTCAAGACAAATTGCCTAATACCATTTTTATTTATTTGTCTCATACACCTTCTAGCACCTACAATGGCCTTCCTATCCACATGTTGAAGACAATATTTTCTACAACATACATCTGCAGCCAAAAGTCAAATTTCTTCTCTTCATCTATTTTTGTTTGACATTTTACAATTTGTTTTGTATCCATAACTCATTTAATCCTTTTATATGGCCTTGTTACATGAATATCAATTTAGTTTCTATCTTTTTCATTACAAATATACCCATCACATTCGTTTAAGGGATTTGTGTCCTCTATAACATCCCATATCACCATTTCCTTGGGTGGCTTCTTGAAATTTTCCTTAACCCTTAGTATCACACCTTTGTTGTCCACCAACTTATTTATTGGCCATATAACCAAACAATGTATAGAGTTATCTTGAATTCTGCATATTTCATAATTTCCATCTATTACTTCCAAAAAAACGCCAAATTCCATTTCACCTAGTGTTTCACCTTCAACAATGTCATCCTCGCGGAAATTAACTAGCATTCCTTTGGAAATGCACATGCTTGTTCCCATGAATTCATGTGTAAAATAAACCTTTGTACATATGAATATAACCCTATCTTGGGGACTATTTATGGCATGATCATGACACTGAGGTTGCAAATCTGATTCTGGCCAAATCTCATAAGATTCCAATTCACCCCCTAGTGTATGCTCAAATCCTGTTGGATGTGGTAGAGCGGCATCATGTTTTAACACCTTCTCAATTTTAACCACTATGCATCCTTTCTTTACCATCTTTCCATGCACTTTATTCCTGAGATCCATATTGAATATGGAACCCTCGCCCACCTTCACTCCATGTTGTAGAAGATCTACCTTGTCTCCAATAGAAAATGTAGAAGAAACATTTGCACCTATAAACAAATGTAAATAAGGTTAGTATTTACTTTAAAAAAAGTATTATACTATCAACAATATTTGAACACATGCTTCGATATTTTTATTTACCTATGTTGTGCCTCAAATCTATGATCTTCCATGGATATATGTCGCCTTCATCAACATCCTCCTCAATCAAATGTGGTTGAGTGACATCAATTATCAAAATTGCAACATAACATGCATTAACCCTTTATCCGGCATAATAAATTTCTAGACTCTGTATATTCGACCATTCGTAGCCCAACGACTTGATCATTAATAAGGAGATCAACATAGTCCCCTTTTTCCAAAATTATATTTTCCATTCTAGCTTGTATCAATTCTGTAACAACAATTAAATCATAAATTGTAATTAAAAGGTTGAACCATGTAAAGTGTGATTTTATATTTTTCGCAAAAGCACACAACTTTCAAAAAATTAATATAGATAAAATAATTTAAATAGTATAGTAGTAATATTGTATGTAATGAAACATTGTTCCCCACCATCTAGTGCCTACTACCAAAAATTACTTTACATGCCAATTACACAAAAACCATATACGAAGACCATGCAATTAGAAATGTAGATAGTATCATGAAATGACAAATATCGGCTCATATCACACCAACAAGTTCCTATTTAACTTCAGAAATGACACTTGTAGTATTAATGCATGTGTATGAATAATGATCATAAGAAATTTGTAGAATTTGAAGAACCAAAACATGGTCCATTAGAAAATCTAAGAAATTCCAAGATGGATGCTACATAAGATGTCTCAATTTTAACCACTATGCATCCTTTCTTTACAATGTTTCCATGCACTTTATGCCCAAGCTATGTATTGAATATGGAGCCCTCACCAACCTTCACTCCATGTTGTAGAAGGTCTACCTTGTCTCCAATAGAAAATGTAGAAGAAATATTTGCACCTATAATCGAATGTAAATAAGGTTAGTATTTACTAAACAAAATGTATTAAACTGTCAATAATATTTGAACACATGCTTCAATATTTTGATTTACCTATGTTGTGCCACAAATCCATGATATTCCATGGATGTATGTCCCCTTCATCAACATCCTCCTCAATCAAATGTGGTTAAGTGTCATCAATTATCAAAATTGCAACATAACATGCATTATCCATTTCTCCGGCATAATAAGTTCCAAACTCTATAGATTCGACCCTTCCTAGCCCAATGACTTGATTATTAATAAGGAGATCAACATAGTCCCCTTTTTCCAAAATTATATTTTCCATTCTAGCCTGTACCAATTCTATAAGAACAATTAAATCATAAATTGTAGTTAAAAGGTTGAACCATGTAAAGTGTGATTTTATATTTTCACAAAAATACGCAACTTTCAAAAAGTAATATAGATGTAATAATTTAAATAGTATGGTAGTCATATTTCATGTAATGAAACATTGTTCCCCGCCATCTAGTGCATACTACCAAAAAGTACTTTACATGCAAATTACACAAAAAACATATATGAAGACCATGCAATTAGAGATGTAGATAGTATCATAGAATGACAAATATAAACTCATATCAAACCACCAAGTTCCTGTTAAGTCCCTATATTAATAGTGTAGCCCCTTATTATGTTAGTGTAGCCCCCCTTATTTTTATTATTGTACCCTTGTAACCCCCATTTTGTTATTATTGTGCCCTTAAATTATTATTGTTAGGTCGGCTAGGATTACATTGTGGCCCACTAGGATTACATTATGGCCACATGGACTCCTATATATAAAAAGGAGGTTTTGTAAATTGTATCATCCAAGAATTGTTCATTTATGTAATGTATTGGAGGTTTCCCCCTCGAAGTGGCTTATTTATAAGGTGTTCATATCTCTTTTCTTCTATTTTTGGAGCTGGTTACACAACATTTGGTATCAGAGGCTTGGGATTCTAGGGTTTCACTGCTCCAAACAGGTCATCGTGGCATTTTCGCTATAACTTTTTTTCTACGAAGTTTCAGAAGCTGAAATTTTTAGGGTGCGAAGCTGAAATCCTGAGGAATATTGTCTAAAAATTTCAGATCTTGGTTCGCAATATTTTCAGAGATATCATACATGGAGATTGGGCCTTTTTTCAAAAATAAACAGGTCATCGTGGAATTTGCACTATAAATTTTTTTCTACGAAGGTTCAGAATCTGAAATTCATATGGTGTGAAGCTGAAATCCTGAGGAAATTCATCAAAACATTTCAGAGCTTGGTTCATAATATTTTTGGAGATATGATCTGTGGAAGGTAGTGCTTGTTCAGGCTCCTGAATTTCATCTCAAAGAGGTGATCGTGGGAAAAGTTCAATAACTCTCTCTCTGAAGATTGGATTGGAGTGCCGTCAAAAGTGGTCGCAATTACACGGCCTGTAGTTTCTTCGCTATCAATTTCAGAGACAAAGGACAAAACAGTGACACGTGGCAAGTCGTACAAGTTCGCTCTACTGAACCAGTCCATAATTAGGTCATTGTGGGAGATTGGACACAACTTTGTCTTGGAGAATCCAAATCAGGTCAGACCTGTGGCATTCAAAAGAGAATTCAGAGGGATACTTCAGTGTTGAATTTCATATATAGAAGAGTTGCAATCACAGAGATAATACAATTTCAATATCGAGCAAAGCAAAGCTAATGAGGTGTATTTTTTTATTTGGTACGTAAGTCTTGTTTGAAGAATCAATTTGAATTGATTCCAAGGGCATATTTTAGAATTTTTATTAGTATTGGGTTCTATAATGCCTCCAAAAAATAATTCCATACCCATTAATCCCTCAAAAAGCTATACTATGACGCATGAAGAGGAAGAGTTGCGGTATGAGATATCAAAATTACGGTACCAAGTGCAACAAGTTTCAATCTTACGAAGAGCAATTGAAGATGAAATAGATGGTTTAAAAGCAGAAATGGAGGCTAAGTTGGATGGTTTGAAGGATCAAATAATAGCAAATATGGATGATAAATTAATAGAAGATCACATCAAGCATCAACAACATGTTCTCCAACTCTCAAAGGATAACCCAACTTTGGTGCAGAATCTAATGAAACAACAGGAATATCAACATGACATCAAAAGAAGTTATGAAGCAGTCATAGAAACAAGAACTCGACAAGTACGATCAATTTCAGAGTATCTGAGCAAGTGGAAGAACTTTCCTATAGAAGATTTCACATGGGAGGATGAGAATTTTATACATAAGCATCAAGAAATAATCAAGCGTTGAGGACAACACTTGTTTGAAGGAGAGGGGCATGTTAAGTCCCTATATTAATAGTGTAGTCCCTTATTATGTTAGTGTGGCCCCCCTTATTGTTATTGTTGTACCCCTGTAACCCCCATATTGTTATTATTGTGCCCTTAAATTATTATTGTTAGGTCGGCTAGGATTACATTATGGCCCACTAGGATTACATTATGGCCCCATGGACTCCTATATATAGAAAGGAGGTTTTGTAAATTGTATCATCCAAGAATTGTTCATTCATGTAATGTATTGGAGGTTGCCCCCTCGAAGTGGCTTATTTCTAAGGCGTGAATATCTCTTTTCTTCTCTTTTTGGAGCTGGTTACACAACAGTTCCTATTTAACTTCAGAAATGACACTTGTAGTCTTAATGCTTGTGTACGAATAATTATCCTAAGAAATTTGTAGAAGTTGAAGAACAAAACATGGTCCATTGGAAAATCTAATAAATTCCAAGATTGATGCTACATAAGATGTCTAAAAGCCCCATGAAAAGGTTAAATTATATTTTCACTTAGTGAGGATGTTTGATGTTTGAACTTGATAATCAAAAGCCAAACTAGAGGTTTTCTTCCAAATAAAAGTTTTGAATGACAAATATCAGCTCATATCAAACCACCAAGTTCCTATTTAACTTCAGAAATGACACTTGTAGTCATAATGCATGTGTATGAATAATGATCATAAGAAATTTGTGGAAGTTGAAGAACCAAAACATGGTCCTTTCGAAAATCTAAGAAATTCAAAGATTGATGCTACATAATATGTCTAAAAGGCCCATGAAAAGCAGAAATTATATTTTCACTTAGTGAGGATGGTCGATGTTTCAACTTGATAATCAAAAGCCAAACTAGAGGTTCTCTTCGAAATAAAAGTTTTGGTACTACCATATAATTCTCATTTTTATTCTAAAAGTAAAGAAATTGCATTTTACAAATATTTAGTTCCAATGTTAGTACTCCCTACCTATACACATCTAAGGGCATACTATTTAGGATGGATACAAAGGGATGTTAACCTTAGGTCCTCGAAAAGTGTAGATTTGAGTTTTCTTACATTTTTATGTTGATGAGGAAGAGTCTTATTGTATGCATCCAAACATTAGTGAAATTGTTTGTGGAAGTTCATAACTATACAACAAAATAGAGAGAAAAATAATACATGTTAAAAAATTGTGCTTGATACTTTAAAGTTGCATACATGTGCATTGGAAGCAAAATATAGTATACCTCAATAATCATTTATTCATAAAATTCAAAATTATACAAAGATCACATTATTCTCCATGGATCAAATAACTATGATTGGAATATTTTGTTTGTGCCAAAAGGAAAACTATACCATTATCTTTCCTTCCAACTCAAGCACAAATGTAGTGCCAACAACAACATATATCTATATACAATTATTTTTCACTACCATTGATCTCCATAAATTGTTCCAAATTCAAGAAAAGGGCACATCAAAAGCTATAACTCTAACCATTCTGATTATTGATACAATTTCACCCCTATAGAATTGGTTGCATAAGTGTAATGGTGTCTAGAAGAAGACTAGTAATCACTAGGTATCCTTCTTGCATAGTAAAAAATGCACTGCCAAGAACAATATCAAAGCACTAACCTTGGTGAGGGTGAAATCATGGTAGTTTTGCTTTTGGAACAAGAACAAAGAAATCTAGTGCAATCTATAATTCATTCTAACACAAATACAAGCACATTTCAAACAATAATGTTGCAGTGTGAAAAAATCTAACGGATGCAAGATTTACTTCTATCACAAACACAAACACATTTTCAACAATAACATTGCAAGATGAAGGAAATTTAACACATTATAACCTTCCTTCTAGCATAACAACAAACATATTTCTAATAAAAACATTACATTATGAAGGAAATATAATGTGTGCTAGCTTTCCTTCTATCACAAGTAGAAGCCCATTTCGAGCAACAACATTGCACCTAAAATGAAAGCTAACAATCAATATAATTCCTTCTACTACAAACATAATCATATTGCTAGAAGCAACGTTTCATGGTCAAATAAATCTAGCACATGCTAGATTTCCTTCTATCACAAACACAAGCACGTTGCTAAATTCACCACATGCTAAATCTCCTTCTAGCGTGAATAGAAGCATGTTACTCACAAAAAAATTTCAAAGTAAAAGAAATCTTACACATTCTAGAGTTTCTTCTAGCACAAACACAATCACATTTCCAGCAACAGCATTGTAGGGTGGAAGATATCTAACCTATGCTTGACTTACTTCTAGCACATTGCCAACAATACCAATGTAGGGAAAACAAAATCCAATGCATGATATATATAACTCCTTCTAGCAAAAAAACAAGTATATTTCCAACAATATTGCATTGCAAAAGAAATCCAATGCAGATTATATTTCATTCTAGCACAAATACAAGCACATTGCCAACAACAATATTGCATTGTAAAAAAAACCTATTGCATACTAGATTTTATTCTAGTACAAACACAAGAATGTTGCTAACACCAATATTGCATTGCAAAATAAATTTAGTGCATGCTATAATTCCTCCCACCATACACAAACATGTTGGCAACATCAATATTGTAGGGTAAAAGAAATCTATATCATGCTAGATTTTCTTCTATCACAAACATAATAGTATTTCCAATCACAATATTGCAAGGTGATTTAGATCTAACATGATATTTGTACTTATATCTCAAACACAAACATGTCACTAATAACAACATTGCAAGTTGAATGAAATATAACACATGCTATATTTCCTTCTCTCGCAAACACAAGCACATAACAATATTGTAGGGTGAAAGAAACATACCACATATTATATTTGCTTCTAGCACAAACAAGCATATTGTCAAAAACACCTTATGCAAGTCAAAAGAAATCTGGTGTGTGGTAGGTTTCCTTCTAGCACAAACAAAACACATAATATTCTAGGGGTTAAGAATCTAGCACATGCCATATTTTGTTATAGCATGAACACAAACATATTACCAACAACATTCTAGGGCAAAAGAAATCTAGCACATGCTAGATTTCCTTTTAACACAATCACAAGCACATTACCAATAACATCATTGTGGTGAAGGAAATATGGCGCATACTATATTTCCTTCTAGCACAAACAATTGAATTGCCAACAACAACATTGCAATGCGAAATAAATCTAGTGCACACTACATTTCCTTCTAACGCATATACAACCACATTGTCAATAGACTCATAGAAGGGTAAAAGAAATCTAATGTATGATAGATTTCCTTCTAGCACAAACACAAACACATTACAACATTTCTAGATAAAAGAAATCTAGCACATGGTAGATTTACTTCTAGCACCAAAAAAAGCATATTGTCAGCAACCACATTGCAGTGAAAAAGAAATGTAGTGCATGCTAGATTTCTTTCGAGCCAAAATTGAGGCATGTTGCCAATAAAAACATTTCAAGGTGAAGAAAATCTAACACGTGCTAGCTTTACGCATAGCACAAACACAAGCACAACACAACATTGTAGGGTGAAATAAAATCTAGCGTGTTAGATTTTCTTCCAGCATAAACAAAAGCATATTGCCAATGACAACATTGCATGGAAAAATATATCTAGAACAACTTATATCACAAATAGAAGCACATTTCCAATAATAACATCACAAGGTAAAATAAATTTCATGCATGTTAGATTTACATGTAGCACAAATACAAGCATACTATCAACAACAAAATTTCATGCTAAAAGAAACCTAGCGCATGATATATTTCCTTCTAACACAAACACAAGCACATTGCCAAGGTGAAGGAAATATAACATGTGCTAGATTTCCTTCTATAATAAACAACCAAATTGACAACAACAATATTGTAGACCAAAGGAAATCTAGCACAACTTCTAGCCCAAACGCAAGCACATTTCCAATAACATTTCCAAGGTGAAGGAAATCTATCATGCGCTAGATTTCCTTCTATCATAAACAAGCAAATAGACAACAAAAATATTGCAGAGAAAAAGAATTATAACATGTGCTAGATCTACGCATAGCACAAACACAAGCACACAACAACATTCTAGGGTGAAAGAAATATAACATGTTAGATTTGCTCCCAACATAAACAAAATCATATTTCCAACAACAACATTGCATGGAAAAAGATATCTAGATCAACTTCTATCACAAACAAAAGTACATTTCCAATAACAACATCGCAAGGTAAAATAAATTTAATGCATGTTATCTTTACATGTAGCACAAATACAAGCATACTACCAACAACTACATTTCATGCCAAAATAAAGCTAGCACATGCTATATTTCCTTCTAGCACAAACACAAGAACATTTCCAAGGTGAAGGAAATCTAACACGTGCTAGATTTCCATCTATAATAAACAACCAAATTGACAACAACAATTTTGTAGAGCAAAATAAATCTAGCACAACTTCTATCCAAAACACAAGCACATTTCCAATAGCATTTCCAAGGTGAAGGAAATATAACACGTGTTAGATTTCTTTCTATCATAAACAACCAAAAAGAAAACAATAATATTGCAGAGAAAAATAAATCTAGCATAGTTTGTAGCCCAAACACAAGCATATTTCTAATAACAACATTGCAAGGTGAAATAAATTTAACGAGTGTTAGCTTTACATGTAGCACAAATACAAGCATACTATCAACAACAACATTGCATGCTAAAAGAAATCTAGTGCATGTTATATTTCATTTTAACACAAACACAAGCACATTGCTAGTAAGAACATTCCAAGGTGAAGGAAATCTAACACATGTTAGATTCCCTTCTATCATAAACAACCAGATTACCAATAATAACATTGCATTGTGAAAGTTCCTTCTATCATGTCAATAAAAATATTGCAAGGTGAAAAAAATGTAAGGTGTGCTAGTGTTGGAAATATTGAGAGGGGGGTTGAATCAATATTTCTTTACAATTGTTATATTATTCTAGTTACAATCACCAGTTAAACCAAAACACAATATGTGAAACAAGAAAATAATTTTATTAATGAATTTTAGGACTCTAAAAACCCAAGTTCCAACTTGTACAACAAATTCTTTAATGCCTTCAAGGCTTCAACCCTGAATGACGACTCTAATATTCAACTACAAATCCAAGCTCCAACCTTGTATGATGAATCCAATCATCTAGGGATCCAACCCTCTCAGTTTTCTTCAATCCCTTAAGGTGACTTCAATACTGCTTCAAGCCTCCATCAAAAACTTCAAATACTTCTGAAAAATGTATCCGAGATAGGTCTGCAAAGTTCTTTCAAATCTACCTCTACAAAAGCTTCATGTCTACTTCAGCAAAACTTTTATGGTTGCACCAAAAAAACATGTCTTCAAGTGTTTATATTCAACTATGCTCCAAGGATGACTGCTCCAACAAAACAATTCATTAAGTGTTGGTCTTCAACTATACTCCAAGGGTGATTGCTTCAACAAAACAACTCTTCAAGTGTTGGTCTTCAACTATGCTTCAAGAGTGACCATTTTTTCAACAAACGCTTGAAGAATGCTCAATTAATGTCATCATGAGTGCACTCTAATGTCAACTAAAAATATTCTCAAAGTATGTTATCATTTTATCATTCGATGAAGGTGTCTCCTAGGCTCTTCATGTGTGCTTTAAATAATGTCCTTCGATCTGCAAGGATTACTTTAATTTTGTTTAAAATATGACTTGACATGTTTATCAAGCCTCTCAAGGTGTAATATTCCTAATTGAAAAATTAACAGTGATAACAAAAGCATGCAATAAACCCAACACAAATATTTTTCATCAAATGCCCATAAAATAGAAATGCTCCAAACACACCAAAATGGGCAAATTTTATTATAACATCTTGTTGGAGTACAATATAAAATAGGAAATGTGCACCTAGGCTTACACAAGGCAAGCTACAAGCCTCAGGCGGATGCTTTATCAATGCAAAAATGCTTCCATAATTTTCGCACTAGAAGGTTGCACTGGCCTTGTGATTTTTGCATTGTTGGTTGTGTTGATACCCTGAGTTGAACCCTCCTAACCGCTCAGAAAATTCTAATAAATTATTCATGGTATCCTTGTCAAAAAACCAGAAAGGATTTTCCCTAGTTTTGATGCTCCAAAAATGGCTCCAAATTCCTTGACCCTCTAAGTGTAGAAAAACTAAAACTGTGACTGATGCTGGAATGACTGTCCAAAAATTGTTGGAAAATTCTTCTCAATTGCACCCCAAACGAACCCCAAGAAACCCAGCTCTCAAAATCCCTTCACAAGCCACCTTGCAATTTTTCCTCCATTATGATTGTGCAGTTTTTGGGTACGATGACATAGTCTCTCCTCTGGAAAATCATTTTGATGTTTTATGTCGAATTCTACCCTTGTAAAACTTGCTCCTTTTTCCTAGAATTGACTAAAAATTACTTTGAAAATGCTACAGCTCCCAACTCTAGCTCTTCCACCTCAAGTCTCTGCGTGGCCTCCTGAACTGCGTCTCAGTTGGCCCAGAAACCATACCACATGTGTGGCCCTCTCTCCAACTCTTGAAACTAATGAAGAATCCTTCATAGGGTGCTACTTAGAGTCCATCGAAGAAAGGTTGAGCCTCCTCCTTTGGAAACTCTTGTATTTAACAACACTATATAACTCTGCTAGACAGCTAGAACAACACTTCAATTGTCAAATTATTAAAAGGCCTCAAATGTTGCTTCCTCTCTCATATTTATAATTTTTTGTTCATTTCCTCCATGTGGGCCCCTCATTAGGCAATTCAAACCTTTTCCCTTCGCCATACAATTTCTCTCTCCTCAAGGAGTGCATATTATTTTGGGAGGAAGCCCCCACATTCTACTAAGGTAAAAAAATTTACCCCCTTGTCGTATTTTTCCTCTCCAAAATTAGCAAAATGGAAAATTTGTAGTAAAAAAATTATTTAGGATGGGACATTACAGTTCTCCCCTCCCAAATTTTTCTTATCCCCAAGAAACTGCAAACCTAGGCACTGCAAACTCTGCTCATTTTCCCATGTGGTGTCCTCAACTAGCAAGTCTTTCCACTTGACCAAGTGCTCCCGAATGACCATGTTTCTTAGCTTCCTCTCCCTGGTCTCCAATAGGGTCTCAAGTGTCAATATCAAGTGTCCCTCTTCATCCAACAGAGGCAACTCATTGGCTGTCGTAACCTGCTTCTCCAACACCTTTTTCAGGAAAGAGACATGAAATATGTTGTGAATTCGGCTCTCCAGGGGTAACTCCAACTCCTAAGCTACCTCTCCAACCCTCCCAGTCACCCTGTATGGCCCATAGAAGCATTTCTTGAGCTTCTTCACCCATTAATGCTTGAGTGAAGATTTTCAGTAAGGCTAAAAACATAGGTAGACCATGTCTCCTACCTCAAACTATCTCTCCACCCTATGCTTATCGGCGTACATCTTTTATTTATTTTGTGCTACTTGCAATTTATCCTTAAGAACCTTTACAATATCCTAGCTCTCTTGGACCCAATTTTCCCCGGGGCCCTGCTATCTCCAACTATCATGTCAAAAAAGGAAAGTGCATCATAACCATAAAATGTTCGAAAGGGAGACATACCAATCTACATGTGGTAAGTAGTGTTGTAGCAGAACTCTCATAGGTGTAGCCACTTCACGCACACCCTTTGTTGTCATGTGCCATAATTGTGCAAGTAACCCTCCAACCATTTGTTCACTATCTCAGTCTTCCCATCCATTTGTGGGTGATAGTTGGTGTTGGGTATAATCTTGTTTCCCACTAGCCGAAACAACTCCTACTAGAAGGCCCCCATGAATCTATTTTCCCTGTCACTGACTATGTTCTTTGGGAGCCCATGCAATTGAAACACCCCCCAAAAGAACAACTCGACCACTTGTGAGGTTGAATATCTCGATGGGATCACAAATAAATGGTCAAATTTAATCAAGTGATCTACCACCACGTAGATGCAATCTCTCCCCTGTATTGTTGTAAGTCTCGTGATGAAGTCTGTGGACACACTCTACCACTTACTCTCTAGAATGGGAAGAGAATATAAGTCTGGTCGGGTGTGACAACACCAACTTGTTCATATGACACGTTATGCACTCTTGTGCGTGCCTCATCTCGTCCCCCTTAAGCCCACACCAAGAGAAACACTCATGAATGGTACAATAAGTCTTGAGAAAACCTGGATGTCCTGCAAGAGGGGAGTCGTGAGTTTCCTGCATAACCTTCTCTCTGACTTGGGATCCCGACACTAAGTATATTCAGTCTTTGTGGTAAATCACATCATCCATTGCCCAGAATCTATCATCCACATCTGCGTTGTCTAGTATCTCACAGACATGTTTTTCCTTGGAATACTCTACCAATAGTTGGGCCTTCCAATCATGTGCAACGTTCATCAGAGAGAGTACTATGGCCCTCCGGGGAAGTGCATATGCCACTATGTTGTGCTTTCCCTTTACGTAATCGATCTCAAATTTGTAAGCCTGGAGCCGACTCACCCACTTATGTTCCCTCTCCTACAATGTATGTTGCTCCAAGAAGAATCGATGATTGTTGTGATTAGTCTTCACCTTGAACAGATTCCCCACCAAGTATTGTCTAAATTTGGCCAAGGCTTGCAACACGGCCAACATCTCATTGTCATAAATGAAGTCGATAACGGGGTAGAAAATTTCTACTCTCAAAGGCTATGGGGTGGCCTCCCTACATCAATATGGCCCCAAATCCCTCACCTAAAGAATCACACTCCAATATAAACAGTCAAGTGAAATCAGGAAAGCAAAAACAAAACAACTACTCATGACCTTCTTGTGGCACTCAAATGCCTCATGTGCTACATATGTACACTCAAAAGGCCACTT
Organism: Pinus albicaulis; assembly: GCA_034641835.2. NCBI lineage: Eukaryota > Viridiplantae > Streptophyta > Pinopsida > Pinales > Pinaceae > Pinus > Pinus albicaulis. The sequence continues at coordinate 142,417,577 of CM076572.1, read as the reverse complement.
CTTCCTCAATTCCGTGAGGTGTGTTTCAAGATTTGAGAATACTCTCATGAATCTCCTGTAGTACGTACAAATTTCTAGGAACCCCCTTAGCTCAGTCACATTCCTGGGTGTTGGCCAATCCAAAATGGCTCTGATCTTCTCCTGGTGTACCTTCACTCTGTCCTCTGGGAAAATAACATGCCCAAGGTACAACATCTATGTCAATCCAAACTCACATTTGGACATCTTCGCATACAATTGTTTCTCCTCTAGTATGAGAAGTACAACCTCCAAATGTTGAAGGTGCTCCTCCCACGTCCAGCTATAGATGAGTATGTCGTCAAAGAATACAAGGACAAAGTGTCACAACTGTCCAATAAATGCGTGGTTCATAAAAGAATGAATGTAGCCAAAGCGTTGGTTAGCCTGAAGGGCATCACCAAGAACTCAAAATGTCCATAGTGGCAATGAGAGGCATTCTTGGGGATGTCCTGATCCCTCACATAGATTTGGTGGTACCCCTAGCACAGATCTATCTTAGAGAAGTATTTCGTAGCTCTAATCTCATCCATCAACTCATCAATGCGAAAAATAGGATACCTATTATTCAATGTCGTCTTATTGAGGGCCCTTTAGTCAATGCACATGCGGAGTGTCACATCCTTCTTCTTCACCAGCACCAAGGAAGAAGCGAAGGGACTCAAACTGGGCCTGATGTGTTCCAATCTTAGTATCTCTTGAATGGCCCTCTAAATCTCATCTCGATAGGCTTTGGGATGCCTATACGGGGTCATGATAACTGCATGCACTCCCTCCTCCAAATCGATAGTTTGTTCGAACCCTCGTCTTGGTGCCCTACCTAGAGGGATATCCCAAAAAACCCCCTGATGCCTCTCCAATAGGGCCTGTATGTGAATTGGCCATGGTTGGGCCCCTGTCTCAGAAATCCTCAACTCGACCACCCACTCTATGTCCCCATGTCGTAGATCTACCTCTACCCGGTGTGTTGAAACTTTCTGGGGTGGGTAAGAGTGCATCCCCCTAAAAAATACTAGCTTCCCTTCTGGCCCCATAAAATCCATCTCTAACTTTTTCCAGTCAGTGGTGACCCTCCCCAATGAGTATAACCACTATACACCCAACACCATGTTGGTCTCTGGGACACTAAAAAAAGTGATCTGCAACTGAGTAGTTCCCCATCACCACATTCAACCCAGGAGTGTACTTCGTGCAATACATAGTTTGGTCTCCTTGCACCAACAAGAACCCCTCAAATTTCTCTGTGTGGATGCCCCTACGGTCCACCATCTGGGAATCAATAAAGTTGTGGATGGCCCCATTGTGTACCCAAACTGAAACTTGTTGCCCCTATACCGTCCCCCTAATCCTGACTATCAAATTCTTCAAAACTCCCAGAAGTAAAGCAAGAACTCCCCCTAATGGGGAAAACGGTCCCCCTCTAGGTGTTAGTGGTGGTGGCGGTGCTCCCCCTAATAATGGTCCTCCCTCATCTCTCAAATCGGCTAACCTCAAACTCCTCATCTGACTCACTATCCGAATACACCTCAATGTAGTGGACCTTTCCCTTGGTCCACTTGTGCCCAGGTGCCTAGGGTTCTTGGCATGTAAAGCACAACTTCCTCCTCCTAAGGTCCCTATGGGTCTCCTCATCCATCTAACCATGTCTTCCATCCATCTAGGGTGGTCTCGTGTCCCGGTTCCCCTGTGGTGCAGTGGGTCTAGAGGGGACAAAGGCTCGAGTCTTGGGCACAATGTAAATCATATCTCGGGTCCTAGAGATAACATCTGTCAAATATGTGGGCTTTTACGCCCTCACCCAACCACCCAATGGGTCTACTAGCCCCTCCAAAAATAGCATGATCAACCAGACCTCTTTTATGCTAGTTTGTCTCAGATGGGCTAACTCCCTAAAATGTAACTTTGGGTCTTTCCTCTCAAACCTCTCCAACAACCTCTAGGTGAAATATATGTAAGAATTGATGTGAATATGTCGCAACATGATTAGCCCATGGTACCACCACCCTTGGTCATCCCCTTCCAAATGAATGGTAGCAAACCGAATACCATCGGTCCCCCACTTGTGGTTTAGGTGGAAGTATGTATCTAGCTTTTGAACCCAAGCCCTGGCATCCAATTGTTACAGTGCAAGAACTCCAGTGAAGCTCAAGGGAATTATAGTTAATGTATTTTGCATAATTTTGTGTAATCAATTTTTAAAATAGTACTCTTGTGGGTATAGAAGAGAGCCTTTGGAAATATGTCAAAACTTATAATTCCATTTTTCACTTTATCCTCCCTTTTCTTTAAGGGATAATCAATGCTCCATATCTCAAAAGTATGTTGAGCCCTCTTTCTCTTTGCAGTATGGGTAAAGCCACCACCTTTTTACTTTAATATACAACGTGATTGTGACTATGAAATAATGTTTAGTAATGTCGCAGACCTTAATTAAAGACTAACAGTAGAACATTGATAGAGCTTGTTAGCCACCTATAATTTTTGTTGTTATACCCAAAGGTGGCTAAATATGTTTTGAGCCTTCAAAGAACAAATTTCATCACTAAAAATTGTTGGCTTTTGAAGACTCCTTGAAGGCCTTCTGCCTTTGTCCAAAATCCTCATTGTTGTTCTCATCTCATACTCTAAAATTTCTGCTGAAATACAAAAATGAAACTGCTGCAAAGCCATCCTTTTTCCCTTTCTCCCACTCGAAATTAACCTTCTTTTCCTTTCCCTTTTTTCCCATATTTTTCCTCTATTATTCATCTTTTCCTTTCTTCCCTTCATAAATCACCCTTTCCATGGTTAAAAACTCACTTTTTAACCCTTTCGGCACCCTTTGTTTCCATTAAAAAACCCTGAAAAATCATAAAAAATACAAGTCTTTTTATAGACTTAAGCCCCTTGGCTTGAGTTTCCAAACCACTTCCCCAATACGCCCTCATCATAAAAACCAACCGCTAACCCTGTTCGGTGCTCAATTGCATCGGAAGTATCCAAATGCGCGAGACTTGTGCTCTATTCAAAAGTTTCGATTGCGATTATACTTTGGTTTGAAATATTTCGATGCGATTAATCCTTTGTAAGTACAAAAACCCGATCGCATCGTTTATTTTATATATCCAGTAAGCCCACCTCCGGTGCTTAAAACATTTTAAATTTTCATTACTTTTCTGCTTTTTCCTTTATAAAACCCAAAAACCCACTTTCTGAAGTTTTAAGTTGAAAACTTAAAGTCACGTGATAAATAAAAATGGGTTGATCAAAAAGACCGATCGCGCAATCGCGATCGGAGGATTCACAATGGGTTGTTTGAAAGACCGGGCCCAAATGTTTCGATTACGATTGGCCCTAGTTATATAAAGCCTGGGCCTATGGTACTCCATACACCCAGTGGCCCCGCAATCGGGCGCCAGCCTATCATATATATATTCCGCCCATTTCACTCAAAACCTTGGTTTTTATTGAAATTTATGGGTTTCTTACGAAGTATAAGGGTCCCGCCGGTGCAAGAAAACAAAGGATCTAGACCGTCGATCTAGACCCAATCGAACGGTTATCGCCCAATCGAAATGTTCCAATCGCAATGTTTCAATCACATGCTTTATATCTGTTCCCCCGATCGGCCCACCCCTTCGATTTACTCCCCACCGTCGATCTGCTCTGCAGATCGAACGGTTATCGCCCAATCGAAATGTTCCAATCGAAATGTTTCAATCGCAATGTTTCAATCGCATGCTTTGTTGCTGCCCTCCCGATTGCTGGTCCTCCGATTAAATCTGGACCATCCATGTGTCCAGATCGGACGGTCCAAAACTACTCCTCCTTATTCTTCTCCCGCTATCCTTTTTGCCTTTCTATGCAGATCTCCACCGTTGGTTGCCTTCATCCGACGGCTTTGCTCCTCCCCCGCCATCTGAAGCAGTTTTAACCTATTTCCGCAGGATTTCTTAACTATTTTTGTATTTTGCAGGCGTTTTAATGGTTTTCCATTGTTTAATGAAAGAAAGCCGAGGGTTGGGAAAGACGTTTCCTGCGCCTTCGAGCTGTTAAAGAGAACCATCTGCGGGGTTTCGCTCCATTTTTTTCTCAATGCTTCATGGGCATTGATGCCTTTAAAAAGCCCAGTGCGGCCTGCACATCGACAAGACACTGTTTTAATTCAAAAACAGTTAAAGAGTATCAGTTTGAAGACAGAGCACAGCAGATGAAGATTGAAGACGGTTTTTATGGGGATTACGGCTAAGACCGCTATCAAAAGCCTAATCCCCAATCTAAAACACAGTTTAAAAGAAAATCATAAATGTTTTGATGACAAAAAGGTTTCCACTGCTTCAACTGAGGCGAATTGATTCCTCAGCTACTACAAAGAGCCACCTGTTGCCTCAAACCTTTCAAACATAGGCCGAAGTTATTGATTTAGGGAATATCTACCTCCAGCGCTACCAAGAAGTTAATTCTGTCAAAGGAGTGTAATAGAAAATAGCTGCAGAGTTGCTCCAGACGGAACATAGAGCCTCAAAGTCAAATAAAGCTCCCGCCAAGCTTTGATATTAATTGTAAAACATTAAATACAGTGATCCACCTGTACACTTCTCCATCGAACCCCTCAAGAGGCCGAGAAGTCATTTAATCTGTATTAATGGTTCACGAGATATTTTTGTTAGTTCTCACCTCCTCATCTTCCTACAAGTACTTCTTCATAAGATGAGAAGGTTGGTTGCTGTTTGATCACAAGTTGTAATATTGAAACTCTCTAAAATAAATATACAAGTCTGTTGAAGTTGAAAATAATTTGGAATCTTGGATGTCTTGATGATGCCGTTGCATGTCTGTTCCTGAGAAGGCTCTATCATTGGATCCATGAGCTTGGCTGTTGGTGAAGTGCTCTGAACTGTTAAATGTTTTTTCCTTGTTTTCATTATGTTTCATAATTTCTTACTACAGTAGGCTGAAAGTTTTACGCTAAGAAATTACTCCTGGAAGCACCTTAGACCTGTTCACCCTTCACTGTTTTATGTTTTCTTCTGCTGAAGTATTTTAGAGGCTTTAAAACTTCTCTTTAGTCTTCATGCTCGTTTATTTCCTTGATAGCTCAAATAGTTGGTTTCAGCATGTTATGGTTCTTCCTGCTTGTCTGCCATCACTTAAAAGCTGTTATTGAAATCTCCCTTCGAAGTACCATTGTCTTAAGTTAACCAAAGAGGTCGGTTTTGATCTTACCCTTTGCCCCTGCTTAAACAGTTGTTTTGAAGGTCTTTATAGTTGCAAACACAGATGTTATTTAGGTGTTCCCTCTTCTATGAATGTAATTATCAGTGAATCTTTTATGTTTTCTAAATCCTTTAAAATAAGATCTTTGAGGAAATAGGGTGTTCCCCGAATCTTAGATTTCATTTTAGAAGTTGTCTTGAAATCATTATTTGCTTAAAAAATGTTTGTAGAATTTATGGTTAGCCCTTTCTATCAAATATCTCTTTATTGATAAGTTATGTTTCTCAAGTTCCCTTTGTTGAAAATTAAATTTCTTTTTCCAAATCATTAATGTCCATCTCATTCCAAAACAAAGGATCCTGTGGCCAAGTTAGATTTTCCCTTTGATATCCCATATCCCTTGAAGAGTTTGTCATGATCTTATTTTGACTCCATTGCCCAATGAACCAGATATTTCCTCTTTTTGTCTATCTTTCCTAGACCTTTCATATTCTGTTGTATCAACTCAACCCAACCAAACAAACATTTGCACGTAATAACTAGTCTAAAAATCCATAACGAAAGCAAACAAGATAAACCTTTGCAAACAAATATTTGAGAGATCCCTCTCTGAGAACAGGAGGACTAGATCCTGGAACTCTAAAGATTGGTTCTGATGTTGCCTTGTCTTTTGATTTGCCAAACTATCAAAACACGAGACACCAACATAATGGCGATCACGGTGGGACATCTGAGTCAATAACAATCCTAATGCCCCTTAGGACTTCAGAAATCCCTTATTTTTAAGAATATCCAGTGATTATTAGCCACCTCATCGCCACCAACATAATGGCGATCACGGTGGGACCTGCTGAGAATTAGAGGTTTGCGAAACCTTTCCTTCAGCTTTAGGTCCAGTATAACATAAGTAACTTTCTTCAAGCACTGCCTAACATAATGGCAATCATGATAGGACTCTTTGAATCAGTGACAAACTAACCAACCCTTAGGATTCCTTTAATCCTTATCGAACCTTGAAGGAACCAGTTACCAAGCCATAAGAGCAACTCTGTTTGTTTGAACACCTTAGCTAAGTGAAAAATCAGACTTAGAACACTCTCTTAACCTATAAAAAAAAAATAAACTCAGAAAAACCCAAAATATTTCAAGTTTGGCTTCATAATAAACATGGTGGTGGACCATAAAACCGTTTACCTCCCTAAGAGCAAAAAACGCTTCCACCTGGCGACTCCATAATCCTGAGCAGACCTTAAAGACTCCACTGGAAAGAACCCTTACCATTATACAGTTTCCTAATCCAGTTAGAGGACTGTAAGATCAAAATTTGTGTAAACCGATCAGTTAACCTCTCAAAGATTGTCATACTTGGTTGAACTTTTCCTGTCATTTGGATCTCAAATTACGACATAGTGGCTTCAAGGAAGATTTATACTAGAGCCCATCCTGACCTCGATCCACCTGAGATAGTTGATGACCCAGAAAGTATCCTTTGGAAGTCTCCTAAGGTTAAATTTTCAACTGTTTTCAGATCATCCTTGAGAGCTAATTCAGTTCCTGAAAATCTTTTAGCTCTACAACAATCACAAGTTGACTTAGTAAACCCATTTAGAACTAGGTCATTTGATGATATAATTTAGATAAATCCTGAGTCTTCACTTTCATCCCCGGAAACAAGTGAATATCCTGATAGAGAATCAACACCTCCTGATCCACATTTTCTTTTTAACCTAGGCGTCTCTCATCCAAAATTATCTCAGCAATCTGCTGCTGTTCCATCCGCTTCTGTACACCATTCATCCACTGTTCAAACCACTCCACTCCAGCCAAATTCCCCCCTTGTTAATCCACCACTTGTTAATCCACCCCCACCACATATCATGGCAGCATGGTATGCTCCCTTAGCCCTTAATATACCACTAGTCAATCTTCCACAGGACTATCAGTCCAAAATTCCATTATATGATGCTAATAATGCTACAACTGCATCACAACGTGTGGATAAGATGAATGACTATTTTGATCGAAATGAAATCGATGATGATTCTATCAAACTCAGACTGTTTTCTCAGAGTTTAGGGGGATAAGTAAGAAAATGGTTTAAAGGTTTAGCCCCCCGTAGTATAAATGACCTCCAAGGCTTCCATCAAACATTCTTAAACAAGTGGGAAGTGAGAAAAAATCCTCTCCAAGTCCTTGCTGATTATAACAATCTCCATAGGAACCCTGGGGAAAGTGTACAAGCTTATTGTACCAGATTTAACAGCGTGTATAACGCACTTTCACCTGAACTAAAATCTCCTCAGGGCTCAGCTTTAAACAAATTTCTTGAAGGGTTTGACCGAGACATGACATATTCACTCAGAGAAAGAGTTTTTGCAACTTTGGAAGATATGCAAAGAGGTGCCCTTTCTGTGGAAGTAAACTTAATAGAAAAGAGAGCAAGAATGAAAACTGAGAAGAGAGTATCTTTCAGAGAGGAATCCCCTCCCTCTACTTCAAGCTCAAAAATGAAGAGAATGTTGGAAGAAATGATGAAAGAGATGAGCATAATTAAGAAAGCACAAGAAAATCAAAGCCAGACTGCACTTCAAAACAATCAAAACAGAAATAGAAATCAGAATTATAGAAAAGATAACAATCAGGATAAGCAAAAAGAAAGTGACCAACAAATCAGACCTCCCTTTCAACAGAACTATGTAGATCAATATGAGGAAGACAAGGAGTTGGAAAGATTGGAAGAATCACATGTAAACTTGATTGGATCAGACAGTGGGGATGATGTTGTCCTCACCGAGGAAGAACAAGGTTTCTTCTCAAATGATCAGAATACAAACACCTATGAATATTCTGATGACTATAGATTGGGTTTTGAAAATGCAATCATGGAGGTGCACAAACAGTATGATCTTAGGAGCAAGGGAAGTATAGAGAATTCAAAAGATAAGAATACTAGCATTGCTGTCAAGAAGAACATGGAAAACCAGTCCAAAAAGACAGCATAAAAAACCAACATTTCGGCCAAGAAAACAGACTCAAACAAAAACAAGGGAATCCAGCCAAATGTTGAAAAAGGTACCCCTAGCACTTCAGCTAGTAGTCCCAATAAAACCATCCCAATTACTATCCCAAACTAGGTTCAGCAAAGTAAAATTGCTGAAAGGAATTTAATTGAAAAAACAGATGTAAATATCAACAAGTCAATTATTCCTTTCAGCCTTGAGGGGGAGATTGCCAAGATTAAGATTACCATCCCCCTAGCTGAACTATTAACCCAAGATGTGTACAAAAACCAAGTTTTAAAAGCTTTAAACTTAGGAAGTGATACTGACACCTTAAACTTGACAGACGACAAACCTGAGCTGTTGTTTGGCCCAGAAGTTGAAGGAAAATATCAAGAAGGACTAGTCCCTCCCTTCTATGTCAGTTTGAGCATACACAATAAAATTCTACACAATGCCATGTTAGATTTTGGAGCTTCACACAATCTAATGCCTAAAGTAGTAATGGAAAGCTTAGGCTTAGAAATTACTAAACCGTACAAATATTTGTATTCCTTTGACTCAAGTAGAGTCAAATGTTTGGGTTTAATCAAAGATTTATGTGTTAACTTAGCTCAGATCCCTGCCAAGAATCTAGTGATGGACATCGTTGTGGCTGACATTCCCCCTAAGTATGGCATGCTTTTATCAAGATCATGGGGAGCCAAACTTCAGGGAAGCCTTCAAATGGACATGTCTTATGCCACCATCCCTGTTTTCAACCAAAATAGAAGACTATACAGGGAAGCCCACATGAAGTATATGGTGAGTAACATGGAAAAACCAAACAACACTCCGATCTATTCTATTCAATCAAGTTTAGATTCATTTATCTTGTATAACGAAGATGAAATTACTCAACCATGTAAAGAAAATATAGACCCACCAAATTTCACCTCGAATAAACTTCAAAATGTTGACGATCAACAGCGACAAGAAAATGAGAATGAGTCAAATATACTTTGGACAATAAATTTCGATGGATCCTGTAATAAAAATAGTGCAGGGGCAGGTGTCTGGATTCAAAACACAAATCAGAGTTTTTCATACAAATTAGACTTCCCATGCACTAACAATATTGCTGAGTATGAAGCACTTCTCCTAGGCTTACAACTGCTTAAAGAATTAGAAGCCCCAAGGATATCCATTTTAGGGGATTCTGAGCTTATCATCAAACAAATCAAAGGAGAATACTCAGCCAAGAATCCAAAGCTTAGGGAATATCGAAATGTTGCCCTTGACCTGTTAAAAACTTTCGAAAAATATGAACTCATTTTTATCCCTAGAGCATGGAATCATCTAGCAAATGAACTTGCCTTCACTGCCAGCAATTGCCAAGTACCTGAGATAAATGAACAACTCAGTATAAAGGTGAAACACAGACCTGTTGTGCCTGATAACGAAGATCACTGGCAAGTGTTCGAATCTGACAAACACATAGGTGATTTCTTAAAATCAGAAAATGATTTCAGCATGCCAACACCAGAAGCTAGCCATGGAGAAAACTGCTTGTATATTGAACAAATCCCAGAGGCTGAAATGACATATCCCGCTGATATAAATCATTGCAAAAATCCTTTTGAAGCGGAGGTAGTGAACAATGAAAACCGAGAAGACGTGGAAGTCTTACAATGCAAAAATTATAAAATCCCAAGAGGTCTCACACCTTTAGAACACCTATTTGATCTCAACGATGTAGCTAAAGAACCCAGAATGGAGCCTGTGGAGACAAATGTAGAAGAACACAACATAGGTAGTCTCGCAGAACCCAAGATGATCAAGCTATCTAGCACCCTCCCAGCCCACATAAAATCACAGTACATAAAGCTTTTTAAAGAATTTAAGGATGTGTTTGCTTGGGAATACAAAGACTTGAAATCATATGATACCAGCATCATCCAGCATAAAATCCCCTTGAAGGAAAATCAAAAGCCTTTTAAACAAAAACTAAGGAGAATAAATCCCCTTTTATTGCCTTCGGTTAAGGCAGAAATTGAGAAAATGTACAACGCTGGGATCATAGTACCCATTAGATTTTCGGAATGGGTATCAAACTTAGTTTCTGTTAGAAAGAAAACTGGGGAGATCAGGCTCTGTATTGACTTCAGAAATTTAAACAGAGCCTCTTTAAAAGACAACTACCCTTTACCTAAGATGGACCATATACTTCAAAGGGTAGTTGGATCAAGAAGAATATCCCTATTAGATGGGTTCTCGGGTTACAATCAGGTGTTAGTTTTCCCAAGTGATTAAATCAAAAGTGCTTTTACCACACCTTGGGGAACTTTTATGTATGTCAAAATGCCTTTCGGATTAATGAATGTAGGGGCCACCTTCCAAAGGGCCATGGAAATAGCCTTCTCTGAAGATATTGGATATTTTATAATTATCTACCTTGATGACATAACTGTTTTCTCGAAAACTGATGAAGAACATTTGATTCACCTAAGGAAGGTTTTTGAGAAATGTAGGAAATTTGGCTTATCACTAAATCCCAAGAAGACCCTCTTTGGACTCCAAGAAGGGAAACTTCTTGGTCACATAATTTCAGAAGAGGGAATCAAAATAGACCCTACGAGGATAGATGGCATATTGCAAATCAGCCATCCTAGAAGCCTCAAAGAATTGCAATCTTTCATCGGAAAGATTAATTTTTTAAGAAGGTTTATTCCCAACCTTGCTGAGCTATTGAAAAACATCACAAACATGCTTAAGAAGAATGTGGGTGTAAAATGGACTTTGCCAGCCAAACAATCATTCGAACTGGTCAAACAAGCTCTTACCCAAGCGCCAGTACTGATTAGTCCTGATTTTACCAAAGACTTTTACATTTTTTCTTTTGCATCTGAACATACAATAGCTGCAGTTTTGATTCAAAAGAATGATCTCGGACAAGAACAACCAATATCATTTTTTAGTAGGGCCCTAAGAGACGCTCCTCTCAATTATAACATTATGGAGAAGCAAGCCTTAGCATTAGTAAAAGCATTAAAAGACTTTAGGGTTTATATTTTACACTCTCACATAATTTCTTTTGTTCCACATGCTGTTGTCAAGGATATTCTAAGTCAAGACCCTGATGGTAAAAGGGGAAAATGGATTGCAGCTATTCTTGAATATGACTTAGAAATTAGGCCCACCAAACTTGTTAAGGGGAAAGGATTAGCAAAACTTATGGCCGAGTCCAACTTCCAAGCACTAGACATAAATATGGTGGATGTGTTGGAAGAAATGGAAGAATCTGACGCCCCTTTTATTGAGGAAACTTTCCTAAAATCCCCTTGGTATGCTGACATTGTTTATGTGCTTTTATATTTGAATAGTCCTCCTTCTTTGTCTAAAAATAGAGCTAGATTTTTGAAACAGAAAGCTTTGAGTTTTTGCATTATAGACGGGGTGTTATATTGGAAAAATGCTGTTGGAATTTTTCTTAAATGTTTACTTGAAGATGATGCAGGGAAGATCATGCACAAACTACATGATGGTGAATGTGGAGGACACCTCTACTGGAAGGCCACAGCAAACAAAATTCTCAGATCAGGTTACTATTGGCCTACACTTTTCCCAGACACTCAGAAGCTAGTCATGTCTTGCCATAAGTGTCAAATCTTTGATGGCAAGAAAAAGCTCCTTCCGTTACCCCTACATCCTATCAGAGTTGAGGCACATTTTCAACAATGGGGGCTGGGCTTCATTGGATAAATTCATCCATCTTCCTCAGCTCAACATAAGTGGATCCTCACAGCCACTGACTTCTTCACCAAATGGATAGAAGCTATACCTACCAGGAATGCTAATGACTCTGTCATTATCAAGTTTCTTGAAACCAACATCCTATCCAGATTTGGTTGTCCCAGAAAAATCATAACAGACAATGCTGCTGCTTTCAAATCCAAAAATATGGTTGATTGCTGTCAAAAATACCATATAACCTTGGGCCATTCCACTGCTTACTACCCCCAAGGAAATGGATTAGCTGAATCCTCCAACAAGAGTCTCATCAATATCATTAAAAAACTGTTGGAAGAAAATAAAAAATCATGGCACAATAAGTTGGTTCATGCCTTATGGGCTGATAGACTAACTACAAAGAAATCAATAAATATGTCCCCCTATCAGTTAGTTTATGGCATGGATTCAATTTTTCCTACCTCATTAGGAGTTCCAGTCATAAAACTCCTTCAAGAAGTACAGGTTGAGGAAAATGATACGCAGAGGAGGATCAACCAAACAATCCATCTGCAACAGACTAGAGAAGAAGTTTATGAGAGAACACAGTTAGTCCAAGAAAATATGAAGAAGCAATTTGATAAGAGGACTAAGGCAAACAATTTCCAGGTTGGAAGTGTTGTTCTTAAGTGGGATTCAAGGAGGGAAGAGAAGGGGAAACATGGCAAGTTTGAGAACTTGTGGAAAGGGCCATATATTATTCATGCTGGGAGGGGTCATAATACATTTTTCTTGAAAGAATTTAATGGAGAAGACCTATATGGAGGTCCTGTCAATGGCAGGATGCTCAAGCATTACTTCTGCCAAGAGTCTTAAGTTTCAAAGCATTTTTGTTTCTCCATTGTAAATATCATAGTCTAACCATTGCATTCAAAAGTCATAAAACTTAAAAAATACAAAAAACAATAGGAAAAAGGAAAAGAGGGCAGGTTGTCAAAACAAGAAAGGTATAGCCCCATACCAAAAAAGAAAAAAATCTGAAAGTGAGCAAGCTTAAACGCCACTCCCGTAAAAACACACTTCTAATTAGTCAAACTGTTTAATCTTGACTAATTAGCTTTCAATTTTCTGCTGATAGGGTAGTAAATTTGATTTTCCAAAATGTTTAATCTTGGCTTATCAGTAGATAGATTAGGATAGAAATTGAAGGTTCAAACAAACTCAAAATCTGAACCAAAGTTTCCAAAGGAGATGACTCAAAACTGTTTTATTTTTCTGAGTCATAGAGGAGAAAAATTGGTTCTAATTTGCCCAAAATCTGAATCAGATATCAAGAAAGAAACAGTTCAAAAACAAAATTAAAAAACAGAGCTGTAAAGAAAAAGAAGGCCATAATGAGAAACTTTCAGGTCTTAAGCCTTCCATTTTTATTTAATTTTCTGCAAATAAAAATCTATGTGCAGCTTGTTCTTATGCCATAGATCATAGCAAGTCGAACAACTTAATCTTGACTTGACTATTTTTTAAATTTCCGTTGTAGAATTTAGAGAATGAAAGTCTGTTGGACTGTTTAATCGCAACAAACAGTAGACTAGGTAGAGAAATATCTGAGCTCAACTGTTTAATCTGAGCTCAGGGAGAAATAAGGATTAGAAATAGATTAGATTTCTTGTTTTCAAAAGAATAAAATGTTGTGAATAGAGTTTACCAATCCAAGTGCACTCTGATGAAGAAAAAATGTTAGATCTGTAGGATTGGGTAGGTAGCAAGCTGGTTGATAAAGCTCCATTGTTTTCATGGATGCCAAATATGCTTTTAGAAAAAGATCATTCAATCATAGAAGGACAGCCCAATGGATGAGGCAACTGATCAGCCTCCCAGAAATCAAGTCTGAATTCTTCATGTCTTCAAGAAGGCACCATCCCCAAGTGGAGCCACTGTTAGCCACCTATAATTTTTGTTGTTATACCCAAAGGTGGCTAAATATGTTTTGAGCCTTCAAAGAAAAAATTTCATCACTAAAAATTGTTGGCTTTTGAAGACTCCTTGAAGGCCTTCTGCCTTTGTCCAAAATCCTCATTGCTGTTCTCATCTCATACTCTGAAATTTCTGCTGAAATACAAAAAAGAAACTGCTGCAAAGCCATCCCTTTTCCCTTTCTCCCACTCGAAATTAACCTTCTTTTCCTTTCCCTTTTTTCCCATATTTTCCCTCTATTATTCATCTTTTCCTTTCTTCCCTTCATAAATCACCCTTTCCATGGTTAAAAATTCACTTTTAAACCCTTTCAGCACCCTTTGTTTCCATTAAAAAACCGTGAAAAATCATAAAAAATACAAGTCTTTTTATAGACTTAAGCCCCTTGGGCTAAGTCCAAACCACTTCCCCACCATACGCCCTCATCATAAAAACCAAGCGCTAACTACATTTGGCACTTAATACATACAAGTATCCAAATGCGCGAGACTGTGCTCTATTCAAAATTTTCGATTGCGATTATACTTTTCAGTTTAAAAATATTTAGTCAGATTAATCCTTTGTAAGTACAAAACAAGTGTATGTTTATTTTATATCCGGTAAGCTTTGCCTACGGCGCTTAAAAAATTTTAAATTTTCATTACTTTTACTTTTTCCTTTGTAAACCCAAAAATCCACTTTCCGAAGTTTCAAGTTAAAAACTTAAAGTCACATGATGAATAAAAATGGGTTGATCAAAAAGACCGATCGCGCAATCGCGATCGAAGATTTCAAAATGGGTTGATCAAAAAGACCGGGCCCGAATGTTTCGATTACGATTGGCCCTAGTTATATAAAGCCCGGGCCCATGGTACTCCATACACCCAGTGGCCCCGCAATCGGGCGCCAGCCTGTCATATATATATTCCGCCCTTTTCACTCAAAACCTTGCTTTTTATTGAAATTTATGGGTTTCTTACCAAGTATAGGGGTCCCGCCGGTACAAGAAAACAAAGGATCTAGGCCGTCGATCTGATCTGCAGATCGAACGGTTATCCCCCAATCGAAATGTCGCAATCGAAATGTTTCGATCGGAATGTTTTAATCGCCTCTCCCCTCCTGATCGCGCAATCACATCGGAGTTTTATTTTCGATCGCATCCCCTTTTTTGTCACCTCCGATTGAGATCCTTCGATTGCATCTGGACCGTCCACGTGTCCAGATCGGACGACCCAGATTCACCCCAACTTATTTCTTCCCCCCGCTCCTCTCTTGCCTCTTTGCGCAGATCTCCACCGTTGGTTGCCTTCATCCAACGGCCACGCTCCTCCCCGCCATCTGAAGCAGTTTTAAACCTATTTCCGCAGGATTTCTTAACTATTTTTGTGTTTTGCAGACGTTTTAATGGTTTTCCATTGTTTAAAGAAAGAAAGCCGAGGGTAGGGAAAGACGTTTCCTGCGCCTTCGAGCTGATAAAGAGAACCATCTGCGGGGTTTCGCTCCATTGTTTCCTCAATGCTTCATGGGCATTGATGTCTTTAAAAAGCCCAGTGCGGCCTGCACATCGACAAGACACTGTTTTAATTCGAAAACAGTTAAAGAGTATCAGTTTGAAGACAGAGCACAGCAGATGAAGATTGAAGACGGTTTTTATGGGGGTTACGGCTAAGACCTCTATCAAAAGCCTAATCCCCAATCTAAAACACAGTTTAAAAGAAAATCATAAATGTTTGATGATAGAAAGGTGTCCACCGCTTCAACTGAGGCGAATTGATTCCTCAGCTACTACAAAGAGCCACCTGTTGCCTCAAACCTTTCAAACAGAGGCTGAAGTTATTGATTCAGGGAATATCTGCCTCCAGCGCTACCAAGAAGTTAATTCTGCCAAAGGAGTGTAATAGAAAATAGCTGCAGAGTTGCTCCGGACGGAACATAGAACCTCAAAGTCAAATAAAGCTCCCGCCGAGCTTTGATATTAATTGTAAAACATTAATACAGTGATCCACCTGTACACTTCTCCATCGAACCCTTCAAGAGACCGAGAAGTCATTTAATCTGTATTAATGGTTCATGAGATATTTTTGTTAGTTCTCACCTCCTCATCTTCCTATAAGTACTTCTGCATAAGATTAGAAGGTTGGTTGCTGTTTGATCACAAGTTGTAATATTGAAACTCTCTGAAATAAATATACAAGTCTGTTGAAGTTGAAAATAATTTGGAGTCTTGGATGTCTTGATGATACCATTGCATGTCTGTTCCTGAGAAGGCTCTATCATTTGATCCATGAGCTTGGCTGTTGGTGAAGTGCTCTGAACTGTTAAATGTTTTCCCTTGTTTTCATTATGTTCCATAATTTCTTACTACAATAGGCTGAAATTTTTAGGCTAAGAAATGACTCCTGGAAGCACCTTAGACCTGTTCACCTTTCACTGTTTTATGTTTTCTTCTGCTGAAGTATTTTAGAGGCTTTAAAACTTCTCTTTAGTCTTCGTGCTCGTTTATTTCCTTGATAGCTCAAATAGTTGGTTTTAGCATGTTATGGTTTTCCCTGCTTGTCTGCCATCACTTGAAAGCCGTTATTGAAATCTCCCTTCCAAGTACCATTGTCTTAAGTTAACCAAAGAGGTCGGTTTTGATCTTACCCTTTGACCCTGCTTAAACAATTGTCTTGAAGGTATTTATAGTTGCAAACACAGATGTTATTTAGGTGTTCCCTCTTCTATGAATGCAACTATCAGTGAAACTTTTATGTTTTCTAAATACTTTAAAATAAGATCTTTGAGGAAATAGGGTGTTACTCGAATCTTAGATTTCATTTTAGAAGTTGTCTTGAAATCATTATTTTCTTAAAGAATGTTTGTAGAATTTATGGTTAGCCCTGTCTATCAAATATTTCTTTATTGATAAGTCATGTTTCTCAAGTTCCCTTTGTTGAGAATTAAATTTCTTTTTCCAAATCATTAATGTCCATCTCATTCCAAAACAAAAGGATCTAGTAATAAAGTTAGATTTTCCCTTTGATATACATATCCTTGAAGAGTTTCATAAGTATCTTATTTTGACTCCATTGCCCAATGAACCGGATATTTCCTCTTTCTGTCTATCTTTCCTAGACCTTTCATATTCTACTGTATCAACTCAACCCAAACAAACAAACATCTGCACGTAATAACTAGTCTAAAATCCATAACCAAAGCAAACAAGATAAACCTTTGCAAACAAATATTTGAGAGATCCCTCTCTGAGAACAGGAGGACTAGATCCTGGAACTCTAAAGATTGGATTACGATGTTGCCTTGTCTTTTGATTTGCCAAACTATCAAAACAAGGGACACCAACGAGCTCATAAAGGTATCTAGAACCTGAATCCTTCAAAGACCTTGATACTGACGTCATATTGTTGCATAAAACTAACAACACTTATGTTCCTCAAGGAGATCTGGGAATTAGGTTGATGAAAAAACTCATAACTCCAAAGTTTTTGGACACATTGAATTAACCAAGACATTGACAAATTCACATGACACAAAGCTTGTCACAAGTTGCACCCATATGTAAAGATCCCATAATGGATTCGTGAAACAAGGAGGCCTGTGAGAAATATGCAAAGGTTGTGGAGAAGTTGTCTTTCATATTGCTCAGTGTTGGAACTCATATCTCAAAGCTCGCGGTTTCTAGTTGAGTATTTCAATTCCACGTTTGATGACCACACTTTGTTTCCGAAGTTGAATCATTACCAGCATGCCCTGTGCCAGAGCTGGCTCTCGAACTGTGTCCACAAAAAAACATGGGGGTACTCATTTCACTTGGTAAATATGAGGTTGGATGGCCACAAATGAGGTGAAAGGATGGAGAAGGGATTGGAGTGAATCATGAGGATTGTGATTAACGTATTCTCAAAGTGTTTCCCTTTGGATTTGATTTGGTGAGAACTTAGAAGTCAACCTTTCAAAGCATGATGAAGGAAAAACTAAGGTATAAATGAGTTCAACCACCAGTAGTATCGTGTTTAAAAATTAAGTATTGAAGAAGGAAGCCACAATTCCTATCCATTTTTAAGGGATATGATAGTTACAATTCTTTGACTTTTAAAATTTAGAAAAAATGCATATTTTATTTTGTATCAAGGAGATGTTTAGTCCCAATTTTTTTCTATACCGAAAATTTTCGATCTCATACTGTATCCGTATACAAATTCAACGTCAGTTACTATGTATTCAACATGGCATCATCATAATGGAAGTGATATCATTAAAGCCTTGTAATTTAATTTGCAATCTCTATTGGGTGGACTGAAAATTCTTTGCTCCATAGACATTTGTCCAACTAAAGGTTTGAAATTATTCTTCTTTCTTTGTCTACTATAGATGAAACTTGTTATCAAACACCTTGCTACAACAAAATATTTTCTTCTAGTACCATAATTATATTCTTATAATTTTTGAAGCCCCAAAACTTCTTATATTCACATACAATTTCCCTTCACCATTTTAATCGCCTTACTCGAGTCTCTTTTCGAGATTCCATAAACATGGTTGTCATGTCTCTGTTTAAACAAATATTCAGCACCAACACTAGAAATTGGATTGATTTTCCAATAGTTGTCGCAAATGAACAAATAACCAATAATTACCAACTTTGTATGGTTGCAAATAAATCCCCATCCCATCTTTCCCTTCTGTATTTTGAGGCTCCATCAAACTTAAGCTTGAAGAAGCCTCTACATATTCTCATTAATATAATAACCCTTTAAAGTGGGGTTTCTTGATTTCTGTCATTTAATACTAAATGGTACATATCTTGATATTTGTCTTTCAATACTGAATGTTGCATTACCAAAAAACATTATTAGCAACACTGAGGCATTTCAATTTTCAAGCCTTGGTGCCAGACGATATTTAACAAAAGAGCCATTTATCATTTCTTTTTTGGTTAGTTGTAAGTAAACACAAGTCTCAATGTCTCATAGTTTGAGAGGTGCTTCTGAGATGATTAATGTAGCAGAAAAAACGCTTTTACTCTGTAACATTGACTGAATTTCAATGCATTCATTGTTGGTATATGCCTTATCAATGCATACATTTTAGAGAACAAATCTAGCATCACAATTAGGCCATTGTGCATTTATTTCAATCAATGTAAGCAAGGACCGGTTGCATATCCTTATTGATATTTGCTTCTATCCATGCAAGCCTTTAAATATATCCCACAAGCTAATCACAATTTCAAAGCATCATATTTTGAAGCCAAAAGGCATCATATATATATATATATACTGCAATCCATCTTGACCCAACCAATCGCTGTAATTTATTATGAACTCAAATTCAGATAAAAAATGTTACAAGGGACAACTTAACCGGTAGAAATTTATTGCCTGCCATTTGAAAATCATAACTTGTCTTTATGATTTCCGTGCAATCTGTAGTAGGGTCCTATAAGTATAGGATTCATAATTTGGAATTGACTTATGTTAGTCTTGTAAAATATGTACATACCTTGCTTTCTACAAGTTGTTTTCCCATATTTTGTAAAAAAATAAAAAATAGAAAATCAAAAAGAGGGTAAAGTCCTAAAAGAAAAATCAAAGGACTTAGAAAAAATAATATACCCCAAAGAAAAAGAAATAAAACATGAAAGTGTGCAAGTCCAAATGCCACTACTTTTTACTTTGTTACTAATGATTATGGCAGAGTGTCAATAAATGCCATAATCCATGATGAGTTGAACTGCTTAATCTTGACTTGTCATGTTTCAATTTTATTGTTGTAGAATAGTGAATAAAAATTAGTCAGACAGTTTAATCCTGACTAATTAGTAGATAGGTGGAGAATAAAGAGGAACTCATTAGTTTAATCTGAGCCCTCGGATGATATAAGGTAGATTTAGATAGTTTTTATTGCTTTCAAAAGTAATTCTGCGCAAATCAAAAAATTATTGACAAAGAAAACTTTGATGAATAACTTGAAAGAAAAATGTGATGCTATGAATTTTTCCATTACCAAGTTTTTAGCAAAGTATACTATGCTAAGACAAGCAGGCATTCCAGACATCCATGTATTCAATGACAAATTGATGGACCAAAAGTAATATGATAAAAAGATAAGGGACCATGCCAAAGAACAGGTGAATAAGCAACTACGACAGGGATCTCCAACAGGGAAATTTGTTCTCCAATACATTGAAGATTTATTCTTCCTTCAAAATGAAATCAAACATTTATTTGTAATTAAACCAAATTTTGCTAAGTACACTAAAGTAGATGAGAACTACAGAAAACTCAAGAGTGTAAAGATACCAAGTGCTGAACAGTGGCAGCAGTTTACAGACTTATTGTAGCAGCCAAGAAGCAAACAGTGAAGGAGAGTGTAGATGAAGCAGTCAGTTTGAAAAGGAAATAAATAAAACAATACTTGATTGTGATTTTTTACTGCTGAAATTTTTCTTTTTACAGTAGTTAGAGGTCAAAATATCAGGTTAAAGACTATCAGGGTGAAAGGCCAGAGTTAAAGTGTATCAGAGAGAAAAAGCAGTCAGCTGATTTTGACTACAATAATTTCCCTTTTTATAGCAATAACATGGTAAATAAACAGCGTGAAAGAGTATCAGAGGTAAAGTACAAGTTTAAAGAGTATAAGTGGAAAGAGTATCAGTGAAGACATCTTCCAAAAATATATTTTTCAATATACCAGCAAGCATGGACAGCTATTCAAACAAGCATTTTTTGTTAGATAAGATAGTTCTGTTTTTTCTAGATAAGAGGACAGCTTGTTAAGGTTGTTAAGCAGTTGTCCCTCTTAATGTGTAAATATATTTTTATTTTCCTAGAGTTATTCCTAGATCTCTCTAGGATATTTGTAATAAACATTTGTATAATTACTTCAGTTTATGAAGTGTTTAGTGTGGAATAAATTGCTAAGAACATTATAGACATTTTGGTACGTTGGAGGCTCACATGTGTTGATTTCAAAGCAGCAGTCTGGAAAATAGCAAATGGGACTTCATAATTCAGGATTCATGCGATAATTTGAAGAGTAAAGTGCATCTATCTTGTCATTGTTTACATTCTGAGTTACATATAATTTCATATATGTTGTTCAATCTTAATGATTAATTAGGAGAATTACTTCAGGACTAGTGTAAGAGCTCCTTGTCTTAACTACTTAATCATTTAAATTTTTTCTACTGATTTCCGGATTTAGGAATTCTTCATTGCTCCTAGTCCCATTTGACCCCTGCCTCCTTCCTCTTTTTCCAGATCAAAGGATTCTTCATTGCCTTTTATCCCGAAGCAAGTCATCTCATCAAAAAAATATATCCAAATCTCTGAGGGTTATCTACCTTGCCCTAAATACATTATCATCCTTTTGGCCTTGCCTTCTAGTTCTTCTTGCTAGTTTTTGACTCCATAGCCCAATGGACTAGTAGATCCCTCTTTAATTCATCTTCAAGTAATATTATTTTCCACCAAACATTTCAAAACCAAAACCAAATTGAACTATCATAACTAGCCTAAAAACATTAAACAAAAACAAAGTTAAATCATGAAGACAGAGCCCTCTCTGAAATTTAGGAAGGATAGATCCTAAATTTCCAAAGTAGGTTTGTGGTTACCCCTAGTTTTCTTAAACTGAAAAAATCCAAAAGCCCATAATAATTAGAAATTACTAGGGTGATAACATACTGAAGACTCCACTGGGGACACTAACCATTCTCCAGTTTTAAAATTAGTCTTAAAGGAAGATCTTTAATCTATCCTTTTACTTTAAGATTATTTTTAAGGGTTGTCGGTATTCATAAATAGTCATTTTGGCTTCTAGGAAAATCTACTATACCAGGTCTAACCCGGATCCTAAGCCTGCAGTTATAGTATATAACCTAGAACAGATTGAAAAAAACAAAAAGAAAAAACAAATTGTCAATTTAGAAGTTGAAGTGCCATTAAGAAAAGCCAATTATTTACCCAGAGAATTAGTGAGCTTAACTGATATTGATTTTGATTTCAAGTTTGAACATTCATTGTTTAGAAACAAATCTAAAAGTGATTTAAAATAAACTGTCATAGATCCTGTTTTTACTTCTTTTGTGAATGAAAAACAGAAAATTATTTCAGCATCCATAAAATCAGCCAAATCTGAATCTCAAAATCAAGTAGAGAGGATTAATGCTACATTGATTAAAGACATTGATGAAGCTATTAAATTAGCCCATTTATTATCTCACATTACACCTCCAGTTTCTCAATTGCACACAACGATAATTCTAGCATCAGATTCAACATTGTATGCTGTCACCTCATTTTTAGATTCCACTACAAGTTCATCCACAGAACCTTTTAATCCTAAGTTGCCTTTGTAGCCTAGGATAGTTTTTCCTTCATTCACTCAATCCATTTCATCCACTAGTTTTATAAGCACTACATTTTTTCCAACCAATTCCATATATATACCAACCTCTTTTCCAAGTTCTTCAAGTACAGCTTTTAGCACATCAACTACGATAACTAGCACATCTCCTATCATTTCTAGTTTGCCCCTTATCTCAGCTAAGCTTCAAGCTATGGCTGCTAGATATGCACCCCTTTTTTTGCCTCAAAACCTTCATGATATGCCCCAAGATTACCAGAAAAATATACCTTTATTTGATGGCTTGTCATAATATACTACTAGACAACTTGTTACCAGAATGATAGACTATTGTGAAATCTATGAAATAGATGAATCAGATGTTCAGATGAGGTTGTTTTCTCAAATTTTAACTGGGGAAGTTAAGAAATGGTTTAAAAATTTAGCTGCTGGTTGTATAGCTGATTTAGCTGCATTTCATAGAGCATTTCTCAATAAATGGGAAAAGAAAAATAACCCTTTACAAATTTTATCTAAGTTTGATTATTTAAAAAGAGCTCCTAATGAGTCTGTTCAGGATTACTGCACTAGATACAACAGTGTCTATAATTCTATTTCTGCGGATCTTAAACCTACACCATATTTTGTACTTCTTAAATTCCCTAATGGATTTGATCCAAAATGGCATACCAACTAAGAGAAAGAGATGCTGAAACATTAAAACAAATGCAATTATTAGATGTTGTTAGTGTAGAAATTAATATTTTAGCTAGAAAAGCCAGAGTTAGGAATGAAAGGAGAGTCACAATCAAAGAAGAAAATTCAAACTTAGATGGTAAATTTGACTTTTTTGCTAAAACCTTAGAAAAATTAGTTGAAAGATTAGATAATATTGAGAAAAAACCACAATGGGATAACCAACCACAAATCAGAAATCCCAACTTTAGAGAAAACAATAATCCTGGAAAAGGTAAAGAAACTTCTCCAGATCAAAACATTAGGCCCCCATTCCAAGAGAACTATGTTGAAAGTTCTCAAAATAATGATGAAGAGGAGGATGACATCAACATAGTAATGGGGATAGATGAAGAAAACACAATTTTCCTCACACGGGAGGATCAAGAACTTTTTGAGCTTCAACAACTCAAAATAGAATCTAGTGAATCCTTTGATTTCAAACAAGGTTATGACTTTGCCCTTAAATGAAATTCATAGTTAGTATAACCTTAGAAACAGAAAAAGAAATGAGCCTTCTACAAAAAAAGCACTTCTAAAAATAAAAACAAAAAGAAGGTAGAAGCACGAAAAACAAAGATTTTGCAAATTCTCCCAAGGGAAAACAAGCAAAATTCCAATCCTCCTAGTTGTAAAAAAGGGCCAAGTCCAAAAATTGTTGACATCACTGAAGAAGTGGCCCCATCCTCCAATAATTCCCAAAATGCCAACACTACCAAAGCCCCCAATTCAATGAAATTAACAATTTTTGATCCAAAGAAGAATCCTGCTGATTCTAAATTAGCAAATCCCAAAACTGTTAACACTAAAGCTTCTGCTGAAAGTTCAAAATCTAAAAAAACTCCTGCTGCCCTTGAAACTGTTCCTGAAAGGAAAACTAAAGACAGCAAAAATGAAGAAACTCAAACTGAAAATTAAAAACAACTCAAGATAAAAGTACAGCTACTAAAATGCTTGAAAACCCCACTCAGATAACTGTCACAAAAGATGAACTTATTCAGATTAGTAGTCTCAACCGACATTTAATATTCAAACCAAAATAGCAAAGTTAAAGATACCAATTCCTTTGAAATTGGTAAATAATGATTTGTATAAATCAATAATTACTGAAACATTAAATATGAATGTTGGTGAAGATTCTATTAATTTAAATGATGATCAGCCTGAATTAATTTTTGGCCCTGATGTAAATGGTAAGCCTTCAGATGGATCAGTTCCTCCCTTCTATATTAGTCTTACTATTCATGATCATATTTTACATAATGCAATGTTAGATTCAGGAGCTTCCCACAACTTAATGCCAAAATCTATTATGGAAACTTTGAATCTAGAAATAACAAGGCCTTATAAAGATTTATTCTGTTTTGATTGAAGCAAGGTCAAATGCATAGGATTGATAAAAGACTTATATGTCAATTTGGTTCAGTATCCCGGTAAAAGTATGGTCCTGGATATTGTAGTAGCTGATATCCCACCAAAGTATGGTATGCTTCTTTCTTGCTCATGGGGAGCTAAGTTGCAGGGATCTCTACAATTAGACATGAGCTATGCCACCATAACAGTGTTTGGACAACCTAAGAAACTTTACAAAGAAAATTTAATGAAATACATGGTTAGTAGTGCTGAGAGATCAATAAATCACCTAAATTACTCAACACCAACTGATCTTGATTCTTTCATTTTATGTAACTCTGATAATAATTAAATCCAAACTGAATTAATTGACATAAATCCTAAACCAAACAATGATAATATTTTCCATCAAGCCGTTTGGCACTTAGAATTTGATGGCTCAGTGAACAATTCAGGAGCAGGAGCTGGAGTGTGGATCACCAACATTGAAACCAGTCATTCAGAAGGACATGCCTTTAGACTCAACTTTAAATGTACCAACAACATGGCAAAGTATGAGGCACTTATCTTAGGCCTTCAAATCATCAGAAATTTAGGAGGTCAAAGAATTTTAATTATGGGAGATTCAGAGTTAATCATTAAACAAGTAAATGGAGATTATTATGTTCATAATCCTAGATTAGCCAGATATAGAGATGCAATAGTTGATTTATGTGATGATTTACTAGAATATAAATTTTCTACTATTCCAAGAAAACAAAATTCGCAAGCACATTGCCTAGAAACTTTTGCTAGCACATGTAACCTACCTTTTCAACCAACACATAGATATACTGCTAAAGTTAAATATAGACCCATTGTCCCTGATAATGTCAAATACTGGCATATTCTCTCTGAAGATGAATAGATTTACCATTTTTTGAATAGTGAGGATGAATTTCAAAATTGTATGATAGACACAGATGGTAATTTAGATTCAGAGTGTAACATATATTTAGATATTAATTGTGAAATAAATAACATAGATGCACATAAACTTACCAAACCCACTCTATTTACTCAATTTGACATAGATAACTTAGAGAAGGTAGATATAGAGAAAATAATTGAAGATGAAATTGAAATGCTAGATTTGAAGGATAATTTTTTACCTAAGGGATCAACTCCTGTGGAGGATTTGTTTGATTCCAATGATGTGCCCAAAAAGCCTAAAATGGAACCAGTCAAGTCTGACATTGAAGAATGTAACATTGGGACTGATACAAAACCAAAAATGTTAAAATTTTTAAAAAATTCACCCCCTCAAGAAAAAGAAAAATATATGGAACTTTTAAAGGAATACCAAGATGTGTTTGCATGGAGTTACGAAGATGTAAAATCATATGATACAAACATAATTCAACATAAGGTTCCTATAAAAGATTATCAGAAACCATTTAGGAAAAAATTAAGGAGGATTAATCCTGTCCTATTACCTTTGATTGAAAAAGAATTTAAATGCATGTATGATGCCCAAATCATTTCACCAATCAGATATTCCGATTGGGTTTCTAACTTAGTACCTACAAGAAAGAAAACTAGTGAAATTAGATTATGTGTAGATTTTAGAAATATCAATAAAGTATCATTGGAAGACAATTACCCTTTACCCAAGATGGATCATATTTTACAAAGGGTAGTTGGATCTTCCAGGATTTATTTATTAGATGGTTTCTCAGGATATAACCAGATACTTGTTCAAAAAGAAGATCAACCTAAAACAACTTTTATCACTCTATGGGGCACTTTCATGTATGTGAAAATGCCTTTTGGTTTGATGAATGTTGGAGCTACCTTTCAGAGGGCTATGGACATAGCCTTTTCTAAATAAATACATGAATACTTGGTTATTTATTTAGATGATAATATTGTTTTTTCTAAATCGGATAATGAACATTTGGATCATTTGAGACAAGTTTTCATTAAGTGTAGAAAATTTGGTATATCATTAGATCCTAAGAAAACTCTTTTTGGACTAGAAGAAGGAAAA
Organism: Pinus albicaulis; assembly: GCA_034641835.2. Classification (NCBI taxonomy): domain Eukaryota; kingdom Viridiplantae; phylum Streptophyta; class Pinopsida; order Pinales; family Pinaceae; genus Pinus; species Pinus albicaulis. The sequence continues at coordinate 142,391,237 of CM076572.1, read as the reverse complement.
ATACTTGGACACATAAAGGTATTAGGATAGATCCAACAAGAATAGAAGCCATAATGCAAATTCACCCACCCAGGAACATCAAAGAGTTACAAGCATTTTTAGGTAAAATTAATTTTTTAAGAAGATTTATTTCTAATCTAGCAGAAATTATCAAAGAACACAATAACATGTTAAAAAAGGACTCTGTTTTAAAATGGATAGTTGAAGAAAAATAGTCATTCGAATCCATTAAACATGCTTTGACAAAAACACCAGTCCTAATCAGTCCAGACTTCAAAAAATATTTCACAATCTTCTCATTTGCCTCAGAACATACCATAGCTGTAGTTCTACTGCAGAAAAATGACCAATGTTTTGAACAGCCCATAGCATTTTTCAGTAAAACCCTTAGAGATGCACCTTTGAGATATAACATAATGGAAAAACAAGCTTTAGCTTTGGTTAAAGCCATAAAATATTTCAGAGTCTACATTCTTTACTCCCACATTATTGCCTATGTCCCTAATTCTGTAGTCAAAGATATTTTAACACAAGATGGGCCAGATGGAAGAAGAGGAAAGTGGATTGCCACTATCCTTGAATATGACATAGAGATTAAACCAACCAAACTCATAAAAGGACAAGGTTTAGCCATACTGATGGCTGAATCCAATTGTAATGCTTTGGATATAAATTTTATTGCCCAGATTGATGACCAGGAAGAGATGGAGACTCCATTGATCAGTGAAGCCTATCTAGACTCACCATGGTACTTAGATATTATATTTGTACTTACAAATTGACAAACTTCTCCTGGATTAACTAGAACAAAATCTAGATTCATCAAACTTAAAGCAATGAGATATTGTATTCTAGATAAAATGCTTTATTGGAAAGAACAAAGTGGGATTTTACTAAATTGTTTACGAAAATCAGAAGCAGACAAAACTATTGGAGAGTTTCATGCAAGTGATTGTGGAGGACACTTATACTGGAAAAGTACATCAGATAAGATTCTTAGAGTTGGTTTCTACTAGCCTACCTTATTTGTTGATGTGAAAAAATTTGTTACTTCATGTCACAAATGTCAAATTTTTGAAGGAAAAAGGAAGTTGTTACCTTTTGTAAGGTCCCACCTTACCCACCATTAGTAAGATAGAGAAGTAGATGTCACATAATCATTAATACTCATTTGCACAAAATCCTAAAGAATTAGTGACTGTAAAATTGTTTCCAACAAAAGGCCTTTTTTATTTTGAAAGCTTTAGATAATACAAGAAACAACTGTCTTAGTCACACTTCAGCAAATTATTAAATTAATTTTCACATTCATACCAAAAACTTGTAGACATAGGAAGCTACACCCATTAAATAGTTTATTTATAATTTATAGTAACATAAAAAAAACAAGAGTAACTAAGAATTTTACACTAACAATTTATATGCACAAAAGCTACAGCCATTCAAGATTTTTGACAAACACTTTGCAGACATGCACTCTACCTCATTCAGCCCTTATGACAAACACTTTGCAAGCACGCAATTAAAAGTCATTGAGGCATTTTGTCAAATACTTAGCAACAATGAATTTAAGATTATTCTTCAACATCTTTATCTCATGAAATTTAGAATTTAAACTGTATATGTTTCCATCTTAAAACAGGGACTAAATAATCTTGGTTTTTCAGCAAAGACTCGACAACAGGCGCACATAACTCGGAGCAGCAATCTGCCAAATCGCCTAGATTTCTGATCTGGGTTCTGAAAAGTATTTTTTTGGAATGAAATCAGGGGTTACATGACCATAAGGCACGGATACCCCATGATGTTGGGCTGAATCGAATTAAAGACGCCCAGAAATGCGATTCTTGAAAACAACAAATTTATAGCCTAAATGTTTCATTTATGACTTTTGTCAAACATATGGAATGAAAACTTACAACTACACCTCTACATGAGGGAAAACAACCCAAAGTTATGCTACTAAGATATGCTCATTAAAATCACACATTTCTAAATCCACCATATGAGTCCTTAAAACATTTTACCACCCACAAGCTAATTCATTTGACATGATTGACAAGCTTTTTGCACCAATTGCTACAATTTAACAAACATATGGCAGCCCTGAATGCTACAGCCATTAAGGCTTTCTATCAAAATTCTGATAGTACTATTACAACAAATTGAATAACAAAACATTGAATTATTAATAAGAATATGAAACATAAGCCATAACTGAAATTTGTCTCCAACTTACCTCAAGCATTTGATCTTCCAAACTATACTTTAGTTGCCATTATTTTTGCATTTTCTTTTAAGGGTTGATTCTGTAATTCCTCCAAGCATATTTTGGGTACATGTCCATTTTCTTACTTCTACAAGTTAGCACTTATTCGTGCATAAATAAATTTATAACATTACTCATTCATAGATTTTGTCAAACACTTTGCAAACTATCCTAAAACCATTTATAAAACATGCATCTATTAATTACTTGAAACAGAACCATAAATCATGAAATACTTACCCAAGTCCTTTGAAATTTATTTATTGAAATTACCTTCAACAATATTTGGCTTTCCTTTCTCAAATGCTACAATACCAAGATTAGTACCATAAACTATACCAATAATAACTCCAATATTGAGATCTAAACATCCATACATATAGATTGATCTAGTCTTCATTTTTAACTAATCAATAATATTTTCAATAACATAAGCCTAAACCAAAATTAGATGCTTACAACAATTTAAATGTCTACCTTTTATTTTATGCTAAATCTATACTATAATTTTAGGACAATGGAAATTATACCTGAAGAGATATTCAGCTCCAATCGTTGAGAATATTTTCCACCTTCGATCCCTTAACCAACTCATTTGAACCATCCGGTTTTCCGCCCAACCATATCCAGGGAGAACTCCTCCCCCTGGAACCCCTGAGCTGTAAAAGCCCACAAACAATACCAAAATACAGCAGTAGAGAGAGAGATGCAAGGAAAACTAAGGAAGATAGTTTTCACTTCCTCTAAATACCTCTCATGTTCAACCTCAATAGATACTTAGTAGATTAGTAAGAAATTCAGATTTTTGTTTTGGAAGTAATTGGATACTCTCCATATCTCTCCCTCTCACAATATTCCTCAAGTCTCTTCCACTCTTGGCATTACCTCCTCTCTCCCCAAATGAGAATACATGAGACTCATATATAGGAGGAGCAACAAATTCATGTCATAAAGGAGGATTAATATGCATGCATTGTATTCCCTTTAGAGGAGTGTAACTTATGCCATTAAGGAGAGGTATGCATGCCTTATTTAAGGAGAGTGTAACATATGCATTAAACTGAGTGTAAGAGGAATATTTTATGACACATATTTAATGAGTGTAAGAATATTTTATGACATATATTTAATGAGTGTAAGAGGAATATGCCATTCCTTGATGAGTGCACAAAAGAGAGTGTAATGTAATATTTAAAATAGAGAGAGTTACATAGAGCCATGAGAGTCATGAAGGAGAGAGGTGTGAAGTGATTGAGGAGATATAATTCCCTTTTAATAATAATATCATAGTCTCATAAAATATAATAATAATATTAATAATATTGAGGATTAAGTCGATATTGAACTATTACGATTGATTAATCATAAGTTAAGTGATTTTCCTTCAAACATACTTGTTTACCCATTGATTGGAGGTGATTTACTATTTTTGGAAAGTCATACTTGAAATGGTAGACATGACTTTCTATTTTTAGAAAGTCACTCCAAAATTGTTAGGAATTAGATTATTAAGGAAATTCATCTACGAGTTGCCCATGAGTGGTATTTTTCTTCCGGATAATAGGGATTCCGCACCCCTATTGTATGCATCTTCATGCCTTAGTAGATTGAGGACTCTGCGCCCTGATCTACTCTAAAGATCCAACATTCCACACCTTGATCTTTTTAAATATTCAGGACTCCATGCCCCAAAAATTTCCTTATATATTCAAGACTCCACGTCTTTATATTTCATGGATTTAGGACTTCGTGTCCTAATCCTTTTATCATATATCCAAGAATCAACGTCTTATATTTCATGGATTTAGGACTCCGCGCCCTAATTTCCATGGATTCTCATCTATTCTGCTTTGAAGCTCCGCGTTTCACCTTAAGGTACTGATTGTGAGCTCATACCCATCTAATGGTTCGTTGGTAAGGTATTCTTCCAAGACCTGCACACATCACAATCTCATTGATAAAATAAATCAAATGAATTTCATAATTAACTTATTCAAATTTTACCAAATATTGTGCATGACTTCCACAATCATTTTGGTTTTGGAGAAATGACTTCCACAGTCATTTATAACTTGAGCATCCCTGTTGGCAATGACCAAGTCCCCTGCCACATCATGCTTAGTACGATATTATGCACATATAATCATACAAATCATGTATCATCCATAAATCATAATTAACCATATGTTTCACATAACCATGATCATCCATGGATCTGTGTCTCAATTCTAAATCACCATTCACATCATACACCTATGTCCAAAATAGGATACCAAAAGAGAAAACATCGCTAATATTCTCTTAACCAAAATCAATCCTTGTGCACACAACCATAGATATTATCATAAGCACACAACAACCAAGTGACCCAAACCAGGTCATAGCATATAAGCATGTACATAAGTCTTTCATACATAATATTATATCAAAATCACCATCTCTAAGTGTCATCAAAGCTATATCACTAATAAGGGACACTACATACTCCCCCTCTTGGGCTAAACTTGGCCCGAAGTTTTTCCTACGGTCATAAGATACTTAGTTCTTTTAGATTCTCCTATCAATAAGTTGTTAACATTATGTATTTGATATATATATATATATATATATATATATATATATATTCTTCATGCCAATCCATAGTTTAATGTTTTCTAAATTGGAAGCAACTCCATGAAACAAAACATACCATTCTAAATCAAGTATAAAATACATCCATGCCATATTAGGCATGTTTTGACACAAAATACCAAATATTTCTATATCAAAACCAGCGATACAATTTATAGTACCATACAAAAATACTATTCTATGTAATTGATATTACATCTACTTAATTTATCTATAATAATTTGATAGTCTACATGTTTTTCTTTCTCATAGTCTATATGAATCCTACATGTGTCATCTCCTTGGTTCTGTAGTATGTTGAGATTTCCAAGATATAAATAGATCACATTGGTTGTATACACAACAATGATGGTCCATCCCATATCACAATCAAACTTGCATACAATAAGCATAAAATCATCCACATACAATTGTTAGTGAAATTACACAACAAAACATGATGTTATATATAAAACTCGCTCTTACATGCCACTTTATTTATGTATTCTCAATCCAACTTTCCCCTTTTCATTCCATAAGACAGCCTTGCAATCAAAATATTTAGGATCTATCCGTAGGCATTTTTTTTTTTTTTTAACTAAACGTTTACTCTTTAGGAAAAATCACAATTTGAGGTTCAAGGTACCAATTTTTTTTTTTTTTGTTTTGTTTTAAACTAACAAGCTAAGGTTAAATACAATCCTCATTGACCCACTTATGTATTATAGATCATACATTTAGTTTTCATAATCTTCATTATTATTCACTTCTCTAACTTGAGAATCAATTATGAAATGAATCTATTAGAAGATCTTCATCTAAAAGCAGATTAATGATATCTTTTTGAAAATGAATTTTAATCAAGAACAAATCTCATAATTATGCAAATATGGTATGTATATTAATGAATCTACCTTGATAACTCTAAGTCAATTTGTTTTCCAACTATGAAATCACTCATGATTTCTATTCAGTAATTAATCAATTCATTTGCTTTCATGTCTTATCCCTTACTATTAATATGTATGCAACAACAAACCATGAAAACCATAAATTTCTCAAAATGTGATGAATCTTGTCAAATTTAAATAAGATTTAGACTGTCACAAGGGAATTTCTAGCCTAAAGTTAAACCCTTTCACTTTAAGGAGAATTACCACCCTCTCAAATTATTACAACATTCTGTAGGACTAATAAATACTCATACAACTATACATCCCAACACAAAATTCCTAAATCAAACAATCTCCCCCATTCCACATATAATACAATCATCATGCAATAATTCGAATCAATCACAATGTGATCTCACTCTCCTTCAATTTCTCCCTAAAAAAATATCACAAGCACATATTCTTGTAAAACAAGAACTCAACTAAGCTTTTAATTAATCACATGCGTTTTTTTTTTCATTAATTTCAAATAAAACAAGTTCTCACCACATAAAATATTTACCTTCTAAACATGTTATTCTCTTCACAATTTATAAATAATTTGAATTTTGACGTGATCGCCTAACTAACAATAGTTTAGAGAAATACATGAGTTCAATCCTCATAATTTCTCTAATTTATTTGGTTAAATAGAATGCAACCAATATTCAACTGATAAAATCATTAAAGAGACTATTATGGCTTTTCTAGACTTAATTTGTCTTAAGCCAATATAAAAGTTATTTCATCAACTTATCACAATAATCTTTTTCTACATTTCAAGAATTTGAAAGTCATTTTAATTCTACCTAAATTCAACACATACAAAAGGATTAAAATACAAGAGGATAGATATCTAGTTCACACTTGACTCCATATATCAAAATAAATTCTTCCAAACATTCTAAACCACCTAATGGTGTTCAATATATCAATCTTAGTATCTTCATTTGTCATAAAAATAAAATAATGGATTTAAAGCTCAAGCACATTTGTGTTACAAATCTCTATCCATTTAACTTTAATTACACATAATCACTCCTTAATCATGAATATCAGATTCCATCAAAATATTCTAACGAGAAGAATTACTTAGCTCATAGATATATTTTAGTATGGGTTCCACACCCATACCTTACCTCATTACTTATCTCATAGATATATACTAGTTGGATTCCACATCCATACATTTTCTCATAGATATATACTAGTATGGATTCCGCACCCATACATTAGATCATAGATATATGCTAGTATGGATTCCACACCCATACATTTTCTCATAGATATATGCTAGTATGGATTCCACACCCATACATTAGCTTAACGAAAATATAACCTTCAAGTGTTCCTTAAAATGGCTTCCACAACCCTTCATGCACCAATCATTTAAGCCTCTTGTTTATTAGGAAGGTTATACCTAAACCTAGTAATTGAGTAATTTAAAGTTATTTGATGCCTAATGTCAACCCAAAATACACAAAATCATGTCAAAGAAATTAGAGAAATTTTACTCATTAAGAATGTATTCCCAAATCATATTTTAACACATCTAATTAATACACATACATTACTCTTGAATCTACATTCACAGTTAAAAGTGACATCCTTCAAGGTAGATTTTAGTTAAGTTTCTTTTAGTGTAGGTACAAAAATATTCAAGATTATCATGATGAACTCAATCATCAAGTTAATGGAATCTCAACCTTACACTTGTTACTTATTCCCAAAGCATACACACCAAGGTCATCACACTATAGTCCAGATTAAGCCAATAGTCTTCTTGGTAGATACGATTTCAGTGAGTAAAGATGGCTACTAAGCCCATATCACATTGAAAATGATACACTAAAAATATATGAAACCATGCATTCACTCCACCTATCTCACTCATTGATTGAAAATCAAGTCATTCACATACTTGGGTTTAACCCCAACTTTCTCAAGCACATCCTTTCCCAGCATGTCTTTAAGAATTTTAACATATTGTTGATAATGTGTCTTAACAAAAATATAAAGGAATATAAGGGATTTTTTATTATTATATTTCATGAGTCACTAAATGGCATAATGATAATAATATCCTCTATGCAACCAATATGCTTCCAAGTCAAGATATACAACAACTAAACAGGCATGCAAAATCAACATTCATACATCATCAACCTACAAGTAAGCATGTTGGCCCATTAGGCCCTAGAATTGTAACTCGCATTGATACCATATGTAAGGTCCCACCTTACCCACCATCAGTAAGATAGAGAAGTAGATGTCACATAATCACTAATACTCATTTGCACAAAATCCTAAAGAATTAGTGACTGTAAAATTGTTTCCAACAAAAGGCCTTTTTTATTTTGAAAGCTTTAGATAATACAAGAAACAACTGTCTTAGTCACACTTCAGCAAATTATTAAATTAATTTTCACATTCATACCAAAAACTTGCAGACATAGGAAGCTACACCCATTAAATAGTTTATTTATAATTTATAGTAACATAAAAAAAACAAGAGTAACTAAGAATTTTACACTAACAATTTATATGCACAAAAGCTACAGCCATTCAAGATTTTTGACAAACACTTTGCAGACATGCACTCTACACTCATTCAGCCCTTATGACAAACACTTTGCAAGCACGCAATTAAAAGTCATTCAGGCATTTTGTCAAATACTTAGCGACAATGAATTTAAGATTATTCTTCAACATATTTATCTCATAAAATTCAGAATTTAAACTGTAAATGTTTCCATCTTAAAACAGGGACTAAATAATCTTAGTTTTTCAGCAAAGACTCAACAACAGGCGCACATAACTCAGAGCAGCAATCTGCCAAATCGCCCAGATTTCCGATCTGGGTTCTGAAAAGTATTTTTTTTGGAATGAAATCAGGGGTTACATGACCATTAGGCACAGATACCACCTGATGTTGGGCTGAATCGAATTAAAAACGCCCAGAAATGTGATTCTTGAAAACAACAAAATTTATAGCCTACATGCTTCATTTATGACTTTTATCAAACATATGGAATGAAAACTTACAACTACACCTCTACATGAAAAACAACCCAAAGTTATGCTACTAAGATATGCTCATTGAAATCAAACATTTCTAAATCCACCATATGAGTCCTTAAAACATTTTACCATCCACAAGCTAATTCATATGATTTGACAAGCTTTTTGAACCAATTGTTACAATTTGACAAACACATGGCAGTCCTGAATGCTACAGCCATTAAGGCTTTCTATCAAAATTCTGTTAGTACTATTACAACAACTTGAATAACAAAACATTGAATTATTAATAAGAATATGAAACATAAGCCATAACTGAAATTTATCTCCAACTTACCTCAAGCATTTGATCTTCCAAACTATATTTTAGTTGCCATTGTTTTTGCATTTTCTTTTAAGGGTTGATTATGTAATTCCTCCAAGTATATTTTGGATACATGTCCATTTTCTTACTTCTGATGTAAGCTGCAAGTTAGCACTTATTCATGCATAAATAAATTGATAACATTACTCATTCATAGATTTTGTCAAACACTTTGCAAACTATCCTAAAACCATTTATAAAACATGCATCTATTAATTATTTGAAACAAAACCATAAATCATGAAATACTTACCCAAGTCCTTTCGAATAAATTTATTGCAATTACCTTCAACAATATTTGGCTTTCCTTTTTCAAATGCTACAATACCAAGATTAGTACCATAAACTACACCAATAATAACTCCAATATTGAGATCTAAACATCCATACATATAGATTGATCTAGTCTTCATTTTTAACTAATCAATAATATTTTCGATAACATAAGCCTAAACCAAAATTAGATGCTTACAACAATTTAAATGTCTACCTTTTATTTTATGCTAAATCTATACTATAATTTTAGGACAATGGAAATTATACCTGAAGAGATATTCAGCTCCAATCGTTGAGAATATGATCCACCTTTGATCCCTTAACCAACTCATTTGAACCATCCAGTTTTCCACCCAACCATATCCAGGGAGAACTCCTCCCCCTGGAACCCCCGAGCTGTAAAAGCTCACAAACAGTACCAAAATACAACAGTAGAGAGAGAGATGCAAGGAAAACTAAGGAAGATATTTTTCACTTCCTCTAAATACCACTCATGTTCAACCTCAATAGATACTTAGTAGATTAGTAAGAAATTTAGATTTGTTTTGGAAGTAATTGGATACTCTCCATATCTCTCCCTCTCACAATATTCCTCAAGTCTCTTCCACTCTTTGCATTACCCCCCCTCCTCCCCAAATGAGAATACATGAGACTCATATATAGGAGGAGCAACAATCTCTTGGCATAAAGGAGTAATATGCATGCATTTTATTCCTTTTAGAGGAGTGTAACTTATGCCATTAAGGAGAGGTATGCATTCCTTATTTAAGGAGAGTGTAACATATGCATTAAAGTGAGTGTAAGAGGAATATTTTATGACACATATTTAATGAGTGTAAGAATATTTTATGACATATATTTAATGAGTGTAAGAGGAATATTCCATTCCTTGATGAGTGCACAAAAGAGAGTGTAATGTAATATTTAAAATAGAGAGAGTTAAATAGAGCCATTAGAGTCATGAAGGAGAGAGGTGTGAAGTGATTGAGGAGATATAATTTCCTTTTAATAATAATATCATAGTCTCATAAAAGATAATAATAATATTAATAATATTAATAATATTGAGGATTAAGTCAAGATTGAACTATTACAATTGATTAATCATAATTTAAGTGATTTTCCTTGAAGTATACTTGTTTACCCATTGATTGGAGGTGATTTACTATTTTTGGAAAGTCATACTTGAAATGGTAGACATGACTTTCTGTTTTTAGAACGTCACTCCAAAATTGTTAGGAATTAGATTATTAAGGAAATTCATCTACGAGTTGCCCATGAGTGGCATTTTTCTTCCGGATAATAGGGATTCCACACCCCTATTGTATGCATCTCCATGCCTTAGTAGATTGAGGACTTCGCGCCCTGATCTACTCTAAAGATCCAAGATTCCACACCTTGATCTTTTTAAATATTCAGGACTCCGCACCCCAAACATTTCATTATAGATTCAAATCTCCGCGTCTTTATATTTCATGGATTTAGGACTCCGCGTCCTAATCCTTTTATCATATATCCAAGACTCCACGTCTTTATATTTCATGGATTTAGGACTCCGCGCCCTAATTTCCATGGCTTCTCATCTATTCTGCTTTGAAACTCCGCGTTTCACCTTAAGGTACCGATTGTGAGCTTTTACCCATTTGATGGTTCGTTGGTAAGGTCTTCTGCCAAGACCTGCACACATCACAATCTCATTGATCAAATAAATCAAATGAATTTCATAATTAACTTATTCAAATTTTACCAAATATTGTGCATGACTTCCACAGTCATTTTGGTTTTGGAGAAATGACTTCTACAGTCATTCATAACTTGAGCATCCCTGTTGGCAATGACCAAGTCCCCTGCCACATCATGCTTAGTACGAGATTATGCACATATAATCATACAAATCATGTATCATCCATAAATCATAATTAACCATATTTTCCACATAACCATGATCATCCATGGATCTGTGTCTCAATTCTAAATCACCATTCACGTCATACACCTATGTCCAAAATAGGATACCAAAAGAGAAAACATCGCTAATATTCTCTTAGCCAAAATCAATCCTTGTGCACGTAACCATAGATATTATCATAAGCACACAACAACCAAGTGACCCAAACCAGGTCATAGCATATAAGCATGTACATAAGTCTTTCATACATAATATTATATCAAAATCACCATCTCTAAGTGTCATCAAAGCTATATCACTAATAAGGGACACTACACCTTTACCACTCAAACCTATTTCTACCGAGATTCCTTTTCAACAATGGGATTTAGAATTCATTGGAGAAATTCACCCTCCATCCCCTGGCCAACCCAAATGGATATTGACTGCCACAGATTATTTCACCAAGTGGATTGAAGCCATCCCAACTAGATAAGCTGTTAGGTCCCTATATTACTAGTATAGTCCCTTATTGTTGTTAGTGTAAACCCCTTATTGTTATTATTGTACCCCTGTAACCCCCATATTTTTATTATTGTGCCCTTAAATTATTATTGTTAGGTCGGCTAGGATTACATTGTGGCCCCACTAGGATTACATTGTGGCCCCATGGACTCCTATATATAGAAAGGAGGTTTTGTAATTTGTATCATCCAATAATTTCTCATTCATGTAATGTATTGGAGGTTTCCCCCTCGAAGTGGCTTATTTCTAAGGTGTTGATATCTCTTTTCTTCTATTTTTAGCGCTGGCTTCACAACATTTGGTATCAGAGCTTTGGATTCTAGGGTTTCACTGCTCCAAACAGGTCATCGTGGAATTTTCGATATAAATTTTTTTCTACGAAGATTCAGAAGTTGAAATTGTTAGGGTGAGAAGCCAAAATCCAGAGGAACATCATCACAAAATTTCAGAGCTTGGTTCACAATATTTTCGTAGATATGATCTGTGGAAGTTATGTCTTTTTGTAGGCTCCTCAATTTAATCTAAACAGGTCATCGTGGAATTTGCGCTATAAAGCTTTTTCTATGAAGGTTCAGAATCTGAAATTTTTAGGGCACGAAGAAGAAAACCTAAGGAAGCTCATCGTAAAATTTCAGAGCTCGGTTTGCAATATTTTTGGAGCTATGATCTGTGGAAGGTAGTGCCTTTTCAGGCTCTTCAATTTCATCGCAAAGAGGTGATCGTGGGAAAATCTTCATAACTCTCTCTCTGAGCATCAGATTGGAGTGCCATAAAAATTGACCACAAGAAAACGGAATATAGTTTCTTTTCTATCAATGTCAGTGCTAAAAGAAGAAATAGTGACACGTGGCAAGTCATACAATTTCGATCTACTGAAACAGTCCATAATTAGGTCATTGTGGGAGATTGGACATAACTTTATCTTGAAGAATCCAAATCAGCTCAGACCTTTTGCATTCAAAAGAGGATTCAGAAGGCTACCTCAATGACAAATTTTAGATATTGAAGAGTTGTAACCACAGAGATAATCCAATTTAAATATCGAGCTCTTCATAAGCAAGAAAAAGGTGTGTAATTTTTTCCTAATTTCATAAGTCTTGTTTGAAGAATCAATTTGAATTTATTCTAAGGGCATATTGTAGAATAGATATCGGTATTGGGTTCTAAAAAATTCCCTGTAAAAATAATTCAACACCCATTAAGCCTTTGGAAGGCTCTACTATGATTCATGAAGATGAAGAATTTCAACATGATCTATCAAAATTACAAGAGCAAGCGCACCAAATTTTGCTCTCGCAAAGAGAAACAAAAAATGAAATGGAAGTTTTGAAGAAAAGCGTGGAAGCAAAGATGGATTGTTTGAATAAAGGTGTGAAGCTAAGATAAATTATTGCATGGAAGCTGGCATGGAAGCTAAGATGGATGACATGGAAGAAAAAATGAAAGACAACATGGAAAACATGAAGAATGATCTAAAAGCAAACATGGAAGGTTTGACAAAGTTGATACAAGAAATGTTTTCTAATGGTGAAAACATAGGAGAGGAAACTCATGATGAGAAAAAAATAAATGTTAATCATGCCTTCATAAACTCTAATGTTGGTAGGAAGAACCACCATATTCCAAAAATGGATATGAGGAAGTTTGATGGAAAGGGTCCTGTAACATGGATACTATAGATGGAGCAATATTTTGATCTCCATAATGTGCAAAACACACAAAAGGTATGCATTGCAACTTTACATTTAGAAAAAAATACATCTGTATGGTATCGATGGCTTTGCTCCTATAAAAAAATTGTCACTTGGTCAATTTTTACGAAGGAAATGATAGCACATTATGAGGATACAAAGAGAAACATGTTCTTTAGCCAATTGATAAATCTCAAACAAAAGGGTTTAGTGGGGTAGCACATTGAGGAATTCCAAAAATTGACTATAAGGGTAACTAATATTCTAGAGGAACACAGGATTGATCTCTTCATAGGTACTTTAAAAGATAACATCCAACATGAAGTTTGTGTTTTGGAACCTGATTCATTGGAGAAGGCATTCAGGTTGGCAAGAAAAATTGAATGTAAAATTATGGTGACAAGGAAGCCTACCACTCACTTCTATAAATAATGAAGTGTTGCTACACCTATATTTCCACAACCTACAAGGTTGAAACCATAAAAATTGGTAGAAAAAAGAGAAAAAGGGCTTTGTTACAGTTGTGATAGCAAATACACTAAAGGTCATAAGTGTGCTGAGAATAAATTATTTTACATAGATTGTGAAGAGGAAGAAGAAAATGAACAAGAAGAGGATATACACCAGGAACCAGCCCTAGAAGAGGAACAAATGAGTCTGACCATATCGTGTAATGCATTGGTAGAAATTACCACTCCTCAAACTCTCAAGATAGAAGGACATATCAAGAAGAAAAAAGTAATAGTGTTGATTGATTCAGGTAGCACCCATAATTTTATTCATTATAAGGTAGCCAAGGAATTAAATTGTTTCCTATACCCAGCACCAGAATGTCAAGTGATGGTTGCAAATGGAGGAACTATAAATTGCTCTGGAAAATGCCATAATATCAAACTAACCATGGGGGAATATGTATTGACTAGTCCAATGCTTGCCATTCCTATGGGAGGTGCTGACGTTGTACTAGGAGTACAATGGTTACAATCTTTGGGGACGGTAGCTTTTAATTTTCAAGAACTTTTCTTGAAATTTTTTTCAGAAGGAAAGGAAGTCGAATTACGGGGTATTGCGGGAAAGCCAGGAAGGATAATAAGCTCTAATGTCATGACAAAGCTTCTAAAGAAAGAACAACGAGGCGTAATTGCACAATTATGCTCACTAGAAGTTCCAACATCAAAATCATCTATTTCTGGAGATCTCCAACAAGTCTTGGACAATCATTCCAAGGTGTTTGAAACTCCCAAAGGACTCCCACCTATTCGTGATCATGATCATGCTATTCATTTGATTCCAGGAAGTGTTCCTCCAAACATCAGGCCTTATAGATATCCTTACTTCCAAAAGAGCGAAATTGAATGTATGATTGCAAAAATGTTAGAGGCAGGTATAATTCAACCTAGTCAAAGTTCTTTCTCTGCTCCTGTAGTATTGGTACACAAGAAGGATGGATCATGGCAAATGTGTCCGGATTATAGGGAGATCAATAAGCTCACCATTAAAGACAAATTTCCCATTCCTGTGATTGATGAATTATTGGATGAATTACATGGAGAAATTTATTTTACCAAGTTGGATCTTCATTCAGGATATCATCAAATTAGAATGAAAACTGAAGATATTCCAAAAACGGCATTTCGAACTCATGAGGGTCATTATGAATTTTTGGTCATGCCTTTTGGCCTTACCAATGCACCTTCTACATTTCAAGTGTTGATGAATTGCATTTTCAAACCCTTCCTAAGAAAATTTGTGCTAGTATTTTTTGATGATATACTAATATATAGCAGGTCTTGGAAGGATCATGTTGAACATGTTGACAGGGTGCTAAAACTATTACAGGAGAAACAATTATATGAAAAAACATCCAAATGTTT
Organism: Pinus albicaulis; assembly: GCA_034641835.2. Lineage (NCBI taxonomy): Eukaryota > Viridiplantae > Streptophyta > Pinopsida > Pinales > Pinaceae > Pinus > Pinus albicaulis. Next base: position 142,375,787 of record CM076572.1, on the reverse strand, counting down.
CATTTGAGTACAAGAGGTGGAATATCTGGGTCATATTGTATCTCACGAGGGTGTTCAGGTAGACCCTAACAAAACTAAAGCCATTAAGGAATGGAAAGTCCCCACAACCATAAAGAAGTTGCGAGGATTTCTCGGGTTAACAGGGTATTATCACAAATTTGTTAAGAATTATGGGAGAATAGCAGCACCTCTAACAACATTATTGAAGAAAGATGCATTTTCATGGACTCCTGAAGCAACTAAGGCCTTTGAACATCTTAAAGAGGAAATGTGCCTAGCACCGGTCTTAGCTACGCTGGACTTCACAAAAACCTTTATTGTGGAATGTGATGCCTTAGGAAATGGAATTGGTGTTTTTTTAATGCAGGAAGTAAGACCCATTACTTTTGAAAGTCTTCCAATCAAAGGAAAGTATTTACAGAAACCTTTTTATGAGAAGGAAATGTTAGCAATACTACATGCACTAAAGAAATGACGAACTTACCTAATGGGAAGACAGTTCAAGGTAAAAATTGATCATGATAGTCTTAAACACTTTTTGGAACAAATACTGTCTTCAGAAGAGAAGAAAAAATGGGTCACAAAGATGTTGGGTTATGACTTTGAAATAATCTACAAAAAAGGGAAGCTTAATGTTGTTGCAGATGCACTCTCAAGAAATAATGAAGAGGTGGAAGAATTTCTTTGTGCCATTTCTATTATCCAACCAGATTGGATAACTGAAGAAGAGATGAATGGAAGAAGGACAAAGAAGTATGGATACTCATTCAAAATTTGCGGCAAGATCCTAGTACATCTGATACATTTAGTTGGAAAAATGATTCCTTATGGTACAAAGATCGCTTATATCTTTGTAAGAATTCCCAACTAAAACAAAAGATTCTTCTGGAATTGCACACTTCTCCTTTAGGAGGACACTCAAGATTTTTAAAAAATTACCACAGGGTGAAGAAAGATTTATTTTGGGATGGCCTTAAATCTGATATTCAAAAGTTTGTGGCGGAATGTTTGGTCATCATGGTAGTAGTTGATAGACTTACCAAGTATGCACAATTTTGTGCATTATGTCATCCATTAAAAGCAAGTACATTTGCTACTACATTTATGGATAGAATTCAAAATCTACATGGAAACCCAAGGGTTATTGTGAGCGACATAGATCCCATTTTTACTGGAAATGTTTAGACGGAGTTATTTTCTTGTTTGGGTACTCAAAAAGCTAATAGCTCATCTTATCATCCTCAATCCGATGGTCAAACTAAGATAGTAAATAAATGTTTAGAAGAATATCTTCGTTGTTTTGTATCTGATAAACAAACACAATGGGTCAGAAGTGGTTACCTCTCACTGAATGGTTGTATAACACTTCCTTCCATACTGCAGCAAAAATGACCCCATTTATGGCACTTTATGGATATCATCCACCATCCATCACATCATATTTAAGAGAAAATTTGAAGGTTCAGGCAGTGGAATATCACATCGAGCATCAACAAGAAGTTCTCTAACTCTTAAAGGATAACCTGAATTTGGCACAAAATCGAATGAAACAACAGGAAGATCAACATCGCAGCGAGAGAAGTTTTGATGTAGGAGACTGGGTACTTTTACGGCTACAACCATACAAACAAATGTCCCTCAAGAAAACTAAGAAGGATAATAAATTATCGCCAAAGTACTATGGTCCTTACAATGTGTTTCAAAATATTGGTACTATGGCATACAAATTGGAGCTTCCTGCTTCTTCACGAGTGCATCCAGTTTTCCATGTTTCATGCTTAAAGAAGGTTATAGGTGAAAATATTCCAGTTCAAACAATATTGTGAGAACTTGATGAGGAAGGAAAAATCATATTGGAATTTCAGTGTCAACAGACAAGAGCCTATTGACTCTGAGAATCGATCAATTTCAGAGTATCTCATCAAATGGAAGAACTTACTCATGGAAGATTTTACATGGGAGGATGAGAATTTTATACAAAAGCACCTAGAGCTACTCAATCGTTGAGGACAACCCCTTTTTGAAGGAGAGGAGCATGTTAAGTCCTTATATTACTAGTATAGTCTCTTATTGTTGTTAGCGTAACCCCCTTATTGTTATTGTTGTACCCCTGTAACCCCCATATTGTTATTATTGTGCCCTTAAATTATTATTGTTAGGTTGGCTAGGATTACATTATGGCCCCACTAGGATTACATTATGGCCCCATGGACTCCTATATATAGAAAGGAGGTTTTCTAATTTGTATCATCCAAGAATTTTTCATTCATGTAATGTATTGGAGGTTACCCCCTCAAAGTGGCTTATTTCTAAGGCGTTGATATCTCTTTTCTTCTATTTTTGGATTGGCTTCACAACACAAGCCACTGACTCAATCATTATATCTTTCCTAGAAAACAACATTTTATCTAGATTTGGATGCCCATAGAAAATTATTACTGATAATGCAGCTGCATTTAAATCTAAGAAAATGATTGCATTTTGTCACAAGTACCATATAACCCTAGGCCATTCTACTGCTTATCACCCTCAGGGTAATGGCCTAGCCTAATCTTCCAATAAAAGCTTTGTGAGTATCATCAAAAAACTACTTGAAGAAAATAAGAAAACCTGGAATAAGAAGTTAGTCTATTCCTTATGGGCAGATAGACTTACTACCAAGAAATCAATTATAACATCTCCTTACCAGATTGTATATGGGATGGATGTAGTTTTCCCATCATCTTTAGGTGTTCCAGTTATGAAAATTATCCAAGAATCACAAGTAGAACTCAATGCTATACAGAGAAAGATAAATCAAACTATTCATCTTCAACAGACAAGGGAAGAAGTCTATGAAAAATCTCAAGTCATTCAAGAGAAAATCAAGAAAATATTTGATAAAAGAACTAAAGAAGATGAATTTTCCATAGGAGATAAAGTGTTAAAATGGGACTCCAAGAGAGAAGAAAAAGGAAAGCATGGAAAGTTTGACTTTCTATGGAAAGGCCTTATGCCATTTATGGGTACAGAGGTAACAATGCATTTTTTATTAGAAATTTGGATGGAACAGACATTCCAGAAAGATGAGTGAATGGTATAATGCTCAAACATTACTATTCTTCTGAGTTAACTAATTCTTAGTCCTAATTTCCTTTTATATCATTGTAAATATCCATTGTAGTTTGTAGATTGGATTGGATGTTTTATTTCCAAATTTGAAGCCCGGAGTGAAGGCCCTCAACTTTGAAGAGAAAAATATCATAAGTGTGAGTTTTTGCAGAAATCAGAAGACAATTACAGGATCATCATGGTCAAAATAGAAGGCTACTAATCTTAGAGTTCTTGACATTTCACCAGGAAATGCCATCCCCATGTGAAGCCGTTGTTAGGGTCCTATAAGTATAGGATTCATAATTTGGAATTGACTTATGTTAGTATTGTAAAATATGTACATACCTTGCTTTCTACAAGTTGTTTTCCCATATTCTGTAAAAAAATAAAAAAATAGAAAATCAAAATGAGGGTAAATTCCTAAAAGAAAAATCAAAGGACTTAGAAAAAATAATATACCCCAAAGAAAAAGAAATAAAACATGAAAGTGTGCAAGTCCAAATGGCACTACTTTTTACTTTGTTACTAATGATTATGGTAGAGTGTCAATAAATTCCATAACCCATGATGAGTTGAACTGCTTAATCTTGACTTGTCATGTTTCAATTTTATTGTTGTAGAATAGTGAATAAAGATTAGTTAGACAATTTAATCCTGACTAATTACTAGATAGGTAGAGAATAAAGAGGAGCTCATCATTTAATCTGAGCCCTCGGATGTTATAAGGTAGATTTAGATAGTTTTTATTTCTTTCAAAATAATAAAAGTTTCAAGGTTTCTAGCTCAAATGCACCTGCAAAATGGAAGAAAAAATGTTAGATTAAAAGTTGGGTAGGTAGAAAGAAGTGGGAGAATCATGTCAATACTTTCACCGGGCAAAAATAACTAATTTCCCCTCTCCTATAGTTATTCTTCATTCTAAACTTCCAGTCAAAGAGGCTCAGAGCATTTCTCTGACTTCTGTTGGGACCGGACCCAAGGCTCAATGACTGTTAAGTTAAAAGTGTTGAATTCCTATGTAATCCATAATTATCATCATTTACCCTACATTCATCCATTTTCACTTCAAGTTCATAAGTAAAGACCTTTTTTTTTACTTAATGAAAAAGAAAATCCCCTTTGATTAATTTCTTTCATTCATAAAAACATAAGCCCTCCAAAAATATTATATTCTAGGTCAAAGTGGTCAAATTACAAATGATAAAGCTTTTCTTTTTACATCATCACTTTACTTAGTCATATGAATATATTTTGGTGTTTTCATTATCCTATGTCATATTAACTTCTAACTTATTTATTAATTCTTTATAAAATAACTTATCCTATTAATATAACCCCTTGTATTTAAATATTCCCAAAAACCCACTAATATAAGCTTTTTTGCCAAAGTTAATTACCGACATGTTTTCAATAAAAACCCCAATTACACCCCATTTGGCATAAAAATAACCATATGTAAATATCTCGCCCTCTATAGTGATAGACATTTCCATAGTCTATAACTATATAATAAAAATAAAAATACAAAAAGACTTTAGGCATGTTTTATATATGTCCAAGCGAAAAATGTTTCCCCGATTATATCATTCTATCCTAAATTTTATAAAGGCTGATCATCCGCACCTTTATAATATACTTAATACCATTCCCCACACTACTTAAACCTAAGGTTAAAAGCCTAAGATCATTTATCTGAAGCAATTTTACCTTCCCCGATGTATGAAACCTCACATTTTATACATAAATTAATCCCTTGATTAAATACAACCCGCCTCATGTGCATTTTACCTTGTCTATATATATATATATATATAAACGCTCATTTCAAACCCTTTGTAAACCATATACACCGCATATAATCATTTGATATAAGACTTTGGATATAATCCATATGATGAAAAGGTTTTATTACATTTACCCCGTGCATATAAAGCCGCCTGGCCCCACATCCTTTAGACCGCGGCTTTTAGGCTCATCCCAACCGTTCACTTCCACTTTTCAAATCCGACGGTGGACGATCATTTTCGCGTCCACAAACCAATCGACTGCAAAATGCCCAAATGAGCGCGAAATGGGTGGTTTTTTCATTACCGCCTCCAATGACGTGTCGTATTCTGATATGATCACGTTCGTTTTAAGCAAAAACATTAACCAGCCAAACCCAACACGAAAACCACTGATGGTTTTTTGCGTTCATAAAATAAAAACCACTCTCCCTCGAGATTTGACTCGCATTTATGACATTTTTTAAAGATTTATAATAAATATCAAAACCTTTGCTATATGATTTATTGATGTTATATGTATATTCTGTTGCACCCGACTGTTATACACATTCTCGTTGTTATCAGAGCTCCTACTGTGTGTTGAAGCCTTCAATTCTCATTATAAACCCGATTTCAACCACCGTTTCTTGGTTTGAAGACCACTCGAAGCCATTCCTCTACATCAGTGTTGCAGGCACCATCAAATCATCAGAAACCCTTTTCAACAGCATCAATATACCTGCAAATCAGGTATTTTCCCAAAATTTCACCTGCAATTTCACAAATTTGAACCACCAATTGAACCAGTTAAGCTTTCAAGATTGAAATTGCCCATCTATTTTGTCCGAAACATTGGAAAAAGAGGGCAAACCCTCACAATTTTTTCCCATAAATTGTTGTTTACTGGAAACCTCATTTTTAAACCAATTTCTCATTCCAAGAATCTTGAAAGACAAATTCCATGGTTCAAAAGGTTTTTAAACCCACAGAAAACCTCAAAACCTCTTTTTACAGTCCTAATCATTCAGAAAACCTGTGTTTTTTGTCTCAAACTTGTTCCTGTGTCCTAAAAATCCTAATTGAGCATTTAATTTCCCACTACTATCATCCTTGCTCATAAAATTGCTCAATTACCCTTTGTTGAAGAAAAATCAACTATAGAAAACTGTATAATCTTACTGTAGTTAATTTAAAATGACAAAAAAGAAAATCACACCCAAGGCTGGAGGATCCAAGCCTGTTAAGCTTGGAGGATCCAAACCTCCCAAGACTAAAGCAACAAAAGCCCTAAAGTCTACTCCTGCTATCACTGTTAAGACCATTGTGATTGTAAATCCTCTTCAACCTCCAGTGTCCACTAAAGAGGTCATCCCCTTGGTTGATGTAGATTACACAATTGTAGACCCTCTAGTAGAATTCAATCTATTAGAAGTTCAAAACTAGTGTCATGAAAAGTTTCTTGACAAAGAAGAAATGCCTCTCTAGGATACAAAATTACCTAAATATATAGTCCCAGTAACACATCCTGGCCAGGACCTGATAAGACTTGCCAAAAGTATTATGTCCCAGATCAAAGATCAATTGTGAATAATGACAGGGAAATCCTTTTTTTTATCACTCCAGAGTCAATCATTGTAATGTTGTAGTTACAATTTGACCCTAGGGCAGTCCCATTATCCATTGAAGCATTGACTCAATTATATTTAGGGTTAGATTTCCCTAAAAGATTCATGATTTTTCAGAAATTCATGCCTAGTCATGTAGATATCCCAAAATTGAATCCTCCCTATTCCACTTCTAAGTTTCCAGAGGGTTCTAGACATGTTATTTCAATGCTATCCTTCATCTTAGGATACTTCACTGATGAGTTTATTGATGAGTCTATCCTTGTATTTTTGTCTACCTTGTCTCCTGGTCAGCCTCCTGCTGTGATTTTTTATTTTTCCAGGTTTATTGCTGATTCCATACACCGTCAATTGACAAAGTTACCCACTAAAGGGGTATTTAGGTATTCTTCCTATTTATTTCATCTGTTTTTATTCTCACAAGCAGATCACTTCCCAATAACATTGCAGAAAATGAATGTAGAGGGCCAGCCTCTATCAGTAGTCTTTTGGACATCATTATTGAGAAAGGAAGGAAGTGAATACAGTTACACAGATTTCACAGATTTGTTTATCAGGCCAGGTATGAGTTTGCTACAAAAATCAGCACAACCTTGAGTAAATGAAGAGATGAAAAGAATATTACAACTTCTAGAAGAATATAAAATGGAAGATTGGTACTTGTACGAGAAGCACACTGAATTAAGAATCTTTGGAACCAATCTACTTCCATATAAGTTACCTAAGTTTTTGACTATCAGAGTCTTTGCTCTAGAGTACTTGAGACAGGTGTTGAATGTTGATGTTATCGATTTCATGGCTTCTAAAAAGAAGACCCAGTTCAAACTAAAAAATCAGATTGGTCCATTCATAGTAAATAACAGGGATGCTAAGAAAGAGATAGAAAAGAGATTATTAGAGTTGAAATTTCAAGTGAGTTTCCCTTGGAATTATGACCCCCAAGGTATTTTGAACAGTATAAGGGTTAAAAATAAGCTGCCTCCTTTTATACATCAGCCAAAGCCTGACATTGAAAATTTTTCCAATCAGACAGAATGGGAAGAAAATACATTAGTAGATTTAACTGTAAATACACAGCTAGCAGGAGAAAAGATACCACACTTGTTGTGGTAACTCCTAAACAGCTAGAGACTTCAAACAAAAGGAGCAGAGATGAGGGTGCCTATACAGCAGAAACTACTTCAGATACCAAGTTCAAACTCATCTACAATAAAAGGCTAAGATTTGGTTCCATAGGAAAAGAAAAAATTATTGAGGTTGAAGATGAACCAGAGCTCAGTAATGATGAGGCCACTACAATAATCAAGGAGACTTTGACAGATATTGAAAGAGAACAAGTAGCATCCAAAGGAAAGGAGACCCAAATGATTGAGCAACAGGTGAATATGGAAACTTCTTCTTCTCAACCAGCAGAAGAAAAATATTTGGATATTAAGGACATATATAAGAAGATTAAACAAAGAAATGAGGAAATTAAAAGTGAGATTTGTTCTCAAATTCTCAAGAAGAAGCCAGGAAATTAGGATAGATTGCTTACAACATTTGATTATTCTTCAAATAAAATGATCATGTCCTATTTACAACCTACTACTTCAAATAAAAAAATAGTGGTTTATTACAAAAATATGGAATTTGAAGTAGATACTAAAAAGGTAGATGAGCTGGATCGGATAGAATTCCATCGACATAGCTCAGAGATGCTATATTCCACTATGGTGACAAATGCCATGAGTGTAACCAATTTGCACAATATTATTATCAACCTGCAAGATCAGATTAAACTTGATAAAGGCTCCTTATATGCAAAAGATCTAAGGATCAAGGCCTTAGAAGGTTTGATTCTACAAATAGGAGTTGACCCATCAAATATACAAGCTGCTGAAGTATTAATCAAAAAGAAAAATGATGATATTGTTGCTTTGAGGAAACAATTAAAACTTCCTCAAAGTGAGCACCCACAAAGCAAAGAAATACTTCAAGAACATAAAGAGAAAGAAGATATGATGCAATTGATCATAAAGCTTACTGCCCAAATTAAGGATATGGAAAGTCAATTGGATATACTGATGAAAGAAAAAGAAACTACGAAGGAAACTGATGCTTCCACCATTCCCACAACTATACCTATTATTACAGCTATTATTCCTTCTAAATTGGGAGAAAAGTTAGCACCCAAAGAGCCACTAGCAACTGTAGTGTTAGTACAATCAGCTACTACCTCCCAAACAGAATCCTCAACATCACAGGTGCAGCAGACAAATGATGCAGGGAAATTTTCAAAGCAATGGAAGAAATTACGTTGAAAACCATGAAATTAATAGTTTGAAGAAAAATATTCAGAATATGGAAGTATCCAATAAAGAAGCATTGATTAATGCCAACAATTATGAACAAAAAGTAAAAAGACTTGAAGAGAAAGTCAAAAGCCTCCAAAAGGATTCAAGCTTCACTACACAGATTTCTTACATAATAAATCACCTGTGGACCAACATTATTGAGGCCATACATCATTAATGGCCATCAATTCAGATAATATATGAACAGAGAGACCTTCTTCTAGCAGCTCAAGGTGAAATACAAAGGACAACAGAAGAATTAGCAGATAAACGAGCACATGCACAAAAGCTAATTACTTTCTTAAACAGTAAGAACAGGACTGAGCTAGAAGAATTGAAGATACAAGACATGACACAAACTATACTGCAAATCAAAAAAGTATTGACAAAGAAAACTTTGATGAATAACTTGAAAGAAAAATGTGATGCTATGAATTTTTCCATTACCAGGTTTTTAGCAAAGTATACTATGCTAAGACAAGCAGACATTCCATACATCCATGTATTCAATGACAAATTTATGGACCAAAAGGAATATGATAAAAAGATAAGGGACCATGCCAAAGAATAGGTGAATAAGCAACTGCATCAGGGATCTCCAACAGGGAAAGTTGTTCTCCAATACATTGAAGATTTATTCTTCCTTCAGAATTAAATCAAACATTTGTTTGTAATTAAGCCAAATTTTTCTAAGTACATTGAAGTAGATGAGAACTACAGAAAACTCAAGAGTGTAAATATACCAGATGCTGAACAATGGTAGACTTTCAATGATTTATTGTAGCAACAAAGAAAAAAACAGTGAAAAGAGTGCACATGAAGCAGTCAGTTTGAAAAAGAAACAAATAAAACAATATTTGATTTTGATTTTTTACTTTTGAAAAGTCTCTTTTTAGAGGAGTTAGAAGTCAAAATATCAGGTTAAAGAGTATCAGGGTGAAATGCTAGAGTCAAAATGTATCAGAGAAAAAAAACAATCAGCTGATTTTGAATGTAGTAATATCCCTTTTTACAGCAGTAAAATGATTGATAAACAACGTGAAAGAGTATCAGAGATAAAGTACAAGGTCAAAGAGTATAAGTGGAAAGAGTATCAATGAAGACATCTTACAAAAAAGATGTTTTACAATATTCAAGCAAACATGGATAGCTATTAAACAAACAGTTTTGTTTGATAAGATTAGTTCTATATTTTCTAGATAAGAGAACAGCTTTCTAAAGTTATTAAGCAACTGTCCCTCTTAATGTGTAAAGATATTTTTATTTTCCTAGAGTTATTCATAGATCTCTCTAGGATATTTGTAATAAAAATTTGTATAAATACTTCATTTTATGAAGTGCTTAGTGTGGAATAAAATTTCTAAGAACATTATAGACATTTTGCTGGTACGTTGGAGGATCACATGTGTTGATTTCAAAGCAATGGTCTGCAAAATAGCCAATTGGACTTCATAATGCAAGATTCATGTGATAATTTAAAGAGTAAAGTGCATCTATCTTGTCATTTTTTCCATTCTGAGTTACATACAATTTCATATATGTTGTTATATATTAATGATTAATTAGGAGAATTACTTTAGGACTAGTGTAAGAGCTCCCTGTCTTAACTACTTAATCATTTAAATGTTTTCTGTTGATTTCCAGATTTAGGAATTCTTAATTTCTCCTAGTCTCATTTGACCCCTGCCTCCGTCCTCTTGTTCCAGATCAAACGATTCTTCATTTCCCTTTATCTCGAAGCAAGCCATCTCATCAAAAAAATCTATCCAAATCCCTGAGGGTTATCTACCTTTCCCTGAATACATTAGCATCCTTTTGGCCCTGTCTTCTAGTTCTACCTGCTAGTTTTTGACTCCATAGCCCAATGGACTAGTAGATCCCTCTTTAATTTGTCTTCAAGTAATATTATTTTCCACCAAACATTTCAAAACCAAAACCAAATTGAACTATCATAACTAGCCTAAAAAAATAAAAAAAAAACTAAGTTAAATCATAAAAAGAGAGCCCTCTCTGAAATTTAGGAAGGCTATATCCTAAATTTCCAAAGTAGGTTTGCGGTTACCCCTAGTTTTCTTAAACTGAAAAAATCCGAAAGCCCACAATCTTTAGAAATTACTAGGGTGATAACATACTGGCGACTCCACTAGGGACACTAACTAATCTCCAGTTTTAAAATTAGTCTTAAAGGAAGATCTTTAATCGATATTTTTACTTTAAGATTATTTTTAAGGGTTTTGGGTATTCATAAATAGTCATTTTGGCTTCTAGGAAAACCTACTATACTAGGTCTAACCCAGATCCTAAGCCTGCAGTTATAGTAGATAACCCAGAACATATTCGAAAAAACAAAAAGAAAAAACAAATTGTCAATTTAGAAGTTGAAGTGCCCTTAAGAAAAGCCAATTCTTTACCCAAAGAATTAGTGAGCTTAACTGATATTGATTTTGATTTCAAGTTTGAACATTCATTGTTTAGAAACAAATATGAAAGTGATTTAAAAGAAACTGTCATAGATCCTGTTTTTACTTCTTTTGTGAATGAAAAACATAAAATTCTTTCAACATCCATAAAATAAGATAAATCCGAATCTCAAAATCAAGTAGAGAGGATTAATGTTACATTGATTAAAGACATTGATGAAGCTATTAAATTAGCCCATTTATTATCTCACATTAGACCTCCAGTTTCTCAATTGCACACAACAATAATTCCAGCATCAGATTCAACTTTGTATGCTGTCACCTCATTTTTAAATTCCACTACAAGTTCATCCATAGAACCTTTAATTCCTAAGTTGCCTTTGCAGCCTAGTATAATTTTTCCTTCATTCACTCAATCCATTGCATCCATTAGTTTTATAAGCACTACATTTTTTCCAGCTAATTCCATATATATACCAACCTCTTTTCCAATTTCTTCAAGTACAACTTTTAGCACATTAGCTACTATAACCAACACATCTCCTATCATTTCTAGTGTGCCCCCTATCTTAGCTAAGCTTCAAGCTATGGCTACTAGATATGCACCCCTTATTTTGCCTCAAAACCTTCATGATATGCCCCAAGATTACTAGAAAAATATACCTTTATTCGATGTCTTGTCACAATATACTACTAGACAACATGTTACCAGAATGACAGACTATTGTGAAATCTATGGAATAGATGAATCAGATGTTCAGATGAGGTTGTTTGCTCAAAGTTTAACTGGGGAAGTTAAGAAATGGTTTAAAAATTTAGCTGTTGGTAGTATCGCTAATTTAGCTGCATTTCATAGAGAATTTCTGAATAAATGGGAAAAGAAAAAGAACCCTTTACAAATTTTATCTGAGTTTGATTCTTTAAAATGAGCTCCTAATGAGTCTGTTCAAGATTACTGCACTAGATACAAAAGTGTCTATAATTCTATTTCTGCAGATCTTAAACCTACACCATATTCTGTACTTCTTAAATTTCCTGATGGATTTGATCCAGATATGGCATACCAACTAAGAGAAAGAGATGCTGAAACATTAGAACAAATGCAATTAGATGCTGTTAGTGTAGAAATTAATATTTTAGCTAGAAAATCCAGACTTAGGAATGAAAGGAGAGTCACAATTAAAGAAGAAAATTCAAACTCAGATGGTAAATTTGATTTTTTTGCTAAAAATTTAGAAAGAGTAGTTGAAAGATTAGATAATATTTAGAAAAAACTACAATGGGATAACCAACCACAAATCAAAAATCTCAACTTTAGAAAAAACAATAATCCTCGAAAAGGGAAAGAAACTTCTCCAGATCAAAACATTAGGCCCCCATTCCAAGAGAACTATGCTGAAAGTTCTCAAAATAATGATGAAGATGAGGATGACATCAACATAGTAATGGGGATAGATGAAGAAAACACAATTTTCCTCACACAGGAGGATCAAGAAATCTTTGAGCTTCAACAACTCAAAATAGAATCTAGTGAATCCTTTGATTTCAAACAAGGTTATGACTTCGCCATTAATGAAATTCATAGTCAGTATAACCTTAAAAATAGAAAAAAAAATGATCCTTCCACAAAAAACGCTTCTCAAAATCAAACCAAAAAGAATGTAGAAGCACCAAAAACAAAGATTTTGGAAACTCTCCCAAAGGAAAACAAGCAAATTCCAATCCTCCCAATCCTAAAAAAGGGCCAAGTCCAAAAATTTTTGACATCACTGAAGAAGTGGCCCCATCCTCCAATAATGCCCAAAATTCTAACACTACCAAAGCCCCGAATTTAATGAAATTAAAAATTTCTGATCCAAAGAAGAATCCTGCAGATTCTGAATCAGTAAATCCCAGAACTGTTAACGCTAAAGCTTTTGCTGAAAGTTCAAAATCTGAAAAAAATCCTACTGCCCCTGTAGAAATTTGCTTAATAATTATTAATTATCCATCGAGACTATCCTGGTCACATACTATTCGAATTTATATGCAACACATAATCTCTTCCACTCAGATCATCAAACATGCGGAAATAAAATCAAGCGATAACACATCAAATCATCATACACATTAACACAGTATGTATGGGGAAATTTTATAGCTGAAAACCCCACAGCTATTGTGTATATTATAATGGAGAAATCATGTAACAAACTCAAGACAATACTCCTCGCTGCCACCAAGACTTTCTCATAAAGTCGTCATTACCTAGCTCGCCTTTGAACAAGTTACTCGTAAAAAACCCCGCCAATTGCCTTGCCTCTATTGTTGGGCAGGCCCCGTTTCATATAGAGATCCAAGGTTCGAATCTCCTTGGCTTGACAGTGCAATCATCATGGGAAATTCCTCCAAGTGTGGTGCAAATCTCATGCACAACTGATGTCGCCACCGATAGCTAACTCAACCCTTTCATCTACCTCTTTCACTGGTCTCCACTGAACTGATCATGCACTGTAGTGAACTGATGTGTTCTTGAGTTGAATAATGAGTTACTAATTAATGAATTAAATAATATTTAATTCACTCTACTCATAACTAATTGATTAGCTAGTTAAACTAATCTCAACTAGTTCAACTAAAATAAACAGAACACAACTCCACTAGCTATCTCATTAACTCCATCAAACTTCTGCCACTGAAGTCCTAACTGAAGTCAACCATGGATGATGCCATCAAACCCTTGGGAATAGCGTAATTCCTCTGTCAGTTGCATGAGCCACTTCCAAGGCTCAAACTGAAGTGCTCCAAGAGAGTAAACTACTGTTTAGAGTCCAAATATTATTAAGGGTAAATAATATTTCACTTCCCTATTTTTAGGAGAGGCAGTCTAAAAATAGACTTCGACCTCTTCGACCTATAGGTCAAAAAATAGAGTCCCATCTATTTTTACCAACATGACACATACTCCAAGAATCTCAAACTGGAATCCCCGAACCATGCTCCATATGTCTAAAAATAGACATAGTCTAAAAATAGACTTTGCGCCAGAATTTGCCTGCGGGCCCACTTAGTGAAGGCGACTTCATTTCACTAAGCTCCATCATCTTGCTGCATTCTCAACACTCCCTCTCAGCAAGATATGGATTATCTGAAATCCCTATCTTGCCTCTGTGGAAGTCGAACTTGCTCCGATACCATGTAGAAATTTGCTGAATAATGATTAATTATCCAACGAGACTATCCTGGTCACATACTATTCGAATTTATATGCAACACATAATCTCTTCCACTCAGATCATCAAACATGCGGAAATAAAATCAAGCGATAACACATCAAATCATCATACATATTAACATAGTATGTATGGGGAAAGCTTATAGCTAAAAACCACGTAGCTATTGTGTATATTATAATGGAGAAATCATGTAACAAACTCAGTACAATACTCCTCACAAGTACTCAGTACTATCTCATAAAGTCACACATAATCTAGCTCATTTTTGAACAATTTACTGGTTCAAAACTCCCCGCCAATTTCCTTGCCTCTATTGCGCAATCCAGGCCTGTCTATATAGAGATCCAAGGTTCGAATCTCCTTGGCTTCACTGCGCAATCATCATGGGCAATTCCTCCAAGTGTGGTGCAAATCTCATGCACAACTGATGTCGCCACTGATAGCTAACTCCACCCTTTCATCTACCTCTTTCACTGGTCTCCACTGAACTGATCATGCACTGTAGTGAACTGATGTGTTCTTGAATTGAATAATGAGTTACTAATTAATGAATTAAATAATATTTAATTCACTCCACTCATAACTAATTGATTAGCTAGTTAAACTAATCTCAACTAGTTCAACTAAAATAAACAGAACACAACTCCACTAGCTGTCTCATTAACTCCACCAAACTTCTGCCACTGAAGTCCTAACTGAAGTCAACCATGCATGTGCTCACCAAACCCTAGGAATAGTGTAATTCCTCTATCAGATGCATGAGCCACTTCCAAGGCTCAAACTGAAGTGCTCCAAGAGAGTAAACTGAAGTTTATAGTCCAAATATTATTAAGGGTAAATAATATTTGACTTCCCTATTTTTAGGATAGGCAGTCTAAAAATAGACTTCGACCTATAGGTCCAAAAAATAGAGGTCTATCTATTTTTACCAACATGACCAATACTCCAAGAATAACATACTGCAACCCCTGGACCATGCTCCATATGTCTAAAAATAGACTTTGCGCCAGAATTTGCCTGCGGGCCCACTTAGTGAAGGCGACTTCATTTCACTAAGCTCCATCATCTTGCTGCATTCTCAACAGCCCCAAAGATAGGAAAGTCAACTGACTCAAATTGCTAATGGCTTCATGTATGGCACCACTCATGTCATTTTCAGCTAGGCTTAAGGTGGAGAGGGGTAGCTGCATTATACTCATTGGTATGGAGCCCTGAATCTTGTTGGCTCCTAAATCCAGCCATTCAAGATTGCTGCAATTTCCTATTTTGGAAGGGATCAAACCAGAGATATTACCTGGGCCATAAATAGAGAGTTGACCAATGTTTTTCAAATTTTCCAACTCAGGTGGTATACTTCCAGACCATCTGTTGTCCCCCAAAAATAAAATCCGTAAGAAAGAGAGATTTCCCAAAAATGGAGGAATGACATTTTGGAAACTGTTTGTTTGTAGATACAGGTACTCTAATTGATGCAGCAATCCCAATTCATCTGGAATTCTTCCACTCAAACTGTTGTGAGAAAAGGTGATATACTACAGCTAAGTACAATTTCCAACAGTTGAAAGGATATGACCACTTAGCGAGTTTCCTTCAAAGTAAAGATAAGATAGATTTCTGAGAAAACCCAAAACTAAAGGGATTGGTCCAGTGAGATTGTTGTATCCAATGGAAAAATCTTGGAGAAACGTGCAGTTGCTGAGGGAAAAAGGAATGTGGCCAGATAGCCAGTTGTCTTCAAGGTAAAGATGTAATAGATTTCTGAGCAAACACAACTTTGAAGGGATTTAGCGAATGATATTGTTGTATCCAATGGAAAAATCTTGGAGAAATGTGCAGTTTCTCAGTGAAATTGAAATACTTCCAATAAGATGATTGTCTGCGAAGCGGAGATGTTCCAACTTTTCTAGATGATCGAATTCTGTGGGTATAGTCCCTATCAAAATGTTTGCTGAAATTCAGAGCCATTGAAGGTGCGTACAATGAGAAAGTGAGCTTGGAATAGGGCCCCAAATCATATTATAGCTAAGGTCTAGTATTCCCAGAGCTTTTAGCTGACCAAGCTCCGGTGGAATTGTTCTTGAGAAATTATTACCAGAAATGTTGAAAGTGCATAATAATGAAAGGGTACCCAGAGATGGTGAATGATTACATTGTAGTCCCAAGCTAGAAAGTGTTATGGCCATCACTCTGTTCGTGCCCTTTCTGCACTGGATCCCATTCCAGGAGCAGATGTTGTGTGAGTTTTGTGGTGTCCAGTTGAGCAGGGATCCGAATGGATCAGATATGACCACATTTCTAAAGGACAAAAGCCCCTGCACATCCTTTCTGTAGTGAAGTGTGTCGATGGGTGATGTGAATGCAGTTTCCTCTTGGAAAAGAGAAGAGCTCCGACCTGGCATGTTGTTTAGGAAATGATGATGGTATAATACACGTTCCCCATGAATATGAGAGAAATGTTATGATTTCTTCATTGAGACACTAATAGTCTCTGATGTTACAGAATCCAACAACATTGTAGTTGCCATGATAAAAAACCAAACAATTTGCATGATCACTATCGTTCAAGACACACCAGCTTTATTCATTTCTCTCTTTTCCTGACTCCAAGCTCTACAATGCCTCGCTTCTGAGTTGCGAGTATGTGTAAGGGAGATATATAGAGAGAGAAATAAGAGGTCTCGGAGGTCGATGCATAGCAAATTGAAAATTATAAATGACTGTGATAGAGAAGCTGCGTAAACTAATCGATTGTGGTGGTGCTTAAAGTCCAAACACACACAAAATTTCAAATTCCGTGGTGGATATGGTCACTAGACTTGAAAGTTTCCCGTATCCAGAGAGATGTGTTGTATTGGGAATGGATGAATTGATTCGACTGCAGCATCCAAGTTGAGAGGCAATTAATATCAAGTTGGTTGGTGGCAGTTCAGTCAAGTCGCAGCTGCCCAAGGATCAGTAATTGTATGCAGTTGATGGAAATTCAGGACCTACCTTATGACCAGGCCTGGAATTTCAAATTTTCGGAAATTTGATGACGTTTTTGCATTTTTAATGCCTTTTATTGTATGTTTTACACAAATTTGTAAGTGTTGACCTCTTCTCTTTAGATTTTTTCTTTCAAATATAAATACTTTGGTATAAATAGATATTGAGACAAAACTATTATATTGAAATAATGGCCCAAATTTGTAAGTGTCCACATCTTCTCTTTGGATTTTTTCTTTCATCTATAGATACTTTGGTATAAATAGATATGGGGACAAAAACTATTACACTAAAATGATGGCCCTTGTCTTATTAGGGATATCGTGGGAAAATGAGTGAGTTTGAATATATATAATATTATTCCGATAAAAGGGAAGATACAAATTTAGTAAATTAGGCAAAAGAGGCATCACATGTTTGAGACAATATCATTTTATGGTGTAACAGTGAAACAATATGTTGGTTCTTCAAACAAAGCCGATAAGTTGAAGCTGGGTGAACTATTTTGGAAGACTTTATATGTAGAACCGTGATATAGTCTAGGTATTGTATCTTTTGATTTGATGTATGATTCATTCTCATTGTTTTTAATTTTCTAATTATAATATGTAATTCTTATATCTTAGGAATGCCATGAGATTTATACTATGATGGCCTATTTTGGGAGGAAAGTTTCTAGAGTGGATTGTAGGGTGGGATTTTTGTGATATATTTTTTTATCCACATGTATTCACAGGAAAATATTACTCTATTTACTCTCAGTGACCTTATCTCATTAGGCACCTGATTTCTATTTTTTATTAGCGATGTGATTTCCATTCTTTTTTTAAAATAGAAATTACAATTTATTTTTCACAAGGAGATTAATAAAATTTTTTTTATAAATACCTCATAGAACTTTATCATTCAATGTTTTCTATAAACTCATGCAACAACTCGAGAGCTTCCATTACAATTTTTTGCATGAGAAGATTTAAAAAAAAAAAAAAACTATAAGTATCTAATAGAACTTTAGCATTCAGTGTTTTCTGGAAACTCATGGAACAACTCAGTACCTTCCACTTGGTACTCGAAAATCTATCACCATGCCCTCTTTGTACTCATTAAGTTATATAGTAGCATTCGATATGCATTCATGTATTATTTGTAAATATATTATAACATTTAAAATTCCTCACTCAATTATCTAGAAACAATGTTGTTTATTATGAACGGTGGAAGCACAAAAAAGAGAAAAGAATATATAGGGAAACTTCTATATATATGCAGACCTAACTAAAATGAGTTCCCATGGGCCATTAAAAAATAATTTTCCATAATAGTAGATAAAATGAGTTAGTGGAAATTATATAGAAAAATAAAAATTTCAGAGACCATCAACATTCTTGATGAATACTATAAACTAATTCCACTTTGTTTGCCTCAAACATAGGTTGCAAATTGAAAAATGAAATGCTAACGATAAATGAAACCCTTAATACAACATGACAGTCCATAGCTTAAATACCTGAAAAGGTGCTCCAAAAACTAATTATACCTCGGCATAATGAGTGATTTATACAGTGATTGGACACTCGGGATCTAATAAGGCCAGTCATATGACCAAAATCCAAGGAGATAGGTGAAGTGGAGTTGTAAAGGTGCAACACTTTCAAGGGGCTACTTTATATGGAAAATGAAATGTATGGAAAATGAAATGTCAAACCCTTGGGCAGTTATCACCTAGGATTCTCTACATTAATCAATTTAATTCAATGTAATTATATCTTAAAAGATTGTGGGTTGGGTTGTGGTTCAAAAACAAGTTGGAGGCATTTGCACTGAATGTGCTAATGGATGAGGACATGAGTGCAATTCTTGATAATTTTGATGGAATGAATATCACTTAGTTATCATAGCTTTGAAGAAATGGTAAACTGGTTGTAAAGCAGAAAAAAAATGTATAGAGTTTTAGGGGATGAAAAATAACTTAACCCAAAAAAAATTAAATAAAACTAAATAATTAGAAACAAAAATTGATTTCACAAACATAACTAAAACCATTTCTTAAAAAAAGAAATGAGTAACCAAAAAACGCTACATTTTAATATTTGTCCACTTTCCTTCAAACAAAATCTGCATGTTCATAATCTTATAAACATAGAATGGAAAAGAGGCAATAGGCAATAAAACAAAATTTCAAATTCTGAAATACAAATTAAAAAACTATGGAACAACAAATCAAATTATGATGGGTAGTGGTCAAATTTAATATTTCAATAGGTTGTCTCATTAGGGATAAGATAGGCCTCCAAGAGGACATAATAAGATAAAAGCACAAAACAAAAATCAAGGGCACATAGCCCAAATATTTTTTTCATTTTTTATTTAAGAAATGAAAAGAGAATAATCCATGAGGTGTTAGAGAGAAATAAAAATAGCTGACCTTTGATCCAATAGAAGCCCGCATTCTTCGTTCCCATGAAGAAATCCTATGTTCAACCCTCACATTATTATGGAGTATGCAACACAAAAGCCAGAATTCTTGGTTCCCCTGAAGAAATCCTATGTTCAACCTTGGCATTATTATGGAGTAAATTCTTTGCAGGGAACACTTTAGTCACATATAGTTGTTACATTTGTCTCAATAGATTGTCAGCAAAATATTTACAAAATTCTAGATTATATTCGAAGTTATTACAGCAACAAAGAGCTAAATAAATAGGAATAAGAAACCAACCTGGCTATGAAACAATGAGGTTGCGCCACCCACTGAATGCATATGATCGAGTTACCGCCATAATCATTATTATCCTAGTTTCAATGGGTGGGAATCGTAAGGTCTTGTTAGTATGGTCGAAATTGAATAAAGCTCATGTGATAGTAGGGGAAAATTTGAATAAATCTCATGTGAGTATGGCAGGATTTGTTTGGAAAAAGGAAAGGAGACCCAAATGATTGAGCAACAGGTGAATATGGAAACTTCTTCTTCTCAAAGAGCAGAAGAAAAATATTTGGATATTAAGGACATATATAAGCAGATTAAACAAAGAAATGAAGAAATTAAAAGTGATATTTATTCTCAATTTCTCAAGCAGAAGCCAGGAAATCAAGATAGATTTCTTACAGCATTTGATTATTCTTCAAATAAAATGATCATGTCCTATTTACAACCTACTACTTCAAATCCAAAAATAGTGGTTGATTACAAAAATATGGAATTTGAAGTAGATACTAAAAAGGTACATGAGTTGGATCGGATAGAATTGCATCGACATAATTCAGAGATGCTATATTCCACTGCGGTGACAAAGGCCATGAGTGTAACCAATTTGCAAAATATTATTATCAACTTGCAAGATCAGATGAAACTTGATAAAGGCTCCTTATATGCAAAAGATCTAAGGATCAAGGCCTTAGAAGGTTTGATTCTACAAATAGGAGTTGACCCATCAAATATACAAGCTGTTGAAGTATTAATCAAACAGAAAAATGATGATATTGCTACTTTGATTTAACAGTTAAAACTTCCTCAAAGTGAGCACCCACAAAGCAAAGAAATACTTCAAGAACATAAAGAGAAAGAAGATATGATGCAATTGATCATAAAGCTTACTGCCCAAATCAAGGATATGGAAAGTCAATTGGATATACTGATGAAAGAAAAAGAAACTATGAAGGAAAATGATGCTTCCACCATTCCCACAGCTATACTTATTATTACAGTTGTTATTCCTTCTACATTTTGAGAAAAGTTAGCACCCAAAGAGCTACTAGCAACTGTAGTGTCAGTACAATCAACTACTACCTCCCAAACAAAATCTTCAACATCACAGGTGCAGTAGACAAATGATGCAAAGAAAATCGTCAAAGAAATGGAAGAAATTACGTTAAAAACCATGAAATTAATAGTTTGAAGAAAAATATTCAGAATATGGAAGTATCCAATAAAGAAGCATTGATTAATGCCAACAATTATGAACAAAAATTAAAAATACTTGAAGAGAAAGCCAAAAGCCTCCAAAAGGATTTGAGTTTCACTACACAGATTTATTACATAAGAAATCACCTGTGGACCAAAATTATTGAGGCCATACATCGTCAATAGCCATCAATTCAGATAATATATGAACAGAGGTACCTTCTTCTAGCAGCTCAAGGTGAAATACAAAGGACAACAGAAGAATTAGCAGATAAACGAGCACAAGCACAAAAGCTAATTAATTTCTTAAACAGTAAGAACAAGACTGAGCTAGAAGAATTGAAGATACAAGATAGGACAAAGACTATACTGCAAATAAAAAAAGTATTGACAAAGAAAACTTTAATGAATAACTTGAAAGAAAAATGTGATGCTATGAATTTTTCCATTACCAAGTTTTTAGCAAAGTATACTATGCTAAGACAAGCAGGCATTCCAGACATCCATGTATTCAATGACAAATTGATGGACCAAAAGGAATATGATAAAAAGATAAGGGGCCATGCCAAAGAATAGGTGAATAAGCAACTGCGTCAGGGATATCCAACAGGGAAAGTTGTTCTCCAATACATTGAAGATTTATTCTTCCTTCAGAATTAAATCAAACATTTGTTTGTAATTAAGCCAAATTTTACTAAGTACACTGAAGCAGATGAGAACTACAGAAAACTCAAGAGTTTAAATATACCAGATGCTGAACAATGGTAGACTTTCAATGATTTATTGTAGCAGCAAAGAAAAAAACAGTGAAAAGAGTGCACATGAAGCAGTCAGTTTGAAAAGGAAACAAATAAAACAGTATTTGATTTTGATTTTTTACTTTTGAAAAGTCTCTTTTTACAGGAGTTACAAGTCAAAATATTAGGTTAAAGAGAATCAGGGTGAAATGCCAGAGTCAAAATGTATCAGAGAGAAAAAACAATCAGCTGATTTTGAATGCAATAATATCCCTTTTTACAGCAGTAAAATGATTGATAAACAACGTGAAAGAGTATCAGAGATAAAGTACAAGGTCAAAGAGTATAAGTGGAAAGAGTATCAATGAAGACATCTTCCAAAAAAGATGTTTTTCAATATTCAAGCAAGCATGGACAACTATTAAACAAACAGTTTTGTTTGATAAGATTAGTTCTATATTTTCTAGATAAGAGGACAGCTTGCTAAAGTTGTTAAGCAGCTGTCCCTCTTAATGTGTAAAGATATTTTTATTTTCCTAGAGTTATTCCTAGATCTCTCTAGGATATTTGTAATAAACATTTGTATAAATACTTCATTTTATGAAGTGCTTAGTGTGGAATAAAATTGCTAAGAACATTATAGACATTTTTCTGGTATGTTGGAGGCTCACATGTGTTGATTTCAAGGTAGCAGTCTGCAAAATAGCCAATTGGACTTCATAATTCAAGATTCATGTGATAATTTAAATAGTAAAGTGCATCTATCTTGTCATTGTTTCCATTATGAGTTACATACAATTTCATATATGTTGTTCAATCTTAATGATTAATTAGGAGAATTACTTTAGGACTAGTGTAAGAGCTCCCTTTCTTAACTACTTAATCATTTAAATGTTTTCTGTTGATTTCCGGATTTAGGAATTCTTAATTGCTCCTAGTCCCATTTGACCCCTGCCTCCTTCCTCTTGTTCTAGATCAAAGGATTCTTCATTTCCCTTTATCCCGAAGCAAGCCATCTCATCAAAACAATCTATCCAAATCTCTGAGGGTTATCTACCTTGCCCTGAATACATTAGCATCCTTTTGGCCTTGTCTTCTAGTTCTACTTGCTAGCTTTTGTCTGCATAGCCCAATGGACTAGTAGATCCTTCTTTAATTTGTCTTCAAGTAATCTTATTTTCCACCAAACATTTAAAAACCAAAACCAAATTGAACTATCATAATTAGCCTAAAAAAATTAATCAAAAACAAATTTAAATCATAAAAAGAGAGCCATCTCTGAAATTTAGGAAGGCTGGATCCTAAATTTCCAAAGTAGGTTTGCGGTTACCCCTAGTTTTCTTAAACTGAAAAAATCCAAAAGCCCACAATGTTTAGAAATTACTAGGGTGATAATATACTGGCGACTCCACTAGGGACACTAACCAATCTTAGTTTTAAAATTAGTCTTAAAAGAAGATCTTTAATCTATCTTTTTACTTTAAGATTATTTTTAAGGGTTGTGGGTATTCATAAATAGTCATTTTGGCTTCTAGGAAAACATACTATACCAGGTCTAACCCGGATCCTAAGCCTGCAATTATAGTAGATAACCCAGAACATATTCGAAAAAAAGAAAAGAAAAAACAAATTGTCTATTTAGAAGTTGAAGTGCCCTTAAGAAAATCCAATTCTTTACCCAAAGAATTAGTGAGCTTAACTGATATTGATTTTGATTTCAATTTTGAACATTCATTGTTTAGAAACAAATCTAAAAGTGATTTAAAAGAAACTGTCATAGATCCTGTTTTTACTTCTTTTGTGAATGAAAAACATAAACTTATTTCAGCATCCATAAAATAAGACAAATCCAAATCTCAAAATCAAGTAGATAGGATTAATGTTACATTGATTAAAGACATTGATGAAGCTATTAAATTAGCCCATTTATTATCTCACATTAGACCTCCAGTTTCTCAATTGCACACAACAATAATTCCATCATCAGATTCAACTTTGTATGCTGTCGCCTCATTTTTAGATTCCACTACAAGTTCATCCATAGAACCTTTAATTCCTAAGTTGCATTTGCAGCCTAGGATAGTTTTTCCTTCATTCACTCAATCCATTGCATCCATTAGTTTTATAAGCACTACATTTTTTCCAGCTAATTCCATATATATACCAACCTCTTTTCCAAGTTCTTCAAGTACAACTTTTAGCACATCAGCTACTATAACCAACACATCTCCTATAATTTCTAGTGTGCATCCTAGCTTAGCTAAGCTTCAAGCTACGGCTGCTAGATATGCACCCCTTTTTTTTCCTCAAAACCTTCATGATATGCCCCAAGATTACCATAAAAATATACCTTTATTTGATGGCTTGTCACAATATACTACTAGACAATATGTTACCAGAATGACAGACTATTGTGAAATCTATGAAATAGATGAATTAGATGTTCAGATGAGGTTGCTTGCTCAAAGTTTAACTGGGGAAGTTAAGAAATGGTTTAAAAATTTATTTGCTGGTAGTATCGTTGATTTAGCTGCATTTCATAGAGAATTTCTGAATAAATGGGAAAAGAAAAAGAACCCTTTACAAATTTTATTTGAGTTTGATTCTTTAAAATGAGCTCCTAATGAGTCTGTTCAAGATTACTGCACTAGATACAACAGTGTCTATAATTGTATTTCTGTAGATCTTAAACCTACACCATATTCTGTACTTCTTAAATTTCCTGATGGATTTGATCTAGATATGGTATACCAACTAAGAGAAAGAGATGCTGAAACATTAGAAAAAAATGAAATTAGATGATGTTAGTGTAGAAATTAATATTTTAGCTAGATAAGCCAGACTTAGGAATGAAAGGAGAGTCACAATTAAAGATGAAAATTCAAACTCAAATGGTAAATTTGAATTTTTTGCTAAAATTTTAGAAAGGGTAGTTGAAATATTAGATAATATTGAGAAAAAACTACAATGGGATAACCAACCACAAATCAGAAATCTCAACTTTAGGAAAAACAATAATCCTCGAAAAGGTAAAGAAACTTCTCCAGATCAAAACATTAGGCCCCTATTCCAAGAGAACTATGCTGAAAGTTCTCAAAATAATGATGAAGATGAGGATGGCATCAACATAGTAATGGGGACATATGAAGAAAACAGAATTTTCCTCACACAGGAGGATCAAGAACTTTTTGAGCTTCAACAACTCAAAATAGAATCTAGTGAATCCTTTGATTTCAAACAAGGTTATGACTTCACCATTAATCAAATTCATAATCAGTATAACCTTAGAAACAGAAAAAAAAAAATGAGCCTTCTACAAAAAACGCTTCTCAAAATCAAACCAAAAATAATGTAGAAGCACCAAAAACAAAGATTTTGCAAATTATCCCAAGGGAAAACAAGAAAAATTCCAATCCTCCCAGTCCTAAAAAAGGGCCAAGTCCAAAAATTTTTGACATCATTGAAGAAGCGGCCCCATCCTCCAATAATGCCCAAAAGGCCAACACTACCAAAGCCCCCAATTCAATGAAATTAACAATTTCTGATCCAAAGAAGAATCCTGCATATTCTGAATCAGCAAATCCCAAAACTGTTAACACTAAAGCTTTTGATGAAAGTTCAAAATATGAAAAAACTCCTGCTGCCCCTAAGATAGGAAAGTCAACCGACTCAAATTGCTAATGGCTTCAGGTGTGGCACCACTCATGTCATTTTCAGCCAAGCTTAAGGTGGAGAGGGGTAGTTGCATTATACTCATTGGTATGGAACCCTTAATATTGTTGGCTCCTAAATCTAGCCATTCAAGATTGCTGCAATTTCCTATTTCGGAAGGGATCAGACTAGAGATATTACCCGGGCCGTAAATAGAGATTTTACCAATGTTTTTCAAATTTCCCAACTCAGGTGGTATACTTCCATACCATCTGTTGTCCCCCAAAAATAAAATCCGTAGGAAAGAGAGCTTTCCAAGAAATGGAGGAATGACATTTTGGAAACTGTTTGTTTGTAGATACAGGTACTCTAATTGATGCAGAAATCCCAATTCATCTGGAATTATTCCACTCAAACTATTGTGAGAAAAGGTGATATACCACAGCTGAGTAAAATTGCCAAGATTTGAAAGGATATGACCACTTAGCGAGTTTCCTTCAAATTAAAGATAAGACAGATTTTTGAGCAAACCCAAAACTGAAAGGATTGGTCCAGTGAGATTGTTGTATCCAATGGACAAATCTTGGAGAAATGTGTAGTTGCTGAGGGCAAAATGAATGTGGCCAGATAGCCAGTTGTCTTCAAGGTAAAGATGTGATAGATTTCTGAGAAAACCCAACTCTGAAGGGATGTAGCCAATGATATTGTTGTATCCAATGGACAAATCTGGGAGAAATGTGCAGTTTCTCAGTGAAATTGGAATACTTCCAATAAGATTATTGTCCGCGAAGCGGAGATGTTCCAAATTTTCTAGACGGTCGAATTCTGTGGGTATAGTCCCTATCAAATTGTTTGCTGAAAGTTGGAACCATTGAAGGTGCGTACAATTAGAAAGTGATCTTGGAATAGGGCCCCAAAGCATATTATAGCTAAGGTCTAGTATTCCCAGAGCTTTTAGCTGACCAAGCTTCGGTGGAATTTTTCTTGAGAAATTATTACTAGAAATGTTGAAAGTGTGTAATAATGAAAGGGTACCCAGAGATGGTGAAAGATTACCTTGTAGTCCCAAGCCAGAAAGTGTTATGGCCACCACTATGTTCGTGCCCTTTCTACACTAGATCCCATTCCAGGAGCAGACGTTGTGTGAGTTTTGTGGTGTCCATTTGAGCAGGGATTCGAATGGATCAGATATGACTGCATTTCTAAAGGAAAAAAGCCCCTGCACATCCTTTCTGTAGTGAAGTGTGTCGATGGGTGATGTGAATGCAGTTTCCTCTTGGAAAAGAGAAGAGCTCCGACCCAGCATGCTATTGAGGAAATGATGATGGTATAATACACGTTCCCCATGAATATGAGAGAAATGACATGATTTCTTCATTGAGATACTAATAGTCTCTGATGTTACAGAATCCAACAACATTGTAGTTGCCATGATAAAAAACCAAACAATTTTCATGATCACCATCATTCAAGACACACCAAATTTATTCATTTCTCTCTTTTCCCGACTCCAAGCTCTACAATGCCTCGCTTCTGAGTTGCGAGTATGTGTAAGGGAATATATAGAGAGAGAAATAAGAGGTCTCAGAGGTCGATGCACAAAAAATTGAATAGTATAAATGACTGAGATAGAGAAGCTACGTAAACTAATCGATTGTGGTGGTGCTTAAAGTCTAAACACGCACAAACTTTAAAATTCCATGGTGGATATGGTCACTGGGCTTGAAAGTTTCCCGTATCCAGAGAGACGTGCTGTATTGGGAATGGATGAATTGATTCAACTGCAGCATCCAAGTCGAGTGGCAATTAATATCAAGTTGGTTGGTGGCAGTTCAGTCAAGTCGTGGCTTCCCAAGGATCAGTAATTGTATGTAGTTGATGGAAATTCAGGACCTACCTTATGACCAGGCCTGGAATTTCAAATTTTCGAAAATTTGATGAAGTTTTTGCATTTTTAATGCCTTTTATTGTACATTTTACACAAATTTGTAAGTGTCAACCTCTTCTCTTTAGATTTTTTCTTTCAAATATAAATACTCTGGTATAAATAGATATTGAGACAAAACTATTATATTGAAAGAATGGCCCAAATTTGTAAGTGTCCAAATCTTCTCTTTGGATTTTTCCTTTCATGTATAGATAATCTGGTATAAATAGATATGGGGACAAAAACTATTACACTAAAATGATGGCCCTTGTCTTATTAGGGATATCGTGGGAAAATGAGTGAGTTTGAATATATATAAGATTATTTCAATAAAAGGGAAGATACAAATTTAGTAAATTAGGCAAAAGAGGCATCACATGTTTGAGACAATATCATTTTATGGTGTAACAGTGAAACAATATGTTGGTTCTTCAAACAAAGCCGATAAGTTGAAGTTGGGTGAACTATTTTGAAAGACTTTATATGTAGAACAGTGATATAGTCTAGGTATTGTATCTTTTGATTTGATGTATGATTCATTCTCATTGTTTTTTATTTTCTAATTATAATATGTAATTCTTATATCTCGGGAATGCCATGAGATTTATATTATGATGGCCTATATTGGGAGGAAAGTTCCTAGAGTGGATTGTAGGGTGGGATTTTTGTGATATATTTTTTTATCCACATGTATTCACAGGAAAATATTACTCTATTTACTCTCAGTGACCTTATCTAATTAGGCACTTGATTTCTATTTTTTATTAGGGATGTGATTTCCATTATTTTTTTTAAATAGAAATTACAATTTATTTTTCACAAGGAGATTAATAAAAAAAAAATTATAAATACCTCATAGAACTTTATCATTCAATGTTTTCTGGAAACTCATGCAACAACTCGAGAGCTTCCATTACAATTTTTTCCGTGAGAAGATTAAAAAAAAAAAAACTATAAGTATCTAATAGAACTTTAGCATTCAGTGTTTTCTAGAAACTCATGGAACAACTCAGTAGCTTCCACTTGGTACTCGAAAATATATCACCATGCCCTCTTTGTACTCATTAGGTTATATAGTAGCATTCGATATGCATTCCTGTATTATTTGTAAATATATTATAACATTTAAAATTCCTCACTCAATTATCTGGAAACAATGTTGTTTATTATGAATGGTGGAAGCACAAAAAAGAGCAAAGAATATATAGGGAAGCTTCTATATATATGGAGACCTAACTAAAATGGGTTCCCATGGGCCATTAAAAAATAATTTTCCATAATAGTAGATAAAATGAGTTAGTGGAAATTATATAGAAAAATAAAAATTCCAGAGACCATCAACATTCTTGATGAATACTATAAACTAATTCCACTTTGTTTGCCTCAAACATAGGTTGAAAATTGCAAAATGAAATGCTAACGATAAATGAAACCCTTAATACAACATGAGAGTCCATAGCTTAAATACCTGAAAAGGTGCTCCAAAAACTAATTATACCTCGGCATAATGAGTGATTTATACAGTGATTGGACACTCAGGATCTAATAAGACCAGTCATATGACCAAAATCCAAGGAGATAGGTGAAGTGGAGTTGTAATGGTGCAACACTTTCAAGGGGCTACTTTATATGGAAAATAAAATGTATGGAAAATGAAATGTCAAACCCTTGGGCAGTTATCACCTAGGATTCTCTACATTAATCAATTTAATTCAATGTAATTATATCTTAAAAGATTGTGGGTTGGGTTGTGGTTCAAAAACAAGTTGGAGGCATTTGCACTGAATGTGCTAATGGATGAGGACATGAATGCAATTCTTGATAATTTTGATGGAATTAATATCACTTAGTTATCATAGCTTTGAAGAAATGGTAAACTGGTTGTAAAGCAGAAAAAAATGTATAGAGTTTTAGGGGATGAAAAATAACTTAACCTAAAAAAAATTAAATAGAACTAAATAATTGGAAACAAAAATTGATTTCACAAACATAACTAAAACCATTTCTTAAAAAAAGAAATGAGTAACCACAAAATGCTACATTTTAATATTTTTCCACTTTCCTTCAAACAAAATCCGCATGTTCATAATCTTATAAACATAGAATGGAAAAGAGGCAATAGGAAATGAAACAAAATTTCAAATTATGAAATACAAATTAAAAAACTATGGAACAACAAATCAAATTATGATGGGTAGTGGTCAAACTTAATATTTCAATAGGTTGTCTCATTAGGGATAAGATAGGCCTCCAAGAGGACATAATAAGATAAAAGCACAAAACAAAAATCAAGGGCACGTAGCCCAAAGATTTTTTTCATTTTTTATTTAAAAAATGAAAAGAGAATAATCCATGAGGTGTTAGAGAGAAATAAAAATAACTGAACTTTGATCCAATAGAAGCCCGCATTCTTGGTTCCCATGAAGAAATCCTCTGTTCAACCCTCACATTATTATGGAGTATGTAACACAGAAGCCAGAATTCTTGGTTCCCATGAAGAAATCCTATGTTCAACCTTGGCATTATTATGGAGTAAATTATTTGCAGGGAACACTTTAGTCACACAGAGTTGTTACATTTGTTTGAATGGATTGTCGGCAAAATATTTACAAAATTCTAGATTATATTCGAAGTTATTACAACAGCAAAGAGCTAAATAAATAGGAATAAGAAACCAACCTGGCTATGAAACAATGAGGTTACGCCACCCACTGAATGCAGATGATGGAGTTACTGCCATAATCATTATTATGCTAGTTTCAACGGGTGGGAATCGTAAGGTCTTGTTAGTATGGTCGAAATTGAATAAAGCTCATGTGATAGTAGGGCCAAATTTGAATAAATCTCATGTGAGTATGGTAGGATTTGTTTGGAAAAAGGAAAGGAGACCCAAATGATTGAGCAACAGGTGAATATGGAAAATTCTTCTTCTCAAAGAGCAGAGGAAAAAAATTTGGATATTAAGGACATATATAAGAAGATTAAAAAAAGAAATGACAAAATTAAAAGTGAGATTTATTCTCAATTTCTCAAGAAAAAGCCAGGAAATCAGGATAGATTGCTTACAACATTTGATTATTCTTCAAATAAAATGATCATGTCCTATTTACAACCTACTACTTCAAATCCAAAAATAATGGTTGATTACAAAAAGATGGAATTTGAAGTAGATACTAAAAAGGTACATGAGTTGGATTGGATAGAATTCCATCGACATAGTTCAGAGATGCTATATTCCACTGTGGTGACAAAGGCCATGAGTGTAACCAATTTGCAAAATATTATAATCAACCTGCAAGATCAGATGAAACTTGATAAAGGCTCCTTATATGCAAAATATCTAAGGATCAAGGCCGTAGAAGGTTTGATTCTACAAATAGGAGTTGGCCCATCAAATATACAAGCTGTTGAAGTATTAATCAAACAGAAAAATGATGATATTGTTGCTTTGAGGAAACAGTTAAAAATTCCTCAAAGTGAGAACCCACAAAGCAAAGAAATACTTCAAGAACATAAAGAGAAAGAAGATATGATGCAATTGATCATAAAGCTTACTGCCCAAATTAAGGATATGGAAAGTCAATTGGATATACTGATGAAAGAAAAAGAAACTATGAAGGAATCTGATGCTTCCACCATTCCCACAGCTATACCTATTATTACAGCTATTATTCCTTCTACATTGGGAGAAAAGTTAGCACCCAAAGAGCCACTAGCAACTGTAGTGTCAGTACAATCAGCTACTACCTCCCAAACAGAATCCTCAACGTCATAGGTGTAGCAGAAAAATGATGCAGGGAAAATTTTCAAAGCAATGGAAGAAATTACGTTGAAAACCATGAAATTAATAGTTTGAAGAAAAATATTCAGAATATGGAAGTATCCAATAAATAAGCATTGATTAATGCCAACAATTATGAACAAAAAGTAAAAATACTTGAAGAGAAATTCAAAAGCCTCCAAAAGGATTTGAGCTTCACTACATAGATTTCTTACATAAGAAATCGCCTGTGGACCAACATTGCTGAGGCCATACATTATCAATGGCCATCAATTCAGATAATATATGAACAGAGAGACCTTCTTCTAGCAGCTCAAGGTGAAATACAAAGGACAACAGAAGAATTAGCAGATAAACGAGCACATGCACAAAAGCTAATTACTTTCTTAAACAGTAAGAATAAGACTGAGCTAGAAGAATTGAAGATACAAGATAGGACATAGACTATACTGCAAATCAAAAAAGTATTGACAAAGAAAACTTTGATGAATAACTTGAAAGAAAAATGTGATGCTATTAATTTTTCCATTACCAAGTTTTTAGCAAAGTATACTATGCTAAGACAAGAAGGAATTCCATACATCCATGTATTCAATGACAAATTGATGGACCAAAAGGAATATGATAAAAAGATAAGGGACCATTCCAAAGAACAGGTGAATAAGCAACTACGTCAGGGATCTCCAAAAGGGAAAGTTGTTCTCCAATACATTGAAGATTTATTCTTCCTTCGGAATTAAATCAAACATTTGTTTGTAATTAAGCCAAATTTTGCTAAGTACACTGAAGCAGATGAGAACTATAGAAAACTCAAGAGTGTAAATATACCAGATGCTGAACAATGGTAGAATTTCAATGATTTATTGTAGCAGCAAAGAAAAAAACAGTGAAAAGAGTGCACATGAAGCAGTCAGTTTGAAAAGGAAACAAATAAAATAGTATTTGATTTTGATTTTTTACTTTTGAAAAGTCTCTTTTTACAGGAGTTAGAAGTCAAAATATCAAGTTAAAGAGTATCAGGGTGAAATGCTAGATTCAAAATGTATCAGAGAGAAAAAACAATCAACTGATTTTGAATGTAGTAATATCCCTTTTTACAACAGTAAAATGATTGATAAACAATGTGAAAGAGTATCAGAGATAAAGTACAAGGTCAAAGAGTATAAGTGGAAAGAGTATCAATGAAGACATCTTCCAAAAAATATGTTTTTCAATATTCAAGCAAGCATGGACAACTATTAAACAAACAGTTTTGTTTGATAATATTAGTTCTATATTTTCTAGATAAGAGGACAGCTTGCTAAAGTTGTTAAGCAGCTGTCCCTCTTAATGTGTAAAGATATTTTTATTTTCCTAGAGTTATTCCTAGATCTCTCTAGGATATTTGTAATAAACATTTGTATAAACACTTGATTTTATGAAGTGCTTAGTGTGGAATAAAATTTCTAAGAACATTATAGACATTTTTCTGGTACGTTGGAGGCTCACATGTGTTGATTTCAAAGCAGCAGTCTGCAAAATAGCCAATTGGACTTCATAATTCAGGATTCATGTGATAATTTAAAGTGTAAAGTGCATCTATCTTGTCATTGTTTCCATTATGAGTTACATACAATTTCATATATGTTTTTCAATCTTAATGATTAATTAGGAGAATTACTTTAGGACTAGTGTAAGAGCTTCCTGTCTTAACTACTTAATCATTTAAATGTTTTCTGTTGATTTCCAGATTTAGGAATTCTTAATTGCTCCTAGTCCTGTTTGACCCCTGCCTCCTTCCTCTTGTTCCAGATCAAAGGATTCTTCATTTCCCTTTATCCCGAAGCAAGCCATCTCATCAAAAAAATTTATCCAAATCTCTGAGGGTTATCTACCTTGCCCTGAATACATTAGCATCCTTTTGGCCTTGTCTTCTAGTTCTACTTGCTAGATTTTGACTCCATAGCCCAATGGACTAGTAGATCCCTCTTTAATTTGTCTTCAAGTAATCTTATTTTCCACCAAACATTTAAAAACCAAAACCAAATTGAACTATCATAATTAGCCTAAAAAAATTAAACAAAAACAAAGTTAAATCATAAAAAGAGAGCCCTCTCTGAAATTTAGGAAGGTTGGATCCTAAATTTCCAAAGTAGGTTTGCGGTTACCCATAGTTTTCTTAAACTGAAAAAATCCAAAAGCCCACAATCTTTAGAAATTACTAGGGTGATAACATACTGGTGACTCCACTGGGGACACTAACCAATCTCCAATTTTAAAATTAGTCTTAAAGGAAGATCTTTAATCTATCTTTTTACTTTAAGATTATTTTTCTTAAAGTACCATATAACATATAAAGTTTAAAGTATCTTTAAACTAAAAACATTAACATATAGTACCAATTAATGTTTCTTTCAAAAAAATTTGAAAGTATTAAAATATTAAAGCTAAAAACTTATTTAATTATGCCAACATGAATGTCTCGTAAATAAAGAAATTGATCGTGATCTGCTACTCTCGAAATTCGAGGTCATTTTGGTATAATTCCTTCATATTTCTTCTTGATCATTTCTAGTTGATGTAGACAACCTTAATTAGTACAACACAATTTTTTTATAGTTCAAAACATGTCTCTACAAAGGACTATAACAATTTTGTAAATAAATTTTGAATTTCTATGTGAAATAAGATCTACCCTTGAATCAAAATGCAAATATCTCCAATCTTGAAATTGAACCCAAGAATAGCATCAACTACACCTCTTCTTGAGGAAATTTCACGTGTTTCTCTTTTGAATGTTGAATCACCTCTACATTATTTCCTTCATGATCCTTGAAAATATTCAAAATTTCACACTCCCCTTTACCACTAATCTCCTTGATGTCCTCCATGTTCTTGTTTTAATCCAAAAGATTCTGCATAAGTAAATCTAACCCATGTCAAGCAGTTGAAAATAATGTAGAGACCATTCAACAACATTTAAATGATTTTATATTGAAAATCAAGCAAATGTGGTCTGGTCCATAAGCACAACACATCAAAAGACCACACCTCACCTTGGTTTTAAAATAATGCCCAAAAAATTTATATAACCTACTTGTCTATCTAAAGTTAGTAAAAACATGAAAGAGTTATTGTGGATTTTGTGCTTTCTCAAGTACAAGTCATTAGCTCTAAAGTCAAAACCCATATTATTATACATCATAAAATCAAAAGATATTAGCTCAAAGCATGCATAATATTCAAACCCTTCTCAAAACTTTTGAAGCTAAAAAAATATGCAATCTGATAGTTTAGAGTCAATGAATGAGTTGTCCCATGTGAACCCATAAAAATGAACGTTGGCTATCACGTCGTGAATATGAAACATGATATATTCTTTGTATACACAACGTAATTTAGTGCATTTTAGGGTTCACAAGACATTTAGAGTGAATATCAAGTCCAACACACTTAATCTAAAATCATAATATATAAAATGTCTCTCCAAAGATTGACATTCATTACTAATTGAGAAGACTCTCCAAATGCACAAAATATCAAGGGAAGCTCAAATACCGGTCACCTTTGCCAATCAACATGAATAAGGATTTCCTTTTATGAAATAAAAAAAGACAAAATGTCAGCATTTAAATAAATTGCTCCAAACAAATATGAACAAATATAAATCTCTAAATCATGAGAGAATTGAATTCCTACCAATGCCAAATATCAATCACTTTTTATGTGCCTCCTGGTTTATTGAAACCCTTGAAAAAATCTCTGATTCCTTGGTGATACAGAATCAGGTTTCCCATTAGGAGATGCTGGAAGAGAATGTATCCTTATTATAGGATTTCCCTTCTCCTGGACATCTAGACTCGACCTTGGAAAGCCGAATGGATTTCTATGTAAAGGGGACAATACACATAAGCATAAGAGAGTTTTCCAAATAATGATACTTTTGTAATACTCCATACTTGTTAATTGTGAAGATTGATGTTATTCCAGACTATGTATGCAAACGCTTAAGTTTGTGATCTAAATCAAGTTCCAACATTATCTTACTGTGAGTATTTATGACTTCATTTTAAATTTTGTTTTACTGAGTTAATTCACCTCGCTCTAGGCATGGAAAGGGCCCACCACTTCTGGAACCAAGTTTATCAATAATTTAGATGCATAACTATTTTATTTTGTTAATTTCTCAGGGTATATCATGTGATTGATCAATTAAAATAGTTTTTTCGATTCCATACTTAATGTTTCATTTCATTTCTGTAGATCGAATTGTTGAATGAGTTGTTTAATCGGTCCATGAGCATTTAATAGTCGATTTGGTTTGAATTTTCCATAGGGTTCTGATATTTACACTTTGCAATTTTTGAGTTTGACAGTGCACATGGATATTCTGCCAATTTGAGTTTTGAATGGTTAATGAATTCCAAGTTGTGTGAATTAGAGTCATGCACAGGGTTGTGATGTTTCTTAACTTCAGTGAGAGTCATGTTTAATTTCTTAAGCCTTGTATCATGGATTTAAATCAGTGAGATCTACGTGGATAACATTTTAGTTATTTCAAATTTCATTATTAAGTACATGACTCATGAAACATTGTTAAGTGCAGGAATTATATTTTAGACCTTTGATTTTAGAATGCATGCCATCATTTTAATTGTGTTTCATTCGCATATAGTAGTTAGGATTTCTTAAATTTGTTATTATAGATAAAAATTGGAATTCCTTTTCGAATAGTAGTTAAAATTCCTTTCAAATTCAATTGCAAGTAAGTAGTGTAATCATAATTAGAAATGGAGGATGAATTATCATTTAGGATTCTTTCCAGCATTAAATAAGGAGGTCAATTTAATAGGTTTATTAGCATAAGATTTCAATTTCTTTGGGCATTATTAATTTAGATTGCTTAAGAATTATTTTTAGAATTTTATGTGTTTAAGAAATTTTATTGAATGTCTTTATTTGATTGAATTGAAGTAGAGAGCTCTGGAGCTTAATTCCAATTCTACGTTCACTAGCTTAATTTAGATTTCGAGTTCATTAGCTTAGTTTAGATTTAATATTTATGCCATTTTGATTTAATGATTCATGTTTTTTCTTGATCAAAATTAGAATAGATAAATGAGTGTTTTCCATTAAACATAATTTGAATCCTGTAGTTAGCATTTTATAAGTCGAAGTGATTTTACAGTTAAGAGAAATAGTGTAGAAGTTGATTCCTTACCCTAGTTTAGGTTATATTCTCTGATCTCGTGTTACCTACGCTTGCACCTCAAAGCTTAGGAGCCCCAGATTGATAATTTAATGTTGGACATTATAGAAATATATATTTCCCAACAAAGGCCTCGAACAATATGTACATTGAGAAATGTAGTGCAAGCAAGAGTTTGTACATGTTTCAGAAAAGCATAAATAAGACAATATAGAGAGGTATTTCCCACATTGAACAACTTAGAGAAAGAAATGCACAATAAGGATGAACTTACAAGTTTTCAATAGGTTGAAAGGAAATTGTACAAAGAATCAATACAATCATATGGATCTATATGGCCATATGGAGCAATACAACAATTGTACAACTCCTGCCTTTCTTTTTTGTGTAGATCATATACCTCATTTTTATATGATTATGATGACCATGTATTTGTTATTTTAGTAGCTTGTAGAGGTTTCCTTGAGGTATGCAAAGCTGATTTTAAGAAGAAATTACTTATGTATCTACAAAACTCTTTTATTCTTCCACTGCTTAAATTTTCAGTCATTCTGTGATTGATGCTATGATCTGAAATTAATTTCTACATTATATTAAATTTAGAAATTTATCTATTTAACTAGGATCATATGGATAATATTCACCTAGGGTAGAATTTTTTTAATGTACTTCACCCAAAAGACCTCAAAAGGTGAAATATACCTCTAAATATGTGAAAAGGTGTCCTTGCCCCAAAAATTTATACTTGAGGGGGAAAAACCTTAAAATACATGGAATCTCTTCCATTCGGGTTATTTACCACCCCTTATTACATGCAACATCCACCAACCACCTCCTTGAAGTGGGTGTCCAACCTCAAGACTCAAGTGGGACTTTGACCAAACCCATGGGTAACTTAGTGCTACATGGCATGATCTCAAGTTGGGTGTTCATCTTGTAAAGCTCCCCTTTTTCTCATATCCGTCATCCATATGGTCTTAGCCTTCGTTTTAACCTAAGAACAAGGATATCCATTAATGAAATGACAAAAGAGAATGTCATACACGCAACCATTCCTCCAATTACATGTAAAACATGTCTGGATGGATTCTCATGGTGAAATGCATCTTTGGAAGAACCTTCATCAGGCTAACCATACACCTTTTATATGCTTGTTATTCCCTTGGATGATGAAGAGTTCTCATTCTTGATGGATTTAAAATGTAGATAATGTCCCAAACTAGTGGACATGGGGCTATTGGTGCTAACCTTTGATATATGCAGAGAATGCAATCTCTGTGAATGGGATGCTTGCTCCTAGATGGAAGATTGTAAGATTTCAACATTTTTAATCCACTAAGGACTCTGTGAAATTATATAAAACTAATATATTTTTAATTATGAAGAGGTTTTATGCAACCATGCATCACATTGACTAGTTTCATGGAACCATGTTGGCCTTTAGAATGCAGGAAACACCACGAATCTTGGCCTTACTGTGTTGAAGTGCTCTAACATCTTTACGCAAGGATATTGGTATTGGAAAAGAGCTAGTGCTTTGTTGGTATTTTCATTACTCTTCAACGTGTTGTGTTGTTTAAATTTTCTCTTTCATATCTAAATAGTGAGTTTCTTAACTAAACACATACCTTCCATTCTCTTTTTGTTAAGTTTCTATTTTATCAAATCATTTCCAATATGAAATGATATGGAATTTGCTTCTACGTAGCTCTTGGGAAAACTCAAGCTGTCATTTCCGAAGAAGCTTATGAAGAAATGAAATCCCAATAGAATGGTGTATATTAAGGGCTCAATACAAGACCATGAAGGTTAAGAAGGTGATCTTTCTCATGTTCTTTGTCTTCTTCAAATGCCAATAATACTTGTGAGAAAATTGTTAACCATATCTTTCTCAAATTTTTTTGAACATATTGAACTGTAAAGGACCTAAATTTTAGATGATTCCATGATTTTCAATTCTATAATTGTTTTTCAATGGTTATGAAAATGAAATTCAAATCAGACAAATGATCATCCAATCATCTAATTAGTAGGCAATAAGGAGTTGGATTTGGAGGATGCAACACGATTTGTTCCAAAGCGAGGAGTGATTTTTCCATTTCGACCACTAGCCATGTCTTTTGAAAATTTCAACTACTTTGTTGACATGCCCCTTGTATGGAACTTTGTTGGGCCGTTAATATGCCATTATTATTATCACTTGTGAATGCTTATTCCACCCATTTCTACCATTCTTCATCACGTCATTTATTATAATTTATTATTTAAATCCATTTTATGATGATTTATGCTTCTATGAATGAATGTTATTTATTCTCCTTTATTTCTAATAAATTGATGATTATGAATTATTTTATCAATGATAGTTTTAATAATTTGGTTATAACATTATTCACCATTTTTAGCCTCCAAGGTAATTTCCATATTGAAGATTTGATCATTAAAAGTGCCAACTCAGAAATGCGCTGGAATAAGGAGTGACAGTTTTGTGGTTGAGATTCTGAGCAAATGAAGACGAATCTGGAAAATCCAGAACATGAGTTTTTTCCAGAACGGACCCAATTAACTTTATTAAAGAACGGTTTGCCCAAATTCGGCCTGTGTTGAGAGATTCGCAGAGTTCTTTAAGCACGATTTTCTCAGTTCTGTTGTTGCGGCCGTCCTCCAAATCTTCACCTAAAGCCAAATTGCCTTCTTTCTTGTTGATCAATTAATGGAACACCTAAGACTGCAATATAACTGTTGTACTTATATTTATCAGAATGCCTTCTGATCTCTTTATTTAAATCGTGAATAGACCAGAGGGAGAGGATTTTTCGTATACGTTTTCTATGTAATTTTGTTAAACATCGCTCGGGGACATTTAGTTCAAGTGAGAACTGGTTCATTGTACTTTTGTCCGATGCATTAATATAAGCTTGGTGATTATCTCATCTCTGCGTCTGGATTAACTTAAGGCGGTGTCCCCTTGGAGGCTAAGGGCCCGGCCCCGGAGGACACTTGCTGCTGTATATTATCTCTTTGGTTTATGCGTGGTTTTGCTTATCAGCTTGAATCGGTAATCTGGTGTGTTTTATTACAGCTCTGTTATATTTCATATTTTGTTCTCTGCAATAAGAAAGTCGTAATGTGCATTCTAACGTATTGCTATTCCTTTAAAATTGTTAATGCAACATTGCTGTTCTCTACATAATGCTATTGATGTTTAATTACAGAGCCTCTGTGCTGTGCACTTGTTCATTAACCTTACGGAATTCATCTTGGGAGTTATGTTCTTCATGATTGTTGGATTCAGAAATAATGCTGTTTTATTTGGAAGCACAGTCGTATCCCTGTTAATTAAGATTGATCAGGTTACTATTTCAGCGTGTTGTGTGCGTATATGATTTACTAGTGTTGTTTATAATTTATCAATAGTTATTGCTATTCTATTTTAGAATTACCGTTCCATTCCAGATTTGCTGTTCAATTCTTTATTTGCTGTTCTATTTACTCGCATTTGTTGTTTTGGTGTGAGAGACGATCTAAGGCTGTAGTGAGCTTTGGCATTCACTGTTTAGCTCCCAGACCCGTGGTCTATGCTCTAATTTCCTTTACTTCAGTTTCCAAAGGGATGAGTTATTATTACTGGACCCTTGACTGATACATTGCTTATTTTTCCGAATGCATGATTGAAGTCTTAAAGTGCTTTGCTGTAAGTAGATTTTATTTCCAGCTTTCATTTACTTTTGCATTTTAAGCACTATACTGCAAAACATTACTCTTGAGTAAATAGCCGCCTCAGACTGAGTACACTCTTGGAACAAAAAGTCGTCCCTGGGTTGATAATTAATGTGAAGGTAATCAGGAGTTAAAAAGACCCTTTTTATCGCTCCACAAACTTGAGCCTTGAGATTGATATATTATGTGATCCAGTTATTGCCAATTTTTGTGGATTCTCGTACTTGATGGATTTCGCTCACTAATTTTTTATTCATCTGTAGGAAATGAGGGAACATGGAGTGACTAAAGACAGACCTCAATTTATTTTTTATAGGTGCATTCATACTTGGTGTTATTACGAAATTTATGGGGGTTAATGGTGCAGGGAAGAAAAATCTCATGGATGTCTTAGTTGGAAGGAATATTGGAGGATATATTGAGGGTGATATCCGGATATATGGATCTCCCAAAAAACAGGAAACCTTTGCTTAGATTTTCGATAACTGTGAGTAGAATGACATAAATTCTACTCATGTCACTACTACCTAGGAATCACTATTATATTTGGAATTTCGTTGTCTTTTGAAGGACGTTGATAAAGAAACCAAAGTTGTAAGTCTACAAAACTAATCAATTTATCTTATGACATGGTGCCAAATCGTCATGTTGTTGACTTGCAAAAGATTCCAATTTGGAGGCCTTTGTTGATGAAGTCATGGAACTTGTAGAATTATAACATTTAAGGGATGCACTAGTAGTCCTACCTAGTGTGACTCAATTGTAAACATAACAAAGGAAAAGGCTAACTATAGTTGTTGAGATTGTTGCAAATCCTCTTATAATTTTCATGGATGAGCCCATTTCTATTTTTGATGCCATAGTAGCTGCAATTGTTATGTAAATTGTTCATAATACAATAGATATTGTAAGGATGGTTATATGTACCATTCAACAACCCAAGATTGACATATTTGAAGGTTTTTATGAGATAAAGCAATGTCTAGAGTATATGATAACTTATATTGTTTATTTTAGAGTGGTGATTTTTGACTTACTATAATGGGTTCAATTATTTTTGATGAAAAGATGAGGGAAATTAATTCACTTCAGGCTAATCAACCATAATTCTCACAAGATTGTTGAATATTTTGAGGTAACCACTTTGTAGAGTTTTGTAGCTAGAAAAGGTTCAATTGTTTTAACAGATTATTATCAATTTAGTGTCTAAATGTGAGTTAATTGTCTTACTTTCACCATGCAAACTGCAGGATATTCAAAGAGTATCAAATATCAAATAAAAATAAAACCCAGTTACATGGATGTTGGAAGTTAGTTCCATTGTTTCCAAACATCGTCTAGGGATAGACTGTGCATATAAATACAAAAACTGTTCCCTTCACAAGTATGAATTAAAGTTGCTAATGTTTATGCACTAGAATCCTTCTGTTAGCATTATAACAAGTCTAAAAGATACTAATATATCCACTTCAAAGTCACATTTTAAGATTTCATTCTTTTTCTTGGACATGAAGCCAAAATAGAACCTTTGTTAAAGAGCTCAACTCAAGTTCTATACTTCACTAACCAATACTCATAATCATTCTTTGGACAATTCACGTCCTGTATGTGGAAGTAGTGGTGGACTTACTTACAAAGTCTTGATTATAATGTTGTTAGATACTTCTTCACACCTACCATCAACCATTCGAGAATTCATAAACATGAACAACAATTCATATTTGAATCTATCAAATGGGGTTTGTTAACACTGGAAAATCGTACAAGTAGAAGACGACATTATTTAATGTTAAGCAGAAGGATTTACAGGGCTGTAAGACATTACAGAATATGGAAAGTATTTAAAAATCTCAAGGTCTTAGGAAAATCAAATTTGAACAAGTCATAAATGCTTTTGCGCGCATTATCCTTCGTGAAGAGCGCATTTGCACTCCTTATGACCCGAAATGCGCGCAATCCTGGGAGTGGAAAAATGTCACTTTCCGGGACAACACAAATCATAGGACAAGTGATTCCTCACTTGAAGCCGCCTAAGGACAGCCACCAATGCCTCCTGAAACATCAAGTGACCACACAATGGAATATTTGGAGCACACAAAGGAATCATACCCCTCCCTTGGGTCACCATCCACAATGTACCAAGAGAGGGAAGAAGGATTTGAATTCTCTTATATAAGACCACCATGAGATGAAGAATTGGTGAACACATTGTTATGTTGGCCCGAATTACCCAAGAAATACCAGCAGTGTGTGACTCAGAGCTGAAGATAGAGGGGACTCAATTGTTGGCCATCCAACAAGTTCAGTCCACCACAGTATAGAGAGAGGGAGACTGCACCAAGACAAGCTTGGGATAAAAAAATCCTTGCATCGAGACTTAGAACCCATGTTTTAGGGACCACTTGGCAAGAGGGTAAAGTTTCACTCTTATTCTTACTAGCACTCAATAAGAGGGGCCAAGAGCCACTATTCGTATTATTGTTTTCATTTGACTCTTTTTATAGCTCATGTTTATTTGTTTTAGTTTTAGTTTAGTGTTACTTTATATATGCATGTTATTTCTCTATCTCGTATGCTTATGATTCTAGCTTGTTCCACTAACTTGCTTGACTCCACTTCTTTTTCTGCCTGTTACCAATAACTTAAGTGGGTATACCACACCCCTTAAGTTGGTTTGATTTCGTACATACGCACACAAAACACACTCAAACAGGATTGGTGACTCCACTAATGTTTATTACCAAGTTTATGTGGTTGTGCCTTTTTTTGTAGAGACCTTTGTCTGTGCTATGGAGTGGAGATGAATTTCCCCTGATTTCTTTTGTAGTCCCTAGTTCATCCCAAGTGATAGACTAAAGCAGAAAAACTCCAAAAATTTCTTTTGCAGGACTTTGCACATTTTTTCTTTCCACAGACGTGTCCACGGTGCGCGTTCAGAGCTGACCTGTGTGTAGACATCGTGCCTGTTTGAGACTTTTGCGCACAAAAGACAAAAAGAGAAAATTATCCCTTATTTATATCTTTTCCTACTTTTAAAGTGCTTGGCAGCCCCTAATACACCTTCCAGCACTGGTGGTAGTACCCCACAGCTTGCTAAAGCTCACTCTTAGCTGCTTTTTTTAGGCTTAGTGTCAGTTTTATTTCAAGTTTATTTTTGCAAAATTCACACATAGTTTAAGTAAGGGGGAAAAATAACTTGCATTCCAATTTTTTTTTATGTTTTGCAAATTTTGGTACCAACACACCTAGATAACTAGCCAAAGTAAGTGGCCCAAGACCACGCATGCATAGCTAGTTTATTTTTCTAGTGTAAAAGTTATTAGTTTAGTTCAATTTTTGCACTAGGATTTTCGAGACAATGATTGAATTGTTTATAGAAGAGCAAGTAATATCTGCAACCTTTGCACCCTTTAGTGATCCTAGATAAGCATATGAATGCTCCCTATTCACAACTCGCCATCTCCCTAGTGTTGATTACATAGATTAACTAGGAAAAATAGAAAGCAACCCATAATCCACACATGTTTTTCTTTTGAGCCAGGAACAATACAACATAGTTTAAATAGGGGATTTTGAAAAGGATCATCGAATATCCACACGTTCAAACTATGTGTTTGTCTACATTTTTCTCACACACGTTCACTCACTAAGCGAAGCAAAGACACCTAAAACTAACTTAACCAAACTCACTAAATTCTCCCCATAGGGTCCAGAAAAGAATTTATAGCTTAAGTTAGGATCAAGGGGGTAGGCATCCTATAAGCTGCCTTGATCACTCTTCATCTTGAAATATAGAAGTTGAATATTTAGGGAGCTTCAAATCCACCTATCAGCCCATGGAAAATAAAATCTGAGCACGACAAAGACCCGTTTCAGAGGGGGTTAGGCTTAGGTGCAGTGCATGCAGTATCAGTTGGGGCTACCTAACTCAGATGATACTCGGTACTGTTAGATGACTTACTAAGAAGCCCAAGACTCGAACACTCATGCGGGATGGTGGTACTTAGTGACCAAAACTAGGGCATATTTTCCCTATAGGTGACAGTGCAGGAAAGCGCCAGACCCTCTACCCTTACATTGGTGGATTTTCTTGGGCTGACTAGGGGAGTCGCCAACTCTTATGAGACATTGTGCCAGCATTCGCAAGATATATTCTCAAGGCCTAGTTACATTTGAGTGTGTGAGGATGAATAGGTCTTCTAGGATTTTGAGTATCATACGCAAACAAACAAAAACCACTTTTTTGATTGCTTGATCACATAGATTAATTTAAAGGGAAAATTTATTTTATCTTCGCTTTGTTTTATGTATGTGACAAATATTTTTCTTTGATCATAGAATCTATCCTCTCAAATTTTTCCAAAACTAAAGTTGGTCGACACCAGAGTGGACCAAACGGGACCTCGTCGATCTAGGCCTCTTTTGGAGCTCCCCCCATTACCGGGAGGAGTTCCAGGTCTTTCGTTGTTTAGGTGTCAAAGAAGGAACACTGCCACCATTATTGGGGCATCCATAGTTGGGAACCCTAGTTGGTCTCCCAACACCACACCACAGAACACTCCTCCCACAACCCCTAGGGGGAAGAGGAGTGTGTCCCAGTCAGGAAGGCAACCG
This sequence comes from Pinus albicaulis, assembly GCA_034641835.2. Classification (NCBI taxonomy): domain Eukaryota; kingdom Viridiplantae; phylum Streptophyta; class Pinopsida; order Pinales; family Pinaceae; genus Pinus; species Pinus albicaulis. The sequence continues at coordinate 142,330,828 of CM076572.1, read as the reverse complement.
AATACACAGCAGGATACGTCGAAAACCAACCCTCTTCCTAACCATAACTTTGTGTTTTCACACACTGCAATGGCGTCAACTTCCCAATCACCTTTCTTAGCTTCGTTGAGTCTGCTAGATTTAACTAATCTAACAAATGAGCCCATTGTACATGACCCTACATGGCCTCCCATGCCCATGAAGCTCCCTTCAGATATTTCAAAGTTTGAAGGAAAGCAAGCAGAAGACACAGCTAATCATGTCATGACCTTCCACCTGTGGTGCTCATCGAATATTATCATTGACAACACTATTCATTGAGACTATTTTAACGCACTCTGACAGGAGTAGCCACGAAGTGGTAAGTGGAGAAAACCTCAGCTTCATGTGGAACATTTGGCACCCTCACCATTGCATTCATAACATATTTTTAGTTACCCATTCACCATGATTCCGGAATGGAATTATTGAAAAATTTTAGACAAACCCCCGTCGTCCATATCTCAGACCATCTCCATGAATGGAGGTGACGTCGCAGTTTATGTAAAGTTAAACTTGACAATCCGGTTCTCTTAGATTTGTTCCTGAAAACTCTTATGACAGATATTTCAAAGGATATCCGAAGAGGATGCTATTAGCAAAGCCCGACAGCTTAAGCTGATTTATACACAATTAGGATACATTTACAACATCCTGCCTAATTCCCTATGCCTGCAAACTTATCAAAAATTTCCAGGCACGTAGAACTCGGTAGAAGGAATAATTGGGTCATTGAGCCAAGGTTACCTAGGCAGCAACAGTCAAAACCCCGGTTACACATAGAATTCTACCTAGAACGTACCTCAACTCAATTTTCAAAGTCATCATATGCCTCAACAAAATTTGACCAATAGGGCACCAAATTATCACCAAGGAGGACCTTATACTCTGACTTAGGGGACCTAGTACGCAGAAAGAAACACTGATAGAAGAGCTCCCCCCCAAAAACTAGGTGCAAAACAGAGACCGCATTATGCTCAGTCCCCAACACAAGACCTGCCTATGTAGATCAATGCACAAGTGAAATTTGTGTAGCCATCCCAAAACCAACCACACCAATATAACTAGGAGAACTATCCTCCTAACATGGTGAAGAAAAAATAAAAAAACAAGCCAAAAGGGAACTCTGGATAGGGGGGCAACAAACAACAATGACTGCCACAATCCTAGGCTAGAGGCAACTCTAACCGGAATCAGAGCCAGGAGTTGAGAAATGCCCAATGGCAGAACAAAAGGCCACCTCTCCAAAAAAAACATTCTTGTTCGATATGTGGTGAGTACGACCACTATACTCACCACTGTCCTGATCTCCCTGAGCTGAAGAAGCTACAGAGCAACCGAGCACAAGGAGGATCTTCCCAGTAACCAGCTGTGATGCAAGAACCTTTCCCCCATCAAGGGACGGTAAGCACTCAACAAAAAAATAAATATGACTCTGAGAAAAGAAGCCATGAAATACATGACTGGAAAAGAGATGTTTTCCAAATACGGAATCGCAATTACGACTTCCCACCAGACACCAATACATCAGGGGCAAGTATTAGTGCACCGACTGCACCTTTGACCATTTCAAATATGCCTATAGAACCATTGCCAAAAATGGTGAAGGGACCCAATAGGCGAGCAGGAAACTACTCAAAAGAGGCCCATAATTATAGTATCGTGGAAAATTTAGCACAATCTCCTGCTGTTATGTCAGCTTTGGAAGTATTGCAGTCATGCCCGAAACAATAGAAAACCCTAATTTCTATGTTAGGTGCTATCGACCTTGCCGATACACGCTTAATGGATTTCGACTTAGACAAAGCCACCCCTAGGCTTCCTTCCATGGTCGCCTTCCAGATACCTGTGTCAGTCCAGAATATCACAACTCACTGATGTGTCATAGACGAGGGTGCATCCACATGCATTATGTCCAAAATGTTTGGCATAAGTTAGGGTCTCCCGAACTAAAACCCTCAGTCATCATGCTTAGAGAATATGACGGTCATCCCTCAAACCCTGTCAACCTCTACCAAAACATCTCAGTCTGCTTAGTCAGAAATATGGTCCACATAGACATTGAAGTCTTGGATGCTCACTTGGACTACAATATACTCCTTGGGTGGAGTTATATGTACGCCATGTCAGCCATAGCCTCCTCCGTCTTCTGCATCATGATGTTCCCCCATGAGGACCACATCATTACTGTAGACCAATTGATGCATAGCGAGAAGTGACCCCTAACAAACACTGATGTAATTCTACCTTATGTAGATACATCCTCAAATGCTCTTTCACGGTACCAAGAATATGGCCCCGGCCAGTTCAAACCGTCATCCATTCTATGGTCATTCCTAGGAGATCCTCCCATTATCCCTAAGTCATCACTCGATGTCATAGGGGATTTGGTGTGCATGATGTCCACATAAAGCACCAAAGCTAGTTATGACAAAGACACAAGTAGTAATGGCACCGAGTCATCGACCATGGCAGCCTCTCTAGCCTACGCCTCTTCCCAAACCCATTTCCTTTACCCCCCAGCTGGTTTCGTCTCCCAGTAGGTTTTGTCAACACTGGTATTACCAAACATATCATTGGAAATACCAGTTTGGTACCTCATTCCCCCTACAGGAACAGGTGCCACCCATGTAACTGCCATAGGGTTGAAGCCCCTCAGTCCTGAGGAGGCCCCATGAATCCAAGAAATGATTGAAACCATCCCTACAAAGGAAATTTCCATTGCAAAACTGGTGATCACGGCTAAGAAAACTGAGAAAAGAGGAAAGAAGATGGTCATCCCCGCCATACAATGGGAATCACCAGTTTGTGCCATATGGGACATAATAGGTCACCCTACCCATATCTGTCTAGAGCTGGATGAATTAAAACTAGTCCTCGGTTATGAGACAAACATCGCGACATTGCGTTCCCATAAAAAGGAACCCACGACCAAAGATAAAGGCAAAGCATTACGTACCAATCATGCATGCACTCTCTACAGCAACTAGGGGCACTATACCCATCATTTCCAAGATATACCATGATATAGGGACACCTTACATGCCATTGAGTGATCCTATCAAGAGGATCCCTCGATCAAAACATCTGGAAATGAACCTTGTATCATCATGTACCTACAAGAAGAGCGGAAATCACCTGAAAGGCTCCCCCCGCCAGACCCCCTCCCCGCAAGCCACCATACACCAATCAGGGATAGGGGAACCTGATTTCCTCATCCTCCTAAGTTATCAGGTGCATCGATTACTGTAGATGGCTTGATCAGGTCTTTGAACCAAGGTCACCTAGGCAGAAGTAATCTGTATTTAGGGAGTGACCACGCGCGTCGATTACTGCAGACGTTTTGATCGAGTCTTTGAATAAAGGTCACCTAGGAAACAATAATCTACATTCGGGGAGTTACCAGGCACATCGTCTACTACAAACGGTTTGATTGGGTCTTTGACCCAAGTTCTCCTAGGCAACAGTAACACCCATGATACTCAGGGAGTTACCAGCGAGGTAGATTATGCAGATGGCTTGATCGGGTATTTCAACTAGGATCTCCTAGGCAATAGTAACACCCATGATACTGAGAGAGTTACCAGATAGGTATATTCTGCAGACGGCTTGATTAGGTCTTAGACCCAATATCTCCTAGGCAGTAGTAACACCTAGGTAGGTAGATTCTGCATATGGCTTGATCAGGTATTTGACCCAAGATCACCTAGGTAGCAGTAGTACCATGCAAATCAATCCTGTAGATGGTTTGATTGGGTATTTTTCCCAAGATCACCTAGGCAACAGTAGTATCATGCACGTCGATTCTACAGATGGTTTGATCTGGTCTTCTGCCCAAGGAAACCTAGGCAGTAGTAATCAATACCCTGGATACTTGTAGGATTCTACTCAGAATGTATCACAACCTAGCTATCATGAAAGTCACCCCACCACTCATATACCAACCAGGGCCAAGGGAACCAATATCCCCCATTCCCCGCATAGAATGGACCACTGGCACAACGTAATGTGTCAGTCAATCTAGTGCAACCCTTCCCAGGCTCATCAGCAACCATACAACCAGGAGAATTATGAAAATCCTTAAAAAGATGCAAAAATAAGCCGAGGAACAAACAAAAGGGAGATCCTGGACAGGGGGCAACAACCAGTAACTCCCCCCGTGATCTCAGTTTGGGGGAAACCCCAACCAAAATCAAAACTAGGAGCCAAGTGACAACTCCCAAGGGAAAACTGGAACTTAGAGTATCTTATCACCAGAATGAAAGCAACCATGTGATCAGCACTCCATAATGCCGAGAGGCAATGCCACACACTCGCACTCCCGAAAAAATAAATTTTCAGTGCTGGAAGGTATGCCCTCTCTCATCTTATTTTTTAAAGCTCATGACTTTCAATAATATTTGATAAATAAGATGCTTTCACTTGAGGTAGTTGTTTTCGCAGGAAATATCACAAACCATTCACAACTCCATCCACTGAAAGTTCCAGAGTAGGCATCATTCTACCCCCAGCATGATAGAGTCTTAAAAAAATCTGCATATCCTAACATCATTTCTCCATCATAAATCAACCATAGGTTCCACATATCTCACCGTGTTTATCATCACCTCACCCTGCATATGATAAACATCCTCGTTGTTTGGTAGAACCTCCCCCCCATGGCGCTCGTCTCCCATAGTAGACCATATATCATAACAAAATTGATGCCATGGCCATACCACTTTAGTCGAGGAAGCACCTCATGCCCATCCATCCACCATGCATAAAGGTCAAGTTTTACCATAAAAAATAAAACCCCCTACCCAGAAAACTAGGGTGTATAAGAAGATCAAAATCACACTACCGCGCCTTGCATTTGGCCCACCATATCTCCACCAGCATAATCCCATTTGTGACACTTTTTCATCCACTTCATCAACCCCACACATGAGACCAACCAATGGGGCACCCACCCTTAGAAAAACACCTTCCTCACAACATCAATGAGCGAACACTTTGATGTTTTGGGGCACCCGTATCTGTGTTTCAAACAAACCAAACCCCATTATTTTATTCTTTTGGTAAGTGTAAAAAGACTGAAAATGGTGCACTAAATCCCCCACCCTCTCATTCATTTTTTTCTCCCATGGCAGTAGTCCCTGAACACCCTTGGTCGGATTATTACACCCCCACACACAAGCCACCATGACAATCATAGCCAGTTTATACCCACCCTGGAAGTCATATTGACTCTAGGGATTTCCCCATCAGAAATAACTATGTCTGCCGCCAAGCTGCTAAGTATACTCTGACCTTGGGCCACTGAACCGCCATAATCAGCTTTCAGTCACCCCTCGCCAACATGCCTATGTTAAACCCATCACATCCAGGTCCCCGACCCCTTATGTCAGCGATTCCTCGTCGATTGAGGCTTCCTTTTTTTTTACTTCGACACCTATTTTCTAGAAAGGAAGTGGTACCTTGGACTACCCCTCTCCATAAAAGGGGGCATCCTCAGGTGGCACTATGGGAGACACCATTTCCCATAGATGTCATAGATCATCCTGACATTTTAATACAACAAAATCTTTAATTTCAAGATGGTATCGTACCTTACAACCATTGCACTTTGATCAAATTCGTCGAAGACCCGTGCTTCCATAAGCCTCTCTTTCAACAATGCTTACATGGGAAGGTCCCAACCAACGCCTATGCTTATAATGCACAACTATATTCCATACCAAGTTTACGCTTATGGGTACCATATTCCACCTATTTTCAAATAAAAAATGCCCCAAAGGACATCAGTAGTCGTCGTCAGAAACCACTAGATCACTATCATATCAGTGATACAGATAGAACATATATTTGTCAACTATATTTTTTTAACTAGCGACAACATCATGAGCATGGGACAGACCTGCCTCGTAGAAAATTTGTATATGTATTGTAATTTATATTTTCTTACAATGGTCCCTTAGGACGTGGTCATTCTTGGAACCAGTGCAAGTTGTTTCCAATTCCAAGCTTCATGCAGGTCTCTCTCTCTCTCTCTACGGACGATATACATAAAAGAAACTATAACGTATTTCGACTATACAGTTCTTCCTAGACCTCACACATTAGGGGGCAACCATTAACAATGAAAAATTGTACAAGAAGAAGACGACATTATTTAATGTCAAGAAAAAGGATTTACAAGGCTGGAAGACATTACATAATCTGGAAAGTATTTTAAAATATCTAAGGTCTGAGGAAAATAAAATTTGAACAAGTCATAAATTATTTTACGTGCATTATCCTTCGTGAAGAGTGCCTTTGCGCACCTTATGACCCGAAATGCATGCAATCCTGGTGTTGAGTCCCGAATTTGCCTCTTTTCCATATCTTTTTCACTCACCTAAACCTCCAAAATTGTCAATATCATGTGCAAAAGGGTATCTAACATGGTTTTTAATTATGTTTTTGTGTTTTCTATTTGATCTAGATTTTGTTCATACAGCTGCGGAAACTTGTCACTTTCCGCAGCTGCTGCAACTTTCTGCAGCTATTTTGTGGAAATCTATGCTACAGGTGTCTACGAAGGAAACGAGCCACATGGGCAGGCTAGGAATGACGAGGACATGGTTCGTTCCTATTGGTTCAAGAAAATTCGTCAAAGAAAGCTGCGGTCAAAGCCATCCATGTGGAAGTCAACTGTGGAGTTCTATGTCGGCTGGACTCTGTTTCGTGGCATAGAAACATCCATACGGCCGTTTCTAAGCTTGCGGAGGTTAATTGACATCTGTGCAAAGTTCTGGAGTTGAATTCAAGCGCCCACCTTCCATAGATCCGTTTTCCAACATGGCCATATTCCTATATTCGTGGCCTTAGTGGTCTACGTGTTGGCTGCTATCATAAACTTCAGGAGACAGTTACATTTTATTGCTTTATAAAGAGCGTTTGCATACGCACGTAGAGTTAGTTGTTGAATTGTTAATTGATAGTTGTTGTGCGTACTCTGTTATGTTAGCTTTGTAGTGATTACGCTGCCTTGAGCCGTAATACTACCAGTCTGTAATGAACTTCTTTTTAATGTGAGAAAACTCTGTTTTATAACTTAATTCGTGTTTGAGGATCGTACCAGAGCTGTGTAGAGGGCCCCTGCTCAGCCGAGGTTCTGTGTATTAATGTATATATATTTCATTTCATTTCTTTAAAAATTCATTGTATCATAATCCATTACATGTTCATATTTCATAGTTGTTTCATTTCTGTTCATACATTTCTATAATTTCCATTGCATTCTTGTCTTTCATGTTTTTATAATTGTTAAATCACTGATCAGTTTTCTTGTGCAGGTTTTAGGTAGACAGCCCGGGCATTTTTCATAGTATTTTGGCTAATGATATGAGACTAACATTATTCTGCTGCTAGTTTCCTTTTTCATAGCATTTGTTTAACTTCAGTCTTGCTTTGTACATTTCAGTTTTGTTTATCTGATTTAGTAGATTAATTTAAATATATTAAGCTGCTCATAGTGTCTTCAGTCACCTCCGAAAGCCACAACTGGACTGATGGTGAGGGGCTGCATGATGAAATGTGTAGTTTAGTATTAGTTTCTTTTCTGCAAAATTAGATATATTAAGCTGCTCATAGTGTCTTCAGTTACCTCCGAAAGCCACAGCTGGACTGATGGTGAGGGGCTGCATGATGAAATGTGTAGTTTAGTATTAGTTTCTTTTCTGCAAACTTAGATATATTAAATCATGTATGACATCTTCAGTTGCCTCCGAAAGCCACAGCTGGACTGATGGCGAGGGATTGAATCATGTGTGTATGGTTTAGTATTAGTTTACTTTCTGCGAATTAAATAATCAGTTACACAAGTTGTTCATGATTACTTCCGCAAGTCATAGCTGGTCTAATGATGAAGGGTCAGAAAATGAATTGATGTAATCTGATTTAGATTTATTTCATTGCAGTTTTGAATTTCCATAAGCGTAGTTTCTTTTGTGTTCAGTTGGCAGCAAGAATAGTTTAGTTTTCATGATCACTAGTTTCTTGTTTTGATTCATTAGATTAGCAGCACCTTTTCATTTCAGCAGTACACTTTTACTTTCTTTCAAGTCTTTTCATTGTAATTTCAATTTTCTTTTAAAGTTTCAAGATTGGTAAATCATTATAGGGGAAATCACTTCCTTGAACAAATATAACCAAGCTTGCTTTTCACTTTAGAATTTCCATTTCACTTTAGAAAGACCAAAAACGACAAAAAGTTAGGAAAGAGGTTATCTTGCACATATAGTGCACCGCACTTCATCAGCTTACGATTCCCGGATTGACAATTAAATGCAGCAATTTAGGACACACTAAATTGACCAAACATTTTGGCGCCGTTGCCGGGGAAGTGTAACTAGGTAGCCAATTTCTTAAAAAAATATATATAAAATCATAAAAGAAGGGAAAAATTGATAACTTCTTGAAGTATGCTCTCCTCTTGCACCTAGTGTGATCTGGAGGATCAGAAAAGAGAGTTATTGGTTTAGTAATTTCTTAAGTATGCTCTCTTCTTGCACCTAGTGTGATCTGGAAGATCAGAAAGAGAATTATTAGCCCAACTTTTTTTTTAAAAAATAAAAAATAAAAAATGACATGCATAGAGCAAGAGATTCTAGGGGAAGATTTATAGCTAAAGCCAAGAGTTCGATTTTCACAACTCCATCTTCTTCAAGGCATAGACCAGATTCACCACCATCTACCCCTAGCCTTAAGATTTTTGGAAGTCAAAGAACAGCTGAATTAGAGGATTCTCCTATACCACCTACTAAAACCCACTTAGAAAACAAAGAAACTTTCTCTCATCCTTCCTTGGTAGAAGAACTAGAGGAATATAAGGACTCTAAAGAAACTATCATGGCAGAGGAAGTAATAAATAGAGGTGGAGGTAGAGGAGGAGGAGATAATGAAGATAACAATGGTGAAGGAAATAACGGTAGAAATAGGGACAATTTGCTTGGATTCCCTATAGTTGATGAGGAAACTCATGCAACAATGAAAAATATCTCACCATCTGTTCTTCCTAACTTTTATGGATTGCGAAGTGAGGATCCTGAAACATTTCTGTTTGAGTTTGAAGTTGTGTGCCGAACTTGTGACTATATGGAAGATTCTCAAAAACTCAAACTGTTTCCTTCAACATTGAAGGGATCTGCTTTGAAATGGTTCATGGGATTAGCCACTCAATCTATCAGGACTTGGAATGATATGAAACAAACATTCTTGGATAGATACTTGGATTATTGTATGCCCACCAATCACAAGGATGAGGTATTCAAAATGATGCAAAAAGAAGATGAAAATTTGGAAGACTTAATTGAAAGATTTCAATACAACTTTAAAAGAGCAAAGATGAGCAACTTAGATAATGAAACCCTGAAAGCCCTCCTATTAAAAGCCATTAGAGATGAATGGATAGACATTTTAAACATGATGGGGAAAGGAGACATTTCTCAGCTCCCATTTCATGATATAACAGAACTATGTATCCATCTCTCAAGGGAAAAATCTAAAACTGGAAAAGGGCCTAGGGATTCTTCTCTTATTAGGGCTAACAAATCTGCAACTGGATCGGTAAGTAGGGCAGAGATTGGTAATATGCTTGATGAGTTCAAAACTGATATCTTAGGGAGCCTTAGTGAACAACTAGATACCCTTAAAATCCAAAACAAGCAGAAAGCAGAAACAGATGCTTTAGCCATCTTTTGTCCGAAATGTAGAAAGAAACATGCTTTAAGGGAATGTCCCTTGGATGCAAAAGTTGTAGAAACATGTATGATTTTCTCGGAAAATCATGAGATCAAGGATTGTCCTTCAATCCCTGGACTCAAAGCTGTTTTTCAAGAAGATCCAAATTCAATAGAATCTCTCTGTTTTGTCGCAAGGAGACCTTGGCAGGGACAACAATCTCAAGGGTTTAATAACCCTATGAATCTTCAAACCCCACCAAATTGGACTCCTTGGCAACAACCTTTGCCCCAACATCAAAACTCATATCAGCCATGGGTACAAGGAATGCAAAATCCTTATGGGAGATTTGCTCAATTTTATCAATATCCTCCATCTTTTCAAAATCAACAAGCTCCACAATTTCCAAGCCAAAATCCACAACAACTTTCATTGCCATTTCCACAACATCAATCTTCTCAACAAAATACAAATCCTCAACTCATGCTCCCATACCAACAGAAGACAAATAAACTTCCAGCTCAGCCATTGCCAAATCCTAACAATAAGAATCCTCAAACTACTTATATGGTAGACGGACAACAATTTCCTACCTATATGATTGTTCCTCTCAACGATGTACAACTCATATCTGGTAGAGTTTTAGAAAAACCTTCTATAGACATTCAAGAGCAAGATACCTCTGAGGAGGACTCTCTTCAAGTCAATAAGGGTTCTGAGGAAGAATCTCTTCAAAATTAAAAAATTCAAAAAGAAAAAGAAAAGCTAACATCCACAACTCCTATAGTTGAGCAACTTGTATCTTCATCTACACCTCCTTTTCCGGAAAGACTACAAATTGATAAGGGGGTGGAAAAACAAATCTTGTTGCCTAACTATGACTTTCTAGATGAATTGAAGAATTTTTGTATCAAGATTCCATTGCTACAAGCCATTCGAGAAATTCCTATTCTAGCAAAAACCATAAAGGAGTTGAGTTTCAAAAGACCAGGAAGGAAGCTAAAGGACACAAGAAGAATCCACCTGGTAGGAAAGATTGCAGACATTATGATGGGAAAAATTACCATGCAGAAGTATGTAGATCCAGGAAGTCCAATTGTCAAGACACATATAAATGGGATAGAAATTCCAAACACATTGATTGACTTAGGGGCTGCTATCAACATTATGAGTAGACGGACTATGGAACAGTTAAAACTTCCTAACCTTCTTTTTACACCTACTTTATTGCAACTTGCAGATCGATCGGTTATTAAACCAGATGGTGTATTAGAAGATATTTCGGTCTCCTTAGATTCTTGGGAATATCCAGTAGACTTTATGATTTTGACTCCCAAAAGCAATCTAGGATGACATCCAATTATCTTAGGAAGACCTTGGCTGGCCACAGCTGATGCTTTTATTAGTTGTAGATCTGGAGACATGTACATTTCTAATGGTAATTCGACAAAGAAATTCAATTTGTATCCTCCCGCAAGAGCAATTACGGAAATAGGAGACAATGAATGGGTCGATGATGAGAACACTATACAACCTGTCTTTACCATTTCTGAGATTAGTGAGGATAGTCAAATTCTGAACATATTAGAAAATTTTGAGATAACTTCAGAATATGACCCCACACAATTTCAGTTGGAATCTGACATAGAATATTTATCATCAAGACAAATGTCTCTTTACTCTATGGAAGAGTTTGGTAATTCTGCTTTTGAGATTTATCCAGAAAAGACATTGAATATTAATAAACATCTGGAGAAGTCACAACAAGAAGAACTAACCAGAATCTTGCAAAAACATTCTACTGCATTTGCATGGGAGTATACTGACATGAAGGGTATTGATCCTAAGACTTGCATCCATCATATCTATATTGAGGAAAACGGTAGACCAATCAGACAACCTCAAAGAAGGATGAATCCAAATCTTAGGGAGATAGTGAAAGAAGAGCTCCAAAAACTTCTCAATGTAAACTTCATTTATCCAATTTCAGATAGCGGATGGGTTTCTCCTTTGGTTATAGTACCTAAAAAGAATGGTAAATGGAGGGTATGCATTGATTACAGGGAATTGAACAAAGCAACTTTGAAGGATCACTTTCCTTTGCCTTTTATCGATCAGGTATTAGATACATTAGCGGGTAAAAAGTACTTTTCATTTTTGGATGGTTTTAGTGGCTATAATCAAATTCAGGTAGCACCTGAAGATCAAGATAAGACCACATTTACTTGTCCATGGGGAACTTTTGCCTACCGAGTGCTTCCTTTTGGGTTATGTAATGCACCCGCAACATTCCAAAGAGCGGTACTAGGAATTTTTTCTGATCTAATCCATGATTGTGTAGAGGTTTATATGGATGATTTTACAGTTTATGGTAATTCATTTGAAGAGGCATTAGAAAATTTGGAAAAAGTTCTCATAAGATGTAAAGAAACAAACCTTTCATTAAGCCATTAAAAATGCTTTATGATGTTTACTGAAGGGATTGTTTTAGGACATCATATTTCAGGAGATGGGATTAAGGTTGATAGATCAAAAGTTGAAGTCATCTCCAAGTTGACTATTCCAAATTGTCAAAGAGATGTTAGAAGTTTTCTAGGATTTACTGGTTACTATAGAAGATTTATAGAAAACTTCACTAAAATAGCATCTCCACTCTTCAAGTTGCTTACAAAAGACTGTGAATTTAAATGGGATCCTGATTGTCGATCCGCTTTTGAAACTTTGAAAACAAGAATATCTGAAGCACCTATCTTGAGAGGACCAAATTGGAAACTTCCTTTCCATATTTCTACAGATGCTTCAGATACAGCTCTTGGAGCTGTGTTGGGTCAAAAAGATTTAATTCCTTATGCCATTTATTACACCAGTAAAATTTGACTCCCACAGAGTTGAACTATACTGTGACTGAAAAAGAGTTCTTAGCTGTTGTTCATGCAATTAATAAGTTTAGACATTACATAACAGGCTATGAAACTTTTATTCATACTGACCATTCTGCAATTAGATATTTAATGAACAAACCTGTTACTAATGGCAGAGTGACAAGATAGCTTTTACTTTTGCAAGAATTCAATATTACTGTGTTGGATAGACCAGGAAAACAGAATACAGTAGCTGATTTCTTGTCTAGAATTCAGAATACTAAAGAAGATTCTCCTGTAGAAGATAAGTTTCCTGATGAATATTTGTTTGCGGTAACTATTAAGACCCCTTGGTATGCAGATATTGCTAACTATTTGGTTACAGGGAAACTACCTTCACATTTATTTCCAAGAGAAAAACGAAAGATTATTCAGGAGAGTTCAAAATATTCATGGATTTGTAACGAATTGTTTAAAACAGGGCCAGATCTTGTGATCAGAAGATGTGTCAGGGAAGATGAAATGCCTGATATTCTTAAGGCATGTCATGATGAACCATGCGGCGGACACTTTGCGGACAAAAGGACGGCCTATAAAATCCTTTCCTTGGGATATTATTGGCCTTCTCTTTTCAAAGATGCAAAACAATATGTCAAAAGGTGTGATAGCTGCCAAAGAGTAGGGAAACCTACCCTTTCAAATGAAATGCCACTGCAAACACAGGTACTCATTGAACCCTTTGAAAAATGGGCTTTAGATTTCATTGGACCGATTAATCCACCATCGAAGCAAAAGAGGTATATATTGGTTTGCACTGATTATGTTACTAAATGAGTAGAAGCTAAAGCATTAGTATCTGCTACTGAAAATTCAGTTGTTCATTTTCTTTATGAGGATATCTTTACTCGCTTTGGTGTTCCAAGAGAAATTGTAACAGATCAGGGGAGCCAATTCACATCAAATTTGGTGGAGAAGTTGATGGAAGAATACAAAATCAAGCACAGAAGATCTACTCCTTACCATCCACAAGCAAATGGTCAAGTGGAGTCCACAAGCAAAGTTCTTGAAAGTATCATCACCAAAACTGTTCATCTACATAGAAGAGATTGGGCAGAAAGGCTTCCAGAAGCCTTGTGGGCCTACAGAACTACATGGAGGAATACAACGGGACATTCTCCCTATGAACTTGTTTATGGGAAATAATTCTTGCTCCCCATTGAGTTCCAAGTCAAGACCTTCAAGATAGCAGTTCAGTTGGGGATGGACTTATCAGAAGCCCAAAAGCATAGAATGGAGCAGTTGAATGAGCTAGATGAGATCGGACAAGAAGCAATTCTAAGAACTGATCTAGTTCAATATCAAAGAACTAAATGGCATGACAAATATATCAAAGAGAAGAAGTTTCAAGAAGGAGATTGGGCATTGTTATTTGACTCCAAGTTTAAAGATTTTCAAGGGAAATTTCGGACTCATTGGCTTGGGCCATATGAGATTGACAAGATCTTTAACAATGGAGCTGTAAGAATCAAGACCATTGATGAGTTTCAAACTCCTCTTATAGTGAATGGCCATAGATTGAAAGTTTATCATAAGCCACTCTCTAAAGAGGATTTCGTCAAGTTGTTTCAAGAAAGTTCTGCAATCAGGATGGTAGAGAAGAATCCTTCTTCTCTACCAAGCTAGCTTTTGTTTTTCAAGTTATAAAAAAAAAAAAAAAAAAAGAAGAAGAAGAAAAAAAAATGGTATAAGCCTGAAAACCAATCATTGATTGGCAGTCTTATACAGAAAATATGGAGTGAAAATCAGGGACACCTGACACTCTATATTTTCCAAAAAAAAAAAATCTGTCTTTCATTTCATTTCATTTCACCACCCACTCCATTTCATTCCACTTCATTTCATTTCATTTCATTTCATTTCACTTCATTCCACTTCATTTCATCCATTCCATCAATAAAAATCTTTTTATGACCATTTTCACCTGGTCATTTGTCATTTGTTCATTTCTATTTCAGCCAAGTAATAGTTGTGTCAGTTTCCGCAGCTGACATCTGTTTCCGCAGCTGACTCCAGTTTCCGCAGCCAGAAGCAGATTCCGCAGCTACTACTACTCTGTTTTCAAAAAGACTGTACAGTTAGTTGTTATTTTCATAAATTATGAAATAAAATGCAGGAGAGAGGATCAATGGAACATTCAAGACACTAATGAAGATCAATCAGTTGAAGACCAAGGGCAAAAGCAAGGATTCCAAGGTATGAATAAAGTTTATTTCAAATAGTATCGAAAAACACATTTTTATATAATTTTAAACTATGAGCTCTACCCATAACGCGCAATGATTATATTGACAGTCCCGTAACCTTCCACGATCTCTATGTTATCCTCTTGCATTTATTCACCAACGGTTTCATTATTGAAATTCCGACTCTCACTCATGTTCAAATATCCCACCGTAGATAATGATACGTATTTGAGTTGACAAAGGACTCTTACAAGCCGCATAACTCCATAATCATTGATTGAAACGTGTTTATATTTATTACACAGCCACCAAAAAAATTCAAAATGCGGCCGAATGCATTATGCTTTGTTAACCTCTTTGTCGTGTCTCTGTCGTGTTTACAAAACCTCACTCTACTCATTCTCATTCCCTGTTTCACTCCATTCCGTTCCTTTTGCTCACTCTCATTCCCGTATATCCACCCACAGTCTTATTCCATTCTGTTTATGGTGCTCATTTCCGTTTTGTGATAACATCCCCACAGTATTGTGCTATACTCTGTGTATTCCATCGTTCCATTTCCGCTTAAACCCTCACAGAGGCAAGCCTGTGAAGCACAAAGAAGAAAATGGGAAAATTATTAAGGGCAGAGCCGGAAGGACAGAAATTTATAGAGGGATTTCCGCAAGCAAAAGAGATGTTGAGAAAAGCTAAATGGCTGCGTTTTATTCAGAAATTCAGGGGTTACCACAGAGAAGTTACCAAAGCGTTTGCAAGATCATTTGATGGCTCGGAAGCAGAAGTGGGAGACCTCAAGTTTTTAGTCAATGAAGCATCAATAGCAGCAGCCACAGAGCTTCTTCAGGAAGGAGAACGTTGGTTCAAAAACAAAAGTATCGGTGATGAGGCATGGAGAACAATCCTCCGAAATCAAGGTATGGATATCACTGTTTTCAAAAGAGGAATCCCTGTGCATGCAATAAAAGATGAATGGGCCACTTTATTACTCATTGTTCGGAAATTTATCACATGTGAAGGCCGCTTTGGCTCTATGTACATGTATCATACTAGGATATTGATGAATTTCCTTGAAAACCAAACTCTCAATCTTCCTTATTTCCTATTCAATAGCTTGAAGAAAATGGATGTGACTGTGCAAAAACACCTAGGAGATGTAGAGCCTCATTTATATCACCATGGGCTTATAAAAATTCTGATTGAAAAGGAGCTAAAGGAAAGAGAAGATACATGGGAACAATTCCTAGTTAGAAACTTCTTTGAAGAACCTCGGGAAATTCCTGAAGTTAGTCCAATTAGAAGAAGTAGAAGAAAGAAAATGAATGTTGAAACCCAAGTTGCTCCTACACAGGAAATTCCCGCAGCTAGCACAGCAAAAAGAAGTAGAAGGAAAAGAACAGTAGATGAAATCCAAGATACTTCTACTACTACTATGAAGAAAACTGATAGAGAAGAGAGATTGGTAAAAAGGAAGAAGAAAGAAATTAAAGCTAAGAAGCCAACAATACCAAAAGGAAAAGGAATTATTGAGGCTGTCCATAAAACTTCTTCTTCTGAAGAAGAAGATCACCAAATTCTATCTGAAAGATTAATTTTTCTTCAAAAACAGTCATCTCTATCCAAGAAGGCAAAAACAGGAAAACAAGAACAAAAGGGTAGTGTACCACAGCATGTGAGGAGAAGCAGCAGGCTTAAGGGAAAACTGAGAAAAACACAAATTAAAGGTCCTCATTTCATTGATTTGGGTGAGGAGACATATGAACAGTCTCCAACTGACCATAGTCCATTTCAGTCAGTTAGTGAACCTGACTCCTTTCACTCCCAATCAGACAATGAGCATACTCCATCTTATTCTCAGCAAAATATTGATGAAAGTTCTCCTCAGCCAAATTTTGAACATAATTCTCCCTTGCGGCACTTTGAGGACAGCCCAATGAAAAAGACACCGGAAGTAGACCCCAAACAGCAGGAGGTGTATGACTATATAGAATCCTTGGAGAAGGCAGCCACAGGCCCAAGTACCTCTTCTATTCAGCCTCATACATTGCAGGATGATTTGGTTCAGTCATTAAAACAGGAGAGTTTTGAGCTTGAGCTTTTGAATCGGCATATCAAAAATGAAAATGAAACACTCAAAGAGCAAGGCAAACTGGACAAGATTATCCATGACAATACTATGTTACATTTGAGTATTTGGCAAAAGAAGAATAAGAAGCTAAAAAGGAAATGCCAAAAATTGAGCAGAGCACTTGTGACTATCAAATTCAGGTGCTTAATGAAGAAACCCAGAATGATGGCAGTACCAAAGAAGAAGAGAAGGGGGTTAGATGTGCTGGCTGAAGTATCAAGGCACATGAATTGAACAGAGAGTATCAAAATTTTGGTTGCATGAGGACATGCAACACCTTCACAGTGGGGGTATGTTGAGTCCCGAATTTGCCTCTTTTCCATACACTTTTCCATATCTCTTTCACTCACCTAAACCTCCAAAATTGTCAATATCATGTGCAAAGGGGTATCTAACATGGTTTTTAATTATGTTTGTGTGTTTTCTATTTGATTTAGATTTTGTTCATACAGCTGCGGAAACTTGTCACTTTCCGCAGCCGCTGCAACTTTCCGCAGCTATTTTGTGGAAATCAATGTTACAGGTGTCAACGAAGGAAACGAGCCACATGGGCGGGCTAGGAATGACAAGGACATGGTTCGTGTCCTATTGGTTCAAGTAAATTCGTCAAGGAAAGCCGCGGTCAAAGCCATCCACGTGGAAGTCAACTGTGGAGTTCTATGTCAGCTGGACTCTGTTTCGTGGCATAGAAACATCCATACGGCCGTTTCCAAGCTTACGGAGGTTAATTGACATCTGTGCAAAGTTCTGGAGTTGAATTCAAGCGCCCACCTTCCATAGATCCGTTTTCCAACATGGCCATACTCCTATATCCGTGGCCTTAGTGGTCTACGTGCTGGCTGCTATCATAAACTTCAGGAGACAGTTACAGTTTATTGTTTTATATAGAGCGTTTGCATACGCACGTAGAGTTAGTAGTTGAGTTGTTAGTTGATAGTTGATGTGCGTACTCTGTTATGTTTGCTTTGTAGTGATTACGTTGCCTTGAGCCGTAATACTACCAGTCTGTAATGAACTGATTTTTAATGTGAAAACTCTGTTTTACAACTTAATTCGTGTTTGAGGATCGTACCAAAGCTGTGTAGAGGGCCCCTGCTCAGCCAAGGTTCTGTGTATTAATGTATATATATTTCATTTCATTTCTTTAAAAAGTCATTGTATTATAATCCATTACATGTTCATATTTCATAGTTGTTTCATTTCTGTTCATACATTTCTATAATTTCCATTGCATTCTTGTCTTTCATGTTTTTATGATTGTTAAATCACTGATCAGTTGTCTTGTGCAGGTTTTAGGTAGACAGCCCGGGCATTTTCATAGTATTTTGGCTAATGATATGAGACTAACATTATTCTGCTGCTAGTTTCCTTTTCATAGCATTTGTTTAACTTCAGTCTTGCTTTGTCCATTTCAGTTTTGTTTTTCTGATTCAGTAGTTAAATTTAAATATATTAAGTTGCTCATAGTGTCTTCAGTTGCCTCCGAAAGACACAGCTGGACTGATGGTGAGGGACTGCATGATGAAATGTGTAGTTTAGTATTAGTTTCTTTTCTGCCAAATTAGATATATTAAGCTGCTCATAGCGTCTTCAGTTACCTCCGAAAGCCACAGCTGGACTGATGGTGAGGGGCTGCATTATGAAATGTGTAGTTTAGTATTAGTTTCTTTTCTGCAAACTTAGATATATTAAATCATGTATGACATCTTGAGTTGCCTCCGAAAGCCACAGCTGGACTGATGGCGAGGGATTGAATCATGTGTGTATGGTTTAGTATTAGTTTACTTTCTGCAAATTAAATAATCAGTTACACAAGTTGTTTATGATTACTTACGCAAGTCATAGCTGGTCTAATGATGAAGGGTCAGAAAATGAATTGATGTAATCTGATTTAGATTTATTTCATTGCAATTTTGAATTTCCATAAGCGTAGTTTCTTTTGTGTTCGGTTGGCAGCAAGAATAGTTTAGTTTTCATGTTCACTAGTTTCCTGTTTTGATTCATTAGATTAGCAGCACCTTTTCATTTCAGCAGTACACTTTTACTTTCTTTCAAGTCTTGTCATTGTAATTTCAATTTGCTTTTAAAGTTTCAAGATTGGTAAATCATTATAGGGGAAATCACTTCCTTGAACAAATATAATCAAGCTTGCTTTTCACTTTAGAATTTCCATTTTACCTTAGAAAGACCACAAACGAAAAAAAGTTAAGAAAGAGGTTATCTTGCACATATAGTGCGCCGCACTTCATCAGCTTACGATTCCCGGATTGACAATTAAATGCAGCAATTTAGGACACACTAAATTGACCAAACACCTGGGAGTGGCGAAATGTCACTTTCTGGGACCACACAAAGCATAGGACAAGTGATTCCTCACTTGAAGCTGCCTAAGGATAGCCACCAACGCCTCCTTAAAAATCAAGCGAGCACACAATGGAATATTTGGAGCACACAAAGGAATCAAATCCCTCTTTTGGGTCACCATCCACAATGTACCAAGAGAGGGAAGAAGGATTTGAATTCTCCTATATAAGACCACCATGAGATGAATAATTGGTGAACACATTATTATGCTAGCCAGAATTTCCCAAGAAATACCAGCAGTGTGTGATCCGAAGCTGAAGATAAAGGAGACTCAATTGTTGGCCATCCAACAAGTTCAGTCTACCACAGTAGAGAGAGAGGGAGACTGCACTAAGGTAAGCTTGGGATAAAAAAATCCTTGCATCAGGACATAGAACCCATGTTCTAGGGGCCCTTTGGAAAGAGGGTAAATTTTCACTCTTATTCATACCAGCGTTCAATAAGAGGGGCCAAGAGACACCGTTCGTATTATTGTTGTAGTTTGACTCTTTTCAAAGCTTGTGTTTATTTGTTTTAGTTTTAGTTTATATATGCATGTTATTTCTCTATCTAGTATGCTTATGATTCTAGCTCGTTCCACTAACTTGCTTGACTCCACTTCTTTTTCTGCCTGTTACCAATAACTTAAGTGGGTAGACCAAACCCTTTAAGTTGGTGTGATTTTGTACATACGTGCACCCAAAAAACTCAAACAAGGTTGTTGTAGCAACTACAACAGAAACCCAAGAGAAAACAATACCCTTGATATTAAGGACACAAAAAAAAATTGGAAACCAAAAAGAAAATTCATCACACATAATCGAAAGTCCAATAACAAAAGTGTGATAACTTGAATACAAATCTCTTGAGCAAACATTTTAGGAGACAATCTACAAAGAAATGAAGTTTCTTACTAGATTAGTGTCCTCACTCCAACCAAAAGAGTGTGCATCTAATGCCAATTTCATTATCCCACCATTGTAATAATAAACCTAAATATAATTTTCAAAGGACATTCAAAATTTAAGCATGAGCATGTGTAGGTGTAGTTGGTAAAAGGTGTCAAATATCAAGGATGGGTTCCCTCCCCGAGGTTGGTTGTCTTGACATCGTCCTCTTGGTTGTCTACCTTACCAGGTCATTCGACATGGTTCAATGGGTATCATCGGATTCAACATGGTTCCAATTCCTATGATTGAGTTGTGGTTCTCCTTGTCAATCATATGTAATTGGATATGTAAATGAGAGACGATGCCTTTTCACTTTGTGTCCTTTTGCCTGCTCCTTTTAGAGCTAGTGATATGGTTGTTCTATATGGGGTAGTCTGAGCCTAGTCCATGTTGATAGTGCAAGGGTTGGTTGATGGTGCAAGTCCATGTTTCAAGTGGCAAGGGTTTCTAGTGAAAGTCCATGTGGATAGTGGCACCTACATGGTGGTAGTCACTTGGGCTCATTAGGTAAAAATCAAGATGAACAACCATTTCATCTTTAATAAAGTGCTACTCTACACTATTAATGAAGGGGAGTGCATTGATAAAAGAGCTACGATACTATTCCTGAAAAGTGGCCTTACCCTTATCCAAGATAGTGACAACATTAAGTAACGTACTGGGTAAAGAGCTAGTAATAAGAGGCTGGCTAGGAGCATATTTCAACGGTAAAGTCTAATGGTATGCAGTTGCTGCTAAGGCTAGAATAGGAGGAGATGACACTAGATAAAGTGTAGCAATGAGAAAAGGTGTAACAAAAACAACGCAAGCTCAAATTTAGGGGGAGAAAGTGAAGGGATAAGACTACACTCATCCTTGCCCATGGTAGAAGCTATACTGTAGTGCCCTACTCTAGTTGACTGATAGTGATATGAATTTTAAACATTATTTAGCCCTAAGACCCGCACTTTATTCTTTGAGGACCTCAGGTTGAGGATTCGGAAACATGACTATATTATTAGTGGATGTGATGGTTATGTATGTCTTTATTGATACTTTGATGATGATAGCATTTATGGATATGCATGTTCTTTATTGATATGATTGTAGCATTAATGGATATGCATGTTCTCTACTGATAGCATGATGATGATAGATTTTATGGATAGATATGCTTTCTATTGTGTTACTATGATAATGCCTTTTATGGATATGTTAATTTACCATTGATGTTATGATTATGATAAACATGATGGATGTGTCCCATATGTAGCTACTTACATTAGGTCTGATTCAAAATAAATAATAATGGGAATCACTAGGTCATGATGATGCTTCTATTATGATAATGACTAACACTGAGAACTTTGTTACTGATGATTATTGAGTATGATAGGAAACCACCAGAGGCACTCGCATATGATGAGTGGATAACATCTAATCTTATAGAAATTAATATTTTTTCTTTGAAATTCTAATTTTAGTTTGAAACTTGTTATATATATATTACATATACTCTGATGATATGTCAGTGGTTGTAGGAATATGTTAGTTTCTTGGCCGAATGACTCACATATGGGTGATGGGGTTGTACAATTGGATGGAACAACATGGGAGGGGTGGAATAGTGTTCCTGATCTCACCCGCTAGCACTCCCACCGTGACTTAGGCTGGAAAGGTTGAAATACCTTCACCTTGAAGATCACGATGTTGTAAGGGCAGGTCCCAAATTTGGTTCGCTCACGAGGGCGCGCATCAAGGCAGATTCCTTGATCCCCAACACCATTAGTCTCACTATAGCAGGCAACATACGAGATGATCGGGGTCTTTGGCGTTGCACATATAATTTCCCCTCGTAACCATTGGATACTTGAAGGGAAAGTGGTGTGGCACCCTTGGAATTTCAAGAGAAATTCTTGAAGGGCACGACCGACTTGGCACCCTTGGCATCAAAAATAAATTCTTAGGCATGGCACCCTTGGAACTTCGAATGAAAGTTTTTGAAGGGCATGACCAACTTGACACCCTCGACATCATTAAAGAAACTAATAAATATAATCAATATAGGAAAATCCAACTAATTCATATGATTTTAGAACCAAAGGAATTAAATCAATAATAAAACTTAGGGTAAGGAAGGAATAGGAAGAGATAAAATATTGTACCATGATAACTCTACCCTTTCCATGTTAAAAAAAAATATTAAATACATAAGACTTAATTAGGAAAAAGGGGGAAAGAGGGACATAGAGTTAAGTATAAAGATTTATTAAAAACTTCATTAAGAGGAAGAGGGTGGTGAATTAAAATAACATTAATAAATTAAAATTTGAGAAATTTAGAGAACTTCCATGTGGCAAAAGCCAACATAAGAATATTCATCAAAAGGGGAAATTGAGGTAGT
The DNA here is from genome assembly GCA_034641835.2 of Pinus albicaulis. Classification (NCBI taxonomy): domain Eukaryota; kingdom Viridiplantae; phylum Streptophyta; class Pinopsida; order Pinales; family Pinaceae; genus Pinus; species Pinus albicaulis. The sequence goes on along the minus strand of CM076572.1, from coordinate 142,308,200 downwards.
TAGGGAACCAAATCTGAGAATCATCAATTAAATTCAGTAATAAACACAAATTAAGGAGTAAAAAGGGGGAATCAAGAGACAATTAGGTGAAGAAATAGGAAACCTTGTTGGGTTGAGGGAAATACTATTTTTAAATGAATAATTAAGTAAATTATTTTTTGAGAGTCTTGATGAGAAGGTGACACATGGGTGGGTGAATAATCAGATTTTGGGTAATAAAGAAATAATTATTTATGCATGAAATTCCAAGTTTCAACTATGAATCCTTCTATAAAAGAAATGGAAATGGAAGGGAAAAGGACATTTTTGTTTACCCTATGGTTGGATGGAGGAGATTCTGTAATTTTGAGTGGTTACGAGCTATAGTTGAGTTTGGTGGGATAGAATATTATAGAGAGGGGTCTCTTGAGCCAAGAGGGGCTCACCTCTATCAGCTAGCAAATTCCTTCGTTGTACAACCCCATTGCAGCTCGGGGGTCCGCGGGGAAGGAGAGTACCCAAGGAGTAGGCTGGGAGGTCAACCAATGGGTCATTACATTCGGATTAAGAACGAAAACATTCAGGCTTGGAGGTAGACAACAACAAAGGAGCTCAAGTAGCGGCAAGTCAAGTTTGGTTCTCATCCAAGGGTGAACAATACATGTGTTAGTTATATTGTTTTTCATTATGATGATATCATTGTGCCTATAATCAAGTTAAATATATGTATGTGTTATTAAGTTAAATTTATGGACTTGATATACGTGTTTTAATTTTACTGAGTTTTAAACTTGTATGATTATGGTTTCATTTCCTAGTTGTTGTGTAAAAAAATAAAAAATAAAACTATATATTTAAAACCTAGCTCTCATCTAGTAAATTATAAGGTTGGTCTCTACACTTGGTATCAGAGCAAAGGTTCAATCTCTAGGACCTATAGGCCCATAAAGTATTAAGCCTTTCCTTGTATTATTTTTTTTGTGAGCCATGAGTTTTGTAGTCTTTGTGGACTTAGAAACCTTCTTGATTATGTTTTGGTTCTATAAGATTATAAATAACCATTCGATCATACAATTTCTAAATTAATTTGATAAATGAAATCTAAAAAAAAAAAAAAAAAAATTATACTACTCGGTCTCATTTTTGTATCATAGCCATGACCTGGATTTTCAGAGTTATCTACTCTTCCTCTCATGTCATACCAATCAGAGCGAACTTGGTAGTAGAATTCATGGAAAAGAATCATGCATTCAAGAAAGCACATTTGGCATATGCTTCATCTGTATTAGCCTCTATTTTGAATGCACACATATGTGTAAACTTTTATAGACCATCCACTGCAAGTGCTTAATTGCAATATGATATCTAAAATTTATCTATTGCATTGAGTGTTGTTCTAGTTATGTAATAAGAAATCATGAAAACGACGCTGCTGTTGAGAAGAAATATTTCCAGAATTATGGATTAGATTTAAAACTATAACAAAACTTGTTCATAAACCATAGTTACTCTTTCCACGAGATGCGTTGTCACAAGAGTCTGCTGTGTAATGAGATTAAAATATTGTGAACCTACAAGATATATTTAAGATTTCAATAGAGTAACATTTATTGGAGGAAAACACCATGACATTCCACAACAATACTGAACACCTCACATTGCTTTATGAGTAGTATCCATGTTTTGGAGCTTTTAGTCATCATGTTTTCAATCTGTGTTATAAACTCCTTGAATCTAATTTTTGGATAGATCATTGGCAATCAAGCCCTGTGGAAATTTGTATAAATATCTTTGTTTCAAAGGAGCAAATAACTCTGTGGCAAGGTGTATCATTCATCTAAGAGCTAGATGTTATTTTTCTATAGATTTTCCCTGGTCAGATTGAATGGCCTGAGTCCAATACTCTCTTAAGACAGAATGACTAAGGACAAAGGAATGACCTTGAACCAAATCCGATTTTTTATTTATTTAATTTTTTTTTATGCAATTGGTATCCACGCGAATCCCATTCTGAGGTAGTCGCATGGTAGTTGGCCGAAATTTCGGTGGTGTTTGTGGAGTGTCTGAGGTCAAATACGTCGAAGGCAGAATCGAGGACAAAAAAGAAACATTCGTGGCACAGCAGATCATCCTCAGTATCAATACATATCCAAGTGAAAGGAAACACATGTAATCAAAATTATATGACTCCGCCAAACGTAAAACGAAGATCAAACCAAAGCATCATTGTTTGTGACATGCTATTCGGCAGTGTAATTAGACAGGTAAACAATATACGTAAGCATTATCCAATATTTGCATAGGGTCAACACTATGTGGATTAACTTAGAGTGATCGCGCATCTCTGATAGGATTCTTGGCGCCGTCAAAGTTTCAGGATGGAGGCATAAGAAATCAAAGCCACCACCAGATTAATTCCACAACTAAAATCAAACAAATACCACATTAGTAGAAGCAGACGTTGGCGTTCAATCATGTGTTCCAGACATTCAAGCCTTACTAACAGTTTTCCAAACTACTAAAACTGCTTATTCTCCACTTCTCATCAACATCTCTCGACAATTCTGTGGGCTCTGATTTCCAGACTCCTAAATCCTCCGCAATATTCTCCTCCACTCAGAGTTTCTCTATTTCTGGATTTGTTTTGATAAAGGTTTCCGCGAGATACGCGGGATGCTACATTGTCTTCTTAAAGACAATAGATAAATCCTCCGATTTAATCAGATTCATGTTCCCAATTTCATGCATATAACCCTAATATCAATGTGTGGCACCAATTCTCACTCTCAGTCCTCCCCTACCATGTCCGTGGCCTGGGTTTTTCAGGTGGGTTGCTCTGTTGTAGGGGGGAACTCAAAGGGTCTTTGTAAATTGTGATCTGCAATCCCATCACAAAGCGTTGGATGATCCTGCTCCCGATAATCAAGAAGAGGGTGGTTCCAATAGTGAGCACAGTGGTCAAGGGAAGTGAATATAAAGTATTTGTAGCAGGGGATGATTTTCTCCTTGATGGCCATAAGGATTTGAGTTCTGAAGTATATGACTCAAGTAACGGTCAATGGGCTCTCAGTGGATTGATAGCCCTGGAAAGAGATCTCGAATTCGATTCTGTCATTAGTAATGGTAACCTGCACTTCTTAACCGTGTCCCCATATGGTGCCCTTTCCTTCAATTTACAGGAAGGTGTATGGACTAAAATTCAAGCCCCCATACCCAAGAATATCACCATTTCCCAGCCTCATAGAGTGTTCAGGAAGAATTTTTATGGTAGGGGGCGCTATGAAAAAGACCGTGTTTGACAGCATAAGGGTTTGGGACCTCTGTGAAAATTCCATGGTTTTGAAGGAAGTCACCAAAATGAAAAATAAGTTGTTCAAGTAATTACACATAGACGAGAACAAATTGTATTTCACCGCAGTTGGGCATGGGAATCTGATTTATTTTTCGATATATAAAAGGCCTCAAATGCTTGAATTCAATATGCCCACTAGATTATGGTTCTAGTTGCCACCCCATCCTGTGATAGGGGCATCTGAAGGGAAACCTTTATTATGTTACCCATTTAACCCTAATTTGTTCTTAGTTATTGACTGAAGGAATCATATATGCTCTGTAAGTTCTACAGAATAATTGGCGTAGTTTGTAAGTAAGTTTTGGCTGTAAAACTGGATTTTCAATAGGTTCACAAAGTGGCCTTGATCATAAATATTGGCCATTTGGTTTGGAGCTCTATGTATTCAGAAGCTCGAGAGTATCTATAGCTTTCTTATGTACTTTCCTTTGTATTAACATAATTGCATTCACCTCAAAATAAATCATTGAGTTTGGTTATGATTATAGTGACTGGTCTTCTAGCTAGGCAGCATATAAAAGTAGTTTTATTTATAATCAATCTGATTGCTTTTTAACAAAAGTAACAAGCAGTGTGAGATTTTAAATTGTGATTGTCTTTTATCTGTGTAGCTCTTCAAGAGTGACTTGAGTTGGGAATTTTTATTTTATTTTTTTCAAACTAATATAATTTCCTACTTCAGTACTGGGTAGATGTGGTAAACTAGAAATCTCTTCACTTATGTAATGGTTCATAATTATGTCAAATGATGTTTTAGCATTTCTATGGTTATGTTGATTGTTGATTACTAATGTAAATAACCTTTCCATTTAGTGAATGTATTGAAAGGTAAAAAGATGGTTGCTTTTGGATACAGTTTATAAGTTCCACTCACCATGTGACATATCAGAGCTATGTTGTTTTTCTAGTATTAGTTTAGAACGTTAGTGTTAGTATTGGAATAAGGCTGCCAACGTCCATTCATTCAGTTGTTGGAGTGCACCATTGCTTGTTTGCTTCATAAATGCCTTGTTTTTTGACGGTTATATAATGGAGCAATCTGTTGGAAAGGTGAAACATTTTGGAAGTTTGGTTTGAAGAAAAATCCGAGAACCATTTATAGTGGTTTTGAGAATGCCTTTGATTAGCTCTGAATTCATGTTGTAAGTGATATGACTGGGTGTTTACCATCATTAGAACTGAAAATATGTGTACCAACAGTTGTGATTTTTCCGATGAAATAGCACTTTATGTTAGGTCCAAAGAGCTTGAAAAAAAATTGCATTCTGGAATAACCACCACAATAACACAATGGACGTTTTCAGATCTATGAACAGTTTTTGTTATTGGAATGCATCCACTAAAGGGGGGATACTGTGAATAGCATGGAATTAAATCGGATCAAAATTTTAATGTATCATTCTCATATATATTATGTTCAATAGAGGTAATAGAAAATTATACCATTTGAGGGTGGTGCTACACCCTTATGTCCATGCTACTTTTTGTGCTACACTCTTATGTCCTGTGCAGAGAGAATTATGCATGTAGTTGTCAAACAGGTACATGCATTTAGTTGGACTACTATATCAATGTGTTCTTGCTGACTATTCATTTTCTTTGAGCAGGCATTCATTTAGAATGTCAACAGTTTTTCAAATCTCAAGCAACTCTTTGAGAGATTTACCCACCAGCATTGCTTTGGAAAGATTTTTCAGTGACACGAGAAAATGAAATTCACACCCGTTTTAGGTTAGGGTTATTTTCCAATTTTCTCACATTTATGATTTAACTAATGAAGTAAATTTTTTTATTTTAAGATAGCAGCTTGAGAGGTTACTTTATTTCAAGCTGAATAGGAAATTTTATATCAAGATGTATTTATTAAAACATGGTGTGAACTTTCTAAACTTCATAATAGGGGACGACTGCATATGGTATGCCTAGAGAAACACAACCACTCAACAGACTATTTTTCACACTTGAAATCTCAGTTAATACTAGATGCAAGAACATCCAGAATGATATGTGTTTTTCTATCCATCCTTTCAAAAGCATTGCACACATTAAATTCATAGAAAGCTATGGTATTTTTGATGCAACATATCAAAGCAACTTATCATTGTAAATTTTGGAAATAAAATAATCATAGTTTTTTGGATATCTATATTTAGTAAGAAAAAAATAAAAGACAATAAAAGTGGAATGGATGCTAGAATCCCTCCAGGGGAGATTTTGTGAATAGAGTTTGTGGGGGGTTTAAGAATTCAAATCTCCATATTGGCTAAATTCCTTGCAGGTGGACCATTTACGGCTGCCTGGAAATCAAAAGCATGACTATTCTGGCTAGTGAGCTGGAGTTTGTTTTTGGCTGATGGGTGGTTGCAAAACCAAGAGCACAGAACTTTGGTTGAATTGCAACAAGAGTTCCTCAATAGACTGATTTTGACTGTAAGGAACTCAATCATAACCTTCAGATTTAGGCTAAGGGAATGGGTTGACAAAAAATTTGAAAATCCAGGGTTTAATTTAGATTACATTGATGGATATATGATAATATATGCCAAATTTTAATCTTAAGAGAGATTTCAACTTGATTTGTGAGACAGGGGGCATGGTTTTTAATTTTGGTGGGCTTATTTATGAAGATTTTGGGTAGCTCCTATTTGTTTAGCTCTAGTATGTATGAGAATTATTTATTGTCCAAAGACTTTTGGAATGAAGAAATTTTCATTGCATCTGGTAATTCCTTGAGTAGGTTTATTAAAATCTCATACTCACCTTTTAGAGTAAAATATCCGCTGATGCTCAGATTTATGTTGAAATGGATCTGGTTAACACAATTCCAAGAAATTTATCTTTGAAAGTGTGTGTAACAACACAATTCCAAGATCTTTCCCTTTGAAATAGTATAATTATCTTTTGGTTTAGGACGCACACTACGAAAATTTTTAATCAGATATAGAATATGTAACAAATATGGCCATCCAAGTAGGTTGTGTACGATGACCATATCTCTGCAGCAAGATTTGCAGCGTAGGCAAGTGATCTAATTATCTCCATCAAGGCTGATGATATCTCTGCAGCAAGATTTGTAGTGTAGGCAAGTGATCTAATCATCTTCATCAAGACTGATGACTAAACCAAAGTAGTTGAAGTGGTAGCTAGAATAGTTAAGGTGAAGGCTACAACAATTCAAAATTTTATGAAGAGAAATGAGGATCCCAAAATATGAAGAATACTCCCTTGATGGTGATGGACTTCTACGATTCTGGGGAAGGATATATGTGCCACCGAATGAAGATATACGCCATTTGATCTTGAATGAAGCACATCGTGCAGTATACATGGAACACCCTGGTGTTAAGAGGATGAGTTCAGACCCGAAACCACTTTTATTATGGAAAGGAATGAAGAAGGACATTGTAAACTTTGTAGCAAGATGCTTAGAGTGTCAGCGAGTAAAATCTGAACACAGACATCCAGAAGGGTTATTGCAACCCCATGAGATACCAGAATCTAAATGGGAATTTATATCAATGGACTTCATTGTGGGACTACCAATGACCTCAAGACAACATGATTCCATATTTGTAGTGGTGGACACATTGACCAAGAGTGCCCATTTTATACCAGTTAAGACTACATATAAGGCACCAGAGATAGCAAGAGTTTTTATTGATGAGATTGTAAGATTACATGGAGTTCTGAGGAAGATCATATTAGATAGGGGAGCAGTGTTTACAGGAAGGTTTTGGACCAGTTTCCAAGAAGCCTTGGCAACCCAATTGAACTTCAGCACTGCATACCACCCTAAGACAGATGGTAAGATAGAGAGGACTAATCAAATCCTCAAAGACATGCTACGAATGTATGTGATGGACCAAAAAAAGAAATGGGAGGAATTTTTACCTTTGGTGAAATTTGCTTACAATAACAGTAATCAAAGTTCCATCAAGATGGCACCATTTAAGTTCTTGTATGGAAGACCGTGCAGAACACCTCTTAGTTGGGACTGACTACAGGACCGAGTATTAATAGGACCAGAAGTGGTGCAAGAGATGGAAGAAAAAATGACTATGATTAAAGGGAGGCTAAAAGAAGCACAAGATCGACAAAAGAGTTATGCTGACTCTCATTAAATAGACCGAAGTTACGAAGTGGGAGATAGAGTGTTCCTGAGAGTAAGGCCCCAAAAGAGCTCTATAAAATTTGGAAAGGGAGCAAAATTGTCTCCATGGGTTGTGGGACCTTTTGAGGTTTTAGAAAGGAAAGGGCTGGTAGCATATAGAATTGCATTACCTCCATCCCTAGCATGTATTCATGATGTGTTTCATGTTTGTGTTTCGCGTCATTATATTTCAAATCCATCACATGTTATTGACTTAGGTCACTTGCAGGTTTTAGACAAGGGCAAGGTGACAGTCGAACCAGTCTACATATTGGACCAACGAACTTTGCAGCTTAGATGACGATTATTGGACCAGGTTAAGGTCTAGTGGGACAATTACAGTCCTAGTTCAACCACTTGGGAGGATGCTGAAGAGATGCATCACCATTTTCCTTATATATTCCAAGGACTTCGAGACGAATTCCACTGTTAATAGGGGGTGTATGTAGTGCCCTATTCTAGTTGACTGACAGTGATATGAATTTTAAACATTATTTAGCCCTAAGACCCACACTCTATTCTTTTAGGACCTTAGGTTGAGGATCCGAACACATGACTCTATTATTAGTGGATGTGATGGTTATGTGTGTCTTTATTGATACTATAATGATGATAGCATTTATGGATATGCATGTTCTTTATTGATATGATTGTAGCATTAATGAATATGCAGGTTCTCTATTGATATCATGATGATGATAGATTTTATGGATAGATGTGTTTTCTATTGATGTTACTATGATAATGCCTTTGATGGATATGTTAATTTACCATTGATGTTATGATTATGATAAACATGATGGACGTGTCCCATATGTAGCTACTTACATTAGTTCTGATTCAAAATAAAAAATAATGGGAATGACTAGGTCATGATGATGTTTCTATTATGATAATGACTAACACTGAGAACTTTGTTATTGATGATTATTGAGTATGACAGGAAACCACCAGAGGCACTCACATATGATGAGTAGATAACATCTGGTTTGATAGACATTAAAATTTTTTCTTTTAAATTCTAAGTTTAGTTTGAAACTTGTTATATATATTACATATACTCTAATGATATGTCAGTGGTTGCGGGAACATGTTAGTTGCTTGGCCGAATCACTCACATATGGGTGATGGGGTTGTATGTTAGGTCCCTATATTACTAGTATAGTCCCTTATTGTTGTTAGTGTAAACCCCTTATTGTTATTATTGTACCCTTGTAACCCCCATTTTATTATTATTGTGCCCTTAAATTATTAATGTTAGGTCTGCTAGGATTACATTGTGGCCCACTAGGATTATGTTGTGGCCCCATGGACTCCTATATATAGAAGGAGGTTTTGTTCATTTGTATCATCCAAGAATTGTTCAATTAATGTAATGTATTGGAGGTTTCCCCCTCGAAGTGGCTTATTTCTAAGGTGTTGATATCTCTTTTCTTCTCTTTTTTGAGCTGGTTTCACAACATTTGGTATCAGAGCTTTGGATTCTAGGGTTTCGTTGCTCAAAACAAGTCATCGTGGAATTTTCTCTATAACGTTTTTTCCACGAAGTTTCAGAAGCTGAAATTTTTAGGGTGCAAAGCTAAAATCCTGCGGAAGATTTTCTAAAAATTTCAGAGCTTGGTTTGCAATATTTTCGGAGATATGATCTGTGGAAGTTAGGTCTTTTTTCAGGCTCCTAAAAAGGTCATCGTGGAATTCGCGCTATAAATTTTGTTCTACGAATGTTCAGAATCTGAAATTTATATGGTGCGAAGCTGAAATCCTGAGGAAAGGCATCAAAAAATTTCAGATCTTGGTTCGCAATATTTTTGGAGATATGATCTGTGGAAGGTAGTGCTTTTTCAGGCTCCTGAATTTTCTCTCAAAGAGGTGATCGAGGGAAAAGTTCAATAACTCTCTCTCTGAGCATCGGATTGGAGTGCCGTAAAATGTGGTCGCAAGTACACATATTGTAGTTTCTTGTCTATCAATTTCAGAAACAAAGGACAAAACAGTGACACGTGGCAAGTCGTACAAGTTCGATCTACTGAACCAGTCCATAATTAGGTCATTGTGGGAGATTGGACACAAATTTGTCTTGGAGAATCCAAATCAGGTCAGACCTGTGGCATTCAAAATAGAATTCAGAGGGCTAATTTAGTGCTGAATTTCAGATATAGAAGAGATGCAATCACAGAGATAATACAATTTCAATATTGAGCTCCTCAAAAGCAAGTAAAAGGTGTGTATTTTGTTTCCGTATTGCATAAGTCTTGTTTGAAGAATCAAGTTGAATTGATTGCAAGGGAATATTGTAGAATAAATATCAGTATTGGATTATAAAATGGCCCCAAAAAAGAATTCAACACCCATTAAGCCTTTTGAAAGCTCTACTATGACTCATGAAGACGAAGAATTGCAACATGATCTATCAAAATTACAAGAGCAAGTGCAACAAATTTTACTCTCGCAAAGAGCAACAAAAAATGAAATGGAAGTTTTGAAGAAAGGCATGGAAGCTAAGATGGATGGCATGGAGGCTGGCATGGAATCTAATATGGATGACATGGAAGATAAGATCGATGAGAAAATGGAAAACATGAAGAATTTTCTAAAAGTAGACATGGAAGGTTTGACAAAGTTGATACAAGAAAGGTTTCCTAATGGTGAAAAGATAGTAGAAGAACCTCATGATGAGAACAAAATAAATTTTAATTGTGATTTCATAAACTCTAATGTTGGTGGGAAGAACCACCATATTCCAAAGATGGATATGAGGAAGTTTGATGGAAAGGATCCTGTAACATGGATACTACAGATGGAGCAATATTTTGATCTCCATAACGTGCAAAACACACAAAAGGTACGCATTGCAATTTTACATTTATAAAAAAATACATTTGTATGGTATCGATGGCTTTGCTCCCGTAAAAAAATTGTCACTTGGTCAATTTTTACGGAGGAAATGATAGCACATTATGAGGATACAAAGAGCAACACCTTCTTTAGCCAATTGATAAATCTCAAACAAAAGGGTTTAGTGGGGGAGCACATTGAGGACTTCCAAAAATTGAATATAAGGGTAACCGATATTCTAGAGGAACACAGGATTGATCTCTTCATAGGCACTTTAAAGGATAACATCCAACATGAAGTTCGCGTTTTGGAACCTGATTCATTGGAGAAGGCATTCAGGTTGGCAAGAAAAGTTGAATGTAAAATTATGGTGACAAGGAAGCCTACCACTCAATTTTATAAAGAAGGAAGTGTTGCTACGCCTAGATTTCCACAACCTACAAGGTTGACACCACAACAATTGGAAGAAAAAAGAGCAAAAGGGCTTTGCTACAGTTGTGATAGCAAATACACTAAAGGTCATAAGTGTGCTGAGAAGAAATTATTTTACACAGATTGTGAAGAAGAAGAAGAAAATGAACAAGAAGAGGATATACACCAGGAACCAGCCCTAGAAGAGGAAGAAATGAATCCGACCATATCGTGTAATGCACTGGCAGGAATTACCACTCCTCAAACTCTCAAGATAGAAGTACATATCAAGAAGAAAAAGGTAATAGTGTTGATTGATTCAAGTAGCGCCCATAATCTTATTCATTGTAAGGTAGCCAAGGAATTATATTATTTCCTATACCCAGCACCAGAATGTCAAGTGATGGTTGCAAATGGAGGAACTATAAATTGCTCTGGAAAATGCCATAATATCAAGCTAACCATGGGGGAATATGTATTGACTATTCCAATGCTTTCCATTCCTATGGGAGGTGCCGATGTTGTACTAGGAGTACAATGGTTACAATCTTTGGGGATGGTAGCTTTTAATTTTCAAGAACTTTTCTTGAAATTTTTTTCATAAGGAAAGGAAGTCGAATTACGGGGTATTGAAGGGAAGCTAGGAAGGATAATAAGCTCTAATGTCATGACAAAGCTTCTAAAGAAAGAACAACGAGGCGTAATTGCACAATTATGCTCACTAGAAGTTCCAACATCAAAATCATCTATTTCTGCAGATCTCCAACAAGTCTTGGACAATCATTCCAACGTGTTTGAAACTCCCAAAGGACTCCCACCTATTCGTGATCATGATCACGCTATTCATTTGATTCTAGGAAGTGTTCCTCCAAACATCAGGCCTTATAGATATCCTTACTTCCAAAAAAGAGAAATTGAACGTATGATTGCAGAAATGTTAGAGGCGGGTATAATTCAACCCAGTCAAAGTTCTTTCTCTGCTCCTGTAGTATTGGTACACAAGAAGGATGGATCATGGCGAATGTGTCCGGATTATAGGGAGCTCAATAAGCTCACCATTAAAGATAAATTTCCCATTCCTGTGATGGATGAATTATTGGATGAATTACATGGAGCAATTTATTTTACCAAGTTGGATCTTCGTTCAGGATATCATCAAATTAGAATGAAGACTGAAGATATTCCAAAAATAGCATTTCGAACTCATGAGGGTCATTATGAATTTTTGGTCATGCCTTTGGTCTTACCAATGCACCTTCTACATTTCAAGGGTTGATGAATTCCATTTTCAAACCCTTCCTTAGAAAATTTGTGCTAGTATTTTTTGATGATATACTAATCTACAGCAGGTCTTGGAAGGATCATATTGAACATGTTGACAGGGTGCTCAAACTATTGTAGGAGAAACAATTATATGCAAAAACATCCAAATGTTTCTTTGGAGTACAAGAGGTGGAATATCTGGGTCATATTGTATCTCAAGAGGGTGTTAAAGTAGACCCTAACAAAATTAAAGCCATTAAGGAATGGAAAGTTCCCACAACCATAAAGCAGTTGCGAGGATTTCTCGGGTTAACAGGGTATTATCGCAAGTTTGTTAAGAATTATGGGAGAATAGCAGCACCTCTAACAACATTATTGAAGAAAGATGCATTTTCATGGACTCCCGAAGCAACTAAGGCCTTTGAACGTCTTAAAGAGGCAATGTGCCTAGCACCGGTCTTAGCTACACCAGACTTCACAAAAACCTTTATTGTGGAATGTGATGCCTCAAGAAATGGAATTGGTGTGGTTTTAATGCAGGAAGGAAGACCCATTGCTTTTGAAAGTCGTCCAATCAAAGGAAAGTATTTACAGAAACCTATTTATGAGAAATAAATGTTAGCAATACTGCATGCACTAAAGAAATGGCGAACTTACCTAATGGGAAGACACTTCAAGGTAAAAACTGATCATGATATTCTTAAGCACTTTTTGGAACAAAGACTATCTCCAGAAGAGCAGCAAAAATGGGTCACAAAGATGTTGGGTTATGACTTTGAAATAATCTACAAAAAAGGAAAGCTTAATGTGGTTGCAGATGCACTCTCAAGAAAGAATGAAGAGGTGGAAGCATTGCTTTGTGCCATTTCTATTATCCAACCAGATTGGATAACCGAAGCAAGGGATGAATGGAAGAAGGACAAAGATGTATGGACACTCATTCAAAAGTTGCAGCAAGATCCTAGTACATCCGATACATTTAGTTGGAAAAATGATTCCTTATGGTACAAAGATCGCTTATATCTTTGTAAGAATTCCCAACTAAAACAAAATATTCTTCCGGAATTGCACACTTCTCCTTTAGGAGGACACTCAGGATTTTTAAAAACTTACCACAGGGTGAAGAAAGAATTTTTTTGGGATGGCCTTAAATCTGATATTCAAAAGTTTGTGGCGGAATGTTTGGTTTGCCAGCAGAATAAAGTGGAAATAATTAAGACCCCGGGACTTCTACAACCTTTATCCATTCCAAGTCAACGTTGGGAGGAGATTTCAATGGATTTTATCACAGGTTTACCTAAGTCCGAAGGAAAGAGTGTCATCATGGTGGTAGTTGATAGAATTACCAAGTATGCACACTTTTGTGCATTATCTCTTCCATTTAAAGAAAGTACAGTTGCTACTACATTTATGGACACAATTCAAAAGCTACATGGAAGCCCAAGGGTTGTTGTGAGCGACAAAGATCCCATTTTTACTGGAAATTTTTGGACGGAGTTATTTTCTTGTTTGGGTACTCAATTAGCTCATAGCTCATCTTATCATCCTCAATCTGATGGTCAAACTGAGATAGTAAATAAATGTTTGGAACAATATCTTCGTTTTTTTGTATCTGATAAACAAACACAATGGGTCAAGTGGTTACCTCTTGCCGAATGGTGGTATAACACTTCCTTCCATACTGCAGCAAAAATGACCCCATTTATGGCACTTTATGGATATCATCCACCATCCATCACATCATCTTTAAGGGAAAATTCGAAGGTTCAAGCAGTGGAAGATCACATCGAGCATCAGTAAGAAGTTCTCCAACTCTTAAAGGATAACCTGAATTTGGCACAAAATCGAATGAAACAATAGGCAGATCAACATCGCAGCGAGAGAAGTTTTGATGTAGGAGATTGGGTATTTTTATGGCTACAACCATATAAACAAATGTCCCTCAAGCAAGTAAATAAGGATAATAAATTATCGCCAAAGTACTATGGTCCTTACAAGGTGTTGCAAAAGATTGGTACTATGGCATACAAATTGGAGCTTTCTGCTTCTTCGCGAGTACACAAAATTTTCCATGTTTCATGCTTAAAGAAGGTTATCGGTGAAAATCTTCCAGTTCAAACAATATTACTAGAAATTGATGAGGAAGGAGAAATCATATTGGAACCTGAAGCGGTCATGAAAATAAGAACTCGACAACTACGGAATCGATCTATTTCAGAGTATCTCATCAAGTGGAAGAACTTACCGACTGAAGATTCTACATGGGAGGATGAGAATTTTATACAGAAGCAGCCAGAGCTACTCAAGTGTTGAGGACAACACTTTTTTGAAGGAGAGGGGCATGTTAGGTCCCTATATTACTAGTATAGTCCCTTATTGTTGTTAGTGTAACCCCCTTATTGTTATTATTGTACCCTTGTAACCCCCATTTTATTATTATTGTGCCCTTAAATTATTAACGTTAGGTTGGATAGGATTACATTGTGGCCCACTAGGATTATATTGTGGCCCCATGGACTCCTATATATAGAAGGAGGGTTTGTTCATTTGTATCATCCAAGAATTGTTCAATTAATGTAATGTATTGGAGGTTGCCCCCTCGAAGTGGCTTATTTCTAAGGCATTGATATCTCTTTTCTTCTCTTTTTTGAGCTGGTTTCACAAAATTGTACAATTGGATGGAACAACATGGGAGGGGTGGAACAGTGTTCCTGATCTCACCCGCTAGCACTCCCACCGTGACTTTGGCTGGAAAGGTCGAAATACCTTCGCCTTGAAGATCACGATGTCGTGAGGGAAGGTCCCAAATTTAGTTCACTCACGAGGATTTTCTGGGGGGCACGCATCAAGGCGGATTCCTTGATCCCCAGCACCATTAGTCTCACTATAGAAGGCAACATACGAGATGATAGGGGTCTATGGCGTTGCACATATAATTTCCCCTCGTAACCACTGGATACTTGAAGGGAAAGTGGTGTGGCACCCTTGAAATTTCAAGAGAAATTCTTGAAGGGAACGACTGACTTGGCACCCTTGGCATCAAAAATAAATTCTTAGGCATGGCACCCTTGGAACTTCGAATAGAAGTTCTTGAAGGGCATGACCAACTTGACACCCTCGACATCATTAAAGAAACTAATAAATATATTCAATATAGAAAAATCCAATTAATTCATATGATGTTAGAACCAAAGGAATTAAATCAAGAATAAAACTTAGGGTAAGGGAGGAATAGGAAGAGATAAAATATTTTACCATGATAACTCTACCCTTTCCATGTTAAAAAAAAATATTAAATAGATAAGACTTAATTAGGAAAAATGGGGAAAGAGGACATAGAGTTAAGTATAAATATTTATTAAAAACTTCATTAAGAGAAGAGGGTGGTGAATTAAAATAAGATTAATAAATTAAAATTTGAGAAATTTAGAGAACTTCCATGTGGCAAAAGCCAACATAAGAATATTCATCAAAAGGGAAAATTGAGGCAGTTAGGGGACCAAATCTGAGAATCATCAATTAACTTCAGTAATAAACCCAAATTAAGGAGTAAAAAGGGGGAATCAAGAGACAATTAGGTGAAGAAATAGGAAACCTTGTTGGGTTGAGGGAAATATTATTTTTAAATGAATAATTAAGTAAATTATTTTTGGAGAGTCTTGATGAGAGGGTGACACATGTGTGGGTGAATAATCAGATTTTGGGTAATAAAAAAATAATTATTTATGCATGAAATTCCAAGTGTCAGCTATGAAGCCTTCTATAAAAGAAAGGGAAATGGAAGGGAAAATGACCTTTTTGTTTACCCTATAGTTGGATGGAGGAGATTATGTCATTTTGAGTGGTTATGAGCTATAGTTGAGTTTGGTGGGATAGAGTATTATAGAGAGGGGTCTCTTGAGCCAAGAGGGGATCACCTCTATCAGCTAGCACATTCCTTCATTGTACAACCCCATTGCAGCTCGGGGGTTCATGGGGAAGGAGAGTACCCAAGGAGTAGGATGGAAGGTCAACGGGTAGGTCATTACATTTGGATTAAGCATGACAACATTCAGGCTTGGAGGTAGACGACAACAAAGGAGCTCAAGTAGCGGCAAATCAAGTTTGGTTCTCGTCCAAGGGTGAACAGTACATGTGTTAGTTATATTGTTTTTCATTATGATGATCTCATTGTGCCTATAATCAAGTTAAATATATGTACGTGTTATTAAGTTAAACTTATGTACTTGATATAAGTGATTTAATTTTACTGAGTTTCAAACTTGTATGATTATGGTTTCATTTCCTAGTTGCTGTGTAAAAAAAAAAAAATTATATATTTAAAGCCTAGTGCTCATCTATTAAATTATAAGGTTGGTCTCTACATATACAAGGAGAATGAGAGAGTGCATCAATATCATTAAAAATAAAAGAATCCTAATCCTCATATAGGAACATGACATAATAATAATGTAGTAGGAATGGTATGCATGTGATGTAACTACAAGCACCCCACATGATAAAATCCATAGTCATAGGTTGGTTAATACTATTGGTTCCCCTCTCTTCTTTGGTTTTACCCCCTTTTCCACCCTTTTACCAGCTTGAGATGGATTGGGTTGGGCCTATGTAGATGTTGGAGTAGCTAAACACTATTTCATCCTAGAGGTAGGAACAAAATGAAAAACTATATCTTTTCATTAGGTAGGTTTTCAAATCTATAGGTCATCGATTAATGAATATGTGAAAATTGGGGCATGTTTCCATCATATTGTTTTTTTCACACCTAGTTACCTTTACCTTTGCTACTGGGGCATAAATAACCCCCGCTATTATCTTTCCCAATTTTATTCTACTCTTTCGAAACCCAGTTTATGATGAAATGCAAAGGCACAAATCCGGATCTCCTGATAGCCCATATTTTCCAGAAATAGGAGTAATCTGGAGGGGGAGAATAAAACAAAAGATAGAGCAGAAGCCCATAAATTTTTTCCCTTGTAGCACTTTATAGAAATGGAATCAACTCCCCAATCATGATGTCTCTCTAAAAGAGAAATATTAATTATCTCCCTAAGCATCTTGAGTCTAAAGGACTTGGATCCAGGATCGATTCCTATCAATAAATATCTAACGCATGCTGCTCATTTCTCCATTTTTCCCTATGGATAAATAATAAGGATCTCCCAATGAGACAATTAAGTGAGGGCATGGGATATTACTGGGCTTCTAGAAGTTTCCTTCAAATTGATGGTTATCCACGATGAGGGTTTTTACCAACATAATCTTAAATGTTTTTTTATTGAATCAATAAGGGGTCTTTTGGAATTTTACTGTGGTGGTTGCCGCTATAGTTCTAATTCCAAGAGTGAAGGTCCAAAAACAAAATCGTTGAGCGAGGGCATGAGACATTGATGGGATTATCTCCAATCTGTGTGTTGGTTCACTAGGGCAAGTAGATATTTTAGAGGTGAATCACATATGGTCGATGGTGGAGAAGGAGGCCAAACATAGGGAAGGAAAATTCTAGTTAGCCAGGCCCTAACTAACTAGAAACATGGAGAAAGCCGTAGAAAAGGGAGAGGAAACAAAAGAGCAAAGAAAAAAAAGGAAGAAAGGAAGAAAAACCTAGGTAAAGGAAGAAAGGAAGAAAAACCTAGGTAATGCAAGGAAAGAGTTAACAACTGGGGAACGAAGCTGGGGAATCGGTTGTATAAGGGTGGGAGCTTGTTCTTGCCAAGAAAACTTCAAGAGGGATACAAAAAATAATATATATATATATTTCCATAGGTTAGTATCAGAAACCTATAGAAAATTTAGAGTAATAAACTCTCTTTGTTATTGTTGTCTTTGCGCGTTGTTGTAGGAAAGTATTTTAGCAATAAGTTTGTAACTAGTTCCCCTGCTATTGCATATCTTGTGCCATTTGAAAATTGAATTTCATTGCTGTGGTATTAGATCCTTTGCAGTTGTGCTGCTTTCATAACAGATTGCCTTGTTGCTGTACCAAATCTCTTGCTATTGCATATCTTTTTCTATTTTCATATCAGATTGTGTGGGGTTAATTAACTTTATGCCTACAATCTTTTACTATTTTTATATAGGATTATGTGGTGTTAAATAACCCCTAGCCTCAACAAATAGGATGCTCTTCATGGTCTCCACCAAGAAAATTCCCATGCACAAGTATGTGCAAGGATTCACAACATATAAAGAATCATTCCAAACCATTCATATCAAAACAAAAGTAGCTATTCCCACAAAAGCATAGGCCCCATAGGTAACAAGTTATAAAATTTGAAGTGAATATAATGACAAACGTAATAGTAAACTAATGACCGAATACCCAATTCTTCAGGACTAAACTTCCCAAATAGACCTATCGTGAGGTCACAGAGGACTACATAAGTTCTAAAAATTCCAGAATGAGAATATATAAGTCCCGAGCATTTATATCATAGATATATGTCTCGTGTGTGAGGACATCTAGGATTTTCTCAACAAACTTTTCCAGTGTGTCAATCCCTTGCTCATATTCTGTGCCACTTATCCGAAATTCTTTCCCCATATGCACTTAATTTATAATGAACGAACCTCATAAACTGTGTGGTTCAATGGACTTGGTATTGCTTCTATGGTGGTCTTTGTATGTCAGGATATGTACCGAGGTCTTTATATAACATAGATTGTAAAGGTACATTGAATTATTAAATGGGATGAATTAAAGGGATAGAATGAATTGTAAACTAGTACTGGTCTCAGGGTGGGGATAGAAAGCCCAAGTAAAGTTAGGGTGGAGACAATATCTCTGGAATCCTTGTTTCCTAGAGGGTGGAGACATTGATCTCTAGAGTCCCTTAAAAATTAATGGGTGGGGGGTATACATCTATGGAGTCCCTCAACAATGATTGGGTGGAGGAGATTACCTCTGGAATCCCTGTAAAGGTCTAAAGAGTTGTAAAGGGTGGAGGAAGTATAAATCTCTAGAATCCTTGGTTTGGCCCCAAGCTCGGGGGTGGAAGTTGCATTATCCATAGATTTTCAAAGGATGGGAGGAGAACAAAGGACATTATGCTCATGGAATCAAACACCTTAAGATCAAGGTCATGTTAAGACAAGTACACTGCTATTAGGGTGGGGGGGGTTGGTTAAATTTGTATACTGGTAACTTGACAAAATTTAAATTTTGTTTTGGGTGATCTGGTAACGCTTATATTATGTGTTTAAAGTGGGATCTTGATAAATAGGCTTCTATAATTACAATTTTAAATTATTTGCATATATAAAAGTAAGATAACAAGTGAATATTGTAGCCTTAAATCTCTGAATACATCTGCTTGTGTCACACAGTCTCTATATATAATTTGTGGATGAATTCCTATTGTAATAAGAATTTCACATGGGATGCTACTACCTCTCCTATACCCATAGTCTCAAAATATTCTAGTCACTTTCTACTATGAAAGTGGCTAATGAATAAATGATTCTCTTCCCTTATACTATATCTAGAACTTTTAATAACAGTTGTGCTCAATTCTTGTAGCAGTTGCAAAACAATTCACCATGGTTGACTGTGCATTTTTCTTAATTATCTCTTTGTATAGTGACAAAGCTTAAAAAACTTACTTTGTAATAGTTAACGATCTTTAGTGTCACTTTGGGGATGAAATTTGGAGTGTATATTATGTGGTGTAAACATGCTATAGCTGCATGGGTGGACCATATTTTCCTCACTACCATAGGAATTCCAACATGGGTAAAGTTGCTCGATAAGCCTATATATGTTGGATGCTATTACCTTCATTACATTAGCCTCCTTGGACATAAGTTATACATAGTTTGTAGATGATGAAAATTTTCCGACATGGAGTGTGACCCCCTCTTGTTAAGTTAGTTCAAAAAGTAAGGCAAATGATGAGTACTCAAGTCCATGAAATACCTATCGGGTGTGTGAAACAATCCACTGCATGATTTTGAAATCTACTAACAATTTCATTCACGACATAATTTCTTATAAAGAAGTTATACTCTCGTGAATACCAAATCTTGTCACACTGATAATGGTTCCAAAGAATGAGACCCTATGAATAAGATATATAATACTTAATAATGCTTATATCTTAAGGGGGTCTATATTTGTAATAATTTGGGTGATGTCTTTCTTCATTGATTAAAATGCTAGTATTTTTAAACTTGATTGAATACTAAATTCTAGGAACTACAAGATTTTGAAATCTATTAACCATTGCATTCACCACACAATTTATTATAAAGACCTTATACTCTCGTGAAGACCAAATCTGGTCACACTGATAATGGTTCCTAAGAATGAGACCCTATGAATAAGATATATAATACTTAATAATGCTTACGTATTAATTATTTACGTGATGCCTTTCTTCATTTATTAAAATGATAGTGTTGTTAAACTCAGCTGAATACTAAACTCTAAGATCCTATTGGTGTCTCACCCTTTAAATGATTGCCTTACCTTCCCAATCGTGCTAGTATTTAAAAGACATCAATGATACATATATCATTTCAGTTATCCCAAACAACTTTATCGAAGAACATATTGCGTAATTTTTATTTTATTTGACACTCGATTTTTTCTAGAACCACAACACAATCTATGCTATCAAGTTGCATAACATAGAAGATTTTCATTATTAGCCATACTAGGAAGTAGGCTCATCCAAGTTGAGTTTGCATGGGCATAGTATTTGAAGTTATATGGTGAATCCATATAACGGGTCTACAGTTGTGAAGAAAGTACATACACATGACTGAAAAAAATTATCCACGTTGTCAAGTTTTAGGCATTAGGAGCCAGTCGCTGTAGCCATTAGATTGTAGAAAGAAGGATGTACACAACCCTATCTAATATCTTCCCATAATATGTTTCTATAACAAGAATTGCCATGAATTATTGTATAAATGATATTATGAATTATTGGAACTGCTACTAAAGTCTGTGTGCAACTTTTGTAACTACAAATTTCAGTGTTATAAATGTCTTATTTCCAACGTGTCTTACCCTAGGTGTGACGAGAGTTTACCGGGGTGGAGCATGGTGTCACAAAATGGCTACAAAAGTCATGCCATGAAACTTTCCTGAAGGTGTGTGTTTCCAATATCTCAATACATGGTATGATACAATGTGAAATAAAATGTGCAGCCTTGTTCCGTTACTAGGACATATATAATGATATAATTCTAGGTACCATGTGTATTGTGGTTATGAAACCTTGTGGTGCCAATTATGCTATTGTAAGAATTGCCACACAAATATTGGTCCCTACTACAGGGAAAAATTACCTTGATGGTTATTAGGAATTTGATGAGAATGAATAGGAACAAAGGCATTTAATTACTTGTAAACACAATAATTCCTATTAGACCATACTTGTTACTAGTTTGCATTTCAAATATGTCTCGAAGATTACAGCTTGAAGTCCTGAGTAGACGGTGAACTTATCACAAGGACTAGTGGGAATTCTACATGCATACTGGTATCTCAAGTTAGACTGTAAAAAATCTTATTGGTTGTCCAATGAAAAAATATAGGGATTTATTATGACAGTTAAGAAAAAAATATAGTGATGGCCATTCAAATCTTGTTGGATTATACTACGTTTCGAGTGTGTGTGTCCTTGTGTATTGATATCACTTATATCCTTGCGATGTCATGTGGATGAGAAGGTATAGTATGGATTCAGGTGGAGGCATACAAACTACACTTAATATGATGCATGAAAAACACTTTTAGAAAAATGATAATGGTAAGATAGGTGAATCGTAGGGGTTTCCAACTAGCTTATATGAGCCTATGAACTCTGCACATAATGACTCCACTGCAAATTGGAAATTGGTGCAACAAGAATTATTTCTTCTACTTGCATTATTCCAATTCATCCGGGTCACTTTGGTGCATAAGGGGAAGAGCGTACTAGAGATAACGAGGCTTTTAAGTGTCTTATGGGTAAATAGAGAATATATATTTAGGTTTCTTATGACTTTTAGGCTGGCCTGGAGTTTGTTAAAGTCAATATACCACATTCCAAAAGAAATTTATTTTATTTTGGCACAATCTAAACAACTAGAGACTTTCCTAGGAATACCACAACTAAAATTCTTCCCATGCCCCTTAAGACCAACATGGTGGCTATCATCACCTCATGTGCACAACTTACCAGTCTCGGTAATTTCACATATGTGGTACTTACCACATGAAACAAATGTAATAGTACGATTTCCTATAACACCAATTAATTATGGTTGAGAAACAGGTGCACCCATAGCATGTCCAAGTCAACCATTCAATCAAATGGGGTCGTTGTAGCAGCTACAACAGAAACCCAAGAGAAAAAAAGACCCTTTATATTAAGGACACAAAAAAATGTAGAAACCAATAATAAAATTCATCCCACATAATCGAAAGTCCAATAACCAAAGTGCGATAACTTGAATAAAAATCTCTTGAGAAAGCGTTTTAGGAGACAATCTACAAATAAATGAAGTATTTTACTATATTAGTTTCCTCACTCCAACCAAAAAGTGTACATCCAATTCCAATTTTATTATCCCACCATTGTAATAATAAACCACAATATAATGTTCAAAGGATATTCAAAAGTTAAGAGTGAGCATGTGTAGGTGTAGTTGGTAGAAGATGTCAAATCTCAAGGATGGGTTCCCTCCCTAGGGTTAGTTGTATTGAAATCGCCTTCTTGGTTTTCTACCTTACCATTTCATTCAAAATTATTTAATGAGTATGATTGGATTCAGAATGGTTCCAATTGGTATGATCGGGATTTGGTTCTCCAGGTCAATCGTAGATAATTGGATATGTAAATGAGAGACGATGCCTTTTCACTCTGTTTCGTTTTGCCTTATCCTTTTAGAGATAGTGATATGGCTATTATGTATGGGGTAGTCTGAACCCAGTCCATGTTGATAGTCCGTTAAAATAGAAATCATTCATATTGTAGCTCCATTTTCTCTTGGGCTTCTGTTGTAGCTTTTACATCAACCATTCATATTTGAATCTATGATTTCTAATGAGATGTTATTTTCTCTTCGGTTTCTATTGTAGTTGCACGCATGAAAAATCATTCATATTTGAATCTATGGAGCTAAATTCGTAAATTATCACGGTTCTCTATGTTTTCACAACAGATTTTGGGAGCTGCAAATTCATACAACGTAAACAAAGGCCTATTTATCTAGTTGGCATTGTAAGCACTCAAATATTAAGCCCAAATTGGAAGGTATATTTCTCATGCAATTTTCATATGGAATTAGAGTGAATTTGCATTGGTGGTTAGCATTGGTCATGGCTTTCCATAGTAAAAAAACAAGCCTTGAAAAAATAGCAGAACATTTCTTTACAATAGGTAGGTTTGGTAGCTTCCAAATATGAGATGGCCAAACATGTTTATGGTAAATTGATTCTATGAAAAGTTATAGAATTTATATAAGAAACTACTACACATGAGGGTCATTTAAGATATTTGTTTAAGGAAAAATATATTTTTTGTTTAAACCATTCCGCGAAAAACACACACTCATATTATTTAATATTAAATTATATGCCATTTAATTTAAGACATCTTTTAAGACAAAATAGAATTTCATCTTAAACCTTCCCCCAAAAGGCATAGACTCATGGGTCTTATATTATTCACAGGAATTTTGAGCATCCCAGAAATGGCTCTTTGGGATTTCTCCCTCACAAGAGGAAAAGTGAAAGTCATTCCCCCGAGATGACCCATCGAAGCCTTGCAAGCTAACAACGTTCTTAGGTTGGAAGGCTAGCATGACCCACACTATGAGAGTGGTCAAGAAGCCCATATCCAAGCTAAACGAGAAGGAAATCTATGAAACCATAACAATAATAAAGACCCCGCTATTGGTGATTGTGGGTGTGTTCAGTATTATAAAAACTCCTAGAGGGCTTCGAACCCTTAACAAAGTTTGGGCACAGACCAGTGAATCTGTAACAATAATTGATACCTTGCTAATGTTGAATGTGGGTGTGGTGGGTTATATAATGACTCCCATAGGGATTCGAACCCTTAACACAATTTGCTATCAATACCTCAGCAAGGAGGTGTGAAGGCGGTTTTACAAGATCTGGTACACGGCCAAGAAAAGGACTTTCACTAAATACACCAAAAAGTACGACTCTGAGGAGGGTAAGAAGGAAATATAGGGTGAGCTTGAGAAAATGAAGAAGTATGCTATCTTCATTAGGGTTCTAGCTCACACCCAGATTAAGAAGATGAAAGGATTGAAGCATAAACAGGCTCACGTAATGGAAATCCAAGTAAACGTGGGAACAATTCTTGAGAAGGTATATTTTGCATATAACTTATTTGAAAAACAGGTTTTGATTGATGCTTTTTTCAGAAAGATGAAATTATTGATTTTATTGGTGTAACTAAAGAAAAATGGTGTGAAGGTGTTGTGACTAGGTGGGTTGTTACAATACTACCTCGTAAAATTCACATGGGTTTGCGAAAAATTGATTGCATTGGTGCTTGGCATCCAGCAAGGTTGGTCAGAATGGGTACCATCATCATATTGAGATGATTAAGAAGATCTACAAGAGTGGAAAGAATTATCAATAATATCATAATGCAATGACTGAATTTGATAGGACTGAAAAGGATATAACACCAATAGGTGGGTTTCTTCACTACGATATTGTAAAAGATTATTAAATTATGATCAAATGATGTTGTATGGGCACCAAGAAGCAAGTTTTTACTTTATGACAGTTGTTTCTGAAAAATATCTTGCATACTGTCTTGGAGGAAATCAAGTTGAAATTCATTGAGACTCCTCTAAGTTTGGCCATGGGTGGTTCCAGAAAATTTAGGAGAAGGCCAATATTTTTGGTAAATTAAAGGCTTAGGTATGCCAATTTATCCAAACCCTCGAGAGTGAATTGAAATAGTGGATCATTGATGTATGCTCTACCTTGAAAAAAATTTCATCTTCAAACCTCTTGTAATAAAAATGGTAAAGGGAAGTCAATGGCCATGGAGCTTGTGCTTAGTCTTCGCTGCCATTGCCATCTTGGTGAGTTCCTTGAGGTTTTAAGACCCTCCATGATATATAGTTTTTGGCATGAGATCGGGGCCATATAGAGAGAGAGACATGAGGGAGTTGAGTGGAGCCATGACATTAACCGTAGCATGCAGAGATGAGGGATTTTTTCTGAGTACCAACCCTTGTATTTCTTGTAGGACTGTGAGACTATTCAATATGGCCATATCTTAAGATGGTAAGTTTGATTAATCTCAGACCCTATAACATACCATGTATGATGTTATGAACTATCGTATATGTCAAGGAAAAGGATGTGTTATGTCGTTTGGCTTCCTCAATGGGAGAATTTGTAAGAAGAAGTTGGGTAGTGAAATGGACAAATTTAGTTTATTTTTAGCTACTTATTTTAAAGAATGATGCAGAGCGTGTGAAGATTTTGGATGCATTTTTCTGAATTGAAACATGAGAGGAATTTTGTTCAATTTCAGATTGCATTTTTGTTGAAATTGATTTAAAACTTGGGATTGATGAGTTAGAACTTGTGGAAAGAGGAAAATTTGAATTTTATTTTGTCAAAATCAACATTCAGTAGGTGTTATACATTTGAATAGAAAGAAAGATTGTAGAAAAAAATTATAAATTAGACAAGGAAAATTTTTCTGAAACATTTTTATGTTAACTTAGCTAGACAACACAGTTTGTCAAGTCAAACGTAGGAAAATTGAAGGAGCCAAGATATTCGTAGTGCCATTCTTTATTTTTATGTGATAATTTGCATACTTAGGGTTTTGTATACTTATATTTTCTTATGAAGGAGAGCCAATGACCTCTAGTTTCAGGAATTCACTCAAGCAATGTAAACGTAATAGCATGGTGATTTTTGTACATACATATCAATGGCGACGATGTTTCGCTTCAAGGTGATTTTGAATAGAGAGAAACTTTGATTCCCACAGAGGGGGATATATACATCGAGAAAGAGTTGAATTCATTGAGAGAGGTCCTTTGGGGCCAACATCTTGTGATAGAACTGTAGTAGAGTAAGATGGAGGAATAAAAATTCTTTGACATCTTCAAATGACAAAACATTAGCGAGGATTTTGCGTCTCCAAGAAAATTTCCCATAGTTGAGGACCTCCTTGCCTAGAGTCTTATATAAGAGGAAACCAACAAATGATATAACTCTTTTTACTTTGGTTCATTGGGGTGAACATGTTGTTTCCTTCTAGGGTTAATTATTTATGAAGTTATATCACATTATAAAAATATCTAAATGAAATTTATTTAACAAAGTGTATAATGTCTAATACATGTAATTAAACATATAATTTCATTTTCAAAGATTTCTCTTCTTAGAATTTCCATTTTCAGACATTGCTCTTTTTATTATTTAATTTCTAAACACTGCTATTTTTTTTCCTTAAGTTGGTGGACTTTTATGGGTTATCCATATATAAAAAACACATTCTAGAAAAAGAAGGAATGCCTCTAGGGAAATTGTCATGCCCTTCACAATAGACTTCTAGGCTTGCAACTGCCCTCTTTTTCTTAGTTATTTCCCAGACTTACATTGCCTCTTTTAATTGATTATTTTGGGTCTAAAATTTTCTCATATTTTTTTCATCTCTACACATATTTAATCACATCCCTCCATTTTGTTTGTTGTCCAACTTGAAATTCTCCTAGTAGTTTTTTCTGGTTGGGATAATTTCTCTTTGATGGGAGTCTCCATGTTTCTAACGGTCATCACAAGTATTTTTCTCCTACAAATTATTTTCTCTTACTATGTAGATAAGATTGTGTACAGTTATTTTATGGAATGGAATTATCTTTTGCTCCCTATATATGCAGAAATGATAAGATAAGATCAATTTATTAATGTCTAATGATTGACCATAAAAGTAGGTCAATGGGAATGTGTTAGGTACACTGATGTGGGTACAAACAGGAGCACCAAAATGGGAGCAAAGGTATTGAATGCACTCATTCAGGATCACTTTGGGACAACCCTTGGTCGGCTATAATAAATTCTAGATTAGAATATACCATGATTTGATAGGATCGGCCATGTGTGGCACCTTCAGGGGCAGGAGACAAAGATGCACCCCATTTTCAGGTGTCCCCATACTATGAGATAAGAGGACACTATCATTGCTTCTATATGGATTCAGGGGAATCCCTATCTACTTTATTTTTCTATTAGGACCATAGATTCTTAGCCCTTTTAATCAGGGGGATCTGTAGCCATGGACCTCAGCTCTTGCATTCCATGCCTTACCTTGGGATGACTATGTGAAGTTCTATAGGTTAGATGACTACTAAATGGTGAGGCCTTAGGTTTCTCCTCACTTTCCTCCTATGGGAGACCAACTGAAATTATTGAGACTGCCTAGGAGGTGCCAAACCATACATCAAGATATACATTCTTAGAGCATTTGAAATCAGCTCTAGGTGGATCTAGAGCTGAGAGCCTCTTGTCAATTCGATTACCTCCCAATTTGAAGTTTCTTTCTTTCGACCTTGATGCTAGGAGTATCCCTCACTTGTACATACTACCCCATATCATACATTCAGACCACTTGATGGTTCCAAAGGACTTTGATAGTATTTAGTGCACGATTCACCCCTTAATCTTAGCCATCAGACTTAGGATACCTTGACATAATTATCCTTATTGGTTTATCTCTCTCTCTCTCTCTCTCTCTCTCGTCGTCTTCTTGAGTTTTAACCTTTCTAGTTTCGGAAAAACTCATTTAGTATTTTGTAGCACCATACCTTTGTCACAGTTTTCTACAGATGTTCTGATGTCATACTTATGCAGGTTTCTTTATTTAGATTCTTTTTGGCATTTTCTAGGAGTTTCACTTGCACTCCCTCTTGCATTCGCACAACTGTTCTAATATTCAACCCCATTGAACTTTTCTAGTCATTCATTAGATATTATTATATTATATTATCTTCACTATATCTGCATGGAAATGGCATCTCTTGCATCCTCTTTCTAGAATCTGCACAATTTATAGCTTCTTTTGCACATGCTTTCTGCATATTTGTTCATGGGATACAAGTTGGAGCTATATAACATTTTCATGGTATGATGTTCTTAGGTAGAAAAGTGCAAATTGATAATAGATTCTTGACATTAGCATTTTGAGATTACTTAAGATATTGGCATCTTTTGTTCTCTTTGAAATATGCCTCATCTCTTGGATAGTAGGTTGAACTAAGTGAAGCATGTTTTTCTATCAAATGATAAACATGATATTCTACTTTACGTAGGAAATTTCCATCTCAGTGTTAGAACATATCAAGATTTATTGGTATAATAAGTTTGCATATTAATTGTTAAACTCCTCAAATATGCAAATGCTTGATTATCAATTGGTATGCCAAATAACAAAAAACCCTTAGGACTTAAAATTAAAGTGATACACTTTAATTAAGAGGAAAATGTTAAATGGGTTGTTCAACCTTATTTTGATATTCATACCTTCAATTTCATTCATTTACTTAAAACATAATTCCAAGCTTATGTTGTATAACATAGTTCCATTTGACGAGTAATAAATATGAGGTTGGTTAAGCTTTCTTTTAAATGGATATGTTGGGTACATAGTAGTGTGATAAGGCTTCTTAAGAGGGGTTTACCCTACATTCTTATAAGCTATTTTATCTTTAACATGAAATTTTTGCATTCCCAGGTTTCTTTGCTCTCAGACAAATTATGACTCTGGGGAAAAATAAATTAGTGAAAATGAATCCTACTATTCATGGTACACTCACTTTTTCTATTCGCAACTTTTAAATATTTGTAGTTGGAAGTAGGTGCTTGTTGGAACAGGGTCTCCTACAAAACCTGCGAATCTGGTCAATTTTGTATATTTTTTATTATATTTAGTCTAGCGTAGGGGTTTTCGGGTGGATCAAAGCCCCTAATTCATTGTAAGTAGGTCAAGGGTAGACCAAGAGTGTGCAAACCATGGGTTGTGGACCATTGGATGGGTAGGCTAAACTAGTATAAGTAATTGAACCTTTTTTGAGTTGTAAGGCAGACATTGAACTAAGATTGGTGCGAATTGAGAATTAGTAGATCTGTTTTGGGTTTTTGGGGAAAGGAATACTGTTGGCTGTGTGCGCAGATATCCTCAGTCCTGCTATGTGTAGACCCTGCTACTGTGTGCGTAGGTTGGGTTTTGGGTATTGTAAAAGGATCTGAAGGATTAATGAATTCGGAAGGTTGTTGGAATCTCTGAATCTATTGGACTTATGAATCTTTGATATATGATTATGTATTCTCTGTGATATTGATTTAAGCTATGAAAGTACTTGTGTTACTTGTTTATACTGTGATCTGGATCTGTTATGTTATGCATAATTCTATATTGAGATCTGCAAGTGACTATGTTAAGTACTTATGCTGCGTTGACAATTGTTCTGAGTCTGCTTATTAGACTTTATGCAAGCTTAGCTATGATAGTTTCTTTATTGTCCAGTATCTGTTATCTATTGTGATTATATATGGTATTACGCATGTAGATGAGAAGGGACTGATAGATATGGGTTCTGTAATATGCGATCTAATATTTGTGAAGTCGAACACAGCTCTGCTTGACTTACCTACCCTCTCCCAAGGTGCGGAAACCTGGTTCTAGCACCTTCCCATACTACTTCGGGTGAGACTTTGGCCTGCGTAGGTAGGTCACTGCCAAAAGGGCCAGTAGTATAGGGGTTTGTTGGAAAACCTTAACCTCTGAACCTGGGTCAGGACCCCTCGAGCCAAAAAATGGTTTCGTTGCTGGGACCAGGAGCATTTTGAGAGAGGTGTCGAGTAATGCCAAGGTCGTACTAGAAACCTGAAAGAAAAGAAATTGATGAATGGTTCGAACAACAATTTTAGGAATTCACAGTAAAAGAAAACCGCAGTAAGAGGTTGACCACTGAAGAGCGGAAAAATAAGTATATTTTCACGGAGATCTACAAGATCTTCTTCGTAACCATTGCGATTGAGCTCCAAGAGTGGCTCGCAAGGTTGGTCTATTTTCAGAAGTGTTGGAAGGAAGAGCGGGTCACACAGTGGACCCCAGAATTAATCCAACAGTTAGAGAAGGCTGATAACACCATCACTCGCACAGTATACCACTGGGTGGAAAACGTGCTAGGAGGATTCGTGATGGAATTTTTCATCGATCAATTCGTCTCCTACTCTGAAGCAGAGAAAATATTCTTGAAAGGATTTAGGGGTAAGTTTCTAAATACTTTACCATTGTTGATTAAGATATTACTGTGCGAAAAAAATATTTTGTGTAGACACATCGAATGAATGACCTCTGATCTGGACAAGAGTACGACGTGAAGTGGAAAATACTATTGGACCAACCTAGAAGGAGGTAGATTTGTCTATAGCCCGGTAAGAGAAGTAGTTGTGTAGAGTCCTCCAGCCACACCACTTTCAAACCAATGTAGTGGTAAGAATTCACCTATACCTCCACCACCAGAAGACGACATGGTTGCGCACATGAAGTTTCCTACCTTTAAGGGTGTGGGAGATGAAGACATGGATTAGTTCTAGTTTGTCATAGAATCGGTATGGACTGTGCAAAACGTAGCTAGTGATGTGGTGAAGAGGGCACAACTATCCCTTGACTTCAAAGGAAGGACTTTGGATTGGTACATGGGATACATAGGACAACATGAAAACTCAACCATTGAAGAGATCAAGAATGCCTTGAAACAACAGTTCAAGAAGCCTAAGTCCTATTCTCAAATAGTGGTCGATCTAAAGGATTTCAAGCAAGGGCCTTTTGAGTCTGTGTGGGAGGCCTATCAACGAATGAGGAAGGTGATCAGGGAAGGAGGATTTCAGTATGATGATAGACAACACAAGGAATGGTTCATTTCTATGTTGCTGCCTCACCTACGCGTGCTTATGGGTCACCAAACTTTCGATTCACCGGAAAAATCCCTGGAGGTCACTATGAAGTTAGAAGCTATGCCCAGAGATGATACCCGGCTAGACATCCAACAGATCCAAGGATAACAGGAGGTGATGCACATGGAGATCCAGAACCTGCGAAAGGAGTGAGGCACAGAGGCTAGCCCGGAAAGATGGTGCCTACGATGCAGGATAAATGGTCACACCAAGGATAACTGCCCTCTGTTAACATACTACATGTAGGCCGGGGGACCTAGTCCATTGTTCCCTAGGGAAGTTGTAGGACCAAGTGGGCCGACACTATGGTTTGATGATTTCCGCATTGCAGGGCTGCACGACACAAACCACTGTCCCCGCCTTGCTGCGTACGTACCAGAAGTAAAACAACCATGGTGCAGGTTTTGCAGGTCAGTAGGACATGATGAAAAAAAAATTCAAACATATGATTTGATTATCGATCGAGGGAATATCTATAGGGTGCGGTCGGATCCATCCTCACCTAGATCCCTCTCGAGTGTAGGGGGCTCCCCAGCAAGGGCAGGGGAGGCGAAAGAGGTGGAAGCACAAGTCGGGGACGAGGGAAACTAATCTGTTGTAACTGTGGAGAGGTAGGGCACTTTTCCAGGGACTATCCAAACCCTACAAGATAGTCCTGCTGGTATTGCAGGTAGCTGGACCATGCGATTGAAGACTGTCTAGTCTTGATTGTGAAGATGCAGGAAAAGCAGCTAACACCTACGCAGAATTTGTAGAGGGTTAAGGCCGAGCTATGAGAAAAAGATCCAAGCATGAATGTCATAACACACAGTGGGATAGCCACTGGGGGGCCTGGGGAAAAAACTGCAACCGAGCCTTTGATCTGACAAACAGCAATCAAACAGGAATGTTTGGATCTAAAAAAGGAGAAAGAAACATTTGTCGCAGCTCGTAAATACTTTTCAGAGGTAGAGGCATCTAATTCATAGTTGCCTGAAGACCTCAAGGCAGATGAGGAAGTCAAACCCTTTTTACAGGCATGTATGAAGCTGCTGCGTAACCCAAAGGCAGTGGAAAATCTTCAGGCATTGATAGATAGTTGTGCAGCATGACCTATCCTCCCTCCAGAAGTCAAGGATGTACACAAACTCTATAGGTATAAGAAATGCACTGGTAGGGAGATACAGTTGAATGCGCAGATCGGTGATTACGAGATGGATCAGGTTATTTTGGACCTAGGTTTAGATGCGAATGTATTACCTAAACAGACTTGGAAATGAATGGGGGAACCTAAGTTGGAATGGTCCACTATCAAGCTACGTATGGCCAATCAACAAAAGATCATACCATTGGGATTACTATCGAAGATTATGGTGGATATCACAGTGGTTAAGGTTTGGGTTGACTTTGAAGTAATTCAGATTATCGAAGATGCGGACCCCCTTATGTGCTCCTAGGCTTGGATTGGGCCATAGATATGGGGGGCATCATTAACCTAAAGAAGAGACTCATGGTATTCAAGAATAATGGTACAAAGGTAATAGTACCATTAGACCCAGCAGAAGGTGAACGATACACAGAACCAGTGTGTGATGAAGAGGATGTGGATCACATCTATAAGTTGACTATTTTTGGGGCCCTTGTTTTGGAATTCAATAGCTTTTGAGTTGCGGCCAGTACATGGCGGAACGCAACCACGATAGGCAGAAATACGTCAAGGTTGTGAAGGAGTAAAGGACAGGTGTCACGGATTTTGCGGGAGCAATCACACATGGCGAAAGAGCATGGAAGGAAACGAGTAGTAGAACTCTCAGCTAACAGAAAGAAACAGAAGACAGCCGAGCTAGAAGAAAGGAGGAACTGTCAGTCGTGGTGGCAGCAGAACAAATAGGTAGCTGAACAACGTGAAAGGGAGTTGTTGGTGCAGACGAGATCAGGCAACAGGGAGGCACAGGAGAGCTCTGTCTATGTTGTACTGTTCTCCATTCCTCTGTATTTCTGTATTTCTCTCTATCCAATAGGACTTCTTATATTTTGTTCTGTTCATGCTCACATAGTTGAGCTCTGTAATAGCTTGTCACTAATATTCGATGCTTAATACAATCATAAGTGTTGTTTTGTATTTCTGTTATGGTCTTGAATGAATGGTTTTTCAAGCACTCTTAAAATTTTATTCTCTGCAAGTTTGAATGCATTTCCGAGAGATATCTGTCATGGAACGTTGTGTTGCGGTTGTTTAGACTTTTAACATAACTTCGATTTACCCAGATCAATGTTGCTGGGTTGATACCGATTGACTCCCTACCTTAGTAAGGTTGGGGTATGCCTCAGGTGAGACTCTCAGCTCTTCAGAGTTGGGTGAAAATGTTGGCGTGAAGCTAGATTATGGCGGAAAACCTTGTTGGCCCTTAATCAGAACCTAGGTCTTCTCCGCGAGACCTCTTCTCTCGCCAACAAATGGCTCCACTGCTGAGACCTAAAATTTCATTTGGGAGCT
This sequence comes from Pinus albicaulis, assembly GCA_034641835.2. NCBI lineage: Eukaryota > Viridiplantae > Streptophyta > Pinopsida > Pinales > Pinaceae > Pinus > Pinus albicaulis. The sequence goes on along the minus strand of CM076572.1, from coordinate 142,274,773 downwards.
AGATCATGGTATCTTAGATCTTCGAAAGAGAAATATGAAGCTGGTGGGATAACCACCTGGATCAGTTCATTGCTCAGCAAGCTAAGCTGAGATGACAGAAGGAGAAAATGATTAAAAACCTAGTTCTATTCTCCGACTCTGCTAGTGATACTTACTAAATAGTTTTGGGGAAGTTCCTCGAGGAACTCTATAACTGGTTGTGGAGGCTTCAAACCAAGGTCGTCAAAGAAAAGTCGCGGAAGGTCAATTGCAAGTGGGTGCATGAGGATCTGGTGGCCCTTGATCAATTAAACACCGATTTGACCCCAGTTGTAGATTTTTGAGCGGAATCTACCTTGGACGGATACATAGTGGAGTTTGCAGTGGAGTGATACCAGTATTTCTCGAGAGTAGAAGATATGCTCCGATCCAGACTAAGGGGGAAGCTGCTGAAGGAGATCCCACTGTGGATTAAAGAATTGATGGTAGATGGAGGACTAATGGGGTTCCAAAAAGCAGAGATGGAAGCATAAACCCTCCAGTACCGAGGGAAGGGATTAAGGGAGAGATGCTACAAGAACAGTGAAAAGGGGGAGTAGGAGTATGGATGTCGAGACCAACAACAAGCTCAGGGAGCGACGAGCACATCAGAGGGCGCAGATTGCAAAAAGGTGGCGAGAGAGGGTGGTAAAGGAGTTGAAGAGAAAGGAAAGTGGTCGAAAGAACAAATACGAGGCGCCTCAGATGACAAAGGAAATGGAAAGTCAGGTGGGTCCCCACGATATAGGAGGGGCTATTAAAGAAGTGCGGCAGGTGTATAAGAGCCCAGCCCAGATGGAGAAAGGAAAGAAGTCTGATGGAGAAGGTACAGATGCATGCTCGAAGGAGGTGTCTGATGTGGAGATGCATGTTGCAATGGAGAAAATATTTCAAGAAAGGATGACATCCCTATCTCAAGGTATTCCTATTCCCCATAGTTCAAGTAGCTCTATTCCCATCCTTCCCCTGGTGCTCTATAAACCCCTCGGTGAAATTTTTTTTAAGTTGCGTGAATTAAGTAAATTGCACAGTATTCAATCCTCGACTGTAACACATACTAGTAGTAGGATTACTAGTGGTACAATCTCACAACTAGGAACCACTTACCTGGTATCCAGAGTTCTCTCAGAGGGGTAACGATGATGTCGAACAACACTAGTACCTCTGCGAGGCCATATGGAGGGCATGACAGACACCAGATGTTGGGAAGTTGATAGAATTTCAGACCACCCTTAGGGAGAGAGCCCTATGCTGGTTTATAAAATGGTCAGAAGCTCATCCGAATCTAGCAATGGCAGATGTGAAGAGAGATTTGATTAAGGAATTCAAACTACCCCAAATAGACCAACAAGGCATGTCAGAGATGTGGGAAATCAAGCAGCGAGAAGGAGAGACTACTTGGGATTTGATGTGGAGATTCAAGGATGCAATCAGAAATCTTAGCTATCTGATTGATCCAAACCATAAGATGGATTGGTTCATTAAAGCTCTATTACCTTTGACTCGAACTCCATTAACTCAACAAAGGATCGAGACATTTCAAGACGCATTAGAGCAGGCGATGAAGATAGAAGCTATGGTGGGTTTCCCGCAAGAGTTTAAGGGAGGAGCAGTGGTACAGGACCCCTCCATAATGGGTCTGCAGCATCAAATAGAAATTTTGACAGAAAAACTCAAGGAAATTCAACCAATACGACCGACGCGACCAAATGTATGGTGTACACATTGTCTCATGGAAGGAAATATGGCAACTGAATGTCCCTGGTTGAGGGGGAAGAATGGGGGGGAATCAGTTGCAGGGGCATAGGGGGCTCCACCACTAGGAGGGGTTGCAAAAATAAACACCTAGGTGATATATCCACCACAACAATAATAAATAGGGTTCCTTGCAGAACAAAGTCTAGCCACCAATGAGTACTATGAAATATGTAAGAATATGGGCTATCAACCTTGCCTGTGTCCGATATTACAAAAATATTCCAATGTTCCAAATAATATATACTGTGATTTATGTTCCTCAACAACACATCGCACAGAGTAGTGCCGAGCACTGGATGCACTGGCAGAACGGCTGGACCGGCCTTCATACAGAGTGAATGAAGCTCCCCGAGGAAGGGGAGGAGGCATGAGAGGAGGCGGAGCAGGAGGTAGAGGTCCAGTAAGATGCTACAACTCTGACCAGGAAGGACATGTAGCCAGAGAATGTCCACTACCTAGAATACCTTGGCGTTCCTAGTGTTGGGTTAACACACATGCAACAAAATATTGCCCGGAGCTTATCAAAAGATGGGAGGAAAGAGCTAGTCAAAGGGGGGAAAATTTAGTAAATGTAGAACCCAGGTTAATGGGAACTCAGAAAATGCAGAACGTGGCTATAGGAACACAAGGAGGAAAAATAACAGGGGAAGATGCATGTATTATGGACCCAATAAAATTGATCAAGCTAGCATCCCCAAAACTCCTGATCAAACGAGAACGATAGAAACAATTTTTTCAAGAGGCAGCAGAAACATTTTCCCAACTCGATTGAAACAAAGGAATTGAGTTACAGAAAAATAAAGAAGAAAATGAAACCCAAAGTAATTCTGAAGCTTTGATCCAGGAGTGGCTCCATTTATTCGTGAAAATTGTTAACAATGCACCAATTCTAGAACAGCTAAATTAGAATCTGGAAGGGGTGCTAAAGAAGAACACAGAAGCAAGAGAGTCAGCGAACGCAAACCAGAAGTATGTACAGAGAGTAAAAAGAAATAAAATAACAATGGGAAAGGAATTTCGAGTGAACACACAAGTGGCAGGGTTCCAAATTAAAGACACCATGCTTGATTTGGGATCTGATGTTAATATCATGCCAAGAAAAACTTGGGAAGCATTAGGAAGGACAAGATTGACATATTCACCAATTCAACTTCTGATGGAGAACCAATATTGCATTGTTCCCATCAGCCGACTAAAGGAGGTTGAAGTTGACATTGCAGGAGTAAAGAAATTTACAGACTTTGAAGTCATCGACATCATGGGAGATAAAGATCCTTATCTTGAACTACTAGAAATTGATTGGGCCTTTGAAAATTATCCTATAATAGATCTGAAGAAAGAGCTGATGATATTCGAGGACAGGAAGATCAGAGTCACTCAACCACTTGACCCATATCAAGGACCGAGATATATAGAAACTGTGGATAACAGAGAAGATGCTCAACTTCTGGACCATCTCTATCAAATGACCACAGGAAGAAGAGAATATTATATTAACCGAATAGCAGAAGGCTCTGTAAGCTAGAGGAGCATCCAAAGCTTAGAATTGGGATCAGAAATAGCTTGGGATGATTGGCATCAAGGAGGGTATGAAACAAATAGAAGGAGATGCGCTAATATTGGAAGAATCAATTGGATCGGGGCCGAGGTTCAAGAGTACCCAATCTTATCTGATATGAAGGTGGTAAACCTTTTCATAGCTAATATATAAAAAAATATACCAGAAATTCAAAGAGTACCATTGATGGACATGGCATTACAGTCCACATCCTTGAGATGGTGGAGTAATCATTTCAACTCGTTGATGTAATGGGACGAAGTTGCGGTAGCGCTAAAACCCAGATTTAAGGAAGGGGAAGGACCCAGGAGTAAGGAAAAGTGCCAAGGGGACTCAGACCCCAGAAACCATCTGGAGAAATGTGAAGCACAATGGATAACTGATGGATATTCAGAAGAACTGTGGGTCCACCGGTTTATCCACTCTCTGGACGTAATTCCAAAGGCTTGGTACATGATGGAGGAAAAGAGAAGAGGGACTAAAAAATGGCAGGAAGTTGCCGAAAACTTCACACAATGTTTCTTGTTTGAAGGAAAGACAGAGCCGGTTACACAAGATTTGCAGGCTATCAAGAAATTATTGTTCTTCTCGGATATTCAAGAGAGAGATTATTAGTCACTTCAATACCAGGGGGTCAAACAAAAGATGGAATGTTAAAAGATAAACAATGAAATGGATGACGACAATATGGAGGATCTCAGGCACTTGTATTTTGAAGAAATAGAGGGGAAGAGGGACATCAAAGAAGAACCAACGACGTAAGGGATCCATTTGTTACCACTAAGAACCAAGAAAGTAAATATTGGAACATAATACAAGCCTAAACTAGCAACAATTGGAGACTACTGGGATGAAAAAACAACTAAGGAAATATTCAGTCTATTTAAGGAATATGAGGACTTGTTTCCCTCATCAGTAGTGGATCTAAAGGGAATAAAAAGCAATATGCGAGAGATGCGGATAATACTAAAGCCCGACGCAAGGCCTATGAAACATAGGCCATATCGTCTGAACCCAAGAGTAAAGGAAAAGGTGAAAGCAGAGATAGACAAGATGTTAAAAGCAGGATTAATATTCCCAGTAGAGGAAGAAGAATGGGTAAGTCCAATAGTTATACAGAACAAACAGGAGAAATCTGAGATATGAGTCTGTGTAGATTACAGAAGCTTAAACAATGCTTGTATCCATGATCCATTTCCCACTCCATTCAGTGACGAAGTTCTAAACAACGTTGCGGGGAACGAGTCATACTCATTCACTGATGGATTCTCAGGATACCACCAGGTAAGAATAGCAGAGGAAGACAAGAAAAAAACAACATTCCCCACCGAATGGGGATCTTTCACATGCATTGTGATGTTGTTCGGATTGAAAAATGCACCAGCTATTTTCTCTCGCATTGTGATAGATGCTTTCCGGGAATACATCCACAAGTTCTTAGAAGTCTACATGGACGAATGGACTGTCTATAGCATACTGAAGGATCATGAGAGCCTGTTGAGACTATTGTTTGATCGATGTCGACAACTGCAAATCTCATTGAACCTGAAGAAGTGTATATTTTCCATGCCATTCAGAACACTGCTAGGACACGTGGTATGTAACAAAGGTGTCTATGTAGACCCGACCAAAGTAGCAGTAATAGTCGATATGGAGGTGCCAAAAACAGTGAAACAAATAAGATCATTGCTGGGCCACAGAGGTTACTACTGGTGTTTCATTCGCAACTACGCGAAGATAACAACGCCATTAGAGAAGCTAATGAAGAAGTCAAAACAATTCTAGTGGATGGACAATTGCAGGACAACCCTCAATACCCTAAAGGAACATCTAGTGAGTGCGCCAATATGAGTTCACCCAGACTGGGAAAAATAGTTTCATGTACACATTGATGCTTCCAGCATTATGCTCGAAGCAGTCTTAGCTCAACCTAGATACACTTCAGTTGATCATCCGATATATTTTTCCAGTCGCAAGTTGTCCACAGCGGAATGGAACTACACAACAACAGAGCGGGAGGCATTGGAAATGGTGTACACTCTTCAGAAATTCTGCCACTACCTGTTGGGAGGTAAGTTAAAATTTCATAGATCACTCAGTGTTGAAATATTTAGTAAAAAAACCAGTCGTAGAAGGGAGAATCTGCAGAAGGCTCCTACTAATTCAAGATTTCACCTTTGAGGTAATTGTAAAGCTTGGAAGATTGAACGTAGGACCTGATCACCTATCTCGACTAGAGAATGGAGAAAATGGATGATTTCTAGATGATCAGTTACCAGATGATGATCTTTTTAGAGTAGAAGCCATCCTAGACTACCTGAATGAGATAGAAACCTACCTCATGATAGGGCAATGCCCGCGGGAGTATACTTCAACACAAAAAAAGCTCTTGGTAGTTTGAGCTGCAGAGTATTAGCTAATAGCAGGACACTTATACAATATGGGGCTAGACCAGATTCTTCGAAGATGTGTCCTGGACCACGAAAGGGAAACTGTTCTATGGGAAAGCCAAAGTGGTGTTGCGGGAGGACATGTGGGAGCTAAACTGATGACACGCAAGGTACTACAAGCAAGCTTATGGTGGCCAACACTACATAAGGACAGCAAAGAATTTGTTCGAAAATGTGACATTTTTTAGCAGACAGGACGACCATCCCACAGAGATGAGCTACCGCTTCATCTGATAAAAGTACTGCAACCATTCGAAAAGTGGGAAGTCAATTTTGTAGGACCAATTACACCGCCTGTAAGGTACTCAAAGAAAATATACATAATAATGGCGACCGACTATCTGATGAGGTGGGAAAAAGTAGCACCAGTGAGGAACTGCACGGCAGAGACTGCTGCTAGATTCATATTTGAAAATATAATCAGCTGATTTGGGTGTCCGAAAAGCCTAACCAGTGACCAGGGTACCCACTTCATCAATGAAACCATCAAATCCTTGCTGGAAAGCTTCGTGATACAACACCATAAAAGCAGTCTGTATCATCCGCAAGTGAACAGTATAGTGGAAGCATTCAACAAGATACTAGAGACAGGCCTCACGAAGATATGCAATGTGCAATGCGATGACTGGGATGAGCGGATACCAGCAACACTGTGGGCATACCGAACAACAGTAAAACGACAATCAAATGCCATTTTCGCTAGTCTACGGGAAAGAAGCGATGGTCCCAGTAGAATTCATCATACCAAGCCTTCGAATCGCGACAACACTACAGTTATCTGAAGAAGAATCACTAAAGGAGTGATTGCAGGAACTGCAAGAACTTGAAGAAGAATGATTTCTTGCTGAATTTCACCAAACAGTACAAAAGGAGAGGCATAAAGCTTGGTACGACTAGCATATTAAGCACAATACATTTCAGGTCCGGGAGAATGTTCTACTATATGACAGAAAATACCAAAAATTCCCAGGAAAGCTTCAGATGCATTGGCTAGGACCATTTCATGTCATAGAAATCAAATATTCAGGAGCAGTTTGGTTGGCACAATTGAACGGCCAAGTTCTACAAGGATGGGTCAATGGTGCATGCCTGAAACCCTACCAAGAGTAAGTTAATCATTTCATTTCCAATAATTCTCGCAACTAAGAGGAGTTAGTAGGGTAGAATAGCATCAATAACTCTCTCGTACCCGAGATGAGCATAGATAGGATCCCACTTTACCAAAACCAGGAATAAGAAGAGTAACTACAGTTGAGTTGCAGAGACTGAAATGCAACCAATTTTGGTCAGGGAGGGGTAGTGTCCAGCATGTCATCCATGTCAGATAGAAAAGCATGTCGAACATCTGCCCATCATCATTACACGTAGTACCAGTGTCAGTTTGTAGTATTACCAAGATTTGGAAATAATTTCCATAATTTGCATCACCCATACCGTAATAATTTTTCCATAATTAGACATAACCACCAGCCATCGTGTCTGCCCAAATCCCAAAACCATAGTCAGCAATATCAGAGCCCACCTTAGCAGCTAACTAATCACATGATTGTAGCCACGGGAGAAGCCAGGGAAAAATTAATTAGTTATGGGGTCTCATCAACCTCACTCGTGCCGGTTACTTACATAATCCGCATGCAGAGAAGTGCGAGAATGTCGAAAAAATTTGAGTTAGAATCAGAAACATCCAAAAGATAAAGGGAATTTGAACCAGAACTAGAACAGAGAAGGCATCCAAAAGAAGGAATTCAAGAGAAGAGAGAGAGAATGGTTCTACAGGTATACCAACGATGAGCCAGGATGACCAGAGTAAGCCCGGCACTTGTGGAGCAGGAGATTGACAACAGAATTTAAAAGATGGAGTCCCTTGTGGGAAAGTACGACAGTGCAACCTTGATCGACACAGACCTTACAGATTATTTTGAGTTTCCAGCACTGAAGTGGTAGGTGTACATAGAGAATTATGCAACAGAAGCAGGGCGGGTAGTAGCAAGAGTTCTGCCAGATTTCAGGGGCATTCAAAAGTCCATGATACTGAACTTGAGGAATTTACCAGTGTTTGAGATTACAGGCGCTGCGATGCAGTGCACAAAATTTCTATTAAGCAGAATCCAGAACGGTTCTCTATGGCTGGGAAAGGAAATCCAAATTCATGTAGAAGACATCCATAGATTAACTAGACTGTCACATGAGGGAAGGGATGTATCATTAGCGTTCCAAACTGTATCTAAGAGGGCGAAGAAGTCTGGAGACACAGACTACTACGTCAGGTATGGCACTCGAAGAGGAGGGAAAGGAGCAAAGATCAAATTGATCAACAGACCAGAGGTCAAGTTCGCTTGCTACCTAATTTCTAGCAAGACAATGAAACACTATACAAAAGGGGAGTGCACCCTGGATACAATTTCGGTTGCGGAGCATTGTGTCCAAGGGACAAGGCTGAATTAGTGCTCCTTATTGCTAAAAGAATTTTTCAAAGCTTGCGAGGAAAATTACAAGAGAGCGACCGATTTTATTTATGTATATTTGATCATGGCGCTGGCCATGTGGAAATGGACCTTCCCAAGTATCCAGGTACCGATCAAGATAGCAGAAGACCAACCTGTGGCAATGAAGTTTGTGCCTTGGAAAGTGTCCGGGGACCTCAACACAAAAGAAGTGAATGTAGAAGCTTTCAGAGTCCGGTATGGATAGATGGTTGACGTCGTGATGAGTCAACAAAGAATTCCAAGAAGTCTATTTGATGGATACAACGAGCAGGTATGGTTCGGGGTTACCCACAAGCAAAATTTTCTCAGGCCTACATGCGTACTAGAATAATTGTTTAAGATGAGGCCTTTGATGTTCCAGATTGACGAAGAAGCATTCCACACGAAGGTCTGTTCATGGCCAGGAATGGCGATGGAGGTCAGGGATGGAGTCTACACATATTTCTTTGACGGAATGTTGCCAAACCTATTTCCGGGAGAAATTTCGGAGGAAGCAGCGACCAGGATGTCAAAACTACAACTCTTCCTGATTATTGAGTAGCTGAACACCATGGTAAAGATTTTTAATAGAGTATTTCAAGTACTAGCAAGCGATGCCACTCCATTTCCAACATTTTCAAAGTTGCAGGCATCCCATTCCAATCCATCTTCCAGCACGGCCTCCATATTTGCACCAATACTCAATGTTTTGTTTAATTCACCACCACCAGCGACTACAACACTGGTTGGAAGGAGTAAAGTTGTGAAACCAGTAGTGGCACCGAAGGAAAAAAGGGCCAAGGTTGCAGGATCTAGCTCGCTGGTCAACCTCACAGGGGAGGATCCACCTCGGCAGTTCAGTATAGGGGTACCAGTCAGAGAAGAGATGACAGTTGAACCCGAAGAGGCCAGAGGGTTACCACCCCACAACCCCATATACTCCCTTGATTTCTTAAACATCCGCATATTCCCACCTTGCACCCACCACCTCATCCATCTCCCAAGAACCCCACAACTCTGCACCATCCAATTCATCAGCCATCGTGTCGGATCCTGTCATCAGAAGAATAAACATTGAGGACCAAAGAATGGAAGTTAACTCAGGTATAGAGGAGGTACCCCCAGTTAACCCAACCCTGATCCCACCAGATACTTTTACTGAGCTCATTAATTAGATAGGGCAGTCAATGGAAGAAACAGCTGGGTCACTCCCCGCGCAGAATCCACTCCACCCAGCTGACCTAGCAGGTCAAGAAGGGCAACAAGATCTACATATGGTGGACTCCAGCAATCGGCTACCACACCAAACACCACCACAATCACCGCAGGACCAGTCAGCGAGATCTGTCGCCAGCAAAAAACCACTCTATGCATGAATGCCAGATCAGGGTACAACCGGTACAGAAAGCATGGAAACTTGGGGGACAACCCAACTGTACCATTTCATTTAGAGAGTAGCACAACAAGCTGAGAGACTCCACTTAGAGCTCCAGCAGAAATGCAAGCAGCAACAACAATAGATAAACACGCTTACTGAAGAGTGTGAGTAGCTAAAAACGGAAAAGGGGCAGTTACAGGAACAACTGGAGACATTAACCAGAGTATTCAGGGACGTTTTGCCTACGGTAACGACTAGTAGAACTCAAATACCAGAAGAGACACAGGAAACCGATGTAGTTGGGTAGGCGGTCCACCTCAAGGTGGCCTATTCAAATCTCCAGCAGGAAAATGTAGAACTCAAGGAAACATTCACAGCGTGACCCACATTACCTGACCTAGCGGTTGTGTAATCGGCACAAATTTCAGAAAGACAGGGCCAAGTAACGAAAATGCAGGAAGTTTAGAGTACTGCAGCAGAAGAAGCATACAACCTACTGAAGGGTCTACAAGAATGCTCGACAACGATTACTCTGAAGGCACAACTGGTTTCGCTACAGCTATAACAAAAATCAAGTGAAATCCAGGAGGCCATGGACCCGACTGGACTTGACCAGTTCTATGCACAGGAAGACATGTTAGAAGTCCAGATACAAAAAATCGAAGAGGATTCAACGATGGCCAAGCAAGCCATCCAGGAGCTCCGATAGCCCATAAAAGTTAGTGCACAAACAATGTAGCAATTGGCCTCTGAGACCAATACTCAAATCAACACCATTTTTGGTGCCCTGCCACTGAATGTAGGGGAAGAATTTTTCACGAAAATATCAGCCGAGATTGATGAGATAATGCAAGGATGGTAGAAAGCCATGACAACCTTCCAAGAACTCAAGGAATCAGCCTTAACCAAGGTCCAAAAGTTGGGGCCCTTGTTTGGACAACTGGGAGAAGGAAGGTAGGCAGAGCAGGGCGCAAGGCCGAGCGAACCCATGGAAGTAGAGACAGTGAAAAATAATTAACTCAGGGTGAGTCAACAGGATGTGTTTGGGGCCTGTTGGGGCCCTTGATTTGAAATTCAATAGCTTTTGATTTGCGGCTAGTACGTGGCGGAATGCAACCACGGTAAGCAGAAATATGTCAAGTTTGTGAAGGAGTAAAGGATAGGTGTCACGGCTGTTACGAGAGCAAGCACAGATGGCGGAAGAGTGCAGAAGGAAACGAAGAGTAGAAATCCCGAATAATAGAAATAAACTGAAGACATTCGAGCAAGAATAAAGGAGGAACTGTCAGTCGCGCTGGCAGTAGAACAAATAGGCAGCCAACCAGCATGAAAGGGAGTTGTTGGTGCAGACGGGATCAAGCAACAAGGAGCCACAGGAGAGCTCTGTCTATGTTGTATTTTTCTCCATTCCTCTGTATTTCTATATTTCTCTCTGTCCAATAGGAATTATGTATTCTGTTCTATTCATGCTCACATAGTTGAGCTCTGTAATAGCTTGTCACTAATAGCCAATGCTTAATACAATCAGAAGTGATGTTTTGGATGTTTGTTATGGTCTTGAATAAATGGTTTTGCAAGCACTCTTAAAATTTTATTTACTGTAATTCTGAATGCATTTTCGAGAGATATATGTCATGGAATGTTGTGTTGCTATTGTTTAGACTTTTAACATAACTTCAATTTACCCGGATCACTGTTGTTGGGTTGATACCGATCAAATCCCTACCTTAGTAAGGTCACAACACGCCTCGGGTGAGAGTCTCAGCTCTTCGGAGCTGGGTGAAAATGCCAGCATGAAGATAGACTACGGCAGAAAACCTTATTGGCCCTTAATCTTAACCTAGGTCTTCTCCATGAGACCTGTTCTCTCACCAAAAACTGCGTGAGATGAAGATTGGATCAACACCACAACGGAGGGGGTACTTTGCTGGGAAAAAGGACAGTGAATGTTTCTCTGATTCTGATGGGGAGATAGAGAATTGGAAAAATCAGTTACATGATGTCTCTACATTGCGATGTCTTCAGATCATGAAGAATTTCCGTTGCATCTCCTCAGAGGTAAGAGATATACCTTATTTCGATGGTTTTGGTAATGCTAGGGACTTTTTGCGAGAATTTGAAGCCGAGGTTCCCATGGAACGAAGGTTATGGGCCCTTAACCTAGAGATGCGTGCAACCCCTGCACAATGGTAGGAGATGCATAAGGAAGTGTTCCCGAAGTGGGAGGATTTTCGGGGCATGATGCTCCTGCGATTTGAGACTCTGGTGGAGGTATGAGTTAAGTTGTTCCTTGGCCCAGGGGATCCAAGTGAACACGTGGTTGCATGGATGGAAGCGTGGGGCGACCAAACTACAGGAGAGTGGGTTCACTTGTTCACTGACACGTTGGGTCCAATCCCTACTACCTGGAACCTAGATGCGAAGCTACATCAATGCACCCGCCACTAGGAAAATTTGAAGAATGACTTTATAGTAACATTTAGATTGATAGGGGGTTCCGAGGCACTTGACGAAGCTCTGCAGGACATATATACATTCGTGTTTAGCAAGACCGGCTCTTTTGCAATATTCAGGATGCCAACAAGGGAAACACAGATGCAGGGTATTGTCAACTACCGCAGTTTGGTAAGAGAGGAAGGTGAAGATGATCTGCGGTTTGTCTCTATCCCTGAGTCGGAAGGGGAGCGCACCATTGAAGGACCTCCACTGAAGGAAGTGGATATCACTAAGCCTCTCAAGCTGTGGGAAGTAAAAATTGGGATGAAAGACCACCCTAAGTTGGCTAAGATTGGGGAGTACTAGGATGTGAATACAGAAGGAAAAGTGGCTGAATTACTTATAGAATATCAGGACTTTTTCCCTACAAAGTTCTCCAAGCTAAAGGGGATCACGGGGGACTTAGGGGTCATTCATATCACTCTCAAACCCGATGTGTGACCCATAAAGCGGTGACCTTATAGGTTGAACCCCAATTATAAGCAGAAGGTTAAGGATGAGTTAGATAAAATGCTTGCTGCAGGTATCATCGAACCTTTTGAACAGTCATACTGGGTCAAGCCAATGGTGGTTTAGGAGAAAAAAACTAAGGGAGAAATTCAGATATGTGTGGACCCACACAAGTTGAACGATGCCTGCGTTCATGATCCATTCCCAATGCCATTCTTAAACGAAATCTTAGACGACGTGGGAGGACAGGAAGAATACTCTTTCACGGACGGGTTCTCAGGATACCATCATATAAGAATCGCACCTGAGAACTGCAGCAAAACCACGTTTGCCACTGAGTGGGGATCTTTTCAGTATACTGTCATGCCGTTTGGACTAAAAAATTCCCCTGCTATCTTCTCACAGGTCATTGTTGCAGTGTTCAAAGAATTCATTCACAAGTTCCTCGAGGTGTATTTCGATGATTGGACTGTCTTTGGCCTGGTCAAAGCACACATCTCAAACCTGCGCATGATGTTGGATGCCTGTTGGAAACACTAGATTTCCCTACATATCAAGAAGAGTATCTTCTATGTACGCTTCAGAATCTTGCTCGGTCACATAGTTTGTCAGTAAGGACTAATGGTAGATCCTACCAAAATTGCAGTTTTCATAAATTTGCCAATACCAACCATGGAGAAACAGTCGCGCTCAATCCTTGGACACACGGGCTACTACAGGAAATTCATTCAAGGCTATGCGCTGATTACTGCCCCTATGGAAAAATTTCTCAAGAAGGATGTTTCATTCTTTTGGAATGACGAATGTCAAAAGAGCTTCAAGCTACTAAAGGAAAAGGTGGTCTTGACACCTATTCTCATCTTTCTAGATTGGTAGAAGGTATTTCATGTTCACGTCTATGCATCGGGCATTGCTCTCGGGGCTGTCCTTACAGAGCCAGGAGAAGGAGATATTGACCATCCAGTTGTCTTTGCAAGTAGGAAACTCTCTGGAGCGGAACGCAACTACTCCACCATAGAGTGGGAGGGATTGGCCATGGTTTACGCATTGCAGAAATATTGGCATTAATTTTTAGAAGGACACTTCAAAATGTTCACAGATTATTCGGCTTTAAAGTACCTAGTCAATAAGCCTGTGTTGGGGGGGAAAATATGCTGATGGCTACTGCTATTTCAGGAGTATGACTTTGAAATCATAGTCAAGCCAGGAAAGTTGAATGCTGGGCCAAACCACTTGTCCCAAATAGAGATTGGTGAGGAGCCAACCGACCTAGAAGTCAAATTACCTGATGCGTAGCTATTTGCTATCAAGGTAGTAGATGCACACTTCGCTGATATCATTCAGTTCTTGACTACCGGGACGACACCTCTAGAGTACTCTGTATAGCAGAAAAAAGAATTAATCACCCGAGCAGCAGACTTTACCATCATTGCAGGTCAATTATATAAGATGGGGGTAGATGAAGTATTGCGGCGATATGTTTTGAAGCATGAAAGGCATTCTATCTTAGCAGACGCTCATGACTAAGTAGTAGGAGGTCACTACGTAGGGAAAGAAATGGCGCAGAAGATGTTAAGGGCTGGTTTATGGTGACCAAACCTAGATACTGATGCCCACGACTATTGTAAAGCCTGAAATACGTGCCAACAAACAGGGAGGCCATCTCGCAGAGATGAAATACCCCTTCAACCACAAATGGCTCTACAAGAATTTGATAAGTGGGCTATTTATTTCGTCGGGCCTATCAACCCCCCAGGAAAGAAGACAAGTGTGCTCTACATTATTATGGCCATCGATTATGTAACCAAGTCGGTGAAAGAGAAAGCAGTAAAAGATTGTACTACAGATACTGTTGCGCATTTCATCTTTGAACAAATATTGACTAAATTTGGATGTACAAAGATTCTCATGAGTGACAGTGGTACGCACTTTGTTAATGAAACAATCTGAGCTTTGACTGAGGAATTTTGGATCCATCATGCGAAGAGCATGCCATATAACCCCCAGGCCAATGGTGCGGTTCAAGCTTTTAATAAAATCTTGGAGCAAGCACTGACCAAGGTATGCAATGTTGATCGTAGCGTTTGCGACGTGCACATCCCATCGGTCCTTTGGGCCTATCGAACAACCTGCAAGAATTTAATAGGAAAAACCCATTCAGGATGGTTTATTGTAAAGAAGCCATTATGCCCATGGAATATATTGTTCCTAGTTTGCGTATCATGGAGGAGTGATTATCATAGCTTATGGATTTGGAGTAAGATCGGTCTATTGCAAATTTTCATCAGCAAGTCCAGAAGGCCCGCAGAACCGGACATCATGGAGGAGAGATTAGCGTAGCTTATGGCTTTGGAGGAAGATCGGTCTATTGTGAATTTTCAATAGCAAGTCCAGAAGGCATGTGATAAAGCCTGGCATGACTGACACATTTGCTAGAAGACCTTCGTGGAAGGCCAATTGGTTCTCTTGTACGATAGCCAGTTTGCAAAGCATCCCTGGAAGTTCCGGTAGCACTGGCTTGGTCCATACACAATTAAGGAGATCATTGATGGCAGAGCGGTTAGGCTTGCTACCCTATGAAGAGATATGCTCCCCGACTACATAAATGGTAGCTGGCTCAAACCATATCGGATCAAATGACTCTATGGCCAGAGTAGCCATACAGGCGCAGGTGGAGACCCCACCGGCACAGTGACTCAGGACGAGTCACAAGATTGTGTTAGGGGACTATTGGAACAAGGTCTCCTACAAAAGCTGCGAATCTGGTCCATTTTGTATATTTTTTATTATGTTTAGTCTAGCGTAGGGGTTTTGGGGTGGGTCAAAGCCCCTAATGAATTGTAAGTATATCAAGGGTAGACCAAGAGTCCGCAAACCACGGGTTGTGGACCATTGGATACGTAGGCTAAAATAGTATAAGTAATTGAACCTTTTTTGAGTTGTAAGGCAGAAATTGAACTAATATTGGTGTGAACTGAGAATTAGTAGATATGTTTTGGGTTTTTGGGGAAAGAACTCCTACTAGCTGTGTGCGTAGAGATCCTCAGTCCTACTGTGTGTAGACCCTGCTGCTGTGTGCGCAGGTTGGGTTTTGGGTATTGTAAAAAGATCTGAAGGATTAATGAATGCAGAAGGCTGTTGGAATATCTGAATCTATTGGAATTATGAATCTATGATATCTGATTATGTATGCTCTGTGTCATTGATTTAAGCTACGAAAGTACTTGTGTTACTTGTTTATACTGCGATCAGGATCTGTTATGTTATGCATAATTCTATATTGAGCTCCACAAATGACTGTGTTAAGTACTTATGCTGCGTTGACAATTGTTCTGAGTCTGCTTATTATAATTTATGCAAGAATAACTGCGATAGTTGCTTTATTGTCCTATATCTGTTATCTATTGTGATTATATATGGTATTGTGGATGTAGATGCTAAGGGACTGATAGATTTGGGTTCTGTAATATGCGATCTGATATTTGTGAAGTTGAACACAGCTCTGCCTGACTTACCTGCCCTCTCCCAGGGTGTGGAAACCTTGTTCTAGCACCCTCCCATACTACTTCGGGTGAGACTTTGGCCTATGCAAGCAGGTCACTGCCGAAAGGGCCAGTAGCATAGGGGTTTGTTGGCAAACCTTAACCTCCAAACCTAGGTCAAGACCCCTTGAGCCAAAAATGCTCATTTTAACATATATGGTGAAGATACCAACATTTTTGGTTTTCCTTCTTTAATTTAAGGATGGAGATCAAATATATGTGCAGGCATAAAGTCATGCTGTGTTAGTATCCCAACCATAGGAGCTCTCTTCAAAGGTAAGAAAATGAGAGTGATAATCACCACAAAATATCCAAATGTGAAATAAATTTGATAGAGTTATAACTTATGAATTCAAACCCAAAGATGACAATGATGCTTAGCGTGTGCTAGTATGGAGATCCTACATAAATATTTCTACCTACATTATACAATGGTCTTGTTGTAAAAGATAGATATTGTGGAAGCCTGTGATCCTGTCAACAATATGGATGAGTGAAAGAGTAAAAGATGTCAAGTAATTCTATCAATGAACTCTTAACCCTAATTCTTTAGGCACCATGCAAAGATGTTGCATGCCTACTCTTCAGAAAATGGAAAATGCCTTTTTTAGTGAGGAGGTCTCCACAACATTGTATGGTGAGGTATTACAGAATGGATGTAAATCAATATACATTTCTTGTTCCTCTGCACTTATGTGTATGTACTCAATATTGATATCTCTTCCTGAAACTTGTTTTGAAAAGTCACCAGAACTAAACTTCTGCTTTATTTCTACAGAAACAACAATTTGTGAAAGCTGAAACTCTTTCCTATTTAGAAAAACCAACAAATGTGACCTAAGGATAAGGCCATGCAAGGCTGATTTTTCTGATAGAGGTCCATCTATGATTGGGAAGATTTTGTTTAGTATTCATCAAAAATTTTACAATATTTTCAACTTTTTATATTCCAGAAAAGGTTATTAGTGGACCTATAATAACATCACCAACAGTCATATGTCCCATATATGGTTCAGGATGACCTTCTAGGAATGGAAGCCCCTTCAAGTGCATATTTTCATTATACATGCTGATGTTGAAGCAATCAACTGTTGTATTTGATATTAAATTGAACAACATTATAAAAGGGAGCAATGAAAAGTTATTTGTTAGCTCCAAAATGATAACACACAACGAAACTATCATCCTCATTGAGCCTCAAGTAAAGAATATACACCAATCACAACACAAAGCCCCTCATCATTTCTAGTGAAGGATGAAATCAGTTCCCCAATAAAACAACCATATGCAGAAACTATCAAAATTACTGGAATGAACAGACCCAATAGCACCGCAAGTCCATATGTGACCAACCCCAATGTAAAAATAGTAACAAAGTAAATCACGAGTGATGATTGACGAAACTCATTTCCTGTGGTAGAGCTGAAGATTATTTTAACAATACCATCATTTTTATTGAAAATCAAGCTTTCAAGGTCATTTTAGTAACCCTCTAGATAATGGAATCACTTGAATTTTCCTTTGCTATCAGTGTTAGGACATCCTTCATTGAAAATTTCCCTTGCAGGACAAGGTGTGCATTTTGGAAGTCAGGGAAGTCAAAAAATGCAACAATATGTAAAGATGGAGACATCACGGGCAAGAATAATTTTGGATATAGGTCCCTTCTTGTATCAATAACATCCATGAAATTCATGAACATTCTATGCACAAACTCCACATATTTTGCAAAAGTGAAACATGTTCTAAAGAGAAACCGTCAGAGTATCTAAATATGGATATTATTAATATACATACTAATTGATAAGGGAATACAACCTCAGGGTCTTCACAAGAAGTTAGTTGTAGACAACTCCCACTACTCCTCAAATAACTCCAAGTATCACCACATGAAGCAAATCATAAACCTGATATGTGATTGACACAACACTAACATTGAACATTATTAGGCCACCACTTCCAAAGAGGCCATAGTTTCCATTTTCACAATAATTTATGAATCTCTTCAACACCACAAAAATCGCTGCTATGGTGAAAAATTTCCTCCAAAGAAGAGCACTTCACCACCTGAAAAATGATTCACAACCACCATTTATCACTATTTTTATTTTGAAACCATGCTTTCATTGATATCAAACTACAAACTAAATTTGCACTATTTCTGTGTTATAAGCCATAATTATTTTCATCATATGTAGGCATAGTCCACGGTTTGAGACTAGCCGAATGCAGGTCACATCCTTATCTGACATATGTAGAAGGTTAAACCCTAATGTCTTTTAAATTTTAACTATAATAAAGATACTTATGCATACATCCAACAACAATGTAAATGGAAAAGAAAATATTTACATGCCATGTTGCAATTTCTTCTAGTGCAAAGAGCACACCACCAATAGGTGCACATAAAACTGTAGCCACCCCTGCAGTATCACCATAGGTAATGAGATCACACTTATCTTTGTCATTCTTGAAGTACCTCAACCATCTCCATGTTAGACCATAACACATTGAATGACCCTGCCCTAGAAGAGATGCTATGTAAGACCCATTGTGTATCAGGGGACCTTACTTCCCTAGATCCAATCCAGAAGGCACAACACACATACTTCCAAATACTTGCACATATCCAAAATATACCACCCATGAAAAAACAAATGAAACCCATAAAAGGTTACATTCCAACATTCAAATACATAGCTAATGAAAAGCATAGATACCATTCTCTGTGACATTTTCCATAGATTCCATAGATAAAGCTCCCAAAATTAATTTAGACTTTTCGTGGGGCCTCGAATACATGGCTCCACTTCATCGGTACAATCATGTACATGAATTTTTATGCAGGTATTGGCCGACTTACACAACACTAGTTTTTATGCAATAAAAAATTGTTCGTTTTAATCGTATAGGCCTCAGCCTTCTCCCAAAAAATCACAGATAATGCATCCTGAATCTGAGTTCAATAACACACTTGTTCAACACAAAAAATAGCCCATAAATAGTCCTTTCCAACTCAACGTTGTTGCTAATCTACTTAGCTCTCAAGATAGTCACAAGAAACACTAAAACAAGTCTTCCTTCCCTGATCTTGAGCTGCTATTGAGTTGTTGCTGATATTTGTTATAATCCACACTCTGATACCATATTATACAACACTCACATACACAACCTATGCATACAAGAATGAATCAATTATGTACCTTTGTCCTCATAAGTAATTTGCATTAGCTAAATCTAGAAAGTTGTGTTTTTGGAAGTCGAACCTGTGATTGATGAGTTAACTAGTCCAAGTGACTCATGCAACTTGTCTAGTCTCAATTTAGAACTTGAGACTCAATCACTTGTCTTTTCCAATTCTAACTCACACTAGAATACAAAAAACTGAGCCATCCACTCCTGCGCACCAGTCAAACTACTTCATGAACACTTCCTGATTTTTAGGAACTCGTCCTAATTTTTAGGAACTTGCCCTAAATTTTAGGAACTTGTCCTAATTTTTAGGAACTCGCCCTAACTTTTAGGAACTAGTGCATGCTATAATGAATCTTCTTCTAGTCTCTTTGACTAAGGCACAAGTCAAAGAAAGACCTTTATCACTACTATTTTCAACAGGGTGCCTCAAAGCTAAGTTATATTTCGATGATATTATTCCAGAAGGTAAATAGTAGGATGAGTTCTTCCTACCTACCTTGTGAGCATTATAAGGAGAATAATCCTAAGGAATTGTTAATAAGAGAAGGGAGACGTCGTCTTTTTTTTTGTGGGTAGTGCATGCCAATGTCTTGACTATTTAACAATTGAATGATTACATGGAGTGCTTATTTGTGAAAATCTTACTTGGGCCTCAGAATAATTGGGTTGGAACGTGGGTGAGTGACCAATGACTCTCTAGCTAGTTTCCTTCATCTTGGTAGCCTCATAACCTGGCTTAGGGGTGGAATCTGCAGTAGATTCCTACCACTGGGTGGAAATTTTCTCACATGCAGCTATTTTCTTGGACCATCCTGGTTAAACTGTTCAATCTATGCTCTCAAATTTTTGTTTATAACTCTACAATTTAAGTTTATATTATGTTTATGAATGAAATTTGAAATAAAATCCCAGTTCAAATGAATTTACACATGTTTATTTCTGGTGCATTGTTCAGTTGCATGCATCTGTAATTCAAATGGCTTTAGAGTTTATTGGGTTCATATATCTATATTTAGACTTTTGAAACTAAAGTGTGTCCCTAGTACCTACCCAATGGATTGGGTAATCCTAATGTAAGACCCCCTCTATTTTTTTTTTGAGTCCTGGAATATTTCTAGTGGAGAATATTCCCTTGAATTGTCTAGAAGGCTTGTAAGGTAGTAGATGGATATTCTAGAGTTTGTAGTGGACAAAACTATAAACCAATCGAGATCCCCTTACATCCTTGCAAGGGGGTCTTTGGTTGACCTGTTCTTACTTTATGTTCTAGGGTTAGGTTACAGTTTACAACAAATTCACATAAGTTTTTAGCCTTTAGTAAGCTAGTCGTCTTGGTAACTATGCCTCTATTTGACCTAAGATTAATCTTGTCATTGTCATCTTTGTAATCTAAAAACCAAACAAGGCACACCGTTTGGAATCTACTGAGTGGCTAAGCATACAAATATGGAGATGCTAAAAGAAATGTATCTTACTTTGTCAATACTAGAATAAAGAGGAAAAAACATCACTTAATAAGATTCATTTTCCATATTTAATTAACTAAGTCCTAGATGTACGTAGGATGGATATTCTGGTCAACATCCCAAAATTGTCTACAAACACAAGTGTAAAATCACCCACACAAGTCTCTTTTCCCTGAAGTAGACATAATGTTTGAGCACAAGAGCACATTCCTCTCAACTTCCCCTATTAAAAACTCAAGCCAAGATAATTCTATTCATCTAATAAGGTAATGTTTAATTAAGTAATTAAAAGTTATAATTAATGAAATCAGTAGATTTTTTGTTTGAAGCTGTTAACTAATTCTCAATAAATAATTCTTCCAATGGTTTATAAAATATTGAGATAGAAACCATCTACATCTCCTCATGCATTCCTATAATATCATTACATTGGGTAGCCTTATAGAGTATTTGCAAATCATTCTAAATAACAAGGGTTGTCAACAAGAATATTTCCCATTAGATGCACAAGAACATGTGATGTTGCCCAATATGATTCTTTTGAATAATGACCACAAAGATAAATTATAGGAAGACTCTTCTCATCAAATAGAAATGGGAATGACACTTGAACTTGTGAAATTCCAGGATGAAATGTCAGGAGGGTTCTTTGTATGTATGGAGATGTGGACAAGATACCAAAGCATGTACAAATTTTTTCCTTTCTCTTATTGAGTTATATTCAATGAACATTTTAGGCTTCTCATTCTTTGTTTTAAAGGTTCTTGAGTCCATTCAATTACATGTATCTCAGTATAAGTATATAACAATATTTTCCATTAGATGCGCAATAACATGTGATGCTGCCCTATATGATTCTTTTGAATACTAACCACACAGATAAATTATATGAAGATTGTTCTCATCAACTAGAAATGGAGATGGAATTTGAACCTGTGAAATGTCAGGAGGGTTCTTTGTATGTATAGTGACTATGGAGAAGATGCCAAAGCATGTACAGATTTGGGCATTTCTCTTATCGAGTTAGATTGAATGAATATTGTAGGTTTCTCTTTGGTTGTTTTAAATATTCTTGTGGCCATCCAATTACATGTATCTTAGTCTAAGAATCTATGGTGCAATTATTAGTTGCCTTCAACTATTAATATAGCCTTGACAAGGAGAATCTCCCACCATCTATTTATGCTTTGTGTTAATTTCCAAATTCAATCAATTTAAAAAACACTACTTATATTACCATGTTAAAATTCATGATGAGAGGAAGATCATAGGTCCATCACATTACTGGAATTGACTTTGATACCCTTCACAAAGCTACGATCATTTGATTGCAAAAGGATGAATGGACAATGAAAAATATTGTAAGAAACTTGACACCTATGGTCTTTGAAGTAGTTAGGTCTAAATTTTTCTTAAGCTAATGCTTTAGCCATGCATACACTTATCAATGTTATGGTATTAGTGTTCAAGCTTTAAATTTAAAATTTCTCACCCTTACTCATAGAGTGCTAAATAACCTACCACATATCGTAGGCTAGATGAATAAACACTTATGCCTCTTTGAGTTCTCAATTGATTTGGGGGAGATGAGGATTCTTGCACAATAAGGAAGACAACCCTCTTTGTATCATTTTGATACTTATTTCTTAAGTGATGTGAGAATTTGATCATAATCTTATCCCCAAAAGAGGATTTTTGGGTGATAAACAACTTAAATAAGACCATTTTTCCATGTACAAAAGAAAAACATCCTTTCTGTGAAATATAAGGCTATATACTCCTCTTTTCCACTAGAAAAGATGATTTCCCCATGATATAAAACCTCCCTTTCCTCTATCATTGGTGAAGAGGATTCATTAGTGATATGTTGCAGGTAATTTCAAATGCCCAGACAATGTATCGCTAGGTCAAGTTATTTCACATTGAACTTGGTTGGGCACCTTCAAACCTAGTGAGTTTGAGGGTTCCTTTTAGAACAAACATGATCATGAAATGGGCCATGCGTTAACTTAACTTGGCCCCAAAACAAGTCTATACAAGGC
Source organism: Pinus albicaulis (assembly GCA_034641835.2). Lineage (NCBI taxonomy): Eukaryota > Viridiplantae > Streptophyta > Pinopsida > Pinales > Pinaceae > Pinus > Pinus albicaulis. The sequence goes on along the minus strand of CM076572.1, from coordinate 142,251,955 downwards.
CAAAATTCCATACCTAGAGGTAAACCCATCTACACCCATATATTGACACTTCTAATTTGACATCTGGAATTTTACAAACTCAACTATGACTATGTGCATAAACAAGGATTATATTTTTCACTGACACATGACTTCATTGTTGATTTTTCCTTTACAATGCCATATATATAGATTGTCTCTAGCCCGATTGCTAAAATCTTGAAGGATCTTAATATTGTCAGTTATCCTATCTAGAGCATAATTTTTATAAATATTGTGAAGGCTGAATGGAAATTCAAATGACCAAATGGGCATAAGCTCATAATTGTCCTCACATATATCTGGGTACATTGTAAGATATTCACAAATGAACCTCTTAACAAATTTTCATTGAAACAAGAATAAGGGAGTAGAAGATGGGCATTGGGGACTAAGGCTCCCTATTTTATATCCCATCCATTACAAAAATTCATAGCCCTACAACCTAGGCCTACAATAAATTAAATAATGGGGGTCTAAGATAGGTGATGCACCTAAGTATTGCAACAACAATGTTGCAACTATCGAGGCTACCAACTTTACTTATCAACCTGGGGTTCATACAAACTTAAGAGGTATCAACAATATATGTGTAGCATAAATATTTTCCTTATTTTATTGATATGATCAATGGAGTAAATTTTATGAAATAAAAGCCTAAACTAAATTTAGAAATGGAAGTTTTTCTCTGAAAAGAAATTAATCCTAGGAAAGAACAACAATTTGTAATTGAAATCCTAAGAGCATGAATTCAAATAAAAAGACATAATATAATTTTTGAAAATGAATGTTCTAAGTGGTGTTTATTATTCCTCAATAATGTATTTATATCCTAAGGGTCATGTTTCAAGCCTAAGAGACAAAAACCAACCTTTGGGAGCAAATCTGGTCGAGTTTACACATGCTACAAGAGTGCTACAAGAAACTTTGTTTTTGCTATAGGAAAGTCTATTTTGGAAATAACTCACCGAATGACCAAGTAAACCAAATAAAAATGGTATGGGAAAATTTATGTTAGTAATTAGGATGTCTTAGGACTCCATTCCAAGTGGAATCACTCCAAAATACCCCTGTTCACACATGCTAAAAAATAACATAAAACTACTACTCTAAAATCTAGAAATTAAAGAACTAGTGAGCTAGTTAATCTATCAAATTCCTAACCTAATCAAGTGAAAATGAAATGGGGTAAATTTTTTTATTTAATTTAACATTATTATGACCTAATAAAAGTGGAATAAAGTGATATGTATCTCATTAACCCCTTCTAAAAAATAGCAGAAATTTACTACTATTTCGCTACAAGGCATTTCCAGAAATCTTATATTCGTGAACTAGTAACCAAATCCAAGTAGCTCAATGATTAATATGACCTTAAAAAGTTATTATAAGGATGAATAACGTTTTTGAACCTGTAAAACACATATAAAATAGCTCACTTAAATCATTTAACTCAATCATACAACAAGAAAGAAACAATACTAAATATAGGAATATGCAAAACAAAAATAAGAGGTACATGTGAATAAGAAGGGAAAAGAACACAAAGAAATTTCGCAAGAGGGTCCTGAGGCTCCTGGGTTGGCCAAGCCCAAGGAGGACTCAGAGTCCTATGGAAGAAAATGAGCCTTATAAGCTAAAAATGACATCGATATTCATTATTGAATCAGTCCAAGTACATCCCTGCAAGAAAATAAAGTGGAGCTGCCAAAAAACAAGTTTTCTCCACAATAAGACTAAACAATACATGCCCCTAGAGGCCAATTCGAATTGGTACTTATACAAAATTATAAGGAAGAATTATCCTCGAAATGAGGAATATTTCCCCTCCAAAATACCTCAAATAGTGGATCTGGTTCCCAACACTAGGAGTTTGCAGTAAATGACAGGGAACACATTCCTAGATTTTCTCAATCATCAGAGTTCCAAAATATCTCTAGAATTTCTCAATTATTTCATGATATTTTGTTCATTTATTCTCCAATCTTGATCCTCAAGTAGTAGGGAGAAAGTCCCTAAATTATCTCTTTCCCCAAATCTCCATAATCTGCCCAATATTCTCACAAGATCCTTCAAAAATAAATAATATTATGCGCAAATATGCAATTATCTCTAAACCTTCCTAAGAACATATTAAAGCTTAAAAAAAAATTATTAAGTGTATAAGGAGAGATTTAATATATCTTTATGTGCCTAAGAAAGGTTAGATGGGTCTTAATTTATGTCTAATTTAGAGGTCCATCATACCCCCTTATTGAAACTGTTTCTCATCCTCTGAGAAACCTATTCATCCTACTTGCCTTGTGGTTCTTCATGTATGTTGGCCTATTTAGTTCCCTATTTATTGTTCCATTTGCTTCCTCTCCTGGTGATATTCTTGCTACTCTTCTATTTTCATTTCTTCCCCTATCTCAGTTTCCCATTAAACTTATCATGTAGGTTCAGAATTCTTCTTTCTCTCAAGTGATTCTTCAACTGTAATGTTGTGCAAAGTCAGGGCCTTGTTTGTACATGTTGCTGAGGAGTTATAGACATTATCAGGTGCATGGAGCTGGAGTTTGGTGATAGCCATGACTATATTTCTCTTGGTATTTTTTTTATGTATTTTCTGAGATAGCAACTTTTTTTTGAGTGAGTTGCTTAACATTTTTATTTGTTTTTTCTTCTTGCAGGTGCTACATGGAGGTCCTCAGGTGCATTTTCTAGTGTGTTCATCCTCCTAGAGTTTTCTGGTGGTCCTTTGAATCCATCTTCATCAACTTATCCTCATATTTTGACCTTGCTGTGCCATATAAATAATTGTTACAAGAAACTTTCAACTTCTTGTAGTAGCCTTCGCTCTGCTTCTTGGGGCTCTAGATTGCTTAGAGATGAAGAGAAATGGTTTATGGAGGTTAGGGATGGAGAGATGGAATGATTGGAGTGATAGAGAGGTAATGGGAGAGGTCCCATGCCAAGGTATAGGTGATCTAGATGCTAGTGGCGCAACATAGGGTTTAGGGAGTGAATCCTTGTGCATGGAGTGAAGTGAGGGTTATGTGTGGTAGGTATAGGCAAAACATAAATTATCATTATCTTTTTGAAGTTTAGAAACCTTTGAGAGAGCTAATTTCCTTGTAAATAAGTTTACTATAGAATTTACAAGGTCTCTTGTAGTGTGACATGAATCTTGTAGCTGCTAGGACTTTCCTCTAGTAATTACAATCATGAGTAAAAATGGAGTTTTCTACCTACTTGAAAGGTGAAATGAGTGAATGGGTGCATGTTGGAGTTGTCCGTGGAGTGTGTAAGAAAAGGAGGGATAGAAGAGAGGAGGAAAACCACCTTTGATCAACAAAATTTGCATGCCAAGAGGTGGTGGGTCCACCTTTTATTTCTTATTTTTTCAAATTTTTTATTTTTATTTTTTCAATTTTTTTTCTTTTTTTTCAAAATTTTCTCTTTTTTCATTGCATGCAAAATAAACTCAAATTTCTTTTTATGTTAACTGATTTTTCCCTCAGTTACCCCTTGGAACTCCTTTTCTTCCATCACAACTAAATGCTTATTACCCAGTTTCTCAAGTCCTCTTTACTTTTGTCTTGTTCCTCTCCCACATGTGTGTGTGTCTTTGTGGAAAAGTGAAGCTAACTACTAGATAAGGACGAGGCCGCTCTGCAAATGATTTTGGCTATAAGAAACCTTTCCTTCTCACACTTTTAACTTTTTCCTAAGCTAGAATAGATTCAAAGAAATGTATATATGATTGCATATCGGAGCCTTACCCTTGATGGGTTTTTGCAGGTGATATTGAGGCTGTTGATATGACTGTTGAAGCTGCCTTCGGTGGTACTGAAGTTGCTAGAGGTCCTATTGTTGATAGCCTTGAATCTGGAGGTCTTCTAGGGTTTATTTTGTTGGTGTTGTTGCTAATTCACATCCCTGGATAAAATTCTGTTGCTGAGATGTTCCTGATGTGACTGTTGTAGTTGATGATTTTTCTTTTATACAATTCTTCATAGCATGATTATTCTTTGATTGATAAATTTTTTGTGTGTGAAATCTTCTTCCCAATGTTCAATATTATGCTCATGGAGTGGATGGAATGCTTCCTAAGGAGGGTGTTCTCTTCTCAATTTTAGAAATTTCTTCATGATGCTTAAGGTGGTTGGATCTTCTGCTCTGTGGGTGAAAAAAGAATTGATGCCGATTTTTGATGTGACTGTACAGGTTGCCTAGGACAACCCCCTTGTAGCAGAATTGATTTAGGCATATCTCTCAAATGGTAGATTGTATTGACCTGAATGTTTTTCAGCATATTACTATCATCCTTATGCACCTCCCTAGAAAAAATCTATGTCATTAGATGCACGAATATCGAGAAAAATAAAAAGCGGTTGCAGGTGATGGAGGTTGTTTTCTCACAAAATAGGCACCATAAATTGATGAAAATTGATTGAGAATGTTACCATAATATATATTCATCTCCCCCTGAAACAACTCAGAAAATTGATGCACAATTTTTGAGATATAATAAAAATAATTTTTTGCTAAAAACTAGGAGTTTCCTGTAGCATTTTAGGACAAAGACGAAAATGAATGAGAAAAGCTTGGAAATGATGGGTGTGTTGGCAGATTAATCCATCTTGCAGACAAGATCGATCTCCCTGGTACTAAAAGTATCTAGCAAAAAACAACCAAATAAACTAATCTTTCTATAAGCATATATGATCCATGAAAAGCTCTATGGAGGTGTTAAGGACTTACCGTTTGTCCAGTGCTTGTTTGAAGTCGTTGTTGTCCCTCGCGTGCTTGAAGGAGTTTTCCTCGTAAACCTGCAGTCACAAAAAAGAAAATTATTACATAGCACCTGTATAGAAATTATCATAAACCATGCTTATCATAGTGATCAAGGAATCTATGAAATAAACCATTGATTGAAATCTTATTGAGAAAAATGAGTATATTTGTATTAATTTCAAAAGAAGAAAATCCTTACAACCTGAGCCTTGATGTTGCACAGGACTTTCCGGTGTCCGAAGCAGGAATCTCTAATTTGATAAGCTCTACACTCCTCCAACCAAGACGAATAGAGGTATGTAATCTTTCCTCACAAAGGTCTTAATTAACTGAGTCTGAATCTCAACAGCACTTAACTTCAAATATTCTAAAGCTTCAACTCCCTTTGAGGCTACCCAATGCCTCTTTTTATAGTAGAATAGAGGAGGTTTTCTGTTCCAACTAGGAAGGAATACAATCCTCCTTCAAAGGGATAAGCTCCTCACATCAAGGGGTTAACTCCATATGGTAAGGGATACACGCACCTCATAAGAGCGGTTCTATCACCGCAAGATATTTTCTGGAAGCTTCTAGAATTCACTTTTATTGAGCTGTTTGGAAATTACTTATGCCTTTTTGATCTTACAGGGGTCTGCACTTTTAGCACAGATAAAGTGCGTTCAGGTACGCAGGAGAGCTGAAAATTGGGTGCAGGACCGCAGGCAAGATAGCGAGAAAGTGCGATACCAAAGTTTAGGAGACTTTTAGGAATATTTCTTTGATTTTCAAGGCTTGACATGAGGAACTGATATGTTATACTTGAAAAAGGAGAATTATGAGTAATAATGAGCTCATACACATAGCAGAATGTCAGGATGACAATTTTTAGTGTAACAGATTTCCCCCTAAAGTGAAAAGTGTGGAATAGATGATGCTGAAGTCTGTCATATATTAAGAGTGCAATACTTTATCATTTCAAGAATCATCCTATGGTCACCCTAGTCGGAACCTATAAAAACATTCAATGCAAAATTATATATATATCATCGCTGAGGTAGGCATTCCCATACTTAGATCAAAACTAACTAGAGACTAATTCAAACTATTCTGATACAGGAATGATTTTGAGTACATCACAATATAGACATGTGTAGACACAGTATGGATGCAGCCATTTGTTTGTAAATAGTCTACTGTATAAATGATAAAAAAATTCCTCGCAACCTGGATGGTAGAAACTAGATCCAGGGTCTTGATTTCCGCATCTCAAACTAGTACGATTCTATCCATGTGAATAAATGTGTTGAAGTCAAACATGGTAGAAACCGCTTGATTACCAGTCAATGATGTAAATTGTTAACAAGTGTGAGAGTAACCACCAATAATGTAAATGGCTCTCAAAGTACTCAGTACAATCCATGAAATGTGAATGAATGAGCTGAAGTCGAACATGTCATGGAATCATTCGATCGAAGGTTAATGATGCAACCTGTCGTCGAAGGCGAGAAACCTGCCATTGAAGCATGCAGATTTCAAGGTACTGACGATTTCTGGATCAACTTCCTAGATAATGAGCTGTCATCGATAGAAAGTGATCTGTCATAGGAAAGCCCACAACACGAAATCATAGATCAAATTTTGAAGAAATATATTGGCAAGGGCTGACTCAGAGATGGTCAACAATGGATAACAGATATTTTGCAGATGAATGGTTTATTTGAACTGTCCTCTTGAACACATAATGACACTGCAAATGGCTTGTAGTAATTGACCAAAAGCTAATACCCAGAAACCGGATGAAGAATTTCAAATGAGGTTCGATTAAATATTAGGAAAAGGATTTCCCAACCCAGGTGATTGAAAGTGTCGTGTTCAAGAGTGTTTAACTAGATTTTCGAAAAATAAAAATACCACAAACAAGTCATTTTCTCTCTTTTCCCCCACCATTTCTAGCAAGTACCTCCTTATTTTTTACAAGCTTGAGGAGGATAACATTTTCCTGTTTATAAGCTCATCCTTCGGATGAGTCCAAATTAGTCTAAGATTCAAACCCTAAGAAGGAGTGGTTCGTTCCTGTTGAACATTAAACAGGTCCTTTACTGTTAAATTTTAATGAGTCTAGTATAGGAGAAACTCGGTGCTTTTCATTTTTAGGGAGTCAGAAGAAAAACTTAAGAAAACTCCATGGGTGTACTTTTTCGTAAATTTAGTGTCTCGAGCCCGAAAAAGGATAAAATAATGTGGGAGAGAACTCTATTGACCGTAATTAGTCAACGTATACCTTTTGCGTAAATAGTCCATTTCAGTCCATAAAAGGGGTAAACTTATACTGAAGGGACGATTATTCATTTATTTTAACGAGTTTGAACAATCAAGTACTCAGAAATATTTTCATATTTAGAGAGTCTGAAAAGGGCTTAAATGAGAACTCCAATGTTTCGCTTTTTCGTAAAATTTTGAAAGAGTTTGAAAAAGTGATAAAAGTATGCTCTTTGTTGAAAAATGGTCAATTCTCCTGATAAATCCAATTTCTGCACAAAAACTTGAAGCATTACACATACCTGTTTAAAATAAGTAAAAATGCTTTCAAAATACCCTTGTTAAAGTGAAAAATAAATAAATTAAAAATTCATCTATTCGAAAAAACTTATAAAAAGGACTTTTTCAACTTCATTTTTACCGTTCAAGTTTAGAGTGAAAAGTAGAAGCTTTTGGGTAAAAAATTTCCTGTGAAGATTCCGGAAGATCCATCCGACGAAATCAAGAACTGTCAGTCCTAGGTAATCCATGACCTCTTAATCTTGCTTTTCATCCATTTACAATTCTTTTTAGGCTTTATTTTTCATTTTTTTAAAGGGAAAAATATGTTTAAGAAACTGCCCGCGGGGGCCACAGGCACAACACACAGGACCTGTAGACCCCTACCTTTTTCTATATAGAAAAAGGTCGTGGGTACGCACTTTACCTACAAAACGCATGCATTCCTACGCACTGTGTACGAAGAAAAAATGCGGTCCTCGCGCAATTGAATTTCAAAATCAAAATTTTCATTTGCCACCCAAAAATTTTCGAATTAGATTCTTCTAACTTATCTTTTTATGCATTGTAGGATTAGCAAGATGTTGATTTGGAGAGAACGTGAGCATGAGGATGTGGATGACACCACGATGCTCCATTTTCCCACAATGCAGGCTTTAAGAGCATGCGGTTTGTATAAATTTTGGGCCATTCAGGGCATGAGGGCACAGGTAGAACTCCTGACATGGCTGGTAAACAGGTGGAATGTGCAGGACCAGTGTTTCATTATTGGCGGCCACTGGCTCGAAATTGACCTGGAGGATATTTATTTTCTGACTAGTTTGTCCAAGAGGGGCGAACAACTTTCCTTGTTTGGGACTAGGCCAAGTGGCCAAACTATCGCTAGTCTTCGACAAGAGTTCTGTAATGATGAGGCAAACCCCAGGGAAAAACGGATTGATATAAAAACTATCATCCGTCCTGAGCTGAAAGTGATTGCATTTACTATTACCAGACTGTGTGGGAGTGCCGCACTGCATGTGGCTACCGGTTCCCAGATGTGTATTGCTATGGACTGTTTCTGAGGCACCATTTTCAACTGGTGTGAAGCTGTGTTGGCCAATGTAAAAGGCCAAATGACTAGAGAAAAAAATGGCAAACTAAATAACTTTGGATATGGATCCATTGTGGTCACTTTTTCTCTAGAGAGGGTACCCATGCTAGCTCTGCAAAGTATTCCTATTGATGCTGGTCGACCCCGAGAACCTAGGATGGTTCATTGGGTTGCATTGATGGCCCGTCACGGTATTGAGGGCGCTGAGATTGTTCGATTTCCTCCTTCATATTTTTGTTGGCTGGACCGCCAAATTTTTGTCATCGAGGACTTTCCATATGCCGAGATAGACTTCCGCGGCGACCGGGAGATGATTATCCCAGCAGGGGAACAGTGGGATGAATCAGGTAAAAACATTTTCAACGAATTCTAAATTCTAATTTTTTATTTTTTATCTTCTTGTCAATTAATAACCAATTTTTTTTTATGAATGTAGATGTGGGTCCACAGCGACCAGCCCATCTGTAGCCCTATGACAGAAGACAACCAATTGCAGCCGCACCAGCCCTAGTAGGCCAATCAGCATAAATTTTGTCTGATTTAGAGCATCATCTAGAGCATCTGACTCTAGATATTCCAGAGACGGACATAGATGAGATCCCACTCAGATTGCAAAGATACGTGATTGGTGTTCCAGGACCTTTTAGGAGGTTCCTCTGTAGGGTGGCTCGGGCAGTGGTTTCTTATCGTGATCACCATCAGTGATGGGATGATCGTGTTGTAGACTCATATTTTTGACTTTTTGTGTTTATCATTTTGCCGATCATAAGGTGTTTCCAACCTATGATCGAAGACAATGTGTATTTTTTGAAAAAATTATATACTATGATATATCACTATTTACCGGCTATCTGTATACATATTATGGATGTTGTTTGTTTTACTTTTTTGATCATTGCAAATGTTGATTTATCATACTAGAAGCAACTACATCTGCTAACGTATTTAAATGTCTTGGAATATGTTGATATTCAATGTAATCAAATTCACGTTCCAAGAGACAAACCCTTAAAAATAACCGTAATAACACTGGATTTATAATGGCATAAACTCGATTTAATTGTAATACAACAAGTTCAGAGTCCAACCTAACAATCAAAGTCCGAATTCCAAATGATATGGATTCAGATAATAACTCAATCACTTCACTATACACGGCAATGTTATTCGTTGTTTGACCAAGGCTTACCCCATGCATGGATACTAACTCATTAGAGGGTGAATAGATAACCCAAGCTGCGGAAGAAATGTTCTGTGTACTATGACAAGCACCATCAACAAAACCAATGTAGGTTTCAAGAGATGTCGACATCTGCAATATCAAGAGTAAAACTCAGATAAGCAAGAATAGTGATAAAAACACACTTCTAAACTAAGCATGTTTTCCTAATCTAAAACACACCAGCAGTAAAGAAATCTAATCTAATAAAAAATCTCCATACCAAGTTAAGCACAGTATCGCTTCAGATAAAGTCCATTTCTGGGTTTATCTAAAGGGACACTGTCAAAATCTATCAGCTCATAGGCTCCTTTAGCTAGATTTTGCTTGAAAATGAAAGGGCCATGCCACATGGGCATGAATTTCCCAGCTCCTAGCTTATTGTTGGCTTGATCATAAACTAAGACTAGGTATCCTTCTGAAAAATTTCGAGGGGTAACACTTCTATCATACTGAGCTTTTATTCGTTTAACATGAGCCTCGTTTGCTATTACGACATTTCGTCGATTCTCATCCAGCTGAGCTAAGTACAGGAAACATTTCTCCTCGTCAGATGTAGCTGGGAGTAATTCTATGGCTAATTTCAGTGACGAAATTTTGCATTCAATCAGCAACACAGCTTCCAAACCATAAATGAGTTGAAAGGGAGTGAAACCTGTTGATGTTTTTACTGAGGTTTGATATGCCCAAAGTGCTGAAAATAACATGGAATTCCAATTCGTTTTGTGAATACAAATAATTCATCTAATCATGGTGACTAAAACTTTATTTATGGCTTCAACCATACCATTGGCTTTTGGATAATATGGAGTGGAACTGTTGTGACGCAGGCCAAGTTGATCTGTCAGTTCAGTCATCATGACATTTCGAAAATGACTTCCATGATCTGTAATAATGGCTTGAGGAACACCGAACCTAGCAATTATGTGATTAAACACGAAAGTTGCAGTAGTATTGCTGTCAGCCGAAAATGTAGGCATTGCCTCGGCCCACTTAGTAAAATAATCTACTGCTAAGATAATATATGTATGCCCCCCGACTGAGTGAGGGTTACATGTAATAAAATCGATACCCGATTTCGTGAAAGGACCAACAACAATTATGGGATGAAGAGGAGTGGGTGGCATGTGCATCTTACGATAAAAAATTTGACAATTGTGGCATTTCTGGACTGCATAAATACAATATTTGAATAATGATGGCCAGAAATAACCAGCGCGCAGTATCTTTTGGGCTGTGGCATACCCAGACATATGACTGCCACATGCTCCAGAATGGTAATCATTTAACACCTTTTCAGCTTCTTCATGAACAAGATAGCATCTGAAAACAGAATCTGCTCCATGACGATAGAGTGCTTCACCAATAATATTATACTGTTGGGATTGGAAGCGTATTTTCCATCGTTGAGATTGTGAGATTTCAGGCTGAAAATATTGGGTTTGGAGATAAACAATAATATCTCCATACCATGGATCTAGAGTACTGATAAGAAATAGAGATTCGTCCGCAATGGGCTCTTTTGCCACAGTTTCATTATCAGTAGAGGGAAAATCACACATCAGTTCCGCAAATACCAAAGATTTCTTTGCCTTGGATTTCTCAAACTCCAAGTCAAATTCCTACAAAATGACTATCCATTTGGAATACTTGCCCCCTAGCAATTGTTTGGTCAAAATATACATCATAGGGTTGCAATCAGAAATTACCATGGTTTTACATAATAAGATGTAGTGCCTAAATCTCTAGACAGCTTGGATAGCTGCCAATGCCAATTTCTCCACATGTGTATATTTGATCTCGATCGGATGCAGATTATGACTAAGATAGTAAATCACATGTTCAGTGTGAGGTTCATCTTCCTGAACTAACACCATCCCAATGGTGGAATGAGAAGCAGCGAGGTACAAAATGTAATCCTGGTTGTAGTTGGGAGGATGCAATAACGGTGCATGGGTCAACGCGTGTTTAAGTGCATCGAAAGATCGATCAGCGATCTCGTCCCAAAATAATGGAATGTTCTGTTTCAGCAACCGGGTAAAACCCTTTGTAAGCTCAACATAGTTAGGAATGAACCGACGTAAAAAATTTTCTTTTCCCTGCAAACTTTGGAGTTGGTGTAAAGTCAGAGGAGGAGGTAATTTAACAATAGCTTCGACCTTCGACGGATCGACGCGAATGCCTGATTTCGAAACAACAAATCCTAGTAAACGACCTGATTCTACACAAAAACACATTTATGTGGATTCAGCCTAATTTTATAATGCTGACACCTCATAAAGATAGCTCGTAAGTGTGTGAGATGGTCGGCCCTGCATGATGAATGAGCAGGTAAATCATCGAGATATGGCTGCATAATGTGCTTAATGTCATGAAACGCATAATACATTGCCCTTTGAAAAGTTGCTCCAGCGTTCTTCAAACCAAAGGGAAGTTTGCGATAAGAAAAAGTCCCCCACGGACAAATAAAAGATGTTTTTGGCTAATCTGCAGGGAGTATGTTTATTTTATTATACCTAGAAAAGCCATCCATAAAGGAAAACATTTCGCTACCGGCACAATCATCGATTATCTGATCGATATAGGGAGTTGGATAATTGTCTTTGGGACAAGCTCGATTAATATCCCTCTAATCGATACATACTCGTATCGTTCCTTGTTTTTTAGTCACAGGAACAATATTTGATACCCAATCCATTAAGGGAATTGGATAAATGAAGCCTACACGAAATAATTTTTCCACTTCTTCTTTGATAGCAGCAGCTTTTCTAGGATGTATTTGACGTAAACATTGACGAACAGGTTTCACATCCGGGTAATTCTTGATTTCATGTATGACGATTGACGGATCAATTCCTGGCATTTCTTCATAAGACCAGGCAAACACATCACATAATTCTTGAAATAGGGCTTTATAAGCTTTAATTTCATTTTTAGTACAACAAGCACCTATATGAATGTTTTCAATTATTCCTGGTTTTACTGAAATGTCAATTGGAACCGTTCGAGAAATATTTTCCAAATTTAACTCAGAATCAAGATTTTGCAATGGATTCTGGGGTTCTTTGACATTTTCAGTAGTAAAAATTGAAGCGAAATCATCTTCAAAATTATCTGGTTCAGGTTAAAACGAAGATCGGTGATGCAGATCTTCCCATGGTAAATCATCAACAGACAAAAATTCATGAATGTGCTCATCAGTATGAACAATATCAGGAAATGTCGTTGTGGTTGAACTGGATATAGAAATTGATTCCTCATGGATCCCATTCATTGTATCAATTCCGGTTGAAGATGTGTCAGAAAGTGACTGTACGGCCTGGTATGAAATTTCAAATGGACTCAAAGGCATCATGCCATCAATTGAATCTAACTCGGAGTCGGAAGGTACGATCCAAGGATCATCAAACATAATAGTGTCTGACAAAATCATGTGAATAGTTGCAACAGCAGGAAATACATTAGGAGGAGGAAAGGAAAAAGTTCCTAGTAAACCAAAATCTTTAACCAATCCTACTCCAACATCCTTATAAGGGATAGCCGCTTTACCAACGTGCTGGATTATTTCTGTGGAGGCTGGGTCAGAACAGAAATAAGTTAACTGATCTATTGTGACGATCTTTACTTGATATGGAAATTTTGTGAGTCAAAATATTGAAGAAACAACAACAGTCATAACATAAGACCAATTGCGACCTAGAAGAAGGTTGTAATCTAGAGGGGCATCAACCACTTCCACATCTAGATTTACGATTTTACCTTCAACCCTATGGGTAAATCCTGTAAAATACCAAAAGGGTGGAAACCTTGACCATAAAAAGCCTTAAGAATCGTCGGAGATTGGTTGAGTGTAGGAGAACCAAGCGATTTCCAACATTGAATCGACATAATAAACGTTGAATCTCCCTCATCAATCACAGTCTGATAGATAGGTCTGTTTTTGACTAACACTAGTATCTAGAAAGCCATTTGATGAGGTAGACGAGGTGTACTATTTTCTAAATTGAAGATTATAATATTAGAATCTTGAACATCTACAACTCCTATAGTAGACAAAATAAATTTACGCTGTGTTGGGCATGATTGCAGCACTTCCAAAGCCGACATTGCTGAAGGGGAAATAGCTAAGTCTTCAACAATGTTGTAATTTTGAGCAGCCCTCGCATGTGGATTGAAAGCTGATTTACGAAGAACATCTTTAGCAGGCAGTTTAATTATTAAGTCTGGATTTTGTTTCTCGATCTGCAGTGGACTAGAAACAGGAGGAGGTGTAGTTGATGTATTTGCATTAGAAGATTCTGCTTCTTTACCATCAACAGGATTCTTAGTACCATAATATTGCGATCGCGTCGCAATCCTTACATGAGACATCATCAAAATAGTTTCTTCTGAAGCAGTCGAAGTGGAACCAACCATCTTGCTATCTTGAGTCGGAAAAGGATCCTTCAAGACAACAGGTTGTTGTGAACCTTTAACGAATTTTTCAACCTCTGCTCGATGTGGGCATTCCTTAGTAAAGTGATCCTTGTCACAAATCTAACAAGGGTAACGAGGTTTGTGCTTTTCGTCATTGGATTCATTTTTATCAGTTTTCTCTTTTGAATTCTTTCTGTTTTTACTCTTCCCTTTCTTTTTACCACCGGATTTAGATTTAGCCGTAGATGTCTCTACGACATGAATGTCAGCAGAAATTTTGGGGGAAGATTCTCCTTTCGGGGAATCTGGTAAAGTTATAACAGGAGAAGAATTATTTCAAGATTTCTTCTTACTTTTAGTATTGACTGTACCAATCATGCCATCAGCAGCATGAGACCCTGAAGGAGTAGCAGCTATCTGACCTTGTTTTGGAAGGTCGGGGATTTTTTCATGTAAAGTACCTGACTGCGTATAAACGAGGTCAAGGTACTGAGCTTGAGCAATCACTTGCTCTTCAGTAACAACACCAGCCTTAGCTACATCTTCATTAATCTTGGGTAACAATGATTTAATAAACCATTCTGCCAAAATTTGATCTGGAATGTAAACTTTCACCAAACGCCTTCTACGTCGCCATTCATGAATATGATTAGAAATATACGTAAAGGTAGATTGCTTTAGTGAAGTTAATAATTTCATGCCATTGTTGTATCTAACAGGCAACTGAAAATGAGTCAAGAAGGCAGTCGCTAAGTGACTAAAATTATTAAACGAGCCTCGTGGTAACTCAATGTATCTTTTGGCTGCAAGACCAATAAGAGTTCTTTGGAAAAGAAGTAAGCGAATCGAATCATCGATAATTGAATTAGACACACACCAGAGGTGATAAGTCATGACGTGATTTGATGGATCCTCTCTTGACTTGCATTTGAATTTTGGTATATCACTGGGCAAATTATGCGGCACTGGCGGCTAGTACAGATAATAGAAAATCAGATCATTCATAAGGCGCGTCAAATCAGGTAAATCCAAAGTTGCAATAAATGGTAACTGACGGTTAGGGTCACGAAAACCTTGAGTAGCCAAAGAAGTTCTAGGAGGTGGATACCCAGGATAAATGGGAATTGGAGTTGTGTTAGGAATTTTGTAACCTCCTGAAAAACTAGGATTAACCGGACCAAACTGGGGTTGTTGAGGCTGCTAATAAGTATAGCCAGGGTATGGTTGATACTGATAACTTGGATTTTGTGAACTCAGACTGAATTGAGGATATCCCTGGTACAGTTGATACGTGAATTGTGGTTTACTTGTGACAACTGTACTTTTACTGGCTTGTCCTGCAGGCATCTGAACCGAAGTCTGAACTAAAGGCCTATTGTGGCCAGCAACAACCCCCCTTCTTATTTAGTATTAGTAATAATACTAAATAAATGGAGACCCTTAGTTTAAAAATCCAAAAAACTAATTAGTGCTTGTTTTCTTTTTCAATAAAACTTACTATCATTAACTTGAGAAAATTCCTTGGAAAATGTTTAAATAAACTTAAGTTTATGATAGATTAGAATAAAATATTTCTTTGAAGAAATATCGCATCCATTGCAAGTGAGTAAAAGATATATTTTGCAAGTAGAATTTTCTAAATTCCGATAGCGATATCCAAAACCATGCATTAAAATATTTATCGCATTTCATATCTTACGCTTCAAATCATTGATGTGCGACAATAGTTATCGCAAATCGCATATCACAGAGAATATATTAACGGATATTTTTCATATGTTAGATTTTGCAATATTGCGATATCGCGATTTCGCGATGTTACGGAGGTTGCGATTTGAGATATTGTGATGTTACGGATATTGCAATCTATGATATTGCTATTTTGTGATATTGCAAAGCAAATCACAGATCGCATTATCACAGATTCTTAAAGCTCGTTGTATGAAGAAAATATTTCCATAAATTGAGACCCGTTATATGCTTTTATGTGAAGTTAATGAATTGATTGTCATTTATTAATGAAAAAGGATTTTGTTTTGATTCAAGGGTTATTTCACGTTAAAGTAATATATTTCATACGCCTTCAACATTTAAAACTATCTCGTCACCTTTCTCATATCATTATTCTCACTTAATTCGTAAAACCACAGGCGCAAAGAACAGAAGACTATACAAAGAGATATTCAGAGTATTGTGGGAAAGAAAGAGAAAGCTCCGAGTTCTGAAAGTAAAGAGATGGCGACCTTGTACATAGACACTGCCTACAACAAAGACGTTGGTATCACCACTTGGGAGGGTATGTATAATTTGCTTGAAGAAGAAAATCCCAGAGTAATGGAGGTTGCGGCTACTGCAGGCTCAAGTAATTCTTCTAAAGCATCTCTTATAGAGTTGCCTTGTTCATTCTTGCACCGGATAGCAGCAAGAACTAGAATTCTTCCGTATACAGACATGGTGAAATGGGTGCTGGATAGCACTGATATTGCGGACAGACAGTTTAAAACTCAAGATTAGGAGCTCATCGTGTCATTTACCCCAGAAGATTTAAGGCTTATGTATCATTTTCCGGAACCTTAGGCAAATTACAACAAAAAATTTATGGAGAAGTTTGCCAAGGAAAAAGCAAACTTGGCAGAATGCACCAAGGAATGGTCCAGAAGAGATGAACCACTAAAGAAAGATAAACACGATATGTACAGTACTGGTTCTCTTACTTCTCCATATTGTTTTGCTACTGCTATGCTATGTAGGCTTTTTGGAAAGCTTGACATTAATAATTTTTTGCATGAATGGCTTCCATTATTGAATGTTGCTATTAATGCTACCATTGTGGATTGGGCTAAGATATTGTCTAATGACTTAGCCACGGCTATTTTCAATTACCGGTATAAACAGACTGTCTCTCAGAGGATTTATCCTCCTTTTTACCTATCTTCCTATGTTATGGATTCAATCTTCTTTGTTTTTAAGTTCCCTTTAATGGGTTGGCAATGGACAATTCAAGATCCCCTACCCATTCACATTTATCACAAAGAATTGTGGGAATCAAAGTTCATTCCTCATTTTTACAAGATTTTCCATGGCATAATGTTGCCACTGTACAGAGTGTTGTATAATAAGGATGCTCCAAGATTTTCCCCTAAAGCAGAAGTAGACATTCTCCTTGTCGCAAGATGGTTTGGAGAAGAATTGTTTACCTATGTTAGGGTTTTTGGAAGTTTTTCTTCTCCTCATGTTTTTCCCTTGTATGTTTCTGATAAACTCATAGCTCGGGAAATTGCATATCAAACCTATGGAGAGGGAGGTTTGAAAAAAGAATTAAAGGATAAAAAGAAGGCCATCTGGCCACAATTTCTTGTGTCCTACGAAGCATTTTCATTATTTGATGTTGGTCATGCGTTTAAGGAAGTAAACAATATTACATGTTTACAATTGTTTAAATTTCCAAGAAGGCTATTCAATCCATATGATGTTGTTAAGAATTTCACCACTGCAGTCAAGGTAAGAGTATTTTCTGGAGAAGAGGATCATTTTGATGATATGTTTGAAGAAAAATGCACATTTAAAGAGATTTTTCATTCAGCTGAAACACGGTTTTCCCCAAAAGAATTCCAAGAGTTTAAAATGTACAGAGAAAGAAGGTTGACTACTATCCCCTTGGGTAATTTGCGTTTGGAACCCACAAGGGAACCAACTCCTAGTGTCAGTCTCAGTGGCAGCTCAGATACAGAAAGGTCTAAGTCAAAGTCTGGCAAAGAAACTTATGAACGTTCAAAAAAGTATGATAATGATTAGGATAAAAGTGAAGGCTCAGTGAAGGATACGGCTCAATCAAAAGAGCTCTCACAACAACAGACTTCAACCACTCCACAGTTAAATATTCCCCCTCTCAATGTACAACAACCATCAATTAGCACTCAATTAGACAAGGAATGGGAGACATTTAATGAAATGATTAATATTGAAGGACAGAACATACAAACTCCTGTATAGACAACAAAAGGTTTAATCACAGGAATAAGTGGCAATGTCACAGAAACAGAACATATAACCATTACTCCCTCCTCTGAGCTTGTACTTAAAATAGAGGAAATTCCTCCTCTAGATATATTCTATAGTCCACAACATAAAGCAGTAGTAAGAAAGAAAAGAAAGAAAAGGAAATTAGAAAGTGTGCTCTCTACTGATGCAGAACAATTGGATGTTTTATGGAAAGATCCTACTACGGATCCAACTGAAAATCTTACTAAATTATCTCAGATTATAGGAGCTTATGCCTCCACAACCATAGAAAAAGCATCTGAGGTACGACTATTATTAAATGAAAAATAAGATCAAATACAAGTTCTGCAACAAAAATTGCAACAAGCCCATGCTAACAGTGACGCACAGATACAATTTGAAAAGTTACAACAAGAGTTTCAGCAAATGCAGATCGGATATCAGAAAAGCTTGGCCGAAAAAGAGAAACAAATACAAATTATGCAAGAGATGCATAAAGATGACCCCAAGCTTACAGAGTTTATTTCAGAATCTATTTCCTTGAATAATCAACTACTGCAACAAGAAGATATATTATGCCAGAAAATTTCACAATGAAACTCTTTTGGTCAAGAAAGTGATAAAATCACTAATCATGTCGTAGAATTACGACATGATTATGATTTAAATAATGAAAGAGTTACTAATTATTTAAATTGGCAGAAGTCAGAGGAAGAAAAAAAGACAGGAGCCCCAATCATCAATGACAGTCATAAAAAAATACTCTTCAATAATTGGGATGCACAGATCAGAGAGGCAGAAAAAGAAACAGAGGAAGCAGCTACAACAGCAAGAAATATTATTGATTGTGTAAATGAAAATTTGCACAAAGTTAATTTGATTTCAGAAACTATTCTAGGATACCTACCACAAGCACAACAATTGCAAACAGAATGGAAACAGAAAGCTGAAGAAAAGGCAAAATCAATTCAAGGATTGACAAAGTTAAATTGGGATTCTTACTAGACATGTCTGGTAAAACCACACAGTCAATGCAGTGCTCTTAATTGCATCATTAATTCTACTGAGAAGATCGCACCAACACTTGTTGATTCCGTTTTTTCGGGACAATTAAAATCTGAAGTCGGCCAGCCTCCTCTTCTCAAATCAATGCTGGATGCTTGCAAATTCAAAGATCAGATTCATAAATAATTGTTATTAATTTTAGTTTTAGATTTAGTATTAGTTTTACTTTATTTTTTCCTAGAAAAATTATGGTCATTTAAACCGAATCCTAAATTTTTGTAATAAAATATAATTAGATTTAGTTAGTAGTATTTAAACCCTTCTCATGCATTTAGAGAAGGGTCCTGATATTTGTCAAAAACTTGTCCTCAGAACATGCACTTCTGCACCCTCAAAGGAGGTTTTGATGAATGAATGGAACAAGATTTATTGATATCTGCGTTTAATATCTGCTACTAATGTTGCACTTCTATACTCTTAGTACATATTGGATTAAGAAGAAATAAGTCATTATTGCTTCTTGCTCATGAGTAGAACCAGTTATAAATGGTATTGTTATCTCTTAACTATTTCTACTTCTGTGTTCAAGTGATATTTATTTTCAGTTATTTATATATTGATGCTTGAATGCTTAAGTTATCATTTGGCACTTTTGTATGGTGATAGCTATTTATTTATGCTTAGTGTATGAATAGCTTATTATGCGATATGTTTTTCACAACTGTTTCATCTAACTTTTTATATGAAGTGGTTTATCTTTATTGAATTATTTTCTTATAACAGTTGAATGATATTAGTTATCGATTGTTATTCGAAATCATTTTAGATCGCATAAACAGAAATATTACATCTCGGGTTTAGTTTAGAATTAGATATTTCTGTTTAAATTAGAATACAATTTGCATATGATTAGATTAGAAATAGAATAAAATAATTTCACATCGGAACCTTTTTAGAAAGAAAATATCTATTCTCAACACACACACACATATTGGGAAACTGGTCCCATCATGTCTAGTCGGACCCACTACACCAAACGGAAAAGGAGCTGCTAAGCAAGGTCCAGACCGGGTGGGTATCCCCCTTGTTGTAGACCCGATTTTCGAGGCTTCAACATAATTGGCGCTAGAAGGAGGGCCCGAACTATGAATGGAAAGTAAATAAAAATCCAAATACCATTCTGAGAGTAAATCGCCCTCACCATATTCCCCGACTTCTCCATCGCACATAGAGTTTTTAAATCTAGATTCAAAAGTCGAAAGAAGAACAGACACTGCTACAAACCCTGAATTTTTAGAAGAATCTGCTATTGAACCTCCTGAAGTTGAATATTTGATTCATAAACTTCAGTGATTTTCAATATCACCCCAAAGATCTGATAAATCTCAAGGCAGTGTGACTTCTCAATATAATCCTGCTCATCCTCTTACTAGATTACAGAGCGAAAGGCTTGGCATTCAGCCAACTGAATTACCTCTACCTACAAGGAAGAGAGTGAGGAAATCACCTAAAGGGTCTAATAGCAAGACTCTTTCATCATCATCATCCATCTCAATCCCTTCACCGCGAAGTCAATCATCCACCCCTCCACTTCAGATCACTGTACATCAGTCCACTCAATCTTCCACATCTTCTTCTCAAACATATGGAATTGTAACATCTTTATCTTCGCAATCACAATTATCATCTTCTGCACTTTCCTCTGTTAGTAGTTTAGCAATGGTCCAAATTCCATGGAATAATCCAGGGGCAGTCCTAGTGCCTGCACCCTTGAGTCAATTACCAGCTCATCCTAAAAAATGGTTGCCTAAGTTTAGTCCTGAAGCAAGCATGCTAGCAGAAGAACATATAAAAAAATTTATGCTATCCATAAATCTCAATGGAGTTATTAATGAATATGTTGTTGTCCGACTTTTCCCTTATACTCTAGAAGGAGCAGTTGGATCATGGTATTTTTCATTACCATCTGGATCTATCACTAGTTGGGATATTTTTCAAGATCAATTTTTGACTAAATTTGGTGATGACAGATCTACAACGACATTGATCAATGATTTGTCTAATATTAGGGCTGAGTCAAGAGAACCCATCAAAGATTTTAATTCACGTTTCAATAAATTGTTAAAAAAAATTCCTACTGCTTCCAAGCCTAGCGAAGAAGTGCGAAGTAAATGGTACATTTCTGCTTTACCATCAAACATAGCAATCTTCGCTGATAGGGCTAACAAAAAAACTTTAGCAGACAATATGAAGGGAGCAATAGCAGTAGAGAAACGTATCATAGCCCTAGATAAGAAAAATGCGATAGAGGAACGAAAATCCAAGAAGGTCACTTTTAAGGAATATCCCAAGAAAAAACAACCAAAAGATCCATTTGATTTAGAAGGATTGCAAAAAGTTTTGAAAACCATGTCTAACGAAATGGTTGAAATTAAGAAACAAGTGGCAAAAACATATTCTAAAAATTGTTTCAAGCATTTTAGAAGAAACCCTTCAACTGATCCAAAGCCACCAAATGCTATTACTAATGCTGAATCAGAAGAAGAAGAAGAAGAAAATGCTACTGAAGAAACTACCGATGAAGAAGAAGTCATAGAAGTACAAGGTATGTGGGATTTCATCCTCCCAGATGAGGAATATCAAGAAGCATCCCCGGTTAGCACTCGAAGTAGAAATCAACTTGATCCTCCTCAATCCACTCCTAAGCCAAAGAATGCAAGCTCATTGACTAAGGATAAAGTTGTACCCAAGAAAAAAACATCAAAAACAACTTAGACTAGCCCAGTCCAAACAGATTCATAAACTCCAGCAAGAACACTGATTGTTCCAGATGAAATGGAGTATAATATCATAGAAGATATGAAAAATACTAGGGCTAACATCACCTTTTATGAATTGAGCAAGTTAAAACACCAAAAAAAGGTACTTTTGAAAGAATTACATGCTGTACCAGAAAAACCTTTGCTTGATCCTGTAATCTCTCAAGCTTCTAATGAAATGGGAAGACCTCCAACTAATACGATTAGTAAAGTTGATCTTGAAAATATCGCTTTAATTGGAGGAAGGTTGAGATCTCATACTCCTCCATTTCTTCTTACTTACGAAGTTTTCAATAAAAATTTGCATAATTGTTTAGTGGATTCTGGAGCTTCATCTAATATTCTACCAAAATCAATATGTGCAAAGTTAAACATCCAACCACAAAAATCTGTTGTACGCATAGTCCAGCTAGATCGATCATAATTTGAAGTGATTGGCGAATTAAATCAGGTTACCATAAGGCTGTCATCTAATCCAAAGGTATGTCAAGTTATTGATATTTTAGTTGCAGATATTCCAGAATTTTATGGCTTAATCCTTAGCAGAGATTGGTTAGAAAAGCTTCACGAATACTTTGCAACTGATTGGTCCCATATGTGGCTTCCTTATAATGGTAAACCAAATCAAATAAAGGTTGAACGAGAAAAACATCAGAAATACATAGTAACAGAACTGGAAGGAGAAAATGAACCAGTTGCATACAACAGTAATATCATTGGCAATTATTTAGTTGATTCTTTCATAGGAAATTTCAATGCTCATACTTCACCTTATTTAGAACATTATGTTTTATCTCAAATAGAAATTTTTTCTCAAACAGATAGTTCTAAATTTATTAATTTTGTAGATACTCTTGTACATAAATCTTTATTTTGGAAATTATTTTTTGATGGTTCTAAGTCTAATGAAGGAGCAGGAGCAGGATGCATTTTGGTTAGTCTAGAGGGAAACAAAATTATGTTAACTTGCAGACTTGAGTTTGATTGCACTAATAACACCGTAGAATATGAGGCTTTAGTCCAAGGATTATACAAAGCAATCAGATTAGACATCAAATATCTACAAGTCTTCGGAGATTCGGAAATTTTAATCAGACAGGTATGCAATACTATACATTGTTTATTAGGTCATTTAAAGCATTATCAATCTTTCGTCCAAGATTTGACTAAACATTTTATAGCATTCAATATTTCATCAATTCCCAGAATTCAAAATGCTAGTGCAGACCTCCTAGCCAACATAGCTTCCAAACTCATTCCTTCAGAAGACTTTAGCCCTGATCAATTTTCAATTGAATTAATCTTTAGACCCTCGATTCCTGATAACATTACCAATTGGATAATTTTTAATGATGATCCTGATATTGTAAACTTTCTCACATCTGAAGGATCTTACACCAATCAGATAATTGATGAGGACCAACATGACGGACAATTGCACCAAGATAGCACCAATAATGCTATGCCAAAGGCAGTAGTCAAGTTAGAAGACCTTTATGATTTGAAAGATCAATTTAAAATATCTACCAATTCAAAACTGCAAAGTTCAACTTTGAATTATGAATTAGTAAATCTTGGAACTGATGCCAAACCACAGAATATCAATCTAGGCCTTGGCCTAGCTCCGGAAGAAAAATTAGCGTATGTTCATCTTTTTAAACAATATAAAAGTGTCTTTGCTTGGAACTATGATGAACTCAAAACTTATGACACTTCTATCATCCAACATACTATCCCAATGATCAATGATGAAAAACCTTTCCAACAAAAGTTGATAAAGATCCATCCTAATTTAGAAAATCAGATCAAACTGAACTCAATAAGTTATTGAAAGCCAAAATTATTTTTCCCGTTCGACATTCTAAATGGGTTTCCAATATGGTTCCTATTAGGAATAAGAACGAAGACATTAGAATTTGTATTGACTTTCGAAATCTTAATAAAGCCTGCCAAAAAGATAATTTTCCTTTGCCTCCTATGGAGCAAATATTACAGGTAGTTGCAGGATCAGAATTAATGTCTTTCTTAGATGGTTTCTCTAGCTACAACCAAGTATTGGTTCATCCTGATGATCAATTGAAAACTACATTTAGAACCAAATGGGGCACTTATGCGTATCAAAAGATGCCTTTTGGTCTGATCAACGCTGGTGCTACATTTCAGAGAGCCATGGACATTGCTTTCAAGGGATTAGTTAACAAATCAGTGGTAATTTACTTGGATGATATAATTGTATATTCTAAAAAATGAACCAATCATATTAGGGATTTGAAGCAGATCTTTCAACGTTGTCAAAGGTATGGAATTTCTCTTAATCCGAAAAAATATTTTTTTGCATTAAGTAAAGGAAAACTTCTTGGATTCATAGTATCAAAATCTGGAATTCATATTGATCCGGATAGAATCAAGGAAATTTCTGAAATACCCCTACCTCACAACAAGAAGGCTATGCAATCTTTTCTTGGCTAGATTAATTTTTTAAAGAGATTTGTGCCAGATTTTTCAAGAATTGTATCACCCTTACAAGCAATGATTAAAAAGAATTCAAACTTCAAATGGGGCAAAGATGAATACGAGGCATTCAATCTGATCAAACAAGCAATTATTAATGCTCCATCTTTAGCAAATCCAAATTTTTCCGATCCTTTTATTTTGTATACATTTTCCTCTGATAAATCTTATGCTGCGATACTCACTCAAGCAAATCAGGACAAAGAAGAAGCTCCAATTTCTTTTTTCAGTTCAAATTTACAAGGAGCCGAATTGAATTATTCAGATGTGGAGAAACAAGCTTATGCTGTTTTCAAAGCAATTAAATATTTCAGACCCTTTTTACTTAAAACCCATACAAAGATCATAGTATCGTTTCCACCGGTAAGAAATATTTTAGTCCAAAAAGATGTGGGTGAGAAAAGAGCCAATTGGGTTACTGCCTTACAAGAATATGATGTAGAAATCAAACTAGAAAATATTGTAAGAGGTCAAGGTTTTTGCAAAATACTAGCTGGAGCATTGCTTATTTCTAAAAAACCATCTGAAGAAATACAAACATATGAGGTAAGCCTAAACGATGTTGAATCATTATATGCTGATATCATATTTTATCTAAAGAATGGATATGCTCCTCCAAATCTCGATTACACCAAGAAAAGAGCTCTAAGGTTGAAGGCTAAACAATATCAGCTTGTAAATGATGTTCTTTTTAGAATGAATTATGATTCTGTTCTTCTTAGATTTTTGGAGAAATCTGAAGCTAAAAAGGTCTTGCAGGAACTTCACGATGGGCCAGCAGGTGGACATTATGCTGGAGATGCTACTGCACATAAAATTATTCGCGCAGGCTATTACTAGCCCACATTATTCAAATATTCACATAGCTACGCAAGAAAATTTCAAATTTGTCAAACTAAAGCTGGAAGACAAAAGAAACCATCATTACTGTTACAACCAGTCAACATTGATCAGCCTTTTGATCAATGGGGATTGGACATAATAGGTGAGATCGTTCCTCACTCTTCTAAATAGCATAGGTATAGCATTACAGCAACTGATTATTTTGCGAAATGGGTAGAAGCAGTTCCTCTTAAGACTGCTAATGCTGAACACATCATCGAATTCATAGATCAGTTCATAATCACCAGGTTTGGTTTACCTTCTGCTTTAATGTTTGATAATGCATCATATTTTTTTGGTAATGTTATGACTGAATTTGCACTCAAAAGAGGTTTCAAACTTAAATATTCTGCCAATTATTATCCACAGGGAAATGGGTTAGCTGAATCCACAAATAAAAACTTAATCAGAATCAATAAGCGAACCATTGATAAAAATCATAGAAATTGGCATAAATCTTTAATATATGCTTTATGGGCAAATCGAATAACGCAGAAGGCTTCTATTGGCACTTCTCCCTTTAATTTAGTTTATGGGAGAGAAGTGGTTCTTCCAACTCATCTAACAATCCCTTCTTTAGCCTTAGTCCAATATATTGATGAAGAACCAACTTCTTCTTTACAATTAAGGCAGATGGAAATAATTAAGTTAGAAGAACAATGAGAAAATGCCAAAGTAACTCATGCTCATCATCAAGCATTAGTTAAAGCTTCTTCTGATTCAAACATGATAACCAAAAAGGATTTTCAGATAGGAGATCTAGTTTTAAAATGGGACAAGGCTCATGAAGAAAAAGGAAAACATACGAAATTTCAACGAATGTGGCTTGGTCCTTTCCAAATTGCAGAGATAATAGGTCCATCTACTTTTTTGTTACAGGATTTAACAGGGAAAAGAGATTCTTTACCTATTAATGGACAGATCCTTAAAAAATATTTTCCATAGGAGATCATTCTTCTATTTTGTAGATTAGTTTTCTTTATTTTAATAAAATCAGTTGTTAATGGTTACATTTGGAATTCACGAAAAAGATACAAATTCTCTTTTTTTTTTTTTTTTCTTCACTTATATAAATAGAATTATTTTTAGAATATTGATCATTATTATTCAAAGATACAGTTAAAAGATTTAAATCTAGAAATGATATTAGTTTCAACTTTGAAAATTTTGATGAAAAGCAACTTTTAGTGAAATATTGTTCTATATCAGTCCAATGAAAGGTATCTATAAAAAAATGAAGATTCTCTGTAGAAAAGTTCTTTCCAAAAAACTCTACTATTGTCGTCCAGAGCTATCTTAAGGAAACAACGATTTCCTCCCCACTTAGGAAATTACAATGTTCAAGGAATAATCCAATGATACACTTTATCCTAAAGAGTAAGAGGTCTCATCACGAGCCGGCTTATCATGATCATAGATAATATAGCTAGCTGACTTTGCCAATACTACATACCACAACAGGGTAATGACTCAAGATTATTGCAATCAAAAGGCAAGGGGTCTCATCACGAGCCAACTTGTTCAGGAAAGTTATAAATCAAGTGAATGGCACTGTCATAAATTGGCTACCAAACCAAGACATTATTCTTTAAGGGTAAAAAGAAAATGAAAAAAATAAGTGCGAATATGGATTTCTCTTTGAAAATTGTATATTTTTCTAAGTAGGACACAGGATCATTGCTGGGTAATAGGTAACCCTGTCGAGGCTATAGACGCTTGCTGGCAGCAGTGGCTCTACCTACGATAAATGAGCATATTTAAAACTGATTTACAGAGAAGCCTTTTTCTTTTATATTTTTAAACCAAGTAATGACTGATATAGATACAGATACTAGCTTGAGGAAGTGAATAGTCAAAGTTGATCATAGAAGAAATGAAATATCATTTATAGATTAAAACATAATGCACTTTGTCTTTTTATAATAAATTTTGATTTTCTGGAAAATTTTCTGTTTTGAAAATTTTAGAAAATTCAAAAGAAAAGTAGAGATAATTGGTTCTTCCAAGTGAATCGCCAATTGTTGTGGCCGGCAACAACCCCCCTTCTTATTTAGTATTAGTAATAATGCTAAATAAGTGGAGACCCTTAGTTTAAAAATCCAAAAAATTAATTAGTGATTGTTTTCTTTTTCAATAAAACTTACTATCATTAACTTGAGAAAATTCCTTGGAAAATATTTAAATAAACTTAAGTTTTTGATAGATTAGAATAAAATATTTCTTTGAATAAATATTGCATCCATTGTGAGTAAAAGATATCTTTTGCAAGCAGAATTTTCTAAATTGCGATAGCGCGATCCAAAACTATGCATTAAAATATTTATCGCATTTCATATCTTATGCTTCAAATCATTGATGTGCGACAACAGTTATCGCAAATCGCATATCGCAGAGAATATATTAACGGATATTTTTCATATGTTAGATTTTGCGATATTGCGATATCGCGATTTCGCGATGTTACGGAGGTTGCAATTTGAGATATTGTGATGTTACGGATATTGCAACCTATGATATTGTGATTTTTCGATATTGCAAAGCAAATCACAGATCGCATTATCGCAAATTATTAAAGCTCGTTGTATGAAGAAAATATTTCCATAAATCGAGACCCGTTATACGCTTTTATGTGAAGTTAATGAATTGATTGTCATTTATTAATGAAAAAGTATTTTGTTTTGATTGAAGGGTTATTTCACGTTAAAGTAATATATTTCATACGCCTTTAGCATTTAAAACTATCCCGTCACCTTTCTCATATCATTATTCTCACTTAATTCGTAAAACCACAGGCGCGAAGAACAGAAGACTATACAAAGCGATATTTAGAGTATTATGGGAAAGAAAGAGAAAGCTCCGAGTTCTGAAAGTAAAGAGATGGTGTCCTTGTACACAGACACTGCCTGCAACAAAGACGATGGTATCACCACTTGGGAGGGTATTTATAATTTGCTTGAAGAAGAAAATCCCAGAGTAATGGAAGTTGCGGCTACTTCAGGCTCAATTAATTCTTCTGAAGCATCTCTTACAGAGTTGGCTTGTTCATTCTTGCACCAGATAGCAGCAAGACGTAGAATTCTTCCGTATACATACATGATGAAATGGGTGCTGGATAGCACTTATATTACGGACAGACAGTTTAAAACTCAAGATCAGGAGCTCATCGGGTCATTTACCCCAGAAGATTTAAAGCTTATGTATCATTTTCTGGAACCTTAGGCAACTTACAACAAAAAATTTATGGAGAAGTTTTCCAAGGAAAATGAAAACTTGGAAGAATGCACCAAGGAATGGTCCAGAAGAGATGAACCACTGAAGAAAGATAAACACGCTATGTACAGTACTGGTTCTCTCACTTCTCCATATTGTTTTGTTGTTGCTATGCTATGTAGGCTTTTTGGAAATCCTGACATTAATAAGTTTTTACCTGAATGGCTTCCATTATTGAATGCTGATGTTAACACTACCATTGTGGATTGAGCTAAGATATTGTCTGATAACTTAGCCACGACTATTTTCAATTACCGGTCTAAACGGATTGTCTCTCAGAGGATTTATCCTCCTTTTTAGCTATCTGCCTATGTTATGGATTCAATCTACTTTGTTTCTAAGTTCCCTTTAATGTGTTGGCAATGGAAAATTCAAGATCCCCTACCCATTCACGTTTATCACAAATAATTGTGGGAATCAAAGTTCATTCCTCATTTTTACAAGATTTTCCATGGCATAATGTTGCCACTGTACAGAGTGTTGTATAATAATGATGCCCCAATATTTTCCCCTGAAGCAGAAGTAGACATTCTCCCTGTCGCAAGATGGTTTGGAGAAGAATTTTTTACCTATGTTAGGGTTTTTGGTAGTTTTTCTTCTCCTCATGTTTTGCCGTTGTATGTTTCTGATAAACTCATAGCTCAGGAAATTGCATATCAAACGTATGGAGAGGGAGGTTTGAAAAACTAATTAAAGGATAAAAAGAAGGCCATCTGGCCACAACTTCCTGTGTCCCGTGGAGCATTTTCATTATTTCATGTTGGTCATGCGTTTAAAAAAGTAAACAATATTACATGTTTAGAATTGTTTAAATTTCCAAGAAGGCTATTCGATCCATATGATGTTGTTAAGAATTTCACCACTGCAGTCAAGGTAAGAGTATTTTCTAGAGAAGAGGATCATTTTGATGATATGTTTCAAGAAAAATGCACATTTAAAGAGATTTTGCATTCAGATCAAACACGGTTTTCCCCAAAAGAATTCCAAGAGTTTAAAATGTACAGAGAAAGAAGGTTGACTACTATCCCCTTGGGTAATTTGCGTTTGGAACCCGCAAGGGAACCAACTCCTAGTGTCAGTCTCAGTGGCAGCTCAGATACAAAAAGGTCTAAGTCAAAGTCTGGCAAAGAAACTTCTGAATATTCAAAAAAGTCTGATAATTATCAGGATAAAAGTGAAGGCTCAGTGAAGGATATGGCTCAATCAAAAGAGCCCTCACAACAATAGACTTCAACCACTCCAGAGTTAAATATTCCCCCTCTCAATGTACAACAACCATCAGTTAGCACTCAATTAGACAAGGAATGGGAGACATTTAATGAAATGATTAATATTGAAGGACAGAACATACAAACTCCTGTACAGACAACAAAAGGTTTAATCACAGGAATAAGTGGCAATGTCACAGAAACAGAACATATACCCATTACTCCCTCCTATGAGATTGTACTTAAAATAGAGGAAATTCCTCCTCTGGATATATTCTATAGTCCACAACATAAAGCAGTAGTAAGAAAGAAAAGAAAGAAAAGGAAATTAGAAAGTGTGCTCTCTACTGATGCAGAACAATTGGATGTTTTCTGGAAAGATCCTACTACGGATCCAACTGAAAATCTTACTAAATTATCTCAGATTACAGGAGCTTACGCCTCCACAACCATCGACAAAGCATATGAGGTATGGCTATTATTAAATGAAAAATAATATCAAATACAAGTTCTACAACAACAATTGCAACAAGCCCATGCTAACAGTGAAGCAAAAATACAATTTGAAAAGTTACAGCAAGAGTTTCAGCAAATGCAGATCAGATATCAGAAAAGCTTGGCCGAAAAAGAGAAACAAATACAAATTATGCAAGAGATGTATAAATATGACCCCAAGCTTACAGATTTTATTTCAGAATCTATTTCCTTGAATAATCAACTACTACAACAACAAGATATATTATGCCAAAAAATTTCACAATGGAAATCTTTTTGTCAAGAAAGTGATAAAATCACTAATCATGTCATAGAATTATGACATGATTATGATTTAACTAATGGAAGAGTTACTAATTATTTAAATTGGCAGAAGTGAGAGGAAGAAAAAAGGTCAGGAGCCCCAATCATCAATGACAGTCATAAAGAAATACTCTTCAATAATTGGGATGCATAGATCAGAGAGGCAGAAAAAGCACCAGAGGAAGCAGCGACAGCAGCAAACAACATTACTGATTCTGTAAATGAAAATTTGCACCAAGTTAATTTGATTTCAGAAACTATTCCAGGATACCTACCACAAGCACAACAATTGCAAACAGAATGGAAACATAAAGCTGAAGAAAAGGAAAAATCAATTCAAGGATTGACAAAGTTAAATTGGGATTCTTACTAGACATGTCTCGTAAAACCACACAGTCAATGCAGTGCTCCTAATTTCATCATTAATTCTACTGAGAAGATCGTGCCAACACTTGCCGATTCCTTTTTTTCAGGACAATTAAAATCTGAAGTCAGTCAGCCTCCTCTTCTCAAATCAATGTTGGATGCTTGAAAATTCAAAGATCAGATTCATAAATAGTTAGTTATCAATTATAATTATAGATTTAGTATTAGTTTTACTTTATTTTTGCCTAGAAAAAGGACGGTCATTTAAACCGAATCCTAAATTTTTGTAATAAACTATAATTAGATTTAATTAGTAGTATTTAAACCCTTCTCATGCATTTGGAGAAGGGTCTTGAAATTTGTCAAAAACTTGTTCTCAGAACATGCACTTCTGCACCCTCAAAGGAGGTTTTGATGAATGAATGGAACAAGATTTATTGATATCTGCGTTTAATATCTGCTACTGATGTTGCACTTCTGTACTTTTAGTAGATATTGGATTAAGAATAAATAAGTCATTATTGCTTCTAGCTCATGAGTAGAACCAGTTATAAATGGTACTTTTATCTCTTAACTATTTTTGCTTATGTGTTAATGTGATATTTATTTTCAGTTATTTATATATTGATGCTTGAATACTTAAGTTATCATTTGGCACTTTTGTACGGTGATAGCTATTTATTTATGCTTAGTGTATGAATAGCTTATTATGCGATATGTTTTTCAACTGTTTCATCTAAATTTTTATATGAAGTGGTTTATCTTTATTGAATTATTTTCTTATAATAGTTGAATGATCTTTATTATTGATTGTTATTCGAAATCCTTTTAGATCGCATAAACATAAAGATTACATCCCGGGTTTAGTTTAGAATTAGATATTTCTGTTTAAATTAGAATACAATTTGCATATGATTAGATTAGAAATAGAATAAAAGCATTTCACTTAGGAACCTTTTTAGAAAGGAAATATCTATTCTCAACACACACACACATATTGGGAAACCGGTCCCATCATCTCCAGTCGGACCCACTACACCAAACGAAAAAGGAGATGCTAACCAAGGTCCGGACTGGGTGGGTATCTCCCTTGTTGTAGACCCGATTTTCGGGGCTTCAACAAGGCCTTGGCTGGGGTACAGAGACTTGAGGGATTTGCACAGATGCAGGGATAGACGAACTCGACGTTACAGATATTCCAGAAATAGGTGTTACAGGTTGGACAAATGTAGCAGCAGTTGCAGTAGTTTGAGGCGGAGTCTGAGGTGTACTAGGCATAGACTGCTGAATAGAACTAGGTGCAGGAGTTTGAATAATAGGCTCGACAGGTTGCTGGGTTGGACCAGAAACCAAAGGCTGTCTAGGTTGAAAAGGAAACTGCACATTAGGCTGCATAGGCTGTTGATATTGGGATGGATCCCACACCGTATTCATTCCGGGGTATTGTCCCACAGAAGGTTGAACATAAGGACCATAACCTGGTTGAACATAAGGTTGATAAGTAAGTGATAAATGTTCGGCTCCTTGAAGAGATCACTGACCAGAAGGCTGTTGGTAACCTTGAATTGGGTACTGACCTTGAGGTTGATAACCTTGAGGCATGTACTGAAGTTGGGGTTGATAAGGAACTTCAGGAGCATATTGAGCTTGGGGTTGACCCTGGGGTGTGTACTGTCCTGAAGGTTGATATCCTTGAGGTATGTACTATCCTTGGGGTTGTCCCCCAAAATAATATGATTCCATAGTTTGTCCTGGGAAAAAGCTACCTTGAGGTTGACCCCCCGGTGGTAACTGAATTCCTGAAGGTTGCCCCCCAGGTGGTAACTGACTACCTGGAGGTTGCCCCCCAGGCGGTAATTGATTTCCCTGAGATTGCCCTCTAGGCGGTAACTGACTGCCTTGAGGTTGCGGATTCGAAATATTACCAGACATCATAAAAATTTTCTCTGCGTTTGACGTTTCAGTTTTAATTCCACTTAAACCAGATGATAACACGCTTTCAATCGGTTGAGGAGCTGCCCCCGAGAAAGTACCAGACAAAGCCTGATATCCCGAAGGAAGAGAAGGACCACTGTGTAAAAATGCTTCCGGTGTCTGGGAAAACATGGATGACTCTCCTGCCATAATGGATTATGGATAGTAACCTCTGGGTGTTGGATGAAATGGAACTCGAGGTGGAGAATAAGCAAGACCCGAATTTTCTAAAAAATTTGTTAAGGATAAGTACCAAGCATTAGTTCGAATAGGGCTGTAGAAAATTGATTCACATTCCCTAATATTTAACGACTGAGGGGAATTGGGAAGAGATAACTCTTCGTCTAGATTAGTAAGTTCTTCAATAGAAATTAGTCTAGATGGAAGATCGTCAGTGACAATATTTATTACCCTAGGTGAACTAGGATCGCTAGAAGTTGGTGAAATAAATCCTGAGGATGTTTCCAAAATAGAAGGTTCAGTTTTAGGTTCAGAGATTTCAGGTTCGTCAGCCAGTTCACTAGTAGGAGAAATACTACCAGTAACTTCAGAAACTGAAATCGGCTCTTGAATGTGTTTTGTTATGGGTGTTTGATAATCAGGATGAACCACTATGGATGAAGTTCCAACTTCTATTGATTTAATCCTATCGCTACTAGACGATACCGGAGCATGAAGCCCTTCAAGCTAACTTGGTGTATATTTAGGGGGTTTCCCTTGTAGTCTCCGGGATTGTCTTGGAAATTCCGCCACAATTAAATATTTAACTAATCACACGCAAACAAAGAAAATTTCAATGAAAATAACTAAGGCCTCTAAAAAACAAACAACTGAATCACACGCTTAAAAATCTATGAGTTCAAACCACACACAAACAGTAACTTCCCGTACTAAAAACACTAGTTGGTGATGAAATCCAACTTAGTAGAAATTTAATACAGAAATGGTGGTTGGAACAGTTACCCCGACAAACTGATTAATGAAACAGACTAGCACAAGTTTCCTCACAAAACCATCTCGTGTGAAGAGAACCCCCCAGAGAGTCCAAGTGAGTCTAGTCAACGTCTGCTCCAGGTACAGTCAGATCTTTCCTTCACCGTCACCTTAGGAAACAATATTAAGTTTGTGGACACTAAGGTTACCAATAGTAACAAATATAACTGGGGGAACAGTCTCCGATCCGATCCCATGCGCAAGGGCAGAATAACAAAGCTCAATCCCCTTGAAGGTTCCTCAACATGGTTAATCCGAGGTTTACCAACAAGTGACCCTAGGCTCCTCGACAATGATTAATCCAAGGTTTACCATTTGTAATATGCGCAAAATATTCTATCTTCCCCAATGAAACATAATTGATTGTCTCAAAGGTTCGGACATGATCTCGTGATTGACTTCCTTAAGAGAAGCTTCCAAGATTATACAAATTACACTTGGGTTTATTTCCTACTGCAAGATTTGTCTACTTGTTTGTTTTACTACCTTGGAGAGTTAATTACTCCCTACTCCAAGATACTAGCCTAAGCTATGTTGGTGATAAGATCCCTAGAAAATAAGAAGATTGTTAGATGAATCTTAATTAAGCGTTAATTTTAAGAGTTGTTTCTTAAGTCAATGGGTGCCGAAATGAAACTCTGATGGTGTGAAGACTCGAATTCCAAAAAACACTAAAAATGCACCTAAAAATGATAATCAAATCGTTCCCTTTCAATGAAATTCTAATTAAGGAAAAGTTGGAGAATGCAATTCTTTTAATGAACAATTCCTTCTTTAAACATAAAGTTCAATTGAAAGAAAGTATTTTTGTCTTTTCAGAAACAACCCCAAATGAAACAAAACTATCAAATCTCATAAGAAAATCCTTTCACTTTCAGAAACTTGAAGCTATAAAACAAATCTCCTTCAAAAGAGATCTACAAAATTTTATAAAAAATACTCAAAACTATCAAACTAATTCTGAGATCTAGAAATTTTAACAATCTAATCGAATAAAAGCTTTAAGAAATTTTTTTTGAAGAATGTTTTACCTACCTATTCAGCAAACTAAGGATCTATTTGTTCAGAATAACAAACAGATCAAAAACACTCAATTATGTTTTTATAGAAAATGAAACTCAAAAACCGATAACAAAGTTTCTTGTCGAAGATTTGCAAAGAAGCAGGTAACTCTATTTCTTAATAAAGGATGATTTCACAATCAGGCCAGATTCAGAAAAAGACAAAATACCAATGTAATCTTAGGTACTTCCAACCAATGTTGTAGGAAACGTCCCCCCCCCCGGCTCCAAGCCCTGAAACGCGTCCTGTACGGATCCGTATGGGATCCGCACCCTAAACCACGGATCCAAATTTCGGAAACGCGTTTCGCAAAAAAAATTGTGATTCCTGGAAAATCCAGATCCATACGTTCAGATCCGCATTTCCATACAGTGGATTCACAGATCATACGGCAGATCGCTGCATGGAAGCGCGCGATTCCTGTACAGATCCGTACGGATCGCCAACGATTCCTTACAATGTCGTACGGATCCAACAAATGTAGGTCAAAAAAATGATTTTTTTGATTTTTTTTTTAACTTTTGTCTTTGGTTGGGTTAGTAGGTGAGTTAGTGCTGAGTTAGGGATAGGATGAAAAGTGACATTCTCATTTATTTTTAATTTTCATCCTTTTACTTAAATTTTTAACATTACCATGAAATGAATCAGGATGTTTGAGAGTGGTTCCAGCCTAATCGGACTTCATATGGAGAAAATAGAATTTCATATCTTATTCAAAATTCAACAAACTTTACAGTTTTCAGGAATTCAGGATCAATGGTATGGTGGCATGTCATTATATTATATCATGTATGAGGGTATGTGATTAGCATTTAATCAAGAGCACCAAGCCCTATATGTACCCTAGTGTTGGTGGTGTTAATTGTTGAACTCCTTTGTCATGTCGTTAGCAAAAAATTACATTTCAATCAGTCAAAATAATTGATCAAGCATGTTAAGTTCTTTCTACCAGATTTTAAGGCTTGCATTAGGGTTTGATCAAAATTGAGAAATTTTGACTAATGTCCCTAGATAATCGAGGTAGAGGCAAAGGTTGGACAAGAGGAGAAGAATCTAGATTATAGATGGTTGATGCTCAAATACTTAATCATTAATGTACAATGGATGTACTATCTCTCTTGATTTATGTACAAATATGCATGCTTCCATATCTTCTACAATTAATTTGGTATTTTGGATATTTTTTTAATATAAATGCAAAAAAAATAATATATATATATATATATATTAGACGCTTTCGAGATGCTTCGCTTCCTAGATTTTTTGGAAATGACGCTTCCACGTCCCCGCTTCCAAAAAACGTCCCCGCTTCATCCCCGCTTCGTGCAACGTTGCTTCCAATAGTCAATGCTTCAAATCGCTACAAAGACCAAGCGAAAAACAATCCAACATGCAAAACTTCTAGAAAATCATCAAAACACCAATACTACTAAGATTCATTCACAGAAAGCTTTTGACAGAAACAATCATCAATCTGGGCAGAAACCAAAAACTCTAAATCAAAATAAAGATAAACTAAAGGAAGAAATCCAAAGGTTTTTCAAAATTTTAACAGGGTCCGCAGGCTTGTAGAAGTAACAGGTGCGGTACCGCACTGTTTACTAAAGCAAAGATGCAAAACTGCCTGCACTGTGAAAATAAGGTAAAGTGAGGTCCCAGGAAAAATTAGAGAAAAACATAAAAGATCTCAAAATTTTCAAAAATAGAGAAAACATAAGCTACCCAGGAAGATGTCTATGAATCAAAAACTAGGAAAATGTTTCCTCAAATCAAAATAAAAGAGAACCAAAAACAACAAGTTCTTTCCCCAGTGGAGTCGCCAATTTCTTGGTGGATTAATCTGTCTTGCGAACAAGACCGATCTCCCTAGTACTAAAAGTATCTAGCAACAAACAGCCAAATAAAATAATATTTCTCTAATCATATATGATTCATTAAAAGCTCTATGGAGGTGTTAAGGACTTACCGTTTGTCCAATGCTTGTTTGAAGTCATTGTTGTCCCTCGCGCGTATGAAGGAGTTTTCCTCGTAAACCTGCAGTCAAAAACAAGCAAAATATTACATAGCACCTGTATAGAAATCATCATAAACCATGCTTATTATAGTGATAAAGGAATCTATGAAATAAACCATTGATTGAAAGCTTATTGAGAAAAATGAGTATATTTGTATTAATTTCAAAAGAAGAAAATCCTTACAACCTGAGCCTTGATGTTTCACAGGACTTTTCGGGGTCTGAAGCAGGAATCTCCTTTACTTTGATAAGCTCTGCACTCCTCCAACCAAGACGAATAGAGGTATGTAATCTTTCCTCACAAAAGTCTTAATTAACTGAGTCTTAATCTCAACAGCACTTAACTTCAAATATTCTAAAGCTTCAACTCCCTTTGAGGCTACCCAATGCCTCTTTTTATAGTAGAATAGAGGAGGTTTTCTGTTCCAACTATGAAGGGATAAAATCCTCCTTCAAAGGGATAAGCTCCTCACATCAAGGGGTTAGCTCCATAATGTAAGGGATACATGCACCTCATAAGAGCGGTTCTATCACCGCAAGATATTTTCTGGAAGCTTCTAGAATTCACTTTTATTGAGCTTTTTGGAAATTACTTGCGCCTTTTTGATCTTATAGGGGTCCACACTTTTATCACATATAAAGTGCGTTCAGGTATGCAGGAGAGCTGAAAATTGGGTGCGGGACCACAGGCAAGATAGCGAGAAAGTGCGATACCAAAGTTTAGGAGACTTTTAGGAATCTTTCTCTCATTTTCAGGGCTTGACATGAGGAACTGATATGTTAGACTTGCAAAGGGAGAAGTATGAGTAATAATGAGCTCATACACATAGCAGAATGTCAGGATGACAATTTTTAGTGTAACAGGGTGGATGTTGGAAATAGATAAGGGTGATGGATTGGCATGACCTTGGTCCTTCTGGAGCATGTGAGAAAATGAGAAGGAAGTCTAAGTTTGACTTCCTTTGACTAGGGTTTTGACCCACTTTTTCTTTTGGTGTTAACTTGATTTTTTTTCTATTTGCAAAGGTTGGAGAGCACTTGAATTCATTAGAGAGAGATAAATGGAGAAAATAAATTTTTTTCTTTTCATTTTTTCATTTTTTTTTTTTCTTTAGGCCTACTAGCCACCTCAATGAAGTTTTCAACTAGTAGGTCTACCTAGGTGCCTCAAAGGAGGTTTTTAGCTAGGATCTTCTTTTTTTCTCTTATTTTTTTTTTTCCAACCTATTGACCACCTCATGGAGGTTTTCAATCAATGAGCCAATATTAGGCACCTCAAAAGAGGTTTTCACCTGAGATTTTATTATTTTTCCTTTTTTCTCTTTTTCATTTTTTTAATTTTTTCTATCCTACTATACTTGAAAAAATAAAACCTCTTTCAAGTATAGGAATACATCCAATGCAACCATGTGCACATTAATATGACAGATAGAATCATGTGTAGGATTGAAAGACATGCTTTGACATGTACCTGAATATGAGAGACAAAATTCTTTGACTGAGATGATATCAAGTAATGTTGAAGAAGAGTGTGTTGCTGCAACTTAATGACTGTCTTGAGCCATATTTAAATATAGTTGTTGTGTCCCTAGTGTACTTTCAGATTTGGATAATCTTGGATGTATTCTTCTTCTATGATATTCAGATATTCCTCTTTTTGTTTATTATTCTCTTGAAAAAATGGAGGAAATGATGGTAAACATGAGGGATCTTTCTCAATATTTGATTCTGGTGTACGCTCTTCATCAAGTGTAGTCCCTGCTTCTTTGATCTCCTCACTTGAATCTTGTTCTTATGGATGTTGTACTTCAATGACATCAAGACAATATCTTTTTTGCAATACCTTTCTTGAACTAAGATGAAAACCATCTAGATCAAGAGGATATGTTTGGTATTATTGTACCTCAACATTGTAAGTGGGCTAAGATACTTCATTGTGTGGGTTTGGAAATGGTGCTACAGGTATTTGAGTGGGAGTGGATATATGATATGGATGTGGTTGAGGTTGTCATTGTGGTGGAGGTGGATAGGAGGCATAGCATGGAGTTAGGTATGGAGGATATTGAGGAAAATATTGAGGATTTTCCATAAGGTCCTTGCCAACCTTGTTGCCAAGATTGGTTTTGGGCTTGAGATGGTGAAGGTTTCTAAGGAGGGAGTGTGTTCCAATTAGTTTGAGATGAAGGTTAATAAACTTGAAATTGTGAAGTAGGTCCTTGCATCATATCAATTTTACTAGGCTCCCATGGTCTTCTTGGAGCTTTATAACATAGCTTCTATGGTGATTGACTTGCTCCATTGTGTTCTTGGTAAACTTCCTTAAACCTTGGTAATGATGGACAATATTTAGTAGCATATGATTCTGCATGGATAACACAAATATCAACATATTCTTTTTGCTCATTTTGCGTTCTTAACATTTCTACTTGTTCACTTAGATTGCTAAGAATTTTTGTTTTAAAGCTATCAAGAAAATCTCCAAGTTCATCTTGACTTACCAATGTTGATGTTGATTTACTTACTCTTGCCCTTCCTCTTGATATGTGCTTGCATGTTTCACAAATTTCTTCAAATGATAATTAGCATACATCTCCTTTACTCATGAGATCAAGGAGATCGATCCACTCATCCCTAATTGTTCTAAGTAAGAGGGTTTTTAGTGTGTCAAGTCCTAAATGTTGTAATTTTT
Source organism: Pinus albicaulis (assembly GCA_034641835.2). Lineage (NCBI taxonomy): Eukaryota > Viridiplantae > Streptophyta > Pinopsida > Pinales > Pinaceae > Pinus > Pinus albicaulis. The sequence continues at coordinate 142,212,320 of CM076572.1, read as the reverse complement.
CCCTCTTGACATTAAGCATGAACCTATATATTAGATCCTCAAGGCTCTCATCTTCTTTTTGATTCATTATAAATATTTCTTGCTTAAGATCATGGTCTTTATAGTTTTCTTGAAATATCTTTTGCATATCATTCCATGACCTTATTAAATTAGTACCTAGACTCATGAACCATTTAAGAGCTCTATCCTTCATGTTGCAGAAAACAATCTCAATTTTTGAGTGTGTGATAAGTAGCCATAAGATCTACAAAGTATTTCAAATTCAAAGAGAAAGGTTTCCGGATCCTTTGACCTCATACCATGGAAGTTGGGAAGGAAAGATGGAGGGATGTTCTTCATATGCTCACTAACATCAGTATCTTGAATGGGAAATCCAAGAGGATGTTCTTCATTGTCATGATCTCCATCAATTTCTTATAACTTATCTTCCATATTTTCTTATTCTACCTACAAAAGTGGGTGGTGATGTGGTTCTTACTATACCACGTGATCAAGTGGGGGGGTTGGTGTTGGAGAAGTTTTTTTTTTTTTTTTTTTTTGAATAAGAATGTTAATGCAATGCAATTTTTTGTTTTTGAAATGAAATATGCCTAATGAATTTTTTTGTATTTGCAAAAATAAAATAAATGAATAAACTAGGGAAGAAAACAAGGCATACTTTGACACCTCCCCACCAATGACGCCAAAAATTGATGAGCTTTAGCATTACAACAAGAATGTTTCAACTATCAAGGCTACCAACTTTACTTATCAATCTGGGGTTTGTACAAACTTGAGAGGTATCGACACTATATGTGCAGCATAAAATGAGTCCTTATTTTACTTATTTGATGCAATGGTGTGACTTTTATGAAATCAAAGCCTAAACTAATTTCAGAAATGGAAGTGTTGCTTTGAAAAAAAATTAATCCTAGGAAAGAACAACAATTTGTAATTGAAATCCTCAGAGCATAAATTCAAATAAAAAGACATAATCTAATTTGTGAAAATGAATGTTCTAAGTGGTTTTTATTCTTCCTAAATCATGTATTTAGATCCTAAGGGTCATTTTTCAAGCCTAAGAGACAAAAACCAACTTTTGGGAGCAAATGTTGTCGGGTTTACACATGCTACAAGTGTGCTACAAGAAACTCTGTTTTTGCTACAGGAAAGTCTGTTTTGGAAATAACTCACTAGATGACCAAGTAAAGAAAATTCAACTGGTACGGAAAATTTTTTGTTAGTAATTAGGATGTCTTAGGTCTCAATTCCAAGTGGAATCACTTCAAAATAGCCCTGTTCACACATGCTAAAAAATAATAGAAAATTACTACTCCAAAATCTGGGAGTTCAAGAACTAGTGAGCTAGTTAATCTATAAAATGCCTACTAATCAATTGAAAATGAAATGGGCTGAGTTTTGTTATTAAATTTAACATTATTATGACCTAATACAATTGGAATCAAGTCAAATGGATCTCATTAAACCTTTCTAAAAAATAGCATAAATTTACTACTATTTTGCTACAAGCCATTTCCAGAAATCTTATATTCGTGAACTAGTAACCGAATCCAAGAAGCTTAATGATTAAGATGACATTAAAAATTTATTCTAAGGATGAATAATGTTTTTGAAACTATAAAAAACCTGAAAATAAGTCACTTAAATCATTTAACTCAATCCTACAGTAAGAAAAGAAACAATACTAAATACAAAAATATGAAAAACAGAGAATAAGAGATGCATGTGAAAAAGAAGGGAAAATAACACAAAGAAATTGTGCAAGAGGGCTCTAAGGCTCTTGGGATGGTCAAGACCAAGGAGGATTGAGAGTCCTATGGAAGAAACCAAGCCTTAGAAGCTAAAAATGGCACCAATCTTCATTATTGAATCAATCCAAGTACATCCTTGCAAGAAAAGAAAGTGGAGCTGCCATAAAACAAGTTTTCTCCACAATAATACTAAAAAATACATGCCCCTAGAGGCCAATTCGAATTTCTACTTATAAAAAATGACGAGGAAGAATTATCCTCAAAAGGAGGAATATTTCCCCTCCAAAATCCCTCAATTAGTGGATCTGGTTCCCAACACTAGGAGTTTGCAGTAAATAGCATGGAACACATTCCTAGTTTTTCTCAACCATCAAAGTTCCATAATATCTCCATAATTTCTCAATTATTTCATGACATTTTGTTCATTTATGATCCAATCTTGATTCTCCAGTAGTAGGGATCAAGTCCCTAAATTATCTTATTCTCCAAATCTCCATAATCTTCCCAATATTCTCACAATATCCTTCAAAAATAAATAATATTAGGCACAAATATGAAATTATCTTTAAACCTTCCTAAGAACATATTAAAGCTTGAAAAAACATTATTAATTGTAGAAGGAGAGATTTAATATATATTTTATGTGCCTAAGAAAGGTTATATGGGTCTTAATTTATGTCTAATTTAAAGGCCCATCAATAGGTTAAGTGTAAAATAAATCAATTCGCATAGACCTCATACGTGTCCATATCCCACAATGATGTTAAGCATGAAAATACATATATAACCTTGAAAAGTCCTTGAGAGAGAAACAACTTCCATTTTAACAACCACATTCAAGAATTATATTTATATTATGTGGAACAAAAATTCAGATGCTAGAAATTTGGATATTATCCAAACATGAGAAAATTCAGATATTTAGTTGACATCCAAATAATTCCAAAATGTAGACATGAGGTTCAAAACACAAAAAATGGCATTATATTATTATCTCAATATAAATTTTGGAAATTGAGTCAGAAATTTATTATGTGCTTCAAGCAAGGTTTGTTGTTGTTGTAGCAGTCCTTTCCAGCATGGTATTCGTTCTCCAAATTCAGGGAAAAATGTTGTTTTTTTTGTTGTCATTGGTTTCATTTAACAAACATACCATCAAAATATGTTTACTTTCCTTTGCAACTCCATTTGTCTATATTTGACAAAAATTACTAAAAAGAGATTCCTTTGCCCCTCTCATCTCCTTGAAGAGACCTAAAGCACTAGGCAGATCTTTATTTGCAAAACGTGACTTGATAAGGGCATCATAACAACTCCCATCAAAGTTGAAGCCTTGCCTCCTAACCTCCTTGAGAATTTTTAGCTAGTCTTCCTAGATTGTAATTCTTGTAAAATGGATCTTAATTTCATTGAAGGTATGATTGTCACTAACTGTCTGGATGATGGATATTACCAGGGTTGTGGGAATTTTAAGCATGGAAAATATGCTAACAAAAACGTGCTAAATATTTATTCTCATATTGTTTCATCGGATAAAAGTACTAAAGGAACTACTGGGATATTTTCCCAAAAGGGCGATATTTGGGCCCTTTACAGAGAGTGGAATTATGCTTGGAATGAAGACACTCCTTCAAAAGTTAAATGTAAGTATGAAATGGTAGAAATTGAAAATGACTTGTGGAAGAGGTTAGAGTGAGTGTGGTTCCTCTTGTTAGGATTGATGGTTTCAATTCTATGTATCAGAGGAAGAAAGCGGTTAAATTGTTTCCCATGAAGGGGCTTCTTAGAGTTTCTCATAGGTTCCAGAAAAGAGACTTTTGGGCGTAGAAGCCCAAAATTTACCCCAAAATTATTGTGAGCTGGACCCTGCTGCAACTCTTGAAGATGAATTCAAGGGAACTTGATCACTTTGCCTTTTAATTAGGACTGTAACCTTTGTGGTTTTGGGGTGTAATTTGGATATGTGGTAAAAAAAATATACCATACTCTTTTGACTGCCATGCAGTAGGATTAAATCGAGCTTTCAAAGCTACACATGACTTATTTGGAAGTGTAATTGCATAGCAGGATGTTAGCATCGGTTACATTGAATGGCCAAGAAGATGTTGGTTTGTGCACTAACCTTCTCTTCTAGGGAGAAAGTTAAATATTAAGACATCGTTGACTCTCATTTTTTTCATTACTAACAAGTAATGATAACTGTGTTCGATTATATAACTTGTTGAAATTTTTTTAGGGATATATAAGTAGGGATAGATATGAGGATGGATATGCTAATTTCTCTGTACCTTATCTTTATTTGATGTGAAAAATTCCTTGAAAAAGTTCATATTGTTGGAATATATGAAGAGTGGAAACATGCTTAACATAAACCATTCAATAGTTGTGATGTGATATTAAAGGCTTTTTATAATTCTAGTTACTTTTTTTGTATGACTAGATTAAATAGTTTGTAAATTATTGTATATTAGCTTGTTGTGTGAGTCATGCTACATGGGTATGACATTGAACTAACTCCATTGAGTTATTTGTATCAAGTTAAAAATAGGGGTTGCATGATTTAAGATTTTACAAAGGTTACACCATTATGTGTCCAGCATTTTTTAAAAATCAATGCCTATATATTCAATTTCAAGGAGTACCATAACTCTCACATAATTCTTTAAAGGGTGCTAGCTCAATGGAAGAGCACATGCTTTATAAGCAGGAGGTCGGTGGTTCAATTCCACTGTGTCCTAATATGAATTAATTAATGATATTATAGTTTATTTTTAATTAAATACTTTTAATATTGGTTTATTTTAATGGTGATATATTTTTCCAGATTCTTCATTTTATATTGTCTCTAAAGAGACAAAAGTGATGTTGTATTATCTTTGAATGTAAATTTTTATTATCTTTTGAGAGACAATAGTTAGGACCAAAGACATTGTCTCTGGAGAGACAAAAATTCTTGTGTTTTATGTTGTCTTTATAGAGACAATATTTTAAGACAATTTAATTTGAGACACCCACTTAAAGACAATATTTAAGACAATACACAAGTTTTCTTTTGTCTCAAGTTAAGACAATTTACAAAAAAATTATCTTAAATATTGACTTAAAACCCTCTTTTGTGTTGTAGTGGAGGATATGTTTAGACATAAAAGTTTCCCGTATCCAAAGAGATGTGCCATATTGGGAACGTTGGAATTGATTCAACTCAGAACATTCCAAGTCGAGTGCCAAATACCAAGCTGGTTGGTGGCAGTGCAGTCAAGTCACGACAACCTAAGGATCATTAATTGTATGTGGTGGATGAAAATTCAGTACCTACCTTACAACCTAGTCTCACATAAAGAAGTAACTCAAATATAAATCAATATATTTGAGTTAACATCTTCTCGCGATATATATATATATATATATATATATATATATATATATATAATTTTTTTTTCTCAGAAAAAATGTGCTTTCTGGGTGAAAATGTGGAGTTGGCTTACACTTTTTGCCCTTTTTTGGGAAAAAAATATCATTTTTAGAAGTTTTTCAACTTTCTGCAAGAAAAAACAATTTTTCTGTTTAGAATTTCATTTTACAATAAAAAAAAAACTTGTCATAAATTTTATTAACTTTCTATTACTTATTTTTGGAATTTTTTTATTCACATTTGATATGTCAACTTAACAATTCTTTGAGTGTGTACTCTTTAACAATTAAGGGATTCATAAAAATTCATGTTGTTCAACACTAGTGTATTCTTTGTTAACTTGGCGTTTTTGAGAACAAAATGTGTTGCAACAATCTAGACACACTCTACTTTGGTATATCTACGAAAACAACTGATGCATATCATAATTACTCTATTTTTTTGAACTAAACCAACATGAAAAAACTGCAGATTTTGAATAAGTTTAGTTCAACGTCAAGTTTCTCAATGTATTATTTATAAACTAAAAATATAAAAATTGCCCATTACAGATGACGGACCAATGTAATGCACCATAAATTTTTCAATTTTTTTTACAATGTATTTTGGGAGATACAAAATTTTGATTTCACTGAATTATAATGACCTTCAATTTTTTTTTTGCACCCATTTTATTAAAAAATAAATTAAAATTAGTAAATATCTATGGAATTCCACAAAAGTTATATCTATTGAAAGTAGATTGAATTATGCAAATGCTAGTCTTGGTTCCGAAAGTTAATTCATAAAATTTGATGGAGTTTAACCATTCCAAAGTTGAAGAAATATGTTCAGAGCCAAGCTGCAGTGTAGTTGCAGATGTTTTAATTCGGCTGAAATTTTGTAGTAGTTCGGTCAAACTTTTCTCAGTGTCCCATCCCGTTAATTTTAACAACACAAATGTTCAGCCGAACTTTTAAAAAAAGTTCAGCCAAAATTTTAAAAAAAGTTCAGCCGAACTTTTGGTTGCTCATTCTGTAGGCCGCAAAACAAAAATCAATAAAGCCCTTCCAAAAAACACATTTCGCAAACTCTATAAATATACGAAAACTGAATCATTATTTTTGCACATTTTTTCATTTAGGATGAATTTTCATACTAAATAATTTGGGCTGAATTTTCAAAGGATATTTTTTGGGCCAAATTTTCAAAGGAGATTTTTTGGGTTGAACTTTCAAAGGAGATTTTTGGGCTAAATTTTCAAAGGAAATTTTTTGAGCTGAATTTTTAGATGAGATTTTTTGGGCTAAATTTTTAGAGGAAAATTTTTGGGCTAAATTTTCAAAGGAGATTTTTTGGGCAAAATTTTCAAATGTAAGGACATTTTACTGGCGGAATTTTTTTTAGAGTAAGTGTTTTAGGCTCAAGTAAATCTTTTGTGATGATTTTTTAAAGTGAGATTTTGTCTAAATTTTTAAAGTGGATTTTTTTTGCAGAATTTTGAAGGAAATTTCAGTGAGCTTCATTTTCAAAACACATTTTTTTGGTGGAATTTTTAAAGTAAGTTTTTTGGGATGAAGTAAGTCTTTTGTAAAAAAAATTTAAAGTGAGTTTTTTTGAAATTAAGTCTTTAGTGATGAATTTTTAAAATGTGTTTTTGTCTAAATTTTTAAAGCGAGTTATTTTTGCAGGATTTTGAAGGAAATTTTTTGAGCTTCATTTTTTAAATACATTTTTTTAGCGGACTTTTTAAAGCAATTTTTTTAAAGTAAGTGTTTTTGGCTGAAGTAAGACTTTTGTGCTGAATTTTTTTGAAATTAAGGTTTTTGTGATGAATTTTTAAATGGATTTTGTCTAAATTTTGATAGTGAGTTTTTTTGCAGGATTTTGAAGGAAATTTTTGGAGCTTGATACTAAATTTTCATGGAAAATCAAAGAAATTGCAAGAGAAAATATGATTGAACAAGAAAAATTGAGGCTTATAGAGAATACGAGAGAGAATATCACAAAAAAAGGAAAGAAGAACGCTCAAATATTGAAAGGGAAAATCAACATCAACTAGAAGTTGAAGCAGGTATGTAAACGTAAGTATTATAAAAATTATTTTAAATTTAATTAACTTGTATTTTGAAACTTAATTTTTATTTGATTCAAATTAATTTGAAACAAAAATTGCAATGTAAAGAGAGAGAGATATTCCTCGTAATATTGATGATGAGATGGAAAATGTTGAAAGACCAAGTGAAAAAAATAATGAACTAATGATTGAAGATGTTGAAATAAATTCAAGTGAATATTTTTTTTTGTAAATAAGACTAATTCTATTAAGAAATCATACATTACAAAATGAAGTTACAGTCAAGAGAAGCTAGATAGTAGGGATGTCGGAAATGATAAATTATCAAATTTGGTCCCGATAGTAATGAAGAAATAAGAAAAAAGGATGAAGAGGAGTAACTAGGAAACAAAAGGAGATAGACACTAGAGTCTACCCAGAATGCGTCAAATCCTCATTACGACATTTTTTTCCTTTATTTTTGTTAACTTTGACCTAGCCAACACAATGCGGATGGGATAGAACCACTTGAAGACTGTTGTTCACTATGGGAATAATCCCCTTATCCGAGTCAGAGGAGGAGGACTCATGAGTTCATTTCTATGTATTCAAAGAGACAATGGATCCCTCAGGGCCAATCGAGGGCGTATCCTTCGTATGCTTTGTTGCCTCCACTTCTACTTCAGTCTCCTCCTCATCTGAGCTGAAGGACCCATTGTCATTCATGGGAGGGGGGAGGATCACATGGTTTCCAACTTTTATATTTTGATTTGCTATTGCTTTTCTTCTTTTCGGTGAGGAATTTGGAACACATGTTCTAAAGGTGCCCTGTTTTATGGAAGTGGCAACAACGGAAGGTATTTTTATCATAGTCTAGGGTTTGAGTCCATGGGAAATCACTAACTTTTAGATTTATTTGATCGGTTAGACCTTTAATCATGTCTATTTCTGTGCAAATTCTGTCGTATATGTATATTACTTTCTCCCCCCTAGAGGGATCTTTTGCCAGAAAGTAGCCCAGGGTGTTTCCAATTCCTTGGAATACAGAAAATTCTCACAAATGCGTAAGTAACTTTGGAAGCCTAACCCAAATAGGAAGCTTGGTAATGATTGTCGTAGAGGGGTCAAAGTCTAGGAACTAGGGGGTGAGGAATAGCCCTATTGTTCCCCAAAACGATGTGCCCCTAGTTAAGGATTTTTTATAATATTCACTGAAAGAAAACACAACTATGAAGAAACCCTTGGAGTAGAATATAACATTTTTGTTTTTGGTCCAAGTGGAGTTAATCCATTGGTAGAGATCTGCTGTGGGGGGCTATAGTCCATTAAATCGACAAATGATGGCAGATTATGCATACATTTGAAGCTAATCTTCAAGAGCTGGATGGGAGATTTCTATAGAGGGGACTTCCTCAAGTTTATCAACCAAAAAAGGCTTGTGAGCCTCAGAGGGTTGAGCATATTTCTTGGGAGGCTGTGCATGGACATCCTCCTCATAAGAGAAAGTTGGAGCGGAAGATGGTTGCCCAGCTGCTCCCCCTTGCAAACGAAAAGTTAAAACTACACAAGAATATCTTCCAATATTATAAAATAAGATGGTTAAAGAGTCCTCTAGTTGTTTACCTCCATATGGTAATCTCTACAGAGTTGAGGGAATCCCCAACCTGTGTTCAAGGGCATGCAAGAGGTTCTGCACCAGATCCATTGAGTGCACCTAATGAAGCATGGATTTACTAGAGGGAAGCAAGATCTGTATCTGAATGAAAGGGGATGAGAGATATGGGAAACCCTAGTTTCCAGAGCGTATCTGAGAGGCCAAATTGATGATCTTGGGTGGCTCGTTGCAGCTTGAGGCATCCTCTTTATATTTTCCATTTCCCCTACTGCAAAGGCCACTCTGGCAGGTAAAATCCGAGGTCTCACACTGGAGTAATGAGCACAGGGTTAGGGTAGCACATTCGATGCCCTGATCGATGGAAGACGTTGCATTGAGGGTCAAGGCGTCCTTCAGGAACCCATCGGGAAAGGGATCTATCCCAATCCAACTTGTGATATTACCATAGACTTAAGAAGAGAGTGAATCTGCTGCTATGTTTACATTAGAGACACAACACTTTCCTTCTTCAGATTTTCGCCAGTGTAGCTACTCTCCTTGTTGGGCCCAAGTTGAATCAGGGGCATGCTGGATCTTTAGACTCCATGATCCACAAGGTTGATCTGAGGCTTGGTGGCAGCACATAGATGGGAGTCACATGTAAGAAACCTAGGGTTCATCTTGGATCCGCTTTTGCAACTCCGCAACCTCAAAATTCAAGTGAATAAATTGAGTCACCAGGTATATCATACACATGACACACACACACACACACACACACACACCCACCTACACACACACATATATATATATATATATATATATATATATATATATATATATATATATATATATATATATATATATATATATATTGTGTGTGTGTGTGTCATGTGTATTATTCAAAGTATACATATTTATTAATTTTTCAATTTCATTCAAACTCTATTTTTTAATTTAATTATTTATTGAATATTTAAACCATTTTGTACATATAATTCTCATATGTACAAATGAAATCAATATCGATGATGAGATATTAGAAAATGTTGACACTGACACATATGGAGATAAAAAACCTGACCATGTTATACGATATAGTGTTAAGAGCATTATATTATATGTTCTTTAAAGATGAAAATGTGGCAGTTCAAGCCCAAATTTTGAAAAGTCTCTTAACACCAAAGAAATTAAAAGAAGCTACAACTCTATTGGGTATTCGAAAATCAACGAAAGATTAAAAAAGTGAAGGAAAATGTGATACAAAATATAAATAGTGCTCTAAAATCAATTGGAAGATCTAGACAGAAAAATGATTTAGATGCTGGTAGAGAAATACAAATGGTAGTGGTTTCATCAAGTACTAAATAAAACCATTTGGTAAAATCGATGCCGAAAGCATTAGGGACCTCACAAAAAACATTACACAAACATCATAAATTTTGATTGCAAATAGATGTAAATGACAAGCTCGCTTGCTGGACATTTATTTGTAGGCAACCATACAAAGGTAGACTTGGAGACGATGTTAAAAAAACAATATATGAATATTGGATGAAAACTTCACGTGTTTCACCAAAAACAAGGGATGTGATGCAACGAAGAATAAAATGAAATCAATATGAAGAACATGCAAAACATATCTTGGACTCCACTCAGATAGAATAGTTCAACAAAATCATAGAAGAGAATCATGGAATTAATGTCTTAATCAATGCTTTTGTGCAACAAAAACCATGGTATGTTAAACCTATCACTGTACGCGACACTTGATGTTATCGTTATCATGTGGAATTTCAGTTATATTATGACACATTCCTTAATTTTGGTAAAACATTTTGGAAAAATTCACCTCCTCCTTCCACTATCCATGATTTCATATTGAATATATTCATACATCTATTGGTTCAAGTAGTACTACAAGTGCTAAACGAATTGATTTACAAGAAGAAGAAATTTTTTTGATAGAGTTTTTGAGAAAGTTTGAGGAAGAAATTTATAAATACACCAAGCATTCCCATAGATCTCAATGGCAGAACTTGCAATTCAAAAATTATCGTGAATTTTTTCCACTAGGGACCATTTTTTCAATAGTTGATTTGGCAAAAAACTACACATTTGTTCCACAAAAATAAATACGGAGTAAATACTATCATTTTGACCAAGTCTCCAAGCTTGTCCATATTCTATATAGACATGCTGAAAAAAATGTTGATCATATAGAAAGCACCAGTGAAAATCAGCATGTTATTAAAGAATATCGCTTTTATATCAGTGACGATCATACACATGATACATATTTTGTACAACATTGTTTTGAAAAGATTTATGACTACTTGAAAAGTCGTGAAATAAAGTTAAATGAACATTGGATAGGGTCAGATGGATGCGCAAGTCAATTCAAATCTTCACAAACATTCTTTTGGTTATGTCGTCTTCATATGAAAACCCACATTAAAAATTGTTGGAATTTCTTTGAGACTAGTCATGGAAAGGAGAACATGACGATGTAGGGGCATGTACAAAATGAGCACTTTGAAGATATCAAATGTACCACTCTGCAAACTGACTTGTCTCAGCTGAACAAGTTGTTCAATGGTGCATCGCTGCACTAAGCCATGAGACTAACTAATCAAGGGAAGTACTAAGGTACATGATTTAATTTTTATTGGATTTCTAATTTTAAACATTATTTATGACAATGATTATCTTTGATGGTATTTTGAATAACATATTTATATTCTTGTTTGAATTTTCCATATAGGTTTTTTTGACATATTTGGGTCTAAGATGTAGATAGATCGATTGGAGATGATGTTGAAATAATAAAAGGGACTTGAAAATTGCATTCAATTAAAACAAAGTTGTCCAAAATGTGTTTGTATTGGATAAAATAAATTATTCTTGTTTTTGTCATGTTTTCATAGACAACACAGAATCCAATGATATTTGTGAAAACAAAATGTATGTAAAATATTGGCAACATACATAACTAAATACAAAGGGGAAAATGTCTGTTGCAGACTTTGAAGAAATGCAATCAGAGGAGCCTGCAGTATCATCCTAAGGTGATCGAGTTTCTGATATTGTTAAAGGTAACATTTTAATTTCTTTCAAATTAATTTTTTAGAAATAGATAATAAAATAAAGTACACATGTTAATGTTAAAGTTAATTTTTCATGTTAATTATGATCTAAATTAAATGTAAGTTTGTTTTATTGTGCAGTAGATGTTTTTGTTGTAGTTGCACCTACTACCAAAAATGAAAATGTGAAGTATTTTTTGATGCGTTGCATTGAACAAAATATGAAATTATTGGAAAACTATGATGATAACGGTTTTACATATGACAGAGGGTCTATTATACTGAAAGGTTATTTTTTCCAACAAACTCATCAAATTCGGGATTTTTTTTACTTTCAAGGTTATGAACCTAATGCCATAAGTTGTCAATATAGTCACTTGGTATGTGCAGCACGCATAAAGTTGATAGAAGTTCAATCAAAGAAAAATTTAAAAATTAAGAAATGGAAATTTTCAAAAACCGATTACAAACTGATCATTTAAGATGGAATTCCATTAGATTTTTTTAGATTGAACTACCCAAAAATTTCTTCTCTTTGGATTCATCTTTTATAACTTCCAAAACTCAACTAAAAATTGAACTAGCCTTTTTTTGCACATTCTTAAGTTTTACAATTAATATAATATGTATATTTTATGTTATATGTACAAGTGTTTGCACATGAACATTTTTTTGGTACATTCACACGAGTAATTTATACACATGTAGATTATCTAGTCTTAAACAATTTCATACTTTCTCTGGTACAATTTTTCATAATGTCATTATTGCAAAATGTACATATCTATGTATCTAGCATAGTTGATATAATGTAAATTTTAAGTTGCACGATTTTGTTTTAGATGTATCTATTAAGAAAATTATAATATTCGTTCTTGAATGCAAAATGTGTGGTACGTGTTTTGTAATTTCCAGTGTATTATCAACTGAAAGTAGTTTTTTTATGTACATTAATGAAAAATGTCTTGCACTGGATATATGTTTTAATGCAATTTTAAAATTTTATGATTGTTTGACACATCTATGAACACCCATAATTTTATGATTGTTTTTAGATGTATACATCGATATGTATTGTACTTCAATCATTTTTACATATATTCAAACATGTACTTCAATCATTTTTATGTGCATATATTCATGAACTTAAATTTGTAAAATCATATATGATTGTTTTAAATGACATGTATGATCATGCAAAATGTACTTAAATATCACCTAAATAATAGATGTATCCTAAAATTATATAACATTCACACACATGTTCAAATGCATAACATTTACTAATGTATATGTTAAATGTAATTTGAAATTTTCATCTAGATTCATTTTATATTTAACAAATAAAATGACAACCTGGTTTTTAAAAACAAAACATTATATCACAACATGTGATCACATGCCAAATGTAGTTCAATTATCTAAAATATATACATGTATGTGTTTTGTAATTTGAAATTTCCCTCTAGATTCATTTTATATTTAACAAATAAAATGACAACTTGAGTTATAAAAACAAAACATTATATCACAACATGTGATCACATGCAAAATGTAGTTCAACTATCCAAAATATATACACGTTCTTTGTAATTTGAAATTTCCATCTAGATTTATTTTATATTTAACAAATAAAATGATAACTTGAGTTTTAAAAACAAAACATTATATCACAACATGTGATCACATGCCAAATATAGTTCAACTATCCAAAATATACACGTGTTTTGTAATTTAAAATTTCCATCTAGATTCATTTTATATTTAAAAAATAAAATGACAACTTGAGTTTTTAAAACAAAACATTATATCACAACATGTGATCGCATGCCAAATGTAGTCCAACTATCCAAAATATATACATGTGTTTTGTAAATTGAAATTTCCATCTAAATTCATTTTATATTTAACAAATAAAATGACAACTTGAGTTTTAAAAACAAAACATTATATCACAACATGTGATCACATGCCAAATGTAACTATCCAAAATTTAAAATCATTATTGATAAAAGTAAATGTAGTTTGAAACTATATCCAAAATGTAAAATATGTCCAAAATTTATATCACATGAACAATAAAAGTAAATATATATAATAATGTGTAGTGTTACAAGTATCAAGTTATATAGAAAAGTAAATATGACTACATAAATAAGACTTTATATAGAAAAGTAAATTTATGACTATTTATCAAATAAAATGTTGTACATGTGCATCATCAATCAAATAGAGATGGATCGAGTGTCTTTTCCAGCAGCGTTCTGAGCCTCGTTGTGCTATCCTCTGAAGAATGGGGAACCTGTACACAACGTGAACAAACGTTAAAATTTAATGTTTTAAAATTGAATGAGAATGTAGAACTTCATGTAAAAAAAAAAGAAAATATCATGCAATACCTTATGTAGTTCCCTCTCCATTGTATTTTGTTGTTCGTCGATCAATACATCCTCCATAGTAAACTATACAATATACATGTACAAGAATATATATATATATATATATATATATTAAAAAATTTCAAATGAAAATGCCTACACTAATTTGCATTAATATTAAAAAAATAGTTAGACAACTTGTTCAAATGGTGTGAATGTTCCTATCTCCATCATATACTCCATCGCTAGAGTCCTTGGAGAACGGAAATCATCTCCACAAACCTAAAATTCCAAAATTTTAAAACTATAAAATAACTCAAGATCTACATCTCATTTTTTAATGAAACTTTTGAACTTCAATTTATAACTTAAACATATAAGTGAAAAAATTAATACTTGTGACGGTGGATTTGGCACATCTCTTAATAGGGAAGAAGAGGGTGGCTCCAAATGAAAATCATCTCCACAAACCTAAAATTCAACAATTTTAAAACCGTAAAATAACTCAAGATCTAGATCTCATTTTTTAATGAAACTTTCACTTCAATTTATAACTTAAAAACATGTAATGTCCCCTAATAATTTTAAAATAATAAATAATATATAAATAATATAATATAAATAGATAAATAAGTAAATAAATAATAAGTCAAGAGAATAATAAAAATAATAAATAAAATAGTAAACAATAACTGAAGTTCTAAATAAATAGTAAATAATAAATTGGAGACCTAACCAGTAAATAAATAAGTGAAGTTAAGAGTTAATTAAGAAATAGTTAAGTAACAAAAGTAAAAAAATGAAATAAATTAATAAAGAGTTAAACTACGAAACTATAAAAAGAAGTAAAGTTAACAAATGTTAAGTTAAACTAAGAGAAACACTAAATTAAGTAAAACTTAAAATAAAAAAAATAAAATTTGCATGTTGACACAATGAATGTGTGCATGTGGTTCCCATTCCATTGTTTGGTATATTTAGTAGACATTGAGGAAGATTCATGGATCATTCTTTCATCCATTCTCTGGAAAGAAAGGTTTTGTGAAGCAAATGATACCCTAGCAGTAGTACGTTGATTGAGGGCTCGAGGGTGGCCAGCTGTGGAAAGATTATGTGCGGTTGGGTGGAGAATTGTCCCAAAAAATTTGTTGCGGTTAGCAAGATTCAAATAACGTTCAATTTTGGAGTCTCAATTAAGAAATATCGTCATTACAGGTAAGCCGTCTTTGATCGTGTTTATGAAAATTCTATGATGATTAGTTAAACAGCTTTTGGGTTGATTATTAATTGTTTATTTGATATAATTAATTGCATGTTAAATTTGAGATTGTTACATATGGTATCAGAGCGGATTTCAACTCTATGTGACCTCTAGGTAAAAGCTTGAAAAAAAAATGTTTAGCAATTTATCTATAATTTTTATGTGATTTTTTTAATATATTAAAAATACAAAAGTTAATTTTTTAACAAAATATATATTCAAATTAGTATGCATATTTTTAAATCGAATAATTACTTACATCGGTTATTAAATAAACACTATTATTTTTAACTTTGATATCACTTCTTACTCGCATGTATAAGGCTCTACAAAATATTAATATAATTATATACATGCTTCCCAAAATACTATTATAATATTATTTCAAATAAATAGATATTAACTCTACATACGTCTTGTTTACATGCATGTGGATTCCAAATATATTATCAATTTTTATTTTTAACTTGTTTACATGCATGTGGATTCCCAAATATATTATCAATTTTTTATTATTTTATGATTTTAAAAAATAAAGGATTTACATGCATGTGGATTCCAAATATATTATCCAAAAAAAAAAAAAAACGTGTTTACATGCATGTGGATTCCCAAATATATTATCAATTTTTTTATGATTTTTAAAAATAAAGGATTTATATGCATGCAGATTCCAACTATATTATCATTTTTCATTTTTATTTTTAACTTGTTTACATGCATGCAGATTCCCAAATATATTATCAATATTTTTTTATGATTTTAAAAATAAAGGATTTACATGCATGCGGATTCCAAATTATTTAGTTACGCTATTTAATATAGTCAATTATTTGGTTAGTTTAAAACATACAACCGTGAAATTTATGCATAGTGGTCTTTTCTTAAGATTAAGAAAACTACTACATAAGAAAATGAAATATTTTAAGGTTTTTGTATTTTTTCATATAGAAAGTGTTAGTTTTATATCATGTATAAAAGTTTAATTAATTATAAATAAGAATGTAGGAATAGGAAATTAGTTTATAAATATTATATATGGTTATATATATTTTATTGATTAATAAAATGATTAACACACAATTTAATATTAATTATTAATTAATTAAATATACAATTATTAGAGACCTTTTGGTTATTGTTTTCATGATTAATTATTATCAATAATTTTTCACAATTATTTATTTTTTTCATATTTATAAAGAAAATATCAAAAAAATAAAAAATAAAAACTAATATTCACGGAATCTATAAATGGCAACCACAAAATCAATAATTTATACGTGTGGCCTCGAACTTAGGGAATTGTTTGATGTAATCAAAATTCAACCAAGACTTACTTCCATTTTTATTTTTTATTTTTTTAAACCCAGACTTAAATTTGCCAACCTCATTTTTGGAAGTTGGGGTCTAACCGTTAGTTTATTCTAGTTGTATTAATCATAGCGCGCTCAAAAATATTCATTAAAACTCCATTAAATTTCTTTGGTGAAATGTATATATATATATAGCTTGCAGTAGTAATGTTTGAAACCTTTTTTGTACGGTGGAAATGGGTACAACACCATTAAAAACCTCTAAAGCACCTAAAATATAACCTAGATTTACAAAAATCCCTGCCGGATTTCCTTAAAATCTTACCGGAATTTCCTTGATTTTCACGGCAAAAAAAACAGTCTAGTTAGACTACAGCATTTGGTTTAGGTTTGAATTATAATTTATTTAAATAAAAAGAATTAAAAATTATCATTGATTGATATTGCTTTTTGAATTTGTATATGAAAGAGAAAATAAGGGTTTAAGGGTTTTAATATGATAAGAGATAATATTAATATTTTTGTATGGGTAATGAATATTAAACTATGAAATAAATTAATGTTGATATGAGGAGATTAATTATGAAATCAATATTGTACTTGACATAAGATTTTATCTAGTCTTATATTATTTGAAAATGGCACAACTTGATAAATTTATCTATTGGCACAACTTGACAATGGGATATGAAGAATATACAGGTATGAAGATCAATTGGTTCCTTAGCTCTAAAATTGTTGAGATTGAATTATAGAGGTTTTGTGGTTGTACAAGGGCTATGAAATGCTTACTAATGGTGAAGAGAAATATTACATCTATTTGGGATTAACTATAGAGAAATTAATGTTGTGGTGACATGTCCAACAATGAGCTAGTGTTTAAGAATGAGATTGTTCTTTGTGAATTATGGGTGACCTATTGAGATTGGTGGATGAAAGTATGGTCCATTGGTTGAATATCTTGCATGAATTAAGTATGTAATCAATACAACTCATGAGGGTTATGATCATAGCATAAGCATTGATTGGGAAGAATATCCATATCAATTAATGTGTTGTATTCCCCCATATACTAGAAAGAGGCCCTACAAGCGTAAAACATTGAGATCGAATCAAGATGAGTCATGTAGTAATGATGACTTAATAGTTTTTAGATGATTGAATGACTAAGATTATGATAACGCGAATTTAGAGGATTGTTTACTTATGGTGGTTGAAATCATTAACGCCCATTGGTTATCTTGCTTCGAGGATGTTTCTTCCCAAGAGGGAAGAATGGTAAGAAAGGAACTATGCCAACCAACACTAAAAAAAAATAAAAAAGGGGGGGGGGGGGCTGCTAGATAGATACTCAAGGGGGTTGAATATAAGTATAAGTATAACAAGGGTAAGAAATCAATAAGAAGGGGTAGCCTATTTTAGAACATAATAGCGTAAAACATTGAGATCGAATCAAGATGAGTCATGTAGTAATGATGACTTGATAGTTTTTAGATGATTGAATGACTAAGATTATGATGACACAAATTTAGAGGAGTGTTTACTTATGGTGGTTGAAATCATTAACACCCATTTATTATCTTGCTTCAAGGATGTTTCTTCCCAAGAGGAAAGAATGGTAATAAAGGAACTATGTCAAACAACATCATTAAAACTAGCAATTGCAATCGGGAGGCAAGGGAATGTTGAAAGGGATATGAAATCAGGTATGTAAAATCCTTCATTTCCAAAAGCTTCCTCCACTCATTCTTATACTCTTGAAGAATCCATCCATCGACCTCCTCTTTTGAGCCATTCAAAGACCTAATGCTCACACACTACCTAGTCTTCTTCATCCTTTCACAAGACACAAAATTTACAAATATCAAATTTTGAATAGCCAATAAATAGACATAAATTTCATTACCAAATATATTTAAAAAAAAACCACCCAGTAGCATAGCAAGAACTCAGATTAAAACACAACCAAATTTGACCATGCACATATTGCAATTTGACAAAAGATACAAAATTAAATTTGAGAAAACAGAGAATGCTGATTCAGGGCAGCAAAATAACTTTAAAGATTTGAAAAAGCACTTGTAAGGGGTGTTTCCACATTAATATATTTGTAATGTGACAGCAATATACAAAGTTGATAATTGGAAAGCAGACCATGCCCTATGGAGCAATCTCGTTATATTTTTTCCTAGGTTTCCCAATAGTTCATATATACATCTTCAAATTAACCTCAATCGTTGACTGTTGGAAAGAATGGTGTTATTCTATTTGTGTTCTTCAATATTGAAATCAGAAAATATGATTAATGAAAAATTGGAATTAACAATCGAAATTGACAAATTTGTTATTCTATTTGTGTTCTTCAATATTGAAAACTAATTTAGGTAATAATTAAAACCATAATTAGGTAAGAGGCCATAATTAGCATTTTTTAACCTATCATAAGACACCATTGTGCTTTTTTACGGGGTTGGAGATCAAGAGTAGAAGCAGATCCAGAGTTTTCATTCAAGGTCCTAATGGAGGAGCTCGTAGGGGTGACTGCATGTTGCCTTGGTGACATGGCATCCAGGCCTAACTTTGGTTTGAATGAGCTGGACTTCGTGTTTTCCACTCTTGTTGTTGGCTCCATTGTCAATTTTCTATTGATGTACTTGTTGGCTCCCTCAGCAGCAATGTCAGCACAGACTCTCCCTGGTCTTTTTTCAAGCTGCCCTACAAGCCACATGTCTGAGACAGGATCCTTTGGTGTCCTGGAAAGACTGGGGTACCTTTGTTTATAAAGGTACCCTGTTTGCAGCTGTTGGGTTTGCTGCAGGCCTTGTAGGGACTGTATTGTCTAATACACTGATCAGTGTCAGAAAGAAGATGGATCCCAACTTTGAAACCCCAAATAAGGCACCCCCCACACTCCTGAACGCATCCACATGGGCTATTCACATGGGCTTAAGTAGCAATCTTAGGTATCAAACTCTAAATGGCATTGAATTTTTGTTGGCAAAAGGATTTACTCCATTGATGTTTAAGACTTCTGTGGTTGTGCTTTGATGTCTGAATAATGTACTCGGTGGAATGAGTTTTTTGGTCTTAGCTAGACTAACTGGTTCCTAGAAAGTTGATGTGCCACCACCCTCATCGCAAGAAGAAAGGGCCAAGTTGTTACTAGATCAGGGAAAGGATCTACAATCCGAACAATTTGCTTGATCCAGTCTGTTATATTAGGTTCTCGAAAATGTTTTAAATTGTTTGGTTTTAGAAGTATGCCTAGTCAAAAAAAGATAAATAGATAGCCTAATATTAAGAGCCCCTTTATGATGGTAAAGAACAATTTCATGAGCAGAATCTACACTGCTAAAGTTCTTTGGTTAGAGGAAGGTTCAAAAGGCCGGGAGTCAAAACAAATCATATGCAATATGAAATAGGCTAGCAGATCAATGGTTAGCTTGTTGTGGGACTCTGTTTTCATGTGAGTTGTCATTTCCAGTTTTTTATCACTATAGTTTGCACCATGGTTGAGAGGAACCAAATCCATGGGCAAGATCCTGGATTACCTAATGCCACATGATTAGTTTAAGCTGTTTTTTCCGAATTTTAAGGTGGAAATAAATGAATTTTCATTCCATGCTAAACAAGATACAAACATTATGGAACAATTGACATTTCTTCCAATGAAGTAGAATAACTTGATAAATTGTGTGATGGTTATCACTGTTGATCAGATGTTAAAGAAGAGAATTTCTAGCATATGCTTTATAAGACCAAGGGTAAATAGTGATTAACCCTCAAACCAAGTATTAGATTCGTTTCTTTCCAATTTCTTGCTGCTGTGTTCTTGCTAGTTATGATAGGTGCTGAGTTTATTTAAATTAATTGTGAATCATCGGGCTTGATGACAAGCTAAAAATTTAAATCTCTGTAATTATTCAGTTTTCTTATTATTGAATCTTGCTCACTTCCAAAAACCTTGTTTGTAAACTTATTGGTCCTTTATATTTTAACCAAGACCTTTCTCACAAGTAGGAATCCATTGTGAAGGGAAATTATTATAATTGTTTCATGTATCCATTCTCTCTGATTACTGTACTCCACTGTCTTTAGATAATAATTCGAAGCAAATTATAAGTGAAAATTTTGTCAACTTACTGTAGGCTTGTAAATCTACATTTCATTGGTATTTTAGTGATTGTTTGAAGGATCCCTTTTCTTTGATTACTGTACTAATTGGCTATGGAATATGAGAAAGCTAGAGAAGTAACACAATCTCAAAACTATGGAATATCACTTTTGGTGTCATTGACACTTTCTTGTATGTCTTATGGAAGAAAATTCCACACAAATCACCCTGTTACACATGCAAAATATTCGGGCATGAAGAATTTGATGATAATACCTGTAAGCTCAGTTAATTTGGTGTCATCAATGATCCAATGTTGGGTGGAATGGTTCAAAACTCTTTTCCATCCTATTTCTGCAAGTAATCTCTGTATGAAAGAAAAGGGAAAGAACACAATGATGCTCTTTTGGAAAATGCACTACAAGCCTGGCTTTTCCTCCCTTCACCTTTACATCCCAAACTACAAACTCTAGTTTCCGAAATTGAGATTCTTAACTTGATAGTTTGAGTTCTTTCATATCAAGCTTTCTGGCCAGACGGTGGAACAATAGCATTAGGTCAACTTATTGATTGCTTTGCAAAAAGCACAAAACAAAATAGAAGATTAAATGGGAAGTTTGGTGACTATCTCCATTTCTATTAAATGTTGTTCTTTCGATTCTTAACGAGGGTGAATGAATGCAGAAGTATTGATTAGAAGAAATCAATCAAAAGTTTGTGTGGAGTTGCCATAAAAAAATGAATGAACAGTGATTTGAATGGCTAGCAAAACTCGTTTGAGGAAAGATTTCAGAAATAGTTATTAACTTTGCCTTTGGATGCTTAGGAGGAGTCGAATTTGTTCTGAACAAACATCTGCTGTAAAAGTAGAAAACATTCAAATACATTTCCTTTTGTTAAAACGGTTTCTTGCATTGTTACATGGCCATAAGTCAATAAACTGCTGGATTTCAGGACATGATTAAAAGGAAATGACAATAGGCAACAACATCATGTGGCATGGGAACTTTTGGTTTAGACAGTAATGTTTGAAATCATATCCAACATTCTACTAAAATTATCCATATTCTTTGAACGTTTTATTTTCTTTTGGAATAAATATTTTATCCAATATGTTCCCTGACAAAAATTGCGAGCAGAGATTTACCTTACAAAGCCAACCATCTTTAACCAAATTGTAATTGCTGTAAGGATGATTTTTTGCTACAACACACTCAATTCATTCAGAGTATTGCAATAATGACCCAGAACTAATGAGGTAGGGAGAAATTCATTCACATTCTAAGGAGTTGGAAGTGTGGGGAAATTCATTCACATTCCAAGATGTTGCCAAGTGAAAAGGTTTTCAAAAAACATTGAAAGCGAGTAAGGAGTGTTGTAAAAAAACCGTCCAATAAGTAAAGAGACGAGGTCTGTTGTCTCCATACAACACTGGGCTCACCTGGCGATCAGTGCAATAACAACACATCAATATCTTATAACTTCAAAGTATAACCCAAGACTAAATAAATTTTATTAACAAGAATCACCTGCCAACTTGCTTCAATGCTATTAAGATCAGAACCATCAAATGATCCCGCAGAACCCACATCTGAGACAGAATGCGTTTGAGGCTCCTATGTGGGGATTCCAAACGTTCATAGTTGCTTTTGCACCAAAATATTCTCCTCCTTTCAGAAAAGCTATGGCATGCTGCACAGAAAAGAAAGAACAAAAATCATATGAATTAAACAGGCGTGTTGCACAAAGAAAAACCATACACCTAATTAAATAATTGCACCAAGAGAAATGGGTATCTACTAAGGAGTCAAGAGGGAGTAAAGGTGTACAATGCTTAAAAATTTAATAATTGTAGCAAGAGAAACGGGGTCTCTGCTGAAAAATTGAGGGAGTAAATGTGCACAATGCTTAAAAATAATGTGAGGTCCAACTCCAAACCTCAGAGCAACTAAACCCATCTGGCTTAAATATAAATATGATTTGATTACCCTACCTCGTGTTCATTTCCACTAATAACGGTTGATTTCTGAGAAACCGACATGTTCAAATATTTAGGTTTAGGGTAGTCCGTAAGGAAGTAGAGAACACCGGTGCTAGACAACATGACAGAGCTGACCGATAAGCCTTGTAGGGCAAGCATATTGCCTATGACCTGGTTCGCCACAAAGCCTGCAAAATTCATCATCCCGTATTGTCCCATTAAGTGTCGCAGGTTCCCGCAACTGTGCCCGCTTGTGCTCATTCAAACCCTCGTCAACAGGCATAAGTAGTTTCTCCACCATGCCCGCAGCTTTTTCCAAAGCATCCTGTGTCTCCGCCTTGACCAAAACATGCAGGTCCTCATTCTCAGATGGATTAGGTTTCAGATCACATTTCTGCTGTAATCTACCTTCCTTGACAGAATTCTTGCTTCTTATAACAATATTTGCGCCAATATCCTTCTCCATTCTCTTTTGGGTGTTACCTCTGGGGCTGATAAAATTATACCCCGAAAAATCCTTCACGGGAATGAACAGTTTCTTATAAAGCTTCGGCGGACGGTAATCTATAGGAGGCTTAAATGCCGGGTTTCACTTGATAAGGTGGGAAATGACCTCTTGTCTCTCCCTCGTAAGCTTTTCTCGATCTCTGAATTCCCTTGTATTGATTCTAATCCCGTCGTTATCATAGATGGGCTCCGGGAATGGTGACCAAGCACCCTCTAGCCGGTCATCTAAAGGCATATCCATTAACCGTGCATTCAAAGCCTGTACCTCAGGATCGAGTTCCATGCCTCCAGTTAACTCTTTAACAAACCCTGGAAGCTGGATTCCCATAAGTGGTTTTGGCTCATCAGCCCAACGGGTCTTTAGTTTCCTAACGGATCCAGCGCTATGCTGCATTTCTCCCTCGCCTTCCATCTGAGGACCCCAACGGGATCGCCGCTTCCTGCCGTTGCTCACTTCTGCAGTACAAGCGCCCTGCGTTTCAAATTGGCTCGAACCCTCCGCTCGATCTTCCAACTTCATTGCTATAGTCTCCAACAAATCTGGATTCAAACCCCCATCCTTGCCCTCTTCGTTTCCACTTCTTGTACTCACAAAGCCAGTTTCCTCTTCCTTGGCTACAGCAGGTTTCTTATCCCGCCATCGGGTTGCGATTGAAGAGGGCCTTCTGGATGGTGCACATCATCCTGTTTCTGGTATTCTGCATAATTTTTCTCTCCTCCACCATGGTTCTGGTATGGCGCATAATCCTGATTGGATTGCTACTTCTGGTACTTAGCATCCTTTTGCGCTGTTTCCTGGCCTTAGTATTGCGTGTATGCTTGTTGCCTTGCCCTAGTTTTGGGCACTGGCCTGAACTCTTGCCGCTATGGTTTTGACTGTATCCTTGATCGGCTTTCAGGGTCGTTGTATTGTGCATATCTTGGGCGCTTTTGTTGGTTTCTGATACTCTCACATCTCGTATCTCTTCCCTCACACATGGTTCGAATCCTCAAAGACCTAAAAACCCCGTCTCCAAACCTTACAACAACCACAAGGCAGATATGTATAAAAGAGTCAACATTTGTCGTATTTTTTGACGGCCGGAAGGAAGATAACAAAACTTCCTATTGGATGGGGTGAATAGGTGTTAGCTCACCCTGTCAACAGAAAGAAAATGCCTCCTGTAAAAATAAAAGAAAATAAAAAAGGGGGTGCTAGATAGATTGATAGATATTTGAAGGGGGTCGGTTGAATATAAGTATAACAAGGTAAGAAATCAATAAGTATAGTGGGGCGAGGTTTTTAGAGGAATATTTTGGAATAATCATAACTTTGTACTCTAAAGGTATCCCTTGAATGAACAATTCGGTGGCAAATGGTTGTGGAATCATAGAATTATATACATATGAGAACATGATGAGAATCACTATAAGGTATATTTAAGGATGATGCATACAAGGAAGAAAATATTTTCATCCAACTAATGAAGTGAATAATTATGGTAATAATGAAGGTCATCTTGAAGGAACTTGGAAAGTGTGATAACCTAGATTAAATAAGTAAATCCATTAAAAAATTGATCAATTAAGAGAGATAAGTTGTGGGCATGACAACATCTATAATAGTTTTCCCTTTAATGCATGAGCCAAATTATAAAGTTTTCCATAGGTGACTAACTACATGCATGAATTATGGAAATCAAGATGTATGATTAGGAAATTATATTAGTTTAATGAGTTAAAAAAGGAAACGATAAGTGGATTAAATTTGATATCCACCTTATTAAATTTATTTATATGGTATTACCCAAGTTGGGGAATAGTAACAACATTTCCAAAGTGTATCAATGTTATGCATTTTAGATAGGAGGAAAAGAAACCACAATGACTAGAGGTGAGAAAACAAAGCCAATTTGATAATATTTTCTTAAAATTGAAAAAAGTGAATTCATTTTTTAGGCTAGAAGACATGGAATATTAGGTAAATGAGACCAATGAAAAATAAATTGTATCTATGAACATTCAATATGAGGAAGTGAAGGGGTGATTCCATCGAGAAGAAAAATATCTTAAAGATATGATGAGTGGATTGATCAACATGATTGGTAAGGGTAAAAGTGATGACATATAAATTTAGAAGTGTCGAGGTAGGATAATGAATGTTTAACTTTTGGCAAAAGGAAGACACTATGTATACTATTGAGAAAACACCGAGCATGATACTTTGAGAATGATAACACATAAATTTGCAGAAGAAGAGACAATCAAATAGTAAAGGGTGTATTTGAATAAATTTCACTCATGAGTGGATTGATGATCTAGTGTTACTTCATATAAAACAACTTACTAACATGTGTCAGTAGTATTGAAAGAAGTTATTTCTAAATGCATGTGGCATACCAAATAATTCATGAATGAAAATGGTGGTAGTAATTCCATGCATTTCAAATTCTAAACTTAAAATTTAATGAGTGAAAATTAAGGTGGAAGAATCCCTAGTCCAACTTGAAGATGAGTGAATCTATGATAAAATAGATCAAGTGGGAACTTGATGAGATAAGAAAATATTTTTAAAGATGAACAATGACAATTATGTGAGTGATGGATATATCAACAAGGGACAACAAGCCCTCATGTAGGTGGATTATAACATAAGACTTAAATAAGGATGATCTCATGTATGGGTGCCATTGGTTAAAATATGTATAGTGATCATGGAATTTTAAATTGATATTGATGATTTAAATGATCATACAACCAGTAATAGCTTAACAATGAATTTCACTAAATTTTCCTTGGGGATGGAAGAATATATCATGAGAGATTAAGGGCCAAGATTGAGGCTCATTTAAAATTTAAAGATGTACTTAGATGAGTATACCTACGGTGTAAATAGCCAACTTCCTAATAGAAAGAACAAAAAATTATTATTGAAAAGTAGTGCGTATCTTGATGAAAATATGACACTAATACTTTTGATGAGATCAAATAGACCTATAAGGATGTTGAATAATCTTAGTTCATTTTAGGTATTCAATATTTATACAAGCAAATGAAATTGATTTTGCGATGAATCATGATAAGAATGCTTATATTGTATTATTGTTCTATATTTGATAAGTATTGAGAGGATATGAGGATAATGATGAACATGTGGTTTGTTATGATAATGATGTTATATGCTCATGATGGATATGATATGTGTAACGTGGCATAGGAATTATGATGTTATAATATGAGGTTATTGACATGTGGTTAGTTTATTATGTAATTTCATGACATATATTTGATGCAGATATGTTGATGTTATAACTTATGATGGTATTTCCTATGGTGAGGCATGTGGTAATTTCATGCAAATTTTGTGACATTCATGAGCATGTCATTCTTTACTATTCATAATGTTGTGATTAACAATGATGTTATGTTATCATGATGGAATGCAAGAGTTGGCATGTGGATTAATTTTATGATTTTATGATTATAACTAATGCCTTGGATCCATGTTCAGATGTGGTGACTGATAGGAACTCTGCAAATGGGCCAAGAGGACCAAGTTACTTGATGATCTCGTGGGAGCCCATACCTACGAGGGAGAATAAGTAACAACATATGGGCTGGGGACAAACTGAATCAATAGTACATATGTTAGTGGTTCCTTTTTCTTGGATAACTCTTGATGGACAGCTCTTGAAGGGTTATGGGACCATCTTGAGGAGGCCAAGGGACTGATATTGTAGGCCAAGCGCCCGGTATTGTATTGGGACGCCAAAGTATGGAAGTGGGTGTAAGACTTCGATGCCTAAGGCTGTGCACTTTAGTGAGTGTGGAGGGAGTGGTCCAGCCTTGGCTATTGTACAAACTGGGGAGGCTTATGCCTGGTTCCGAAAGTGGGAAAAAGGACAGAGATTCCTTTAGATTTCCCCGGTGTTGTGGGAACTTGCGATGCCTACTGGTTATACTAGTTTAGAAGAGAGTGTTGGTCACACATGAAGAAATAAATAAAAAATAAAAAATATAATATAATTAAATACTTAACTTCGGGACGAAGTTCCTTGAAGATGGGGAGTATGTAATATCTCCTAATAATTATAAAATAATAAATAATATATAAATAATATAATATAGTTAAATAAATAATAAGTCAATGGAATAATAAAAATAATAAATAAAATAGTAAACAATAACTGGAGTTAAAATACAAAATAATAAACTGGAGACCTAAACAATAAATAAATCAGTGATGTCAAGAGTTAAATAACAAAAGTAAAAAGGAATAAATTAAGAAAGAGTTTAAGTAGAAACTGTAAAAATAAGTAAAGTTTAGAAAAAGTAAGTTAATGTAAGACCCCCAAGTTCTATGCTTTTCAAGTTAGACATTTGAACATAAATCCAAAGGGGAGTGGACCCCAATGGATAATTATTGTGTGGATGTAGTTAATTATTTATTTATGAAAAATAAATAAAATGTTTATGTGTGCACTATGACCAAATGATATTTTGAGATCACTTGCCTAATCCGTGAGGTTATGGAAAGAGGTTAAGACATTCCCCAAAATCTTTCAAAAAGCCTTGAAAGAAATTATTTCTAATTTAGATTTTTGAGGAAGAATCTAAATTCCCCAATGATAAGGAAAGTAGTTGGGAAGAGGTAAAAAGCTGGAAAATTAGAAAGCAGCTTTAAAGTCCCTAATTAAGGGAAGCCTAAGCAAACAGAAATAAAAGCATCCTGAAATTCTAGACGCAGAATTGGAAACAGGCTTTGGGGAGAGCATAGCTTAAATAAGCTACTCCAGAATAGATTGAGGTTCATCTGTCCTTGGAGGATCTCAGCTCGGGGGTGATTTCTAGAGATAGAATAACTCTAAGGTTGGGAGGACTGGTCATAGTATCGGTATGTATGCATAATTTTGGAGATTATTTTAACTCTGTATTAAGTATATCAAGGTTAAATGAATTGTTATGTTATAATTTCTTATCCAAATTTTAGATTGATTGTTTGTTCAGTACCTCATGCAGTTACAAACTAGATCTAATAGCTGAAATTTCAGTATGTTTAATAGCAGGGAGAAAATTAAGTAGGGACCATCACCCAGAATGTCGAAACCAAAGATGGTTTGGATCTGGGGATAGGTACCCTACAGTAATAAATTTTAGAGATTATAGATCATCTGAATGTCTAATCTAATAAAAAATTTAAAGTTGTAGCTTGCTGTCTTTTAAATGAAAATTTAGTTGTTGTGTTGTATAAACAAAAAATTTTAACAAAACTGTAAACAGGAACAGCAGGTAGAAAACAACTAAACATGTTATAGAAGTATTGATTATACTATAATAGCCATGCTACAGTGACAAGAATTGTAGAATTAAGAATTTAAACTATTCTATTACATGGAAGTTTAAATATACGAAATCAGAAATTAAATCCTAACTAAGTAACTAGGATCTGAAATTAGTGAGTATAAATTATCAAATTCGGTTTCATTACTTCCATTTGACTGCAGAAAAATAATATATATTCTATATTTTCAAGTGAAGAGTTTAATATACACCAGAATTAAAAATATGTTGAATAATTATAAGAATAATATAAGGAAAAATTCCTATTGAAAATCTACTTATGTGTTCTAAAAGTATATGTGTAGGAGAAGAGTAAAAGCATATTTAAAATACTCGAAAAGATTATTTATCCACTTTCAATTTCAGCTGCTGCAAAAGTAGTTGAAACAACTGAATTTAAATGAGCTTATTTATATGTATGTATATATGCATATACATAGATGCTGAAACTCTATAATTATAGATGTTGGAATTTATATAAAGCTTGCTAATTGAAAGGTTAAAGGAAGGGCATATTGATCTGTTAAAGTTGGACAAAACGCTGAGAAACCGACCTAAGAAATCCAAACAAGTGTGTGTGTATGTATATATATATATCAGTCGACTAGGTTGACTGATAAGAAATAAAGTCAAGCCAAATTTCCTCATGGGGACTAGGTTGACTAATAAGAAATAAATTCAAGCCAAATTTCCCCATGGGAAATCTGATAATAGTAAGAATACTTGTAATTACCGAAGCTGTGATCGTAAATAGGAAAAAGGAGAAAAAAAAATTGTGTATGAGAGACGTTACAGTTAAACTAAGAGAAACACTAAATTACGTAAAGTTAACAACAAGTAAGTTAAACTAAGAGAAACACTAAATTAAGTAAAACTTAAATAAATAAAATTTGCATGTTGACACAGTGAATGTGTGCATGTTGTTCCCATTCTATTTTTTGGTCTATTTAATAGATATTGAAGAAGATTCATGGATCATTCTTTCATCCATTCTCTGGAAAGAAAGGTATTGTGAGGCAAAGGATACCTTGGAAGTAGTACGTTGATTGAGGGCTCGGGGGTGGCTAGCAGTGGAAAGATTATGTGCAGCTGAGCCTACAATTGGGTAGAGATTTGTCCCCAAAACTTTGTTGCAGTTAGTAGGATTCAAATAGCATTCAAATTTGGAGTCTCAAGTAAGGAAAATCGCAATTATAGGTAAGTCGTCTTTTCTTGTGTTTCTGAAAATTCTATGATGATTAGCTGAAAATTTTTTGGGTTGATTATTAATTGTTTATTTGATATAATTAATTTCATGTTAAATTCGGGGTTGTTACAAATAAGTGCAGTTAGTCATTTGACTTTGGGACATTGCATAATGAAACTATCTTCTTTATAGGTTTGAAATAATGCTATGTTTGATGAACTATATACTTCCAAAATCACTTCATTTTCTTCACTGCATCTTACTAAGGAGGAAGAACATTGATATTTATGGTGATTGTGTAATTTTTTTTTCAATGAATGATTTTAGTCTCTTTTATGATGCTAAATAGGTTTTCTGAATTCTTGTCTGACTTGGGCATCATTAATTAATGTATTGTCGCTTTCAATGTGAATAAGTATGATGATCAATATTTAACAAAAGGGGATTTGAAAATAAATGCCAAGGTAATATCTTGTGCATAAAGTTCACTAATTATACCTTTTCATTTTCAGGAAAGCCCTTTGCTTCTATATCTTCATATTACTGAAATTATTGTTAAATTTTTCTTTCTCATTGGTGGCATCAACTTTGTTTCAGTTATAAATTTATCACATATGATACATAAGATAATGATACAAATCCTAATACACAAAATTCCTCTCAATTAGACGAATGCGTATTATTGATCTAAATGCAACTCCTAGTCCTAAAATTGTGAAAAATAGTTTCTTGTTCTCATTGAAGGCACCACTTTTATTTGTAGCCATTCCATGCATTGTTAAGAAATTGTGTACTTAAAAAGGAATAATTGAAATTAAAAGCTAGATGAACAAAGCTAGATAGACACAACATAGAGTATATACCACTATCTAACATTATTATATCAACTTATATTTAATTGGAAATTGAATCTTAGATGAATTTGATTACAAATTGATGATATATAACTATATAACAAATATATTTTATATGATTAAAAATTTTCAAATAATTTATGCAAGATAGAGCAATAATGTCAATCTAAAACAAACATACATAATGTCAATGTCAAAGAAAACACAGAAACTTATAGTATTTTGTAGAGAATTGGTATTTGTAGAGACTTTAATGTGAACAATGAACATAAAATACCAACCTCGAGATGCTAATTGTGTCAAGTTATTCTAATTAGTATAGTTTATTGTTTTAATCTATTCAATATATTAAAAATGAGATAGTGTTCATGTCTACATTCATAATGAATGTAAGACAAATATCTATGTGTTGAAACAATTGAAAATCCAAATACTTGATAGAAGTTTAGATCCAACTATGGCAAGACAAATTTTATTATCCTTGTCATATTTCCAAATTTTGAATATTTCAAACAATTTTGATTGTCTCCTTCATACTTCCAAATCTTGAATAATTCAAGGCATTGGTGTTTTTCAAACTCACCATAATATTCCCTTTATAATATCAAATTGTACACCATTTTAATAGAGTTTTGTATTAGGTAAACTAATCCCAACAATGACATCAAAATGGGGAAAAGTGATCATTTTGATTACTTTTAGTAAAGACAAATGTTGTCACTAGTTATATTTTCGATGTTGTTAAGAAAGCTCTAAGTAATATGAATAGTTACTAACCTAAGAAGAAAAATCAATATGGGGTGAAATAATATAATTTTGATAATGAATAGTAAAGGGGATTATTGCTATAATTCTTTTTTACATGTTGTTATGAAATCTCTAAGTAGTCTGTATAGTTCCTTGAAGCTTCTATTTGGGTTCTTTCTAAGATGTATAACGAATTTTTATGCGATTAAGCATCACTAAGTGTGGAAAGAAGTAGTGAAAATGGAATGAGGATGTTTATTAATTAAGGATTTTTTTGCTTCCTCCTAACAATTTAACTTTGAAAACTGGCTAATCATAAAATTTTGAGACTAACACTTCCTAAGGTTGACTAGTAGTTTGAAATATTGTATGATGGAGGAACAAGAAATAAAGTTATGATAGATTCATGTAGATAATCGATGTCACAATGAAAATTATATAGTTAAAGAATTATCATAAATTCACACACTCTACTAAATTAGTGATTTTGATAACCAAAGAGAAAATCCTAACTTTACCAATATGTAATATATTTCCTTCAATGAAAAAAACTCTAATATTAGCCCTCCATGTTGCTCCTTTTACTAATATTCCCTTGTTAGGATTATAGTGTAGCATTTATTGCATGAATATACAATAAAAAATAAACATCTAATTAATTTCATTAAAATAAAACTTTGGAGAGTTCAGTTAATGAAACCTAAAATAACACAAAACACCATATAACAAATTTAGAGCCAATAGATCCATATCTAGTACTTTCTTATCCAAAATGATAGGTCTCCATTGAGATATGCCAATATTGTAAGTATATTACCCCTTATCTATATATTTTCATTCAAAGTCCCAAGTGGTCTGAAGCAAGAATGACATAACATGAAATGCTAGAATTTACATGAAAATTTAAAGGGAATAAAATAAAGAGAATGATTTGGAGCTCAAAAAATATAAGTTATTTATAGCAAGAAATCATGATTAAACTTATAATCCGTGAGTATTTGTGTTCATGGATATACCATCTAAAAAAATCATTTATTAATGGAATTAAAACATTAAAAACCCCTAAATCCACTAGAACTATCGAAAGATGGCACATGATGGAGTGACTAGTTGACCGTAAGCACTAGAGGATCCAATTATCCAAGATATCATTTTATGGGGATCAAATCCATTTTTTCAATTGATTGAATAAGTTACACGTAACACCGATATTTTATAATTAACAACTATAAGAAAGAATTGATGCATCATGAAAATATTATGATATCTACTTGAAAGACAGATAGGGAGGCTCTTACTCTCCTTATATTATTATCAATTTGAGTATAATTTCTAGGCATTCTCAATATGATGGAGGTAACTATATATGCTAGGCTTTGGCTTCCAATTATATCACCATATCTCATGTGTGCATAGCTATATGGTGTCTAGGTTGGAACCTCACAGAAAACTTTCAAGGGAAATAAAGATATTAGTGGAAATTTTCAATTATACCATCAAATATTCTGTGAAGTCTCAAACTTACTAAGCCCTAACTAAAGAAATTATCACGCTACATATGTTTTTTTTTCATAGAAAAAATCAATATAGACTCAATTATGAATTCTGTTAATAAAATGAGCACCCGAGATTTCAATGGATTCTTTTGAATTGCCCTTATTTAATCCATTCATTGAATTATGATGTAAGCATCATTTCTATTAATTTTTGCACCATATGTAACATCATAAACACCAATAAACCATATAGTTACACAATTGGGAAGCATCCAGCTAAAATAAAATTGCATAAAATTATCTGAAGAAAGGTGTCTACAACAGAAGAGGGATTTCTGCCTTTCCACTTGACAATAGGCTCATTTGGCCCTACCTTTCATATGACTAGCCACCCTCTAGAAAATACATGATACCTTTGGATAACTCGGGTTCTCAAGGAAATTTTTGTACTGTGAAATACACTCTCCTTCACATGAAACAATTTCAATCACCCTCTACCCACTAGGTCATGGCTTCAATGAGTTTCTGAGATGCCTTCCCAAATAGTTTCTCTCGCACAAGGGAGTCCAATCTCTACTAATTCATTTCCTCGGTGACCTCCTCTCTCATTACTTTCTCTTCAACCCAACCGTTATCTCATGCCCTATTTTCCTACCTTAGTTTTGGATTTCCCTGCCATGAATTAGCATTCAAAATAAAAATTTATCATGTCCCAACATTGAAAAAAGGTCCTCAATTAGCTTCAACTCCATTTGGGCATGAAATTCAAATGTTGTTGGGAGTTCTAATTGTTATAAATTAGCATAAATGAATCCACTCATGAATTTGCGATATTCTCACTTGTGGGTACTCTTTTATCCGTAAAAACTCCCCCAAGTCCATTATAGGCCCTTAAAACCTTCCCAAAACTTGAAAATACATGTCCATTCACCCTCTATTACATCTCCATGTTCTAAATAAGGGAAAACTCATTTTTTTTAGCCCTGATAGGTGATTTTATGGGCCAACTTTTAGAATTAGGGGAGGGTACTATCCATGCCCATCTCTAACCATTTTTAGTTGTCCTCTCCATCCCCATGCTTCTATAACTTTGTGTAGTTGGTTGCTCAACTACCCATGTCCATTTAATAACTATTTTTTTTGGAATGTAGAAGAAAGGAAGAATTTCCAAATTCAAAATTTGGCGCTCTTAAACAATTGGATTTTGGATATGGTTATATTTTTAATAGGTGAATTTTTTTTTCCAGCCCCTATTTGATTCCAACTCATGGTATCATGGCTCATACTAACACTCCACCCTTTATTCAGTTGGTCAATGGTTTTCATTACATAATGAAATATTATATATAATTAAACATGTGTCCATAAAAATTTGAAAATCGCTAGAGCATCTGTGATGCAATTACAATGAAAATAATTCATAATTTAATATTACAAAATGGGAGAAAACAAGGTGTTATGTTGATAAAGTTGTGTAACCCCTTTTTTCATCAAACATTGTAAACGTGTTTATGGTGTCATGGAGATCAAATAATTTGGTCATATCATTAGTTAGGAAGGGGTGATAGTTGATTTTAGGAAGATGGTAGATATGTAGGATCAACCATGGCCCAAGAATATGAAAATATTATGGGCTTTCTTAGAACTTATAGGTGACTACAAAATGTTTGTGAGGAAACATAAAAAAATTATTTCCCCATTAACAACCCTACTAAAAAGGAATTCCATTGTATGGATTGAGGTGGTCAAGAAGGCCTTTTCAACCTTAAAACATGACATGTGTACAATTTCCATATTAGATGGCATTGACTTCTAACACATTTTCTTTGGAATGTGATGATTCAACTAGAGGCGTGGGAGAAATGTTAATGTAAGAAGGACATCCCTCAACCTTCAGTAGTAAAAAATTATATGATAAGAAATTTTCCAATTCCACCCATGAGAAGGAGATAATGGATCTCCTTCATTTTGTTGACAGATGGTAGTCATACCAAATTAGGAAAAACTTCTACGTCAAGATAGATCACCATATATTGAAGTATTTTCTAGAATAATGGTTTTCATCCCCAAAGAAGCAGACGTGGTCACTAAGATGCTTGGGTATGAGTATGATATTATCTATAAGTAAGGAAAAGAGAATTTGGTGGTTGATGCATTTCCTCAAAAATATGAGTAGAAAGGCTCTCTTTTTTCTCTATCATTACCTATACTCAATTGGAAAATAAAATACCAATATGAATGGTTAGTAAATACCACATTGGCTCAAGTAATATAGAAACTTGAACATGATCCAAATCTTCCTCAAACCTACACTTGATTGTAGGATACCTTATGGTATAATGGGTGTCTTTTTTTGGTACCATGTTCAAATTTGAAACTACGAATATTAGAGGAGCTTCATTCATCTCCCGCAACTGATCATTTGGGCTTCCAAAAAACTTATTAATAAGCCACGCATTATTTTTATTGGAGGGAATGAAATAAGAAATTC
Source organism: Pinus albicaulis (assembly GCA_034641835.2). NCBI lineage: Eukaryota > Viridiplantae > Streptophyta > Pinopsida > Pinales > Pinaceae > Pinus > Pinus albicaulis. The sequence continues at coordinate 142,176,792 of CM076572.1, read as the reverse complement.
CTACTTGTTTTGAGAGGGATTTCTTCTTTGTCATCAACCCTATTAGCAGAATTCTCTTAAAGACAACTTCCATTGGAAGCTAACACCAAAGTTCTATGGACCTTATAAGATCCTCCAACACATTAGTCATGTTTTCTACAAACTAGATCTTCTTTTCCACTAAATTCAATCCATATATTCTTTCATGTGTCTCATTTGAAGCCAATAATAGGGAAATAGTATAAATTCCATAAAATCCTCCTTGTGAATAAGGATCCATTTGGGGCTAGTTGGACAAAATTTTAGCCAGTAGAGAACAACATTTATTCCATTGCATGGTCAAGGAAGTCCTAATGTACTGGAAGAATAAGAGGCTAGACGATACCACTTGGAAACCAACCATAATCCTACAATAGTTTCCAACGCCTCTAGGCTTGAGGACAACAATGTTTTGAAGGGGGAGGTGCATGTTACAATTCTACACTAATCTCCCTACATTGGGTACTTAGTAGTTAGCCAATTAGTGGACTAGGCCATTTCACTTGAATAAGACCCATTGGAATATTAGTGTGTAGTTACTTAATTTGAAAATCCTTTTCTTTATCAAATAAGGACCACCATGTGGTTGGTACCCATTAATAAGGAGACTATAAGTAACTAGGATCTTGCTACTAAAACCTTATATTTAGAACTAAGTATGTAAGAGAAGTGGAAATATACCCTCTTATAACTTACAAGTAAATTATTTTAAGTGATCAAATTTTATTTACATATGGTGATGACATTGTATATCAAAATGTTAAAATTATATCAATAAAAACTATATTGATATGAATATTATAAATATTTTGTTACTTAAGATAAACATAATAACTGTTAGTTTATTTTAAAATGGTTATTATTAATTAATTTATAAGTTTCCCATTATCAAAACTAGAAATGAAATTTAATCAAATTTGACAAATTGCTTATGATAGAGAATTTATGAATCAAATAACTCCAAAGACGTTTGGAATTTCAAATTTATCAAGTGGAAATTTAACGGCGGCCATTTGTTTTTTAGCTTTATAACACTGGTTTGTTTTTTAATGAAATTTATGCCAATGGTGTTTAATTACAAGACGTCGCTACTCCAATTGTGCTATGTATTCTTTTTTGTGTCTATAAAAATATCATTTCCAGCCTATCCACCAAAAAATGGTGACCAGAAATAGATGTATCTAACCGATGGACAATAAATACAATATTCGACTAAGAAAATTGTCAAAATCTTTGTCTAAATCACTTATTAGAGTTTATGAAGTGCGAATTAAATACTTTCACATCAAATTTAGGGTTTCAATTTATTTTTACCAATTATTTTTACCAATTATTTTTTTCGTTTCAATTTTTTCCCACACCATCCAATACATTCAAAATGCCTCTCCTCATTATTATTATTATTATTATTATTATAAAATTTAAACACACATAAACTCAATTGTGGAAAGTAAACTAATAATTCACACTTTTATGGAAACAATGATTCCATGAAGTGTATAAATTCGATAGGCATGATTCCACGCAGTGTATAAAGTTGATATGCATGTCTTTCCATGATATTTATTTTCAGCCATTATCGAAATAAAATATTATAGGTTTTTTTTATTTTTTTTAATATAACTTTTTTGTGATATTAAAAAAAATTAAAAATTTTGAATTTCCTTTTATATGAGTGGCAGTCTATTAGCATAAGTATTCAATGTTCTTAATTAAGCCAATGAATAAACCCTCGAGTGGACGTTCGATAATGCATTTGGCCTACACTTCTCCATGTCTTCAATTTGGAGTTTGGTGGTGGTGTCAAGTCCACTACCCCCTGCATTTAAAGTGCATAAAGTGCATGGCCATCATACTTGGCGTTTGGCCTCTCTAGTTCCGCATTAAATTATTGAGAGTTCTTAACATGGTCATCAACTTCTTGATCCATGCAAAGGAGGTTACTCTGTTTCATTTGGCTTCTCTATATCAATGGTCCATGAACGACGAAGTCCCAACAAAAGAGGTCATGGGTGATGATGACCTCCCCACCCTCCCTGGCATGGGCATGGGGATGAAAATTTTGATAGTGGTATCCCTCAACCTTGTAATTTCTAGGTCTCGGGTGACCATATTTGGGCCCTGCGCAACATCAGGGATGAAGACACCAATGTGTTGTTGGAAGGAAATGTATTAGATATGGAATGTCATTTGCATCACGTGAAGTCGATCTATCGATGTACTTCCTTTCTTCTCAGTATGGATCTTCATGTTTCAAAGTCTCCATTGACTAATACTATGGGTGACTCCTCACTCTCTCCAGTACACACAAATGCTCCCCACAAGAGGCTTCGCAGCCTCTCGCCACGTCGATGCAAATCACGCAGCGAATCAAAATATGACTTTGCTAGTTTGGGACCTTTTCCTGGAAAAGGTGGTGTTCATAACAACCAGGTCAGTAGTTAAGGTGCCCTTGCGAGCGACTTTCTCCAGCACTCTGAGTTTCCAACCTCCTCCAACCAACTAGCCTCCTCGGGGTTCCCACTACTAAATGAACTGGACTACTATAAACCATTCCGCGTGGACTAAGATGACCCCCCTGAGAGTTAGTTAGCGTGGTCAATTTTTCAATGTAGCATAGCCATATTTACAGCTTGTTGTTGGTCTTTCGTGAACACTGTTACCGATGAAATAGGTAACCTGACCTCAAAACGGGAACTCTAGCCCAAAAACTCTCAAAAATGGTAAAAACAAAATTGTTTCTTGAAAAAGGGATTGAAAAAACACCCTCAAAACAAAACCAGTTGATGCTCGAATAACAAAAAAAAAATTTGTGTCATACTTTTGGCATTTTTAAAAATAGAAGTAACATTTTTAAATTTTTAAAATTCAAACATTAAAAAAAAACCTAAAATTTAAGAAAAAAAATAAATTTAAAAAATAAAAACATTTAAGAGCTTAAAATTTAAAAATATATAAAGATAAAAAAAAAAAAAACAAAAACAAAGTAAAAATTTTAATTCAATCATTAAAAAAAACCTAAAATTTAAGGAAAAAAAATTAAAAAATAAACAAAAAAAAATTAAGATTAAAATTTAAAAAATATAGAAATTAAAAAATAAAAATAAAAACAAAATAAAAATATTAAATTTAAAAAAAAAAAAGTTAAAAAAAGAAGGAAATTATAAAAAATAAAATATAGAAATTAAATTTAAAAAAGAAAAATAAAATGCTTACTAAATTTAAAAAAAAGAAAAAAAATTAAAACAAATAATTAAATTTAAGGAAATATATTAAATTTTAATAAATTTAAAAATTCAAAATGAAAAAAAAAACACTATTCAAATTAAAAGGAAAAAAAAAGAAAAATTAATTAAAAATAAAAAATAAAAATAAAATACAATGAAAATATCAAATTTAAAACAATATATATTAAAAATAAAAATAAACTATAAAAATAAATTAAATTTAAATTATAAAAAATAAAATATATATATGAACTTAAATTAAAATAGGTATATACATCAAATTTTATTAAATTAAAAAAAAAAAAAGGTTAATATTAAAATAACAAATTAAATTTAAAAACAAAAATATTAAATTTTAATAAATAAATGAATAAACAAATAAATTATGAAAGAAAAAAAAAATTTAATATAAAAGAAAATATATATATATATTGTTAAACGAGAAACTTTAAAAACTTTAAAAATCAATTAAAAATGGAAAATTAAAAGAAAAAGAAAAAAAAATTTAAATAAAAAAAAAATTTTTAAAAAATAATAATTTAAAAAAATTAAGTTTCATTAAAAAAAAAATCTAATTTTAAATACATAATTTTAATTGAAAAAAAATATAAAAATTTTATGTAATTAAAAAAAAAAAGTAAAACATTTAAAAAAAATATTCAATCGAAATAAATTAAAAAATATATATATAAAATTTATTGAATTTTATAAAATTATATTAAAAAACTAAACGTAAAAGTTAATAACAAAGAAAAAAAAAAAAAAATCAATTAAATAAAAAAATTGGGCAAAATTTAATAAAAATTATTAAAAATAATAATAATAATAATAAATTTAAAACAAAAAAATAATAAAATTAAAAAAAATTAAAACAAAACGAATTTTATTTTAAATAATTAAAAAAAAAATTATATTTTGAAATTTAAAAAAATCAATTAAAAAAAAAAAAAAATTTAAAAAATCAATTAAAAGAATTTTATTTTAAATAATTTAAAAAAAAAATTATATTTTGAAATTTTAAAAAAAAATTAAAAAAAAAAAAATCAATTAAAAAAAAAAAATTTTAAATCAATTAAACATATGATTTAAACAACGGCCCGCCCCTGCGGGCGGCGCCACGAGAGGCGGCCCGGCGGCCTCCCGGCCCCCGGCGGGCGGAGGGCCAATTCCCGGAATCGGCCCTCCGCCCGCCGGGGCCCGGGAGGCCGGCTGGGCCGCCCCCGTGGCGCCGCCCAGCGGGCGGGCCGTTGTTTAAATCATATGTTTAATTGATTTTTTTTTTTAATTTTTTTTTTAATTTTTTTTTTTAATTTTTTTTTTTAATTGATTTTTTTTTTTAATTTTTTTAAAATTTCAAAATTTTTAAATTTTTTTTTTCAAATTGTTTTTTTTTTTAATTTTTTTTTTTTTCAAAAAATTAATTTTTTCTTAATTTAATATTTTTATTTAAAATAAAATTCGTTTTTTTATTTTTATTTTTTAATTTTTAATATATATGTACATCTATTTTTATTTGATTTTATTTTTATTTTTTATTTTTTTTAATTTTTAATATTTTTATTTTAATTTCATTTAAAAAAAAAAATTGAATTTCAAAAAATTTAAAATTATTTTTTTAATTCAATTTTTTTATTTTAAATTCAATTTGTTTAATTTTTTTTATATTTAATATTATAGAATAATTATTTTTTAGATTTTAAAATTTAAAATTTATTTATTAAAATTTTAAAATTTTAATTTAATTTAATTGTTTTTCTTAATTTAATTGTTTTTTTATTTAATTTTTCATTTTTAAAATCTATAAATTGTTTCACTAAAAAAAAAAAACACTAAATTTATGTATATTTGTTTTTTAATTATTTGCATGTGGTTTTTTTTTTTTTTTTTTTTTTTTTTTTTCAATTTTAATTGTTTTTTTTTAATTTGTTTTTTTGTAAATTTTAAAATTTGTATTTTTTTCCTTATTATTATTATTATTTTTAATTTAAATTTTTTTTTCTAAATTTTAATTTTGTAATTTTAATTATTTTAAATTTTTTTTTAAATATATATATATATATATATATATATATATATATATATATATATATATTGTTTTTTTTAATAAGTTAGAAAAAAATGTTTTGGATTTTTTTTTAAAATTTTTTGGTCAATTTTTGTTTTTTTTCTTTAAATTATGTGTTTTTTTTCTTCAAATTTTGTCATTTCCTCTGATATAATTTTCAAATATTTTTGTTTTTTTAATTTATTTTTGTTTAAATTTTTTATTTTTATGAGCTATTTTTGTTTTTTTTTACATTTTTATTGGTTTTTTTTTATTGTTTTTATATATATTTTTTATCTAAGTTTTGTGTTTTATTACCAACATGAAAATCACCACTCTAAAAAAAAAAGGTTGATGCAGCATCAATACGTTTCAAAATTAGCATGAAAATCCCTGCTCTAAAAAAAAAAAGGTTGATGCAGCATCAATACGTTTCAAAATTAGCATGAAAATCACTGCTCTAAAAAAAAAAGGTTGATGCAGCATCAATACGTTTCAAAATTAACATGAAAATCACCGCTCTTTAAAAAAAAAAAAAAAAAATTTGATGTTGCATCAATACATTTCAAAATTAGCATGAAAATCACTAACATTTTAAAACAAATATTCATACTTCATAAATAAAAAATTTAGAGAGTCAAAAATGTGCACCAAAAAAAAAAATGGTGATTTTGCATCACCACTTTTCAAAATCGGGTGCTTTTTATGCTACCAAAAAAAAGTAGGTAACATTGCGGTTACCTATTTCATCGGTAACATTGTTCATGGTAGTGTTCTTGGTTGTAGTCATGGTTCTACATATTTTGTTGCAATTTAATGGAAGGGAGGCTCTCTAGTTTTTCACTCAGGAGCAAAGACCTCCCCATATCATCCTCTACCACATGCTTTTCAATATCAAGCCCATGTTTATGGCCAGTCTTTGCTGAGCTCTAATGTTGTGAAGAATGTAATGTAATTTAATTTTTTATATATATTTTGCTCATTGTTACTAGCAAATTAATCAATAATTTAATGTAGTTATATAGAAAATTGAAGATTGTGTGATTAATCACTATAATTAATCCATCTTATTTGTGTGATCTCGGCACGCAATATAAAGTAGGTTAAAGGACAAGGTGGCCTATTTGGATGCATGTTTTTATTGTCACAGCTAAACAATGGCTCTTGTCAACATAATTATATTGGAACATGCTTTTAAGTTTCATTTACACAAGGTTTCAAACAAGACAATTTCCCTCTTGTCCTTGAACTCACCTTTGATGGTGAAGGGAGAACATCTGCAAATGACCATTTTACTAAATTTATTTATACACATGTTTAACGAATAATATAATAGTTCTTAATGTTGTATGCATATTATCTTCTCTCACCTTTCAAAGTTGCGTTAAGTTTTGGATTGAATATTCTCCAGCTAATTCCATTCATTCCTAGTTAGAATTTGTAATTGAGTTTTTAACTAATATTAAATTTTCTCATTGTGATGAATTAGTGGAATATTTGAATCGTTTAAGGAAATAAAAAGGAGAGTCATTAGAATATTTCACAATTAGGTTTATAGATTTTTGTACTAGATTTCCTTTGGAAGAAATACCTCCTATCATTGAATGGTTTCACTATCTCATGTCTCTTTCAGATGAACATGCTCAATCAATTGTAAACTAGTCTAAATTAGATAGTGAAACTCATGCACATTGGGGAGCCCTGGTATTGCACCAAGAGTGTTGCAACTCCCGAGGGCTTCTCAAATCAAATTATCAACCTGGGGTTCATACAAACGTAGAGGTGGAAGTGCTATATGCACAGTAGGTTAGGTTATACTCATGTCACCCTGAGTCATGAAATCATATCAAGGTTTTCAGAGACCTTTCCTCCAACTAAATATAGCGAAAATTTCTTATGAAATCATAATTGAACCTCATTCTAACTATGAAAGTGGAAATTCCATTCATTCAAGTGTAGATGCTAATTAACATTACATGAAAGCGAAAGGGCTAGTCTACTTGCAGAAGTAAAGTTACTCTACTTATCAAAATAAATAAAATCAGTAGCCTACTTGCATGTATCATTATTCTACTTTACATTTGCTTGAAAATAAAGAATCTAAATTTGCACATGATTATGAATAAAAACTCTAATACAAACCTTTTTTTGTTGGTTGATGGTTACAGTTAGGAAACGAGGTGGTTGGAGTGGTATTACAACTTCTCTTAATTTTCAAATCACAAGTTGGGGGCCATTATTCATACTAATTAGGATAATCTCAAAGTGTGGAGCAAAAGAGGCTGAGAAAAACAGTGCTACATGCATGTTATGGGAGCTACTATAGGAGGTCTTGTATTGCTACATGAGGCCCTGTTTTGCAATAGGAGGGGTTAAGAGAGCCTTTTAAGGGTAGAAATGGTGTCTTGATGGAAGGAATAGGTGGACGAAGGTAGAATGAAGTGAATGAAGGTTGGGGAACCCCCTAGAGAAGCCTAGCACCTCTTGGAGGTCTATCTCGCACCAAGGTTGATGCCCATGATGTCCTCCATTTTCCTTAGCAGAATGACTGTGGAAACAGTTTTTGGGAGCAGTGTGAGGCGTAGAGGGAGATGGTGGAAAGGTCCAGCTGGATATGGAAATATGTGCCCACCCTTGTAGATCAACACAACCCTGCAACTAGGCAAGTACATGCCTCAAAATGTCAATACCATGGTGAGGTAAGCTATCATAGAAAATATGCGTTGAATTTGACTAAAATCTATTTTATTCCACAATACTACTCTAACTAGCGAACTAATGACACTAACTCCTAAGTTACAAAGAATTAAAATGAAAAAATATTACCGCTAATATCGATAAAAAAATGTGAATAGTGAAAATGTAATTTTTATAATTTTAAAATAAAAATTACATTGTAAAATTTTGAAATTGTTATTTTTAAAATTTAGATAGTGAAAGTTTGAACTTAAAATTTTTAAGTGAAAGAGTGTATCCATGATTTGGTATAATTCTCATTTAGAAGTTAAATTTTAAATGGTGAACGTTTCAAAATTTATTAATTAAAAAAAAAGGTCAAATTTTATGATGGAAAGCTTCAAATTCATTAATTTTTAAAAATTACATGGTTAAAGTTTGAAATTTGATGAAATTTGTTTCACTCTTTTGAATGAGATTATGTAGAATGAATTATAAATAAATAAAATAATAAACATATTTCATATATGTTATAAAGTAGTTATTTTTAATTTAGTTCACTAATTTGGTGAATAGTGAATTTGTAAAGAAAGAAAAAAATCAAATAAAAGAAAGGGGAAACCATATTTATTTGGAAAAATATGCGAGGTAACTTTTAAAATATTTTTTCAAAAGTTACTATACAATGTAAATTAGTCAAATTATAGTCTATATGTTTTTTTGTTTAGATATAATAACCGTTATAAAAAATAGGCTTTCTTAAAAGCACAATATTTTACTAATGTATGTTAACTATGTAAAATTAAGATAATAGCCATTAAATTTACATATGATAAATTAAAATTTATATATTAGATGTATAGTTATGACCTCTATTGTTGATATTTCCACCATAGCTATCTCTTCTATTTTCTCCATGATATATGCACTAATCCTAATAGGAATCAAAGCACATGGAGTAAATGATTTGCTTCTAACGACATCATTAAAGAAAATTTTAGAGAAAGGAGAAACTTCTTCACCCACTAAGGTTTCACAGATGTGTAAAATCAAGAAGAGAGTTGAATCCTTGCATATGCCATAGTCAGATACAAAATCCTAATCCTCAAGTTTGTTTCCTAAAAAAAAAAAAAAAAAAAAATTGATCTATCGAAATTCTTTGCTTTTGCTAGGACTTATTTTTTTATCAACGAAAAAAAATGTGTAGCACACCCATATAAATAATGTTTTCCTTCATATAAATATGATCATGATTTTAAAGCATGATTTAACGATGACATCATTATCTCCCAAATATTAAATGAATGAGTTTTGATCCTTGACATGTTGCTTAATGTCAAACAAAGATGGGTTGAAAATCCTAATGCTCCAAAGAAATAATTACATAGACTAGAACCCTTTGTCATCAACTTGTTATGCCATGGCTATACCTCCATCCCCCCCTTCCCCCTTTTAAATATCATTATGATCACCCTAGCCAAAAAAGGAATATAGTAAATATTTATTTATACTTCAAATGGAATTTGGAAGTAGTGTAATTATTAATCTCTATAGGTTATAATTCCCTAAGTATGAGCTTCCTAGATCTACAATCTTGATAAGACCCTCAAGCTTGGAGTCAATCTTCATAGTTACCCTATGGAACTCGACACAACCAAACAAATGGTGACCAACCTCCAAAATATGCAAGATATTGTCACTATAATATGAATAATGAGTATAATGTGTTCAAACTTAGCGATCAACTTGTCACATAGGAGAAAGTTGATAACGCCTACTGCATCAACCATGCATATAATCATCAACAATATTTTACCTACAACAATATCATTCATAAATAATGGCATAAACTTCATCACCTAAATATGAATTGGTGGATCAAACATAAATCTTGTGTGTGCGTGTGTTTTCATGAAAAACATGGTATCCTTCCCTGCTTCTTATTTGGAATAACTAAATGAAGGTAAACTTAATCACTAGACATAATAGTGGTAGGTAACCCAATGAAATTGATCAAATTTGAAAATATGACTTATTGTGTTCCTCTCAATAACTGACTTTGGTGAATTGTTCAACCAAATAAGATAACCCTTGGGACTTCAATATATAACTTGATAAGCTAACTCAAGTGGTTGAGTTATTTCAGTGTCATACAAGAGGTCTCATGGTTTGATCTCCTAGGCTAGCTAGCTATATTATGTGCCTCGTTTCATGCCACTACTAAGCCACACACCATAATTAGCATGCATAAGTTTATAGTGTGTGCAATCCATGAAATGTCTACAAGTGTCTAGGTGTAAAACCCCTATGAGAATCAGGTATAATGAGTAAGAATACACTAGGTGGGTAAGTATGATTCCAATTGATTATTAATAAGCAAGTGCACCTCGAGAGTTTTAGCTCCTTAGAGCCATGATGGAGAAAATGAAACAATGGGAGGGGAAGGAAAGAGTTAATTAAATAATGTCATTTTTTGTAGCCATATGTCTTCATCCCAAAAAACTCCTATTATTATCTTATGTCTTCTGAGAAGGAAAAATTATTTCTAAGTGTCATTTCCTTATGTCTCATATGCTTAACAAGTCTGCGCCACACGAACCTATAAACATGGATAGAATTTAGGTGTCTCCTCCTAACTATCATGGAGTTTTAAACCTAGGTCACCAGATAGAACAACACCCTTCGAAACCAATCAAGCTAGTGATATTTGACATAATTGATGAAAACTAAGTTATTAATTTATATTTTAGATACTAATACTTGTCATAATTGTTGTGGTTGATACTGATGTGCTTATTTTAGCAATTTCAGCTTTTGGAAATTGGCATTAAGGCTTAGAAATGTATGCTAGGTTGTTTGGAATTGATTTACATGGTAAATTGAGGATATTGTAGCCATCAATTGTAATGGAGAGGGTCTAATTGTCTAGTTATCACGTGTCTAATTTCCATCCATTTCAATTAATTGGAAATAACCTTATGGGTAGTCCAAAGGTGGCCATAATCATGAATAAAATGTACAATATATTTACGAGAAATATTTCTATATGTAGGTTATTGTAAATGTATAAGAATGTTGAAATGTATAAGAATATTGTTGCAATTCCTCATGTATAAACTATTTTTATTTCCTTAAGATTAATTTTTTGGAACTACAGTGTTACCCATGGAGACGAGGACCTGGGTTAGGGCCTATTGTGGAAGGTAGAGACATAATTTTACTCATAGAAACACATGAGCATGAAGGGTGCAAGACACCTTTATTTGAAGTGTACTGGAATATAGTAGTGTGGAACAAGGCAATAGGGAATGGAAAAGGGCACAGAGGTATGATGGTATTAGTGAGATAAAAATAGGGTCGTTTCATTCAACTAGAAAAAGAAGACCCAAATAAGCAATTTATGTGGCTTAAAATATAAAAAAATGGAAATCACATAAGAATTGTAGCATGTTATTTTGCGCTGCAAGTTTCAAAAATATACAAAAGTAGAGGGCTTGACCACAAAGATCTCTTTGCAACCCTAAAAGCAGATATTGCAATATATTCTCAGCTAGGTGAAGTCCTTATAGTGGGGGATTTCAATGCTAGAACTACAGGTGAACATGTTAGCGTTCTTTGTTGTAAAGAAGAATGTGATCTTATCTCGCTTATAGAAGAGAGTAATCATCAATGGAAAAGAACTAGAGGGTAAAGGCTGCAATCACTTTAGAGAAAATTTTATTACGCTATGTGGGGCTTTTGATTTATTCATTTGTAATGGTTTTACTAGATGGGAAAAGTCCAATAATTTCACTTGCAATACTTACAATGGAGCAAGTGTAGTATATTATGTAATTTTCTTGCATAGTTTGTGTGATAAAACGGAGGAAGTGCTGATTGGAGATCAAATTTGGGATTTAAAATTAGATCACAAGCCAACTTATTTAAGTTTCTCTTGGACCAAAAAGAAGCAATGAGGGTCAAAAAGTCACTTTGTTCAACAAAATCCTGCAAAGGGTGGAATTATTTAGACTCCAAAGAATTGTAATACCTTCAAAGTAATGCTAGAGAGGTTCTTCGAGAAGGAGGAAATCTCATTTCATGGCCTTCATAGTCATGAATTAACACATTTAATTCAAAGCGCACTTGTTGAGTGAAAAAGAGAAAAAATTAAGAACCCTGAAACAAATTTCTTTCTGGTTAATGCTTGGTTTGATGAGGAATGCAAAAAGGGAAGGAGAATGTGGAAGGAATAGGACAAGGATAACATAAATCTCAAATCTTACAAGAATATATTAAGAAATAAAAAGGTTGATTTCATGGTTTCTAGGAGAGAATAACTAATCTTCCTTGGGAAAAATAACCCCAAATTATTCTGGAAGGAGCTCCAACTAAAAAAGGTGAAAAATGAAAGAAACATTACAGCTTCTAAATGGTTTGACTATGCAAGACAACTTTATGAGCAGGATCCCAAGGTTGACCCTCCTCCCATAGTCAACACAGACACACAACTCTTCATGGTGCAAGAGGTATAGATGGTTATCAAGAAGTTGGGTGTTGGAAAAGCAAAAGACTTAGCTAAATTCCAAGTAGAGTATCCAAAGTGGGGCTTAAAAATTCTTTCACCTCACATCACAAAAATTTTCAACAACATCATACGGCAAGGTTTCCCATCAGATTGAAAATTTATTATGGAAATACCTCTTTTCAAGAGTGGTTAACTCAATAATCCCTCCAATTATAGAACCATAATGATAAACCCCTTGTTTGCAAAGTTATTTGGAAGCATGTTATAAAATAAAATCAACAAGTGGGCAGAAGAAAGAGATAAATGTGCTAAAGGGATAGCAAGTTTTAGATCTAAACATTCCACACTTGATCATTGTATAAATTTAAGGCACATCATTGAAAAATATTGGGAAAAAAAAGGAAGATGTTTTTTGTTGATTTATTGATTTCAGAAAAGTCTTTGACATGGTTCCTAGGGATAAGCTTTGGCGCAGAATGGAGGAACTTAGGGTTCCCAGGAATTTGAGAGAAGATGTGCATAGGTTGTAGGAAGAGGTGCAAGTCAAAATTAGAACTTCAGCTGGAATTTTTGAAAGTTTTAGAAGAGATATCAAGATCAACCAAGGTTGACTATTGTCTCCTACCCTTTTTGGTTTATATATCGACAAGCTTGAAGAGGGGCTAAATTCGCAAGGGGGTGATGGTATCCGTTTGGGCAAGTTTGTTATAAGGCTTATTTTATATGCAACTGACCTTATACTAATTGCTAAATCACCTCTTGGTTTGCAAGAGCACTTACATTCCCTTAAGAATTTTTGTATAAGGGTGGGGATGCAAGGGAAAATTAGCAAAACGAAAGTAGTGGTTTTCTCTAACAAAAGAAAGCATAACCAACATAATTTCTACTTTGAAGGCAACATTATGGAGGAAGATGCAAAGTAAAAATACCTTGAAATTGACTTCAACAAAAAATTAAAATGGGATGGTTGTAGAAAGAAAATAACTTTGGGGGGTTGGAAAGCATTTTATGCTCTTCAAAACAGGCGTAGAGAGGAGGAGCTATGGAACTGGAAAACTACTCTAATATTTTTTGGGCTTCCAATGATTTTGGGGATTCTCTATGGTTGTGAAGTGTGGTCCAACATCACAACCGAGTTGCAGTGGAAAAAAATTGAGAAAATTTAGAAGTGTTTGATTACAAAAAAATAAAATTATAAGTGCAGTTCCTTATGCTATCTTGTTAATTGAAATAGGGGCTACTCCTATTGAAGTAATTGCTATGGTGTGAGTCATAAGGTATTAGAAAAAATTTGAGAAACTGGAAGAGGGTATATGGCCTAAGGTTGTGTTTAATGCTAGATTGGGAAAAAGAAAGAATAATTGGATGTGGAAAAATAACAAATAGTTTATTAAATGGGGAATTTTCTTGAGCATGTGTCCTACAAACAGTAAAGAGATAAAAAAATTGGTTTTGGATACGTTCCACAAATGTACTTGGGAAAAAGAGATAGGGAGAAAGAAGAAGTACTACATTGAAGAGTGTAACTCCACTCATAATCATCAGCAAAAAGCATACATAGGGGCCAATATTTCTTGGAGATCTAAAATTCTTATTTCTCAATTAAGGACTAATTCTCATCAACTCTGTTGTGAAACAGGGTGCTGTAAGAGGCCAAAAGAAATATGGGAGGAAAGATTGTATTTTTTCTCTTCCAGAAAAGTGGAAGCAAAAAAACATTCCATTTTAGAATGTGAGGCCTTGAAAGACAACATGGAAATTATGCAGGTATTCTCGCAACTAGCTCTTGCAATAGTCTATTCAGAGAAGAGTTTGTTGAGAATTTGGGAGCACTTATTGTGAAACTCCACGGGGAAAGGGCCGAATACGAGTGAGATGGAGAAGAAATCTATCCCATGGGCTATTTTTAGCCTCGTGGACGTTAAAAATACTTTCTTTCTATATAAAAAAAACTTTTTTTTATGTGTTAAATGGTTTGATTATGTTTTGAGAAGGAAACAATATTTCTAACCATCCTTTCCTTCTGTCTCATATTCTTAACATGTTTGCGCCACACCAATCCGTAAACATGGATAGATTTTAGGTCTCTCCTCCTCACTATCATTAAGTTTCAAACCTAGGTCACCATATAGAGCATGACCCTTTGAAACCAATCAAGCTGGCGATATTTGACATAATTGATGACAACTAAGTTATTAATTTATATTTTAGATACTAATAATTGTCGTGAGTGTTGTGGTTGATAATGATGTTCTTAATACTTGTCGTGATTATTGTGGTTGATAATGATGTGCTTATTTTAGCAATTGAAATTTTTGGAAATTGGCATTAATGCTTAGCAATGTATGCTAGCAATGTTCAAAATTGAACACGTCAGAGCCTTTCAAGAGACCTATAGCATGTCAGAGAAGTGTGAAGTTAAAAAATCACATAAAAAAAATTATATTTTCATTTTTACAAGTTTAAAATAAAAATTAAATAATATTACAAAATTCCCTGTGAAGGGCTATTGAGCTGCCAGACATTTCTGAAAATTCCCAGATCTTTCACGATCCTCGGGTCCTGGTTGTAAGTTTCCTTATTCTCTTAAATATTGATGCGAATAGACTTTAAAGTACGTAGTCTCCCACTCCGCATTACTAATTCATTACTAACTCCGCATTTACATTTGGCTATGTTTGTAAACAACAACGTACAAAGAGATTCCTGAGATCACATAGTGACACAAGGAGATCCAATGACTTTTGACTACCATGACTCATACTCTGAAGAAGAAAAAGATGAACCATATTTAGCTTCCTCAACTTGAGCGGAAAGAATCATGTAGCCACAACCGTCAAGACATGTCGAAGAAGAAGCGTTGTGAGCTGGAGTGTGGACGTTAATCCATCAAGTTATTCAGGACACAATATGGGGATTTCTGAGAGAATTTAAATTTTTTTCTGTAAAATATCTCTTTATTATATATATAGAGAGAGAGAGATTAGCTCTATTCAAATTGAGGAGATAAAAGAAGCTAGTTGGAGCAGGGAATAAAGGGTAATGTATTGTTGGCTTGAGTGGAACTACGTTGCACTACGTGATTTCTCCTTTTTCTTTTGCATGTTAATTATTTTGTACTGCTGATATTTCTGTGTTATTTATTTTAATGTGATTTTGGGTATTGGGTTTTTTTTGGCTTGGATTTTATACAATTTTTTAACCAATTTTGATTTGGTTTCTATTTGAGATCAAGATTTAAACCCTATAGCCATGATTGAGGCACATTGGAGAGGATGTTCAATAGGTAAAGAGGTATCCACAATAGATTTTGAATTTATCATAATATCCAATTACGAGGGTTTATTTCATTTCATCAGTGTAACATTTTTATGTGTTTACAAGTACCAAAATAATGTGGAGGAGCGTTGGTGAAAAAATGTCAACTTTGAAGAATTCTCATTCCAAGTATTCATTGCATATTCCACACTTTGTTCTTATTTAAAAACTTTGAAGAAATTTGTATTTTATTTATTAAAAAAATAAATAATAGTTATTCGGGAAGCTTACCAACCACATTGATTTTTCCTATTTTTCCATCAACAGATTCTCCAATTGCTGACTTTGTTATTGCAAAAACAAATCTTGGATTGTCTTCCCCATTCTCAATCAGATTTTATATTTCTTTTTTCCATGCTCCCATTGTCTTTTTCTCACACTATCATAGGTATTTAAAACTACAGAGCATCATGAAGGCACTAGAGAGCATGGAGGCACTAAAGATCTTTACTTTGGAAAATTGATCAAGAATGTTATTTTTCTAGGCAACTTGTGGGGGAAACAAGCGTTGCAAACTGAAAGACTTAAAGAAAAAATATGGATGAAATTATTTTCTCTAAACACCTCCCAAAACTATAAAAAAAAAACATAAAAATAGGATTCGTGCAAGCTGAAAACAAATAACTTTGTGCATCTACATATTCACGTTTCACTTTGGCAAAAGCACTAGTGTGAATTTAGTCAAATTTATTTTTGACAATTTTATATATAAATATATAACTAACTTGGTGCATCTACTTATCCACATTTCACTTTGGCGAAAAGCACTAGTCTTAATTTAGTCAAATTTATTTTCGACAATTTTATATATAAATATATAACTAAAGGACAAAAATATTAATAGTATGCATTGGGTGGAAATTTAATATTTTCACATGATAAATATGTAAGCTTGTTCTTATAAGCATCAACCTCAAATTTTGGCCAACTTTTTTCATAATAAAAAATTTGGAATCTTCTTAAACTCTAATAGATTCTCATTTTCAAGATACTTTTGTTGTAAGAGATACCAATGTATTCTTCTTCTTTGTTTTTCTATGTTTCCCTAGTTTCATTTCAATTATGTTTGGGATATTCTTTTTATACTAAAAGGATATCAACCATGGAGGATACTTATTACTTGTTTACAATTCTTTCAAATTTGTTTTGAATATTTTTAAAATTAACAGAAAAATTATATTGAACTCTACATTACAAATCATTTAAGGCCACATTTGGCTCATGTTTATCTTATCTTTTAATATTTTTAAAATTAACAATAAAAATATATTTAACTCTACATTGGAAATCATTTGAGGCCATAGTTTCATTTTAGTAAAAAAACCTATAGCAATGGTTGATATACATCCCACATTATTTGCAGTGGATGGATGAACTTATGCTTAACAATGTGGGAGTTTAATTTCATCTTCAGTTAAACATTTATTTATTTCAATTCAATGAACCCACATGTTTATGTGTGTGTAGGTGTAGAAGGCTTGTAGAGGAGTACTAGTGAAGATGTTGGACTCTATAGTTGAAAAGTATTGTAAAATTAATTATGTAGAACTTTCATTCAAGGTATTTCTTAGTGATTCCACACTTAAATCTACTTTAAGATCCCCTAATATGGTCTATTTTATAAATTAAAAATATAATAGTTGTTGAGAGTCTAATGAAAATACTTTAATTAAAAATAAAATAGTTGTTATGAGTCTAATGACACTACTTTAATAGCTTTAATTTTCTAAATGGTTTCTCTGTTCACAAACATTTTTAGCTTGAACCAAATCCTAAATTTCCTTCCTCCACTTTGAATCAAATTCTAAATAGCTTAAATACCCTTTCCTTAAGCTCTAATTGTGTTCTCCATATCCTGCTAACTAAGTTTTGGAACTGTTTATTTCTTCATATTAACAAAATCATACAATCCACAATAAACAACTCTAAAAGCAAAAAAATTATATCAACAAGTTTTAGAAACTTAAATTATTAAATAAAAATAAATTTCATTAAAAATAAAATGTAAAAATAATATAATTTTTTAAATTGAAATGTATAACTTCTTTAATCTTTTCATTATAGAAAGGCTTCATAAATTAAGACAAGTCCTTCAAATTTGCTAAGTTATTTGGAAATTATTTACATGCTAAATTGAAAAATTTGTACCCATCCATTATAATAGAGAGGGTATAATTTTCCGTTTATCACGTATCTAATTTCCATCCATTTCAATTAACTGGAAATAACCTTATGGGTAGTCCAAAGGTGGTCATAACCACGAATAAAATGTACAATATATTTACGAGAACGATTTCTATATGTAGGTTATTGTAGAAGTATAAGAATGTTGCAGCAATATATATTTACGAGAACGATTTCTATAGGTCGGTTATTGTAAATGTATAAGAATGTTGCAGCAATTCCTCATATATATAAACTATTTTTATTTAATATATAAGCAAAACTTTGTTTAATGTGTTAAATGGTTTGATTGTAATTGTGGGCAGTGGGTTTATTGGTTATGATGAATATTGCTCTATTGGTAAATTATAATTGTCCATGAATTACATACGAATGTTAGTCACACATTGATTGATTATGTATGTGTGTACATTATGAAAGCAACGAGTTGGTGATATCAAAATT
This sequence comes from Pinus albicaulis, assembly GCA_034641835.2. Classification (NCBI taxonomy): domain Eukaryota; kingdom Viridiplantae; phylum Streptophyta; class Pinopsida; order Pinales; family Pinaceae; genus Pinus; species Pinus albicaulis. The sequence continues at coordinate 142,158,374 of CM076572.1, read as the reverse complement.
GTGTACATTACATTGTGGTACCAAAATAAAAGGTTGATAGTTTCAAACTATTTATATGACATTGTGTTGTCAAAGCAAGAAATTGGTGTGAAGTTATTGATTTATTTTACAGCTCAATATGATGTGTAACTATATTTATCTTTCATCAAAATTGAAATTTTAATAATATCAATTAAACAAAATAAAAGCTAAAAATAACAAAATTAAAAAAATTAAATAACTATATAAAATATTTAAATAATACTCATCATTTAAAAAAAAATCTGCACATCAAAAAATTGAATCTCTCCACTCAGGTTCGATCCCTATTTAATATAGATCTATACTGATATATATAGCATGCATAGGCTACCCTATAAAAGAAAATCTTAAGATCTGCGACCCTCTAGAAGAAAATCTTAAAGTCTCCACCAATTTCGCAGAAGGTCTCCAATAGTTTCCATCCGGCTGACAGTAAACTTCATTTCAAGCTTGGATATCTCCACTCAGGTTCGATCCCTATTTAATATAGATCTATACTGATATATATAGCATGCATAGGCTACCCTCTAAAAGCAAATCTTAAGGTCTGCGACCCTCTAAAAGCAAATCTTAAAGTCTCCACCAATTTCGCAGAAGGTCTCCAATGGTTTCCATCCGGCTGACTGTAAACTTCATTTCAAGCTTTCTTTTTTTTCATGATTCATGTTCTTATCTGTTATGCAAATATGGAGATATCTTTAACGTATTATTAGTGGACATATCTTTTAGTACGACAATGTTGTGGAAAGCTGACTTTCATGAGTAAATTTATGTATTATTAATTAAGAAATCTTTTAGTACTATAATGTTATTAAAATATCATTAAGTTTATGTAATAATGAAGATATTTTTGGATATAATATTGTTAGTGACATGCGAAATATAACTTTAAATTCGTAACAAACATTAATATCATATTATAAGTGAAATATTAACCCACTGTTTTTTCATCTAATTTATTATTGCAAATATTAAAATAATCCATAAATTAATTATTAAGTTACTGCTTTTTAATAAAATAATTTATAAATCAATTATTGGCTTACTGCTTTTCCCACTTACTGTTTTTCTATCTGATTTATTATTTATTACTAAATAAAAATAAATAAAAAATCATATCCTAAAATCCATGATCGATTGATTTACTGAATAGTGCTCAGTATTTGTCCACGACTACCTTTTATTTCGCGGGTGGACTCCAAGACTACATTACACCGCCAAAGACGACAACATTCATTAGCGAGTTGGACAAACGCAGAAATAATGTATTAAAGTTGGTAGGTGCAATGTCGAACCACCAATATTCTTCACCCGGTAGAATTTAATTAAAAACACATACGAAATGGTTCAGTGGCTTAAGGAAATTTTATTTTATGTTAGGTTGTACTGTTAGTCTGTTCCAGTTTGCACACAATAACATATATAAATTAATTTATTTTATTTTAGAGTTTTCTTTAATGCTATTTTTTGAAATTTCCAATTCTTATAGATTGTCATTGGTTTGGTTTTATTTTACTTTAAGATGTAATGCTAGTTGGTTCCAAGCTTGCACCAAATAGCATATGCAGAGTCTTTACAGATTTCGTTCCCCCTGTTGGTTTTCATTGTCGTTTTGTTATAGACCGCTGCCCACCACTAGATTGAAGTTTTATTTTTATACGGGGAAATTCCATTAATTTATCTACTGCGTGCCATCTTCGTTATCATGATTTTTATTTTTATTTGTATTCATGTCCAAATGACGGACCGTTCACATCAACCCTTTGCCACACAAGTGTTGACCCGCAGTTGCTCTAGAAAGTGCAAAGAGAGGCCCATAGGAGTGTTATCTTGAAA